>JAEIGR010000005.1:2225000-2825000 GCA_018904305.1 Scaptomyza montana | reverse complement strand
ATTCTTGGTACTACAGTTATATAGCACTCCCCCTAATCATAACCATAACAAACTGAGTCGATTTGGTCTCAATTAGATAATTTTGTATTGGGGTCCCTTCTTGTCTATATAAATAAATTTATATACATATATGCAATTATCTAATCAATAGGTTTGCTCTGTCTACGATCGGACGATTGCACGCTCGGCGGTATCTACAGAAGTTTAAAAAACAAACTTTATGGAGCAGTTAAATGTTAAAAAGGTGTTCGTTGTAAATATTTGAATTGTTTCGTTGACAAGTGCTCGAGTAAAAAGTCAAACAAGTTCTCAAGAACCCAAGAAAAATTTGTGATAAAGTGTAACAGAATTTTTAAGAATTGAAAAATCTTCAAATGACATTTGAAATCTTTCAAACTCTTAAATAATCTTTTTTAAAAGTCGATTTATTTTTAATATTAATCACAACTCAAGAAATCAATAATACAAATATGCAAACATTCACAAAAACCACCATCAATCTAAAGTTTCGTTTAGGACTTTTACTCTTGATTGATTTGACAACAGGGCATGATTTATACAAGCAGATATATTATCCAACACCTTTGACACGCTTTCAATAAATCTATCGATCAATGGAATGATGCTGATGCGGGTGGCCGCCAATCTCCTCCAATCAGAATCGATGACAGTTTGGCAGACGCAACTTGTCTATCGATCAATGACTTGTAAACCGCAAAAAAAAAGAGAGACAGAAAAACAAAACCATTTCACATATAAATTTAGTTTTAGGTATTGTCGCTTTTGCATCAAAATTTTCACACACACCAATCAGCAGCGACGTTCAACAGTTCACTAATTTTTTCGTAGTTGTACGCCATTTTGAATGAATTTGCATGCATAAAATGTTAACTAAATCGTATATCAGATTAGCATAAGTTCTTTTTAAGACAAATCTTTAGATAGATAGTTGGAAAAACCCAATTTAAGGGGCAAATCCCACGCCACAATCATATAAGTAAACATTTGCTGCTGTTCAAAAGCTTTCGCTTTGGACTCAATATTATTAATATTTATTCCAACAACAACAAGAACAACAAAATTTACGATGAGCAAATCAAATGCAGATTTTATTTTTTCGTTTGTCAAACTCCCTCACAATTTATTATATAACGGTACGGGCATGGGGCGTGAGTATTGTTTTTTTTTTTTAAAAAAAAAGAACACGACAAAACGCGAACGTTGTTAGCTGTCGATTTTATGATAATGCGACAGATAAATATGTTTATAATAAATATACAACAGTCGCGAGGTATATGTATGTATAATATACATTGTATATGTATATTTATGGGTGTATCTTTTCAAAGATTGTTAGTGCTACAAGAATAACATAATTTTTCATTAGATTGGAGAGCAGATTGTACAGCGTTTGATAAAATAGAGTGGGTAAAACTAAAACTGTTGATTTGTTTTGTCGCTTGTATTTTATATAACAATGTTAATGTGATTTTCTTGCTGCTGTTGTTGTCGTTGTTTTGAAAACATTTCACTTGGGAGGCTTCATAAATTGCCTAAGGCTGCATTTTTATTGGCCTTAATTTTTACCTGCCGCCTGTTGATTTGCTTTTTAACATTTAAATTGGTAATATTTTTTCGTCTTTTTGTTGTTGAATTTTTTTATTTTTGTAAATTTTCTGCTGGCTCGGTTTATTTCTTGATGTTTTTGTTTTTGTTGTCGCCCACTGCTTGCTTTTTTCTGGTTTCATTTTGTATGTGTGTGTGTGTGTGTGTAGGTAAAGAAAACGCTTCGCCCAAAATGTTGTTGTTGTTGTAGCTGTTTCTATTTGTGTCGTTGTGTTTTTCGTTGTTTATTGCCTTTGCCAAATGAATAAAAATATATACAATATTTTCGTGTGTGCGTGTGTGTGAGTGACGCTTGTCGTTGGCGTAAAAAAATACCAAAAAAGCATAAGGCATAGATAAAAAAAAACCAAAACCGCAGCAGAAGTCAAAGCGTTTGAAGTGGGCGGGCAGTAATTTGAGTTGGAATATGTTGAGGTGGGCTGTGAGGTGAGGTGAAGTTGAGTTCACAGCAGCTACAGCAGCCGTTGCCAAAAGCTGCAGATGAAAATTTACAGTGGAACGAGATAAGTTTATAAACTAAAAAGAAATCAATACTTTCAATGGAAAATGTAAATATTATTAACATACTATTTACTTGTATTTGTTCTTTCTGATTATTTCTATGTCAAGAGGTGATACCTAACTTCCCACTAAGCCGCTCCTCCACATCCGGCACAGCAAATGCAATCAATTGAATTTAATTGCTTATAAGCTGGTTTGCATACAACACGAAAAATAAAAAAAAACAACCAGAAACAACTACAAAGCCGATCAGTTGTCAAAGTGAACGCTTATGCTAGTACTTAAGGCATGTATGTTTGTATGCTTGTACGTTTGCATGTCTAATTTGTATGTCTCTCCTTTTAGTGTAATCGATTCGTTTCACCGTGATCAAGCAGCTATTCAAAAGCACATAAAATTTGCTCGTTTCCATTACACCCCACAATTTGTCTCTTTCTTGCAACTATGTATTTATTTTCGTTGTAAAAAAAAAACCCACAGCAGCAGCAGCCAGCTAACGTCAACTACATGAAGAACAACAGCAACAAAGTTGAAGCTGCGTTTCTGTCGCGTGGTCTGTGTTTTGCGCGCTCTCTCTATCTCTCTCTACTGCTTGCTGTTTGTTTGTTTGTGTTGAGGTGCGTGGGCACGAGAACGGAAACAGTGCGCAGTCAGCGTCGGCGTTGTCTGTCGCAGTTGACGTTACGTCAATGCGAGATGTGCGCGTGAGTGTGCATATATATGTATGTGTGTGTATGCGTGTATGAGATTGTTTTTTTGTTTGTATTGGCCTATGGCTTACAATAACAACATAAAAGGTAAAATCGTTGACTATTGCCGCTCTGTCTGCGGCAACTAATTAGGTAACGTGCCAGCTACAACAACAAGTACCCCATGATAAGAGCAGCGCAGTTGCTGCGCAGCAACAACGACGCAAATAGCAACATAAATTTTGCACACAGCGACTCACACACACACACACACACTAACATCTAAAATCCAATAAGAAAGCAACTGCCAGGCTGTCTGTGCCAGCGCGCTGCCTCGTCGCGGCTGCCGTGCAGCCGTCGTTGTTGTTGTTGCTTTGTTTTAGTTTTGCCGTGTTTTTGTATTCGTTTTTTTTTTTTTCATTTTGCAAAAATAAATTTAATTTTGTAGCCATTAATTTTCCACTCTAGATACGAGCACGAGACGCTGCCTCGTGTTTGCACCCGCCGCCTGCAGTAGCAGCAGCAGCAGCAGAGCGCTCTTCTATCTGTTTGCTTGCTAATTAAATAACTAAAAAGAGTTTTTATAATTGTTGGCTTATTTTTATTGGCTTCTGCTTGGATGCTTTAGACTGCACACAGACACACAGACAGACAGACTGCTGCAATGCATGCACGCTTATAACGGTTTATTATACGAAACAGGCCGGCAAAGTTAAGGGAGAGAGAGCGAGAGAACAGGTCAGCAGCAGCACTTCACACAAAGTCGGTTGAGTTGAGTTTTTAAAGCTTTTCTCAAGTTCATTAATTTTATTTATTTTTTGCACAATTAGTTAACATTCGTGTATATGTAAATATGTGCACACACACACAAGCACACATACACACTTTATATGTATAATAAATAAACGTCTTTTTTTATCGCTTTAATGATAAACCGTTTTGCTTGATTGGTCTAAAGCGCATAAATAATAAGTAAACAAAATGTACAAAAGTGTTATTGTTATTGTTGTTGGTTGCTTGATAACACCGTGGTGGGTGGTGGGGGTTCCTTGTGATATCATATGCCAAAATGAATTGTCTTTGCAGGCAAACGGGATGCAAAGGGAGGACGGGGCGTGTGTATAATAGTCAGGTGAAGTGGACTTCACCTTGAGAATGTCAGATAAAATACTAGTAGATAAATTTTGCAAGATAAAAAGGTATAGTAAAATGTTATTGGTTAAGTATAGAAAGTTAACTTAAACTTAAAGTTAAGCAAAACTTTTATCATTATAATACTCTTAAACATAAAGAATGCTTTGCTAAAAACCTCATTTAGAAAACTTTACTTTATTTATGTTGTTAGAAAACAAAATATTAGTTTCAACACTTCAAACACGAACATGAAAGACTTTATCAAAAAAATTCTAAAGATTTTTCAAAAACAGGTAAATAAAGTATGGAAATATCTTTAATGAATAAAATATTTCCCATTTTGTATTGCAGAAAAAGACCAAAAATAACGAGGAAAATCACGCGGCTGTTGTTAATGACAAAACAATGCAGCAAAATTATTATAATGACGCTCAGTGGACAGAAACAGAGCTTGACGCTGCATTTAAGAGACTTAGGAATGAGGCATGGAGTATGAAAAAATTGGAACAATTTGCATTTAAACATGCACCAAACGCAACATCATCCAAGCATCAAAGATATAATGAACATTTGGATTGGCTTTTAGATGTCTATACAGCTGATCCGAAGTGTGGTGAAACAAAGGATTTGAAGTAAACTGGAATCGAATCAGTTGCTATGAGATTCTTAACGTTTATTCATTTGATCCTAATGCTGTTTCTAGCTTATGTCATAGCAAAAGGGGCGTAATAAAGGTTATAAATCATCTATTTGCCTTCTCGTCGATTTCATATCTCGGCCTAATTCCATGGAAATATCGACGTAGCAGTTGTGTTTTTCTTAATAACCGCCGTGACATCAGTGTTGCATGACAGAATTGTACAAATTTAATTAGCTTACGGTGTCTAGAACTGAACATACCCTGTAAACGACAAGTGCCAACGAGGTATAACAAAATCATCCTCAAACTCTGACAGAAAAATGTAAAGTTATGAAAGCAAATCTTTCTTAAAGGGTATTGCAATGCCAGTCAGTTCGTTCTGTTTCACTTCTGTTCGTGTGTTATCAAACGACAAATGATAAGTCAGTCAACGAAATAATCAACAAACACAAGTTTTATTGCTGCAACAAACTAACTATCCGTAAGGCCCTAAACTGAACACTGAAGACGAAACCTAGGCGCAAACACACAAAAAGTATTTCAGATAATGTCAAGTGGATTTTTGTCTTGAAATGTTTTTGCCAGGCTTCAAAATTGAGAATGACATAAACAATATTCCCACAACAACCAATCTTGAACTATAAAACGTTGTAAGCTTATGATGTTAAGCTTCTCATATATTAAACGCTTACGAATTCAGAGGTCAGAGGCAGGCAGCCGCTGCCGTGGCCTGATTGAGGGAGGAAATAAAATTAATCCGACGCGCAATAATTTTTCGATTTAATTTCGGCTTTTGTCTTCTTCTTTTTAAAGCGGCTCAGAGAAAATCTTGAAGCATGTCAAATTGAGTTTCATTAAAGAAAAAAATAAAAACAAAATAAAATAAAAAGAAAAATACAAAAATAACAAAACAAAAGCTGCAAAATGCGGGCAAAGTTAAGAAACGCGCATTGCGCCTGTCAAAAGATCTTAACGATGAAGAAAAAAAAAACAACAACGAAGAAATTTAAGCGAATAAAAAACGATCCTAGCAGACCAAAGAAGAAGAAGCAGAAGCAGAGGAAGACTTACAAAATACAACAACAAAAAAAAGGCATACAGAAAAAAAAGGGCTGTCAGTTAGCGCGTTGCAAAGTTCGCGCAGTTTCTTCTGTTGGCATCTCCGAAACTTGAGAGAGATGTACACTGAGCGAAAAGAATAGAGCTATGACATTTCTATTATGATGGCAAGCGTTCAGGTACGATCTTAAAGAAGAGTTTAAGATGAGTTAGAGTTTGAAGACTTTAAAGAAGGCTGAGAGGTTGTGAGGTACTTTTTTTCTTGGTAAATCGATTTATAAGATTTAATTTTAATTTTCTTACTTAAGGTGCAACTATTCTTTGCTTAACTCCAAAGTAAGTCAAAAACATATACATATCAAAATTGGAATAATTTTAGAAATCGTTTCTCTCACTGTGAGAAATACACACACACACACACAGAGACTTGCATCGAGCGGTCTTCTTGTTTGGGCCAAGTGAGAAAACCAAGCGCGACACCAACACCAAAAACCGGCTACAATGCCTCTCGGCTCGGGCGTCTCAACCGACGGCTGTTGGGCCTGTGGCAAGGGAATTGAATTGAATTTCCAGTCCGACGTTCAAAATTTCAGCCTTTGCCTTTTTGAAGGTGTGAAGAAAAAATAAAATACAAAGCACATACAACAACAACAGCAGCAAGAACAACAACAGCGAGACGAAGGCACAGCACGAAATTCTGAAAAACTTTAGAGCTGCAACAACAACAACAATGCCCGAAACGAAACGAAATCAACTGCAGATCTGCCAGAAACTCCAAAGAACAGAAACTAAAGAATACGAAAAGAAATATATATATATAAAAGGCAACTGCTTATTGTGGCATGTTGATTTTGATATACCCTTTCTATTATTTGAAGAAACTGTATTATATGGTATTCCGATGCAAGCACATTAAGACTCCTTAAAGTTAAGTTTGATAAAGATATTTTGTTGAAAAAAATACTTTTCGATTGTTTTTATTATAACACAAAAATGTAGAACCTTTCTAATAAATCTCGAATTGTACAACAAACTTGAAATACTCTTAGCAAAGAGTGTACTAAAGTAACAGACAGGAAAAAAACTGGATTGTGCCACAGAGACGATGACCAGAGAGAGAAAGGGAGAGAGAGAGGAGAGGTATGGGGCAGACTCTTTGGGATTTCAAAGGGTTTTTTAGTTTTTGTTGTTATTATTGTTGCTATGATCTCTCCGCTGATGTGTGTGTGTGCGTTAGAGAAGCATCTGTTTCTTCTGTGTAAGGGAATTGGATTTTCGTGTTGTTGTTGCTGGTGTTGTTGTTTTTTGCCACTTCGGTCCGAGAGTTCTGACAGGCCTCAAGAACTCAAGGTGAAAAGTACTTATAATAAGGAAGCCCAACGGCTTAATGGTCACATTAAGATTAAAAAACATTCTCAACTCATGCGAACTACCTACCCTACCCTACCCTACCCTATACAATAGCATTATTCGTTATTCAATAGATGACTTTTGCTATTGAATTGTATTGATTTCTATGACAATCTTAAAATGGTAACAAAAGTTCTTTCATTTTATGACTTTCAAGATTTGTGTAATGAATAGCCTTTAAGGTTACAGTATATTGGTATAAAAGGAATGGTGAATAAAGCAGATATTTTAAAAGAGAATCGTGAACAAAGAGTACATTCAATTTTTGTAAGTGAATGACAAGAAATGAAGTTGGATCTTCTTTTGGAACGTTAACAATAAGGAAAATATGTCATTAAAGAATCTTAAAAAGTTTTCATAGAAAATAAAATAGTGCTTCATATATTCCAATTTTGTTACCTGGTATTATTATTTTTTTCTCATAAAGTTCCTTTAAAAAACTGAGTTTTCCAATATTTATTAGTAAATATTATAGAAAATTTCTTTAAATAATTGAAAAACGTCTTCATTTCATACAACTTCCTTTTACTAAATGCATTTTAAATCCTTTCCACAACGGATTTCTGTTTTACAAAAAGAGCTTCAATAAGTTATTGGATTGTGTTTTTTTTTGTTGTTTTTTTCATTTCAAGCATTTATAAAATTGTAATTTATTTCCGAATCATTTTTTGGTTTTACCAAGACATCTGCTAATCCCTTACGCTACACCAAACAGAACTTAGCATTGTGTTCCACAGGTGTGCACGTAACTCAAACACACACACAAGCACACTCGTGTAGACTGACAGTGGGCATAGAAAGAGAGACAGAGATACCCACATACCAACAACAACAACAACAAATATTCAACTTCGAACCGAATCTGATTTCTGAAACTGATTGTGTATGCGTTGCTGTTGTTGTTTGTGGCACAACGTTGACGTTTCTTCCCAACGTCAGTTCGAGTTAAAGAAAAAAAATAAGAAGGCAACCTACGAGGAATCCTCCAGATACACACACACGCTTACATGCCCAGATACAGAGATACAGATACAGATACAGATAGACGAAGACGACGCACAGAGCTCACAGTTTTTTTCTTCATTTGAGCCACATGAAGGCGACGCGTCGGTTGGCTTAAATTGGTTTTTATTGTTGCTGCTGCCGCTGCTGCACATGTCCATTGTTGGTGTTGCCGCATTCGTTTTGACCATATTTCTTCTTGTTATACCAGTCTGTTTTCTACATTTCAGTATTTTTGTATGCTCTTCGAGAGGGTATTGTGATTTTTGAAGTTGAAGTGTGAAAGGTTTTGAAGTTTTCTTAATCAGCATCAATTGTTTAGTCAATTAAGTATGGATTCTTCCACCGAACCATTCAACTAACTATGCGAACTGACTCAGTTTTTAAGTATTTTGATTGAAATTTGTTATGAATGCTTCTCTTAGCAGAGGATTTTACCCCTTTAAAGATTTTTTAAGAATTGTAACACTATATTCAAATAGTAAGTATCCATAAGTTAAAGATTGATGGTTTTAGAAAATATCATTAACTACAAAACGTTTATTATCAGCATTAGCTCTTGGGTAGATTTTAGTTAAAGCTTATCTATCCAACTAACTATGTGAACTGACTAAGTTATGAAGTTATGATCGTGAAACTTTAAATGCCCTTGATTTTATATTTGAAAACTCCTTTCTGTTAGAGTATCTCAACTTCGGCATATCAAATACACTTCTTACTGGTTTTTTTTTTACCTTTCCTTAAGTCGCATTTAATTCTTTAGCTTCTTGGTTGGGCCTTCTTTTGTTATGTGTGTTGGTTGTTGTTGTTGTTGCTGTTGTTATTCTCTCTTGGGTCTGACCGAGGCCGAGGTGTGAAGAAAAGAATTTTTCTGTGCAATAATCTTGATGCCTTTTTAAGATTTGTTGCCCCAGCTCCTTAGTTGGGCTTGCGAGCTGCATTCTTTTTTTCCTTCATTTCTTTCTTAGCTTCGTCTTCGGTTGTTGTTGTTTTTGGTTTCGTTTCGGTTGAAAAATGGTTTTCGGGGGGCTTAAGAAAATTTACGCCATAAAATGTGAAAATAATTGGATACACTCGACGGTCGTCGCATCTCCTTTTTTGAATGCATTTCAAATTGCTAATGATGAGAGCCAAAGTTTGCGTGAAGAGAGACGAGAACTAAGCGAAGAAGAAGATTCCTTCCGTGAGACAAGCTCAAAGCAACGAAATTTCATGGACAGTTTGTAAGCAGACCTCATTGTCCATAGCCAAGGCTTATAAAAAAGTAAAAAGCGCACAAAGCAACAAATTCAGTCAGCCAGCCAGTCAGCCAACCATTAAATGCATTTATTTATGAGGCCGCAACACCAACACCATCAACGATATAATCTCTCTTGCTCTCTTGGCTAAAATTGTTGCTCATATGCATACGTGCAACACTCGCATATGATGCGCATATTGCGATATTGAATTTAACTAGAATTCACACCTTGAGGCCAGGCACTTGAGAGTTCCCCCAACCACTATACTCCTCCTTTAGCATTTTGCTCGCGGTTTAGCTGAGTTCAAGCCACAAAATGTTTCGTGCCGCGTTTAAGCGAAGCTTAATCAAAAAGCCAGTCAAGAGTGCTTTGTGTTAAATGATATGGAAAAAGTTAAACATTGGCTTGGGGTTTTTATCATAATAATAATTAAAATTGTTAGTCGTGTGCTACTATTTAATTATCATAACGATTAAATATGATTTTACATTGAAGATTAAATAAAATGATGTGACTAACAAAGTAATTTATTACTTAAAGTTTTGTTTGCTGTTCTACGAAACGTTAACTTTTTGAATAGCTTAAAATAAAATGATTCAGACTTCGACAACTATTCATAACAGGTGGAACCTTATATAGTCATCTGTTTATATTGGTTTTGTTTCATCAGGAATTTATTGTATTTCTCCATTGATCTAAAGTTCAACCTTTAAGCTTCCCTTACCTTTTATGCTTATTGCCAAACTTCACACCTTCTAAACACTTAGCAATCTTTATATTCGAAACGTGCCTTTTTCAGCTAATTCATAAATATTTTAGCACATTTCGTAACAAAACAATATGCAATAAAAGCGTAGAAAGAAAGAAAAAAACCCCTGTTTAAAGTGTTTTTAAACCAAGTGAAATCTACCGAAAACAGAAAGCGCTGAATGCATTTACACCGTTCATTTGTGTTTGTTGGAAAAACAGCAGCTAAATACACATTTTTTCTACCCCTTGCACTCCCCCTTCCAACCTTTTTCAACTCCCACTTTTATGGTTTTTGCCAAGCCCTTGTAACAAAAAAAATTGTTTTTTTTTCTCTAAATAATAATAATAAGCGAGCAAGAATGCTGTGAATGAATGTAGGCGCGACTAGCAGATACCCTGTACAAATGGCAAACTCATATTAAGAGAGCTTAGATAAACATGGAATCTTAACTTGAAGTTTTGAGCTTAAATAAGTTCTGAGATCTTGGAGTTTATAGAGATTATATATTTATATCTTATATATGATGAATTTTCAGCATAATAAAAACAATCACGCAACTTCGAGCTACACTTTTAAACCATCTTTCTAGTAAGCAAAGTATTTGAAAAGTGAAGCATGCAAAAAAAACAAAATAAAGAGAAGGTAGGCGTACAAAGAAAAAGTAAAGCGAATAACTGGCACAAACTATAAATGGAAAATGGCAGGGAACCTTCTAACTAAATTGCATTAAATGTAATTATAACTAATTAGAAATATAATATATGAATAAAAACAAAACGCAAGCCGCATAACTGGCCCATAAATAAATGAGAACAAAACACATTTTTTAGAAATTGCTTTTTGTGTGTGTTTCTCCCTCTCTCTGTCTCTCTCTCTCTCTCTGTTTGAGACCATGGCAAATGATTAATGCCAGTGGAAAATGTTTTTGGAAATAAGATGCGATTAGTTTGTTGACGAATGAAATGAAATCCCCAACAGAACAACTAAATAATTAATTTAATTGTGCAAAAAATAACAAAATTAAATTTTCGAGTCAGAATTAATTTAATGACTTGATTACAAGCTCGGAATGACTGTGAACAGACGAAAAAGTTAAGTTAGATTTCGAGACCCAAGGTAAAAACATTTTACACACTCAATAATTGAACTTAAGTCAAATTTATGCAAATTCATTAAACGAATGATTCGTAACGTTTTGTATAAGAAAATAAATATTTCTTGATTTAGCGCTGTCAGATTTGTGTCTCTTTTATTTAACTCTCAAAGCAAGTCAGAGACTGTACTGTGGATTTGTACAATTGCGCTTGCTTCAATTACCAGACAAAAACAACAACAACAACAGCAACTGTAGATACAGAATTTTACAAAAGCAGAGCAAATTGAAAGAAGGCATTAGCTTTAGCCCATAGATGGATGCCTTTTCTTTTCTTTTTTCAAAGCTTTAGCTACGGTCAAGAAATGCAAAGCGTGCGCAGGAGAGAAAACGAAAAAGAGAAAGAGGGCACAATGAACCTGCAGGGCACAGAGGGCAATTTAAGGGGGAGGGGGCACATATACACACCGCCAGGCAAAATAAATCATTTAATATAGCGCGCCATTTATCATCTAACATTGCTGCATATCATTCTTCATCTTGGCACACACACACAAACACATTCAAGCACACAGTTGGGTGCCTCAGGAGTAGACAAAAACCCAAAGAAATTGATTTAGTTGAGAGTACCAGACTAACACATTCCCTGTAGCATCATTAGTTAGGTCTCAAGCACAATTATTTTTACAAGTTTCTGCAGTATGCAAAATCAACTTTGCTTAACATTACGATCACAAATACATATATAGTACATATGCTTTATAAGTTATATCTTTTTGTCTAACATCCATTTACAAACGTCAGTATACCTCTTCAATAAAAATTTAAATGGGTACAATAAAAGTGGAAGTAGAAATAGAAATAGTGAAGGCAAAAATTAGCGTGAATGAAAACTGATGTGGTTGAGATGGATGACAAAAGCGGTGGTGGTGGGGGGGCCTTAGATGCTAGGAATTTACCTAACGCAGGGGGTGTTTGTGGGGTAGGGGAGGCAACTGTGCACTCATATAAACAAATTACGCCAAACGAAGCAGCCAAAATGTCTGCCGTGGATATAAACTGACGGCATGTGTTTACATACGTATGTACAATCTGTACATTTTATATGTGTGAACGAAATGGACAAATGTTTGGCTGTCTAACTGTCTGTCTGTCTGTCGATTTGTGGTATCTTTGTCTAGTGAACGATTCTGTGTGTTGTTTATTCGTCACTTTAACACGTCCGATGCTGACGGCATGCGTAGGCAGCGACTTCGACTGCGACAGCAACGTCACTGACACCGACACCGACACAAACAAACACACAAATACAAATACAAAACAAACCTAACGCAGCGGCAGAATTTATTTTTATTTAATGCGCGCCTCGCATATGCGTGTGTGTGTGTATGTGTGTTGCATGCCTATCAAGATTGGGTTTGGATTTTCGTTGATTGTTTTGATTGTTGCCGCCGCATTGGAACTTAACCAGCAAATGCGTAACAAATACATAAAACTAAAATAAATTAAAAAACCATGTTATACGTACATGTGTGTTTGTGTATGTATTTATTTTGTTTTTCTGCTACTGCTGCTGAGACTGTGATTTTATGCTCGCGCTCTCAGACGCTCTTTTCTCATTCACTCTCTTATGCTCACACTTGCACTCGCCATTAGAATTTTTGGTTGCCTTATAAGAAAATGCAACGCGTTATCTTTATTATGTGTTATCAAACATATGTGGTTCACATTCACTGAATTATTTTGTGTTTTTGTTGAGTTTTGTATTGATTCGCAACACACACGCGCTTTTGTTTTCGATTAATTAAGCGTAGAGAAACGATGAACGCAACAAACGCGACGCAGCCACCCTTTCGTCTTGACAACTGAACGAGAACTGATTGCAAATCGTTCATATATCGATACGTCCAGAGAATATGTTCAGCTGCTGCCACTGCTGCCAATTTAGCTATTTCCCCGCTAGATCTAGCGGGTTGCTATTGGCAAATGCGGGATAATTTGTAAAATAGCGGCTAGCGGGAATTATAGCTATTTTTCAATCAAAATTGGCGTGATTTTAGCTTTTAAAAACATCTGGTAACTTCATGTGTTTTCATGCTTTACGATGCCACACTTAAATAGTTTGTAGTATTTTTCCATTCGAATGGCAAAAAAACATCGATAAGCCAAAAGAGCATTACATTTTTCGTTCTTAACTATGAAATCGATTATATCGATTGTATTGTATACCACCACTAGTGAGGTATTTCATAATATATGAATTGATGTCGACTTGAATGAAAATGCCTAAAATTTACAAACAAAAACCGCGTCATGCGTGGATGCAAGACCCTGAATTCAAAGATTGGCTGGCTTTAGATGCAGCCGATGATGGAAAATGCTTTTGCAAATATTGCAAATCCAGCATAAATGCAAAACTGTCTTCTCGACAAATGCGTCATAGCTATGAAGTACCGGCAGTATGCTTAAAAAGATAGGAACTAATCAGACCTACATGAATTCAACAGCAGAGGACGATATGTTTGACGAATTCGAGAAGCTTGCAAATTTATTGGATTAAATCAATAAAAAAAATTCGTTTCACTATTCAAGCGTTTTTTTTTTTGCTAGCAACAAAATTTTCTGGCTATTTCTAGCTATTTTCAAAGGATAGTATAGCTTTTTTATGACCCGAAGAGTTGGCAGCACTGGCTGCTGCTATGTTGCGATACCAATCAGGGCTGCCTGCTTAGCAGTGTTGAAAAATTAAAATTTTTTTTTTTCTCAAATTGAAATAAAATATTACAAAATATGGATTTAAATAAAATTTCAAAATGGATAAAGCTGTTAAAGCCATATAAAAAACTACATCGATATCTGTCACTCACTGTTTAGTGCTGCACAACGACGAAAGCTGTGAATATTGATCAGCTGTTTTGTTTTAGCAATGTCGTTTTTACACACAATTACAACAGCACTATCAAAACGGCTTTTTCTACAAACGAAGCTATATCCACAATTGTTAATATGTGATAAACCCGTGCGCAATTTATGGGGTTACGTAGCAGTAGCATTCAACCAAGTAGACACCACACGCTTAAAAACTGTGGGTCCAAATCGACTTTGCGCCGAATGGTTGGTCAAAAATGGCGGCGGAGTTCGTTTCGTTGAAAATCCTTCTAAACTTTGGAAGGACTACAATCAGCTTCCATCGGAAGCGACACCCTTTCGCATAAAGGTCGTCGATGCCTCCAATGCTTCGGTTATGAAAATTGGATTGGAGCACTTCAAAGGCTGCGATCATATCGACACTGTGATCTTCCACAATTGCAAGCACCTGGAGGATGATGGATTGGTTGGACTCACTCATATAACTAAATCGCTAACAAGTCTGCAGGTATCTGGCTGCTACAACATCAGCGACTCGGGTCTGGCTATCATCAGTGAGCTAAAGAATCTGAAGCAGTTGCTCATCTTTGACATGTTGTATGTCAAAAATATGGATGAGGTGGCAAAGCGTCTCAGCTCTAGTCTGCCCGGATGTGAAATTAAAACCACCAAGAACTAATATCCCTCAGGATATATGCGATTTGTTATTTTGTTATCTGTTAACTTGCGTTGACTTCTTTTCCAGAAATAAATAAGCTCTTGGAGCTTAGAGGTGGTCTTTTGATCTTGGGCAATAGTTTGCCGAAAACCAGAGTTCTGCAGAAACAGTATGCTACTGAGCAATTTATAAGTTACATAACATTTATAGGTTAATATGTCACTATCCACTTTAAAATTCTCTTTTTTTTTCTAGGAACTTGGCTGGTGATGACTGAAAAAATCTCTGAATGAGTAATTATTTTGTATATTACTTTTTGTATTGGGTGTAAATGGTGCTATGCAGCATGTAAAAATGCCTTATGTAACTTATAAATTATATTTTTGGTGTTGTTCAGTGCAGTCTATTTGCTTGCTTAATGACTAATTGTTGAGTCTAAGATGCGGCCAATATATAAGGACGTATATCCTCCACATCCAACAACTGTTCGGGTGCCACACGCTCACCGCACATCGGACAGTCACCATTTTCCGATAGTATGCTGCATATCAAGAAAAGAAACATATTAAATAATCATTATAAAATCCAATTTCACTCACTTCTCCATTTCGGCGCGAAAGCAAAGAAAATCGCACTGCGGACAAGATGTCATTTGTTGTTTTATGATATGCTGACCCGTTGCTATGCATATGGGTAGTGTTGTTTTGCAACTGTAGCAGGTGACCTCCATGTTGGCCAATTTGGCATCACAAATGGGGCATTCCATTGTCTCATCGTCGATTTCATCGTTCAGCTGTTTAATGCCCTTGGGCGCTTTGCGAACAATCGATTCTATCTTCTTTGTATAACGGCTATCCAGTTGATTGCGATAATCAGGACGCATCAACATGGAGGCATAGGTATATGCAGATTTCTTAAGGCCAGCACGATGACATTCAATAACCGTTGATGTGAGAATGGGCACAATGTCTAAAAGGGTATAGATATTATTTAATTTGCGAGGGACGCAAGTTCTTGATTTAACTCACGCTCTGGAAACTGTGATATGCAGGCTGCAACCTGAACAAGCAGCTTGGCGGCCAGCAAATGATTACCCAGCTTGACATGAATGCGCACCAGCGTATAGCGATGCAAGAGTATCAAATTGTGGCGCATCTCGGCAGTAACCGAGAGATTATTGCGACGTAATTCCTGATACATGGAGTAAAGCAGATCTCTTGCCGATTTGTAATTGCCCGCCAGTTGTTCCTGATTGGCAATGATAACAGCCGTCTTGGCCGCATCCTTATAGTGCTTGCGCGCCATATACAGACGGAACAGATACCGGGGATCCTTGGGCACGCCATCTGATTCACCGAGCAAAAACTCAATTAACTGAGTCGCGAGCTGTTCATTGTTGGATGTTGCCACACAATCGATGGCTAACGACAGGGCCTGCGATTCCTCATTGCTAAAAGCTGAAGCTTTGAGAAGAAACCGCAACGCTTTGGTAAATTCTCTGGCAAGAAAATAATACTTGCCCGCCAGCAACGTATATTTCTCGCTCTCAAAGTAGTGTGCCAATGCTAGATAATCCGCAGATTTAGCATTCTCATAGCGCTCTAGGAGTTCGCCGTGACGCCGCAACTTGTTGTGACGCTGTGCCAATTGAAAGGCTTCCTCCACACAGCCACATATTACCAGAAACTGCAATGCCTGCTCAATGTCGTTGATTTTCTGATAGAACTTGGCCAACAGTTTGGCCGAATCCATCGAGCGTGATTCTAGCACTATTTCCGATGCTGCATGTGGATCACATAGGTGATCTAGATAAATACGCACACACGCATCCAAGTCGCCAGCAATACGATAGCTTTTAATGGCCTCCTCGAATTGGCCATCAGATTCCTTAGCCTTGGCATAGGCTGCATGCAGCTTGCTGCTTTTCACATGCACCAATATATTGTTGGCTTTGTGCCACATCTTCAGAGCTATATAATGTCCACAAGCCTCATCGAAGAAGCCGCCACGTTCATAAAGACCCGCTGCCTCGGTAAGATGTCCCACGTTTGCAAGAAGCTCGGCGCAATCAAACAACAGCTGTTTATCCTGCAACTCTACAGCATATTGAATCTGTCAAGAAATTAAGTAGTTAACATTTATCGTAGTTATGTTATTCTTAACTTACACCACGTCTAAAGTCTCCAGCTCGTATAGATGTGCGTGCAATGCCCATTTTACACAGGCGCACATGCTCCTCGTATTCGGGCGAACTGTGCAGCAGTATGGACGGCTCTGAATCCTCATTGTTAATCAAATCCTCCTTGTAGCCCTTCTCATAGTGATACAAAGCATCCGCATAATTGCCACTATAAAGAAATATGCTGTTAATGTTAGGAATTCAAATGGACATTTGCATGACTTACGTAAACTCCAATTGCTGCGCATACTCCCGCGCTATATAGGGCACCTCTTGTGGCTCATATTTGTGGGCCAGCAGCAGTGCCTGATCCCATTGTAGCAAGTCTCTGCTTAGATCGAGTGCTGCACGTGTGTAAACTCCTTTTAACAGATACTCCTTGGCCTGATCGTATTGTCCCAAAAGCATGCAGCAGCAACCGCTCAGCATGTGCAGATCCTCAATATATCGAAGATCTTCCAGTGCATTAACCAGAGCAGCATCACCCAATTGACGATAAGCGCGCAGTGCTGTTGAACAAATAAATACTTAAGTGAAATTAAAACAAGACAAGACTGCAGATGCTCACCAATTTCCGGCTCAAGATCTGCAATTGCATGCTCGCCAAACTGTCGCCAGGCATAGTCCATTTGCATCTGTTCACAAAGCTTAAAAGCCTCATCGTATTTTTTAAGTCGGAGCAACATTAATAGATTCTCGCATTGAATATTGGCGGGATTAGTAACATGGGTGCTCAAAGATTGTGTGGCATACTGTCCACCATCGATATGCAAAGCCATTTCACCGGCGCACAGCAACAATGGAACTTGGCCGGGATTTAGCTTGGATTCTCCCAATTTCTGGGTGTGCCTGCCACGCACTGAGTGCCGGGCGAAGACATGAGTATAAACCACACGCGTGTCGTAGCTAATAAAGATGTTGGGTTGCGTTAGGTCCCAGTGGCAGCCCACACACTGCTTTGGCATATCGGCTATGAGCAGCGCCTCCTGATCCATAGCTGGCAAATACACAAATCCCTGGCTGTGTTCATCTATAAAAATGGTTTTTGTGCCTTCGACATCGGTGAAAAGCTGGCGTATCCCATTACTATGTCGATAGACAGTGCAGGTATCCCATTTCTCCAGCGAATAGAAAACCAGATGACCAATCTGTAAGTGAAATAAATAAAATTAGTTCAATATTAACAGTAAGAAATCTTATTGTACGCACATCGGTGGCAAAGATGAGCAGTTCCTGGCTGAGGGCAAAACATGTGATGACCGTATCGCTGGGCATGGTGGGCAGAGCGCTGGGAAAGGTTGCTTGTAGCTTGTCCTTGCAATTGGGATTATCCGCAGCAATGGCCTGCAGTATCAACTGTGGCGGACACAATGCGGCACAATAATCTGCATTCAGTTTCATTGCACTTATATCGTATGGGAGATCACGTTCGCTTAGGGGACGCGGTTCATCACCCAAACTCTTGCCCAGATCATAGAACCAAACGTGTTTATCCAGTCCCGCAGCAAAATTGTATGGCCCAATGGCCAGAAATGTAGGCTCCGACTCAAGCGGCAAGCGGAATGGTAGCGCCTTTGACTTATCCGGCGCATACACATAAATGGAGACTTCAGCCAGGCTGCTCAGCATAACCAGGCGGGGTGCGGAGACGGCAAACATGTGCGGCAGTTTGGTGACGTAGGTGTAAACGGTGCCACCACTGGTAGTCACTGCCAGCAATTGCCCATCCGGTGACCAATCAATCATTTGTACGCTGGCATGATCCGGAACTGTAATAATGCGTTCCGTCTCCTGCAGATTGGTAATCGAATGGATTTTGATGCTATGTGAAAGCGAGAAGTTAGTAAAGGATAAGAAAAATATAAATTTCACTTTATGCTTACTTATCATCTCCGCAGGAGGCCACAATGTCTAGGTTAGGGCAGTAAGCCAAGCCTGTAAGCGTATCCTTGTGATTCCGAACCTGCCACAGCTCCTGACCAACGTCTTTGGGATGCGTGGAAATGGCCACCACATGACCGTTAGAGAAGCCCAACAGTATGTAGCCATCACCAAACCATTTATGCTGCAACAGTGAACCATAGCGACTCTGAAAGCCCAGCTCTGTGGGATTCTCAGGTTCCGGCAAATAGTACAGAAACAATGTGCGCTTGCCAATTATCATGCTTAGTGCATTGTCACCTGCCATACGCTCATCATTGGACATCTCGGCAAAGTACATATCCGTCGGAGCATCTCGCAGCTGAACAATTCTCATAGTGTCCCCATCTTCACTACTTAAAGAGAAACTCTTGTCATCGGAGCCGAGTGCGAGAAGATTCTGAGCGGACCAGGCGCCGCATGTTATTCGCTTGTTGTGCTTGCCCAGAACAGGAGTTCGCTTGCCACTTCTATGGTTATATATGGCCAGATTGCCACGTCCAGTGCCAACGGCTAGCAACTGCTGCTGCTTGGACCACAGTATGCAGGTGAGCGGATCACGCAATCCTGACTCCACTGTGATCTTTTGCTGCGTAGCATAATCCCAGAGCGTTACATTCGGCGATGTGCTAGTGATAATACCCAAAAGCTCTCCCTCCGAATCCCAGGCAAAACCCGAGCACAAACTAAAATAAGCATTAGAATAATTATCTAGATAAATGACGAGCAGCATTACTTTTACCCGGCTAATATTATTCGCTGCAGTAGTTGGCCTTGGCGAGTGTACAATGCCACGGAGCCATCGGTGCCCGTTGTGGCTAGTAAAGCACCTGCGCTCTTCTGCCAAATGAAGTAAACATCGCCAATGCCGTGGGGTTCATCGTGTTTGTACAATATCTTTTCAAACGACATTTTTACATCACACTCATAAACACTACAAGCTCATGGTCTTAATGCTAAGCTGCATTTTTTGCAGCGCCCTAAAAGTTTTTCACTTTTTTGTTTATGCCTTTTTGCCGTTGCTATGACAGCAACAAGTAGTTTTCAAACGATGCTTTTTCGAGTTACGTACAGTGTGACCGTAGATGGCAAACATAAAAATGCCAAGAAGAACAGCTGGTGTAATAATAATAGCAAACTTCTAGTTTTCTTAATAAATTTTAAAAGCAATGATGAATGATCTCATAAACTTTCTTTAAGCTTTCTATTTATCATAAATGCAGCTACGCAAAATAGTTATCCGTTTGACGTCTACGCCCATTAGCCGTTATTATGGCAGCAACAAGTAGTTTCTCAACGATACTACTCGTTTTAGCACGAAATGTGAACGTGGGTGGTTGCAATGCAAAATACCAAAAATATCGCATATTCTTCTGCGCAGAAAACAGCTGTTATAAAATAAATAGCACAAAGGGTGTTTCTCTTCGAAAATAATTAATAAAGCGCAAAATCTTCTTAACACATAAATTCAACTAAGTATAAGAATATAAAATGTCGGATGATCTGCCTGAGGAATTCGATCTGATTGTCCTTGGGACAGGTAAGCGTATATACATATTTTTTTTTACTTTTGCTCACCTGTCAAATGATGACTCATAATCCGTTTCTTAAGGCTTCGCGGAGTCTTGCATTGCAGCCGCCGCCAGTCGCGTTGGTAAAACAGTGCTGCACATAGATTCCAATGAATATTATGGTGATGCGTGGAGTTCATTTAATCTGGAAGCACTTAATAATTTATTGGATCAACCAAACTCAACGCTTTGCAATGGCAGCTACAGCTGGCATGAGCCTTTAGAGCAGGAGTTGGCTGTGAGTTGGACACGTGAAGCACTACTAGAAAAGTCGCGCCGCTTTAACTTAGACTTGTGTCCACGAGTTGCTTTCTCCGCCGGAGAGTTGGTGAAGTTACTAATAAAATCCAACATTTGTCGCTATGCGGAATTCCGCGCCTTGGATCATGTCTGCATGCTATCCAACAATGAGCTTGTCTCGGTGCCCTGCTCTCGAAGCGACGTATTCAACACCAAAATGCTGACCATTGTGGAGAAGCGAATGCTTATGAAATTTCTCACAGAGTGTGATAACTACAAGGAGAATAAATGCAATGAGGATACACATTCATTTAGTGGACGTACCTTCCTAGAGTTTATACAAGCGCAGCGAGTAACAGATAAGATTGCCGATTGTGTCATGCAGGCGATTGCTATGTGCAATGCAAACACCAGTTTCGAGGAGGGCATGCAACGCACTCATCGTTTCTTGGGCAGCTTGGGTCGCTATGGCAATACACCCTTTCTGTTTCCCATGTACGGCTGTGGAGAACTGCCTCAGTGCTTTTGTCGTCTAAGCGCTGTCTTTGGTGGCGTTTACTGCCTCAAGCGCAGCGTGGATAGCATCAGTCGATCCGAATTGGATTCGAATGAGCTGATTCTCAGCAGCGCTGGAAAGACACTACGAGCCAAGAATGTTGTCTGTGCGCCTTCACAACTGCCAGCCGCAGTGGCCCAACACTATGGCGATCTCAGACCTCACATTTCAAGAGGTTTATTTATTGCAACCAGTCCGTTGGGCAATGAGGAGTTGAATAAAGGTGGCGGCGGCGTCACCTTGTTGCGCCTGCTGGCGGACGATGGAGCACGCGAGGCTATCCTTATACAATTGTCTCAATATTCTGGCGCCTGCCCGGATGGATTGTGTAAGTAACGCATTGCATAACATATATTGTTTCAATCATTAAGGAATCGTTTTTGCTTTCTGCAGTTATCCTGCATTTAACGACACCCGCTGTCAGTGATGATCCCTCTGCCGATTTGGCTGCCTTTACAACGCAGCTCTTTCAATTGAATGCGACACAAATCCTGTACAGCGCCTACTTTACTCTAACGGCACAAACAAATCCAAATGCAAACACTGCCATGCCCATTTATTGCACTGCTGCGCCAGCATACGAATTGGACTACGATGCAGCCATAGCTAATGCACTTGATATATTTTCTAAACTCTATGGGGATGAAGAATTTCTGCCACGCGCACCGGATCCAGAGGAGATCGTTGTAGAGGGCGAGGATCCAAGCGCTCTAAGGGAGCATAGTCTGCCGGAAGATTTGAGGGCACAGTTGCAGCAAATGGATATAGCCGAATAGACAGGCCGACAACTTTCTTTTTGGGATCATCACTTTATTAAAATTGAGAAAATAATGAGGACTTTTATGTACACACTAATATGCCAGATATTATGATATATATATATTCGTATAATCTGGAAATTTTGTAGTTTAAAAAAATTTAATGTATTTAGTTTAAGTTTATAATCAAATATTTGCTTTTGCATTTAATTCTTCTTCATATACATTTATTCTGTAAATTATTTATATAAACTCTAAAAGTTAGCATATTATATTTATATATTGTTTATATTTGTATGTGTGTGTGATTGTTTATATATATATCATCAAAAAATATGAAATCCTATGTGTTATAAAAAACTGTTTATGTTTTATTTATTGCTTGACGGTTTCTATTTTTCTGTATTTGTGATGCACTTAAAAAAGTTTATTTTCTCTCTCTAAAATTATAAGAAAAGCACAACGAGTTAAATTAAGGTTTTTAGTATAGTTAACAAGGAAGATCGCACCAATTTAGTCTTAAGGTTAGATATAGTAGGATTAGCTTTGAATACGAAGGCTGGGAAGCTGGGCAGTTGTTCAAACTGAAGAGTAATTAAATTATAGATGTACATATATGCCACTTTTCTTTTCCTTTTCTAACAAACGATAAACGAGGCGTGCATTTCAGAATATATATATATATATATATAAGTTATAATCGTAATATCTCTAAAGATAAACCTTTAGATTTACTGCATTTAAAAACTGTTTTTGTTTTCTGATCTTTTTTTGTTCAGTGCATTTAACAATAAAGCTTTTATGTTCTCATTTCACTTACCATTATAACCAGCTGTTCTGTTCTGTTCAGTTCTTAAATTTTAATCAGATTATTATTGATATTCTGCTGGCGTTTACGCTTTGCATTCATTGCATCGACAATTGGCTGTCGTTTGGCATTATATTTTTTGTTAAGCTGCTCAATTTCTAGCTCCATTTCGTGATCGATATTGCTGAGCCTTTGATTCAGATCATCAAACGTGAGAAACTTAAGGAACTCAAATTCCCCCTCCACAAACGCATGAGATTGTGTGTGCAAGTGTTGATGCTGATATGCGGGCGGAGCCTGCGCAGCACCAACAGCGCCGCCTGCTTGTTGTTGTGAGGGCGTTGCATTGTTGCGTTGAAAATTTTGCTGATTGTTGAGCGCAATCAGTTGGTCGTTCATTAGGGGATAGGCCATGAGCAAGTGTTGCTGCTGCTGCTGATACTGTTGCTGCACTTGCTGATGCTGCTGCAAACCGTATTGATTAATGGCTGAGATTTGTTGGAATTGCATTTCCATATTGTGCTCCCAGTTGTTGGCATCATGTGCACCACTGGCCAAATGTTGTTGCGGCTCCTGTTGCTGCTGTTGTTGTTGCTGCTGCTGCTGTTGCAATTGTTGTTCGGCTGCGGCAGGCGAATATTCTGTTGGAGTGGGTGTTGCCTTATCATCGCTGCGTCCGTCACCAGCATTCTTACGCTCGAAGTGATCGAGGAACTGTGGACGATAGCGATGACGCGGCTTCTGATCATCATTGCGCTTGGCTGTGGTAGAATCATCTGAATCCGAATTGATCACCATGGTGCCTGGTGTGAACAGAAAGAGATATGGTTAGTAAACTGAGAGAAAGATAAACACTCTCTCGCGTTGTAAGCAATTTAAGATAAGCCGTGTTCTTATCTGCATGTCTATTTGCTCCATATATAACTGCACTCACCTAAATTGGACTCCAATTCGACCATGGTGCCACTGTCAACTGTGACCACATCCGCTGATGATGATCCGCCTGCGGTGCCATCTTTTGTTGTTCCACCTGCCGCTGCGGCTGCTGCTTTGGCAGCTGCTTTGGCCATGCCACCACGAATGCCACCTGGTCCAAGCGTGCCCTCATCCATCTCCTCCGGATGGGCAATCATAGTCGCATCTGAGGCAGAGTTTTGTTGATATTCGTTGAACTTCTCCGGCACCAGAGTGCCAGGATCGTCTATAAAAGTCTTTACAGTGCCCGAATTAAATTCGGTTTCCTCCTCCTGCAATATCAGTCCAGATTCCTGCGTGGCCAGACTTTTGGCCTGGCTCATGGGCCCGCCAGCAGAGCGATTGGCACGCTGATGCTCCCTTATGGCACAGGTCTCCTCCAGCATGGTCTTGAGAATGCTTCGATGTTTGGCATTGCGTATGAACTCATGTTCCAGCAGCTCTGTTGCCGTGGCACGCTCATCTGGGTTCTTGACCAGGCACTTGCTAACAAAGTCAATGAACTCGGTGGTCCAGCGATCGGGTTCGCGGAACGATGGCGGCGGCTTCTGCGGTATCATGAATATGGCACGCATCGGATGTATATCACCATATGGTGGCTTTCCCTCAGCCATTTCCAGCGCTGTTATACCCAGCGACCAGATGTCCGCCACACAATCGTAGCCAACCTCTTCAATGACCTCGGGAGCCATCCAAAAGGGTGTTCCAATCACCGTATTCCTTTTGGCCATGGTATCCGTCAGTTGTCCGGCCACACCAAAATCCGCTAGTTTTGCATAACCTTCCGTATTGAGCAGTATATTGGCAGCCTTAATATCACGATGGATTTTACGTCTCAAATGCAAATAAACGAGACCCTTGAGTGTGTCTGAAAGTATGGTGGCGATTTCATCCTCTGTGAGCGTCTTTTTGCGCAGACGCATAATATCGGAGACGCTGCCGGCGCCACAGTATTCCATGCATATCCATAGATCATATTGCTTGAAATAGGAGCCATAATAGCGCACTACATAAGGTGAATCGCATTGTTGCATAATCGATATCTCCTTGATGATCTCGTGCAGATCGGATTCAACCGGCACTAGTTTGATGGCCACAATCGAACTGCTCTCCTTGTGCAATGCTTTATAGACGGAGCCGTAGCTACCCTCACCGAGTTTGTACATTATGTCAAAGACCTTCTCTGGTGGTTGCAGCAGCGACTCCTCTGATAATTTCTTCAACTCCCCATTGCCATTTGTATTGGAAGACATGTTGCTGGCGGCTGCTGCTTCTTTTGTTCTTCTTGTTTTAGTTGTCCTTTTGCTTGCTGCATGCGTTCAGTTGTTGGCTGCACAAAATGCTGTTCTTTCTTTTAATTATATTGGCTAACAATTAAGTCAAAACTTGTGCCACGATAATTGCCAATTTAAAGCGACATTTTTTCACACACATTTGTTCTTTATTCGCTCAGCCAGTAGAGCTGGTGCAACAAAAACTGCTAGTCACAGGTATTTTTAAGTGACTGGTCACGGTTGTACTAAAAATCATAATCTAGTATTAAACATAGCAAATTAAATTTGAATTTCATACATAAATTACTTGTTTGAATGCTTGCCTATATTTCTTGTGATGACTGCCGCACGTTAAATTTTATTTTTAGCGCTTTGTTTATTATTAAATGCCGACACATGAACCAAGTAGAATGTAAGTATATTTATGGTTTTGTTTTGCATTAAATACTAGTAAAAGTATCGATACCTAAATTTTTCCCCTTGGTCTCACATTGGCGCGCGAAGGAAAATATGGCAAGAACAAATCCATACATATGTAAGTACATACATGCAGCAAAAGTGTTTTTTGTGTCCTATTACAAAAATGCATTTTAAACGCGTTGCCTGACCAGCTGCATTGCCTAAACACAAGTGTGGCTGCATCGCAATTTACTGATATCGAATCTGTTACAATGGTAACGACAGAAACATAAGGCAGTCACTTCCTTTAAGTGCAATTCGTAAACAATGTGTGGCTTATCAGTCACTGCGCTTTTGACTGTCCTAGCAACGTGTGCCATAGTAACGGGCCAGCGAACACCCACAACATTGCTAAGTGGAGCTAAAAAATTCCTGCACCGAGGCGTCAGTTTGTTGTTGACGCTCTACGTGACTTAAGTTCGACCAACGGATGGCTGCCACGGCGCCCACGCAAATGTCTCATTCACGCATAACCACCGCATATGGAACTCGGCCGTCTCACGATTTGCATACAAACTCAATTTCGCTAAAGCAACGTTCAAAATCCGCAAATCCACCGCAATTACGGCCATTTAGCGGTATACAGGGTTCGCGACCCCGTTATGTGCCGCCATTTTCCATACAATCGCAGCAAAAAAATACCGTTGTCATTAACGGTCCCATACATGAGCCCCCAGTAACGGCGAGTGCGAGGGGAAGAGCCCCAAATCCCAAATGTGTGTATTGCTCCATTTGTGCCCAAAAAGTACTTTGTCTAATTGATTTTCTGTTAATTTTCGTTCAGGTTTGAAGAAACAACAGAAATCCATTTCTTCATGTAATTTGGGAGCCACTTTCAATTGTTGCAATACGGTTACCAAAAATCCGGGGCGTGGCACATTGTTTCGCATGTATTTCGATCGTGGAGATTTGCCCATCAAAATGGAATATCTATGTGGTGGTGATAAGATTGGTTGGACGGTGAGTATGTTGAAGGAAAAATGTATTTTCATCTAAAATATAGGTAACTTTCGATTTCCTCACACCGTCGAACTTCCATGTAACGAATATTAACTTCGTTAAAGAGAAAATTTGTAACATAGATACATATATATAATTGCAGTATGTACTTTGAAAATTAATTAGAAAACTTCGGTAAACGAAAGTTTGTTATATGGAAGATCGACTGTATTTGCCCCGCTGCTGCCTTGTTTTGCTCATAAGTTTTCGTTATGATTTTTAGGACTTGTGTTCTGCGATTACCAAAACTTTGACCCGTAAATTACCTGACAACCTTCGATGCCAACTGCTAATTGTCAATAGTAGTTTTTGTGTGGCCCAGCCCCTTCTTTCCAAACATCCAATTGCACACCTGCGTGTCCAATTATTTTTGAAGTGTTCGCGTTATAAAAGCACAAACCAAAATAAATTAAAAAAACGAAGAAAAACTGAACAAGAAGTTTCTATTTAGTTTTTGTATATAAAATATGCCATTGTCTATTTCCGGAATCACCAACAAACAAACGGATTGACTCCGTTCGCATTTCAGTTCTGACGTCCAGGTGTCAACCAGTCAGAATAAGAATAATATTGGGAACACTACGAGGCCGTGAAATTTGAAATCATTTCCGAGCAGGAGCCTTGAGAATTATTTATTTTTGCACATACTAGGAATGGTATGATGCCTTAAGTGGATGCGTCTGTTTATGTAATCATGCGGAATTTATGACAGTTCATTTACATATGAGCGAAATGTGAGTGACACTTTATCATTTGTTTGTTTATTGCATCATATGCGGAATTCAACTGAAGGTCAAATTAAAGGTCACAATAAGAGTTTGAAATGCCTTTGTAAAAGTAAGGAAAAGAGTGCAGATAGGTTTTACTCCTATTCCATTAAAATGTCCTAATAAAATGTAAACAGCCCATAAATAGAACATTTATATGAAATTCTGGAAAGTTGTCCAATATTTGACAAGCTTATATAAAACAAAAAAATCATCTTAATAGAAATCAGGAAACAAAACTTAACGAGTATCGCGTGCTATTTTACACCTGTTACAAAACAAAGCAAAAACAAAAGTCTCAATCCCTTCGCCCTGCAAAAATAAAACAAACAAAATTGAACCATCCATCAATAACTTTTTCTCTTTAACTTCGACTACTAGGTGGACATTGACAAGCTGGACTACAGCCTCTATTTACCGTTGTTCTTTGATGGTTTGGCAGAGCCTAAACACCCCTATAAGACCTACGCTAGGCAGGGTGTCAGTGATTTACTCCTCGCCGGTGGCGACAAAATCCATCCCGTCGTACCACAATTAATATTACCTTTAAAGAGTGAGTACCTGGCGGTGACAGGGGGCAACACCCTAACAAAAACTGAACAAAAAAGATAAACAAAAATTGTCCTGGCACGCAAATGTTACTTTTTGGTGTAATTTCCACCTACAAGTTTTTTACTTTTTGACAGACGCATTAAGCACTAGAAATGTGGAGGTGATGTGCACGACATTGAAGATTATACAACAGCTGGTCATGGCCTCTGATATGGTGGGACCCGCTCTGGTACCATTCTACAGACAACTGTTGCCCATGTTCAATGCGTTCAAGGTGAAAAACTGTAAGTTATGCATTGATTCTAATATAAAAGAGTATCTTAATTAATGTGCTGATTGCTTTTAGTAAACTGTGGCGATGAAATTGATTATGCACAAAAGAATAATTTAAATTTGGGCGATTTAATTGATGAGACACTGCAGGTTCTGGAACTGCATGGCGGCGAGGATGCCTTTATTAATATTAAATATATGGTACCAACCTATGAGTCTTGCTATTTAAACTGAACGACTAAAGATTTGGCTATAGTATATTCCCTAACCATCATATATCCATTTAAATAGTAGCAAAGAAAGTGCTTTTACATGTTTTATGCTTCATATATTATAACATATCACGAGTATTTATTGAATTTTACATAGATGCGAATGATTAAAGTTTGTTAATGGATAACAATTGTTTGTTTTGAATTTATATATATCATTGATAAGTGAGTATATTGTATATGCTGAGATTATATATATGTTTAATATAGATGTGCAAGTAGCACAAAAAGCCAATGCCTAAATAACATAAGTAGTTAGGTAGTGGCCAACGGAGGCGCAACAGTTCTTTTAAATGCTGCAATAAATAAAACATTTATTTAATTTCATTAAATATGATAAATATCTAAGGGTTACTTACAACTGCTGCTGCCACCGTTTAATTTTTTTTTAGCATTTTGGCGGGGAGTATTCGCTGTTCTTGACATTGTGCGGGGAATAGCGATTGTACAGACCCCAAATAGAATTCATCAACTTATCATTGTATTTGACCGGCAAATATTCGCGTTCTGTAAGAATAAACAAACAAAAATTAATCATATATAAAGAAAAATAAAATTGTTTACAAACTTACGCATATTGTTATCAGCTTTTTCAGCAATGTTGGCTGCTCGCAGACGGGAGATAATCAAATCCCGTTCCTGGAATTGCTCGCGCACCTTGCAGGCGGCAAAAGCACCCTGGGGCAAAGCCATGTCTACAACTAAATGTTGGAAACAAATATTATTGGAATTTCAAAAATTTATGTTTATGTCAATACTTACAGCTGAGTTTTAGGTTGTTTAAAAAGAAAAAGAATTGTGTAATCTGCAGCTTGCTGAGTTTAAACAGTTTGTTCTGAACTTTAGGCACACGTTGATCAATCTTAGATCTTTTTTTGCGCTTTTGCAGCAGCTTCATTCAATGTGCAAAGTTAAAGTATTGTTTTTATAGTTTTGTATTGTTTAAACCAATTGGTAAACACTTTTCTTGTTAAATTTTCTGTACGGTTGGTCTGAGCCAATATTTGTTTTTATATAGTCTTGCTGTTTGCACAATGTTTTGTATGGCATGTGAGAATGTCGGCGTTTTTTAGGTTTCCACGATTATTTGCAAAAGTTTATTAGAGCACTCACGAACAGGTTCCAATTTGAACTGAGACTCACTCGAGGCTTCGTTGGAAATTTATAGAGCTGACAGCATCCAAACGAAACTTATCAAGCCGATAAGCCAGAGAGACAGAGATCAGCTGGCAGCCATTTTGTTTTAACTGGTGCATGAGTAAGCATGTGTTTATTTGTTTGTACAAGTACATAAACTTGCATATATGCATATATGTACATAAATATATACATATATGTACATATGTTCGTTTGCTGGATTATTCTTTTTGCTGGATGTTTTTTTTTCAATATGCTATACATGCAACATTCATATGCAATTGAACCCCAGTTGATCTTTTAGATGCTTACCTCGAACTGATTCGGGGTACATATGTACATTTACGAACTGATAGGGTTTCGACATTGTGTTGAGGCAGATGATAAACAAGATCGATTAAAATCTTGTTAAAAAAAACTGCGTAGTTTGTCTTATTAGTATGTGTTTGTTGTAAGGCCCCTTGAAAATATTGTGCTTGACAAAAAATAATCTCGGAAAGTCTGACAGATAACCCATCAACGGGTATCGGGTATCTTGGACATAAGTTTCATAGCCCAGTTATACTTGGCCATGAGCACAGTCTATATAGTAGTATCACTATCTCTTGTGGTTCATATAAAGTCAATAACTTTTCTGGTTATTACCGGTTAGCGCAGTAGTACCGTTGCTATTAATATAATGATTGAACGATAGGGTGGCCCTCTTTTGATTTAATGTGTTTGTTTGTACAAGAAAAAGATTAAATACTTATATTCACCTTCTGATGCAATAACTGACCTTACTAATGTTGATTGTTTCGTGTATTAAAATGTTGTTTACAACAATTTACAATAAATTTGCGTACGCTCGAACGTCAAGCTATACGAAATGCGGCTTTGTTTACAACTTGATCACAAGATTTTTACATAAAATGCGCGATTAGAAAAACTGAATTAAATAGAAATATTCTAACAACCTTATCTTCTATACCTCGTGTGAAATTAATAAAAAACTGCTGTAGCCTCATTTTCTAAAGATGCAACTTTATATTTTTTTATTGTTCATTTGACGATCTGCTGTTGCTAAGGCAATCATTAATCATGCATATCTGTAACGCATGAATTTGTTTTTTTTTTAAAACAATCAAATTTTTCCGACAGCTTTCAGCTGTAGTCAAAACACATTTGCGATAATTTGCAACATTACATAAAATATAAATAAAAAAAATAAATAAAAAAATCCAAAGGAGATGCCCCAAAATACAATCACTGGATGACTTGTCCAGCCACAAATGTCTCCTGTCACGTAGTACGAATTGCTTGACTGATTATCGCTTAGAGTGTGCTTTTAATATTAACAACAGATAATACACAATTTATAAATAGATTGCGTGGACTTTATATTGGGCAAGGCTACAAACGTCAATACATAATGTGTTCAAGAATCCGAAGAAAACTATAGAGTTCACGGCCTTGTCAAACACTCAAAAAGGTACAAACAAACATTAATCCGTGTGTTTTGAATTTAAATGTCAAGTTCAACACAAAATTTTGTTCCAAACAAATACAAATTGCGCGCGTTTGTTACCGCAAGCATTTAACAGCACTGAGCTGTTAGGGTTGAATTACATCTTTTAAACGCGCCGCACACTACGGTCACACTAATCGGGCTGCATTCTGTTTATCGATTGTTTGTCGCCAAAATTAGCTAACAACAAAAGAAAAACACGGGAAGTTGTTAATTAAACTAGTGACCCAGATCGCAAAAGACAACGCCATGTCGTGGAAAAAAGATCTGCGCACATTGGCCAAGCCCTACTATTGGGTTAACATACTGCTGGCCGTTTCATATATGCTGGCAAAGAAGACCAATGCGATTTGCACGCGCCTCTTCCAGCATGCTGCCCAGGAGGAAATTTGTGACATGGATAGTCGCGAGGTGGAGATACTCTTCTTTTTGGTGATCGTTGTGATGATTCGTTCACGCAAGACGGGCAGTGTTACAATGATCAACTATTTAACTTCATCGTTCCTCTACACAAAAGTTGCCAATCTTATACTTTGGGCATATGCCGATTTTCGGTATGGATTAGGCTTTCTGCTTATCTGTGTGCTCGTTGGCATGTTGTTGCCAGAGCCCTCGTATCGCGGACCGGAGCACATCACCTACTTTCGCAATTCACAGGTCTTCGAGGAGGAGCTGGCCAGGGACAAGAAGATCGATTGGTTGATTTGCTTCTATACGGTCTGGAATCCCAGTTGCGTTAATTTTGCTCCCACCTTTGCTGAACTATCGGCAGAGTACAATACAGCGCTGCTGAAGTTTGGTAAAATCGATATTGGACGCTTCCCAGATGTGGCCGCAAAGTATCGCATCTCGGACAGCAGCTTCTCGAAGCAATTACCAACAATCATACTGTTCCAGCAAGGCAAAGAGGTGGATCGTCGGCCCTTTGCCGATGCAAAGGGCAAATTGCAAAAGTTCTTCTTCTCCAGCGACAATGTGCGCGCCACCTTTGGACTGAATCAGTTGTACAAGCAGGCTGTTGAAAAGTTGCCAACTAAACCAGCGCCAGTCGAGACCAAGAAGTCAAAATAGTTTATTAAACTATTTACTCATTTATCATTTAAATGCTTGTTGCACGTGCTAACATTTGTTAATTGTCGTGTGTTTAGTAGTCTTTAGTTGTTATAACTTATTTTGTTGTTGCACAAAAAAGCAAATGAAAATCAAGGCACGTGCCATTAAACAAGCTTTATACGTTGCCATTGCTTAATTTATAAATTGCGTATGTATAATTTTGTAACTAAAATCAAGTTGTAATTAATAAAATGTCTAAGCTGATTTAAGTTCTCAACTTGTCTTTTTTTCTTGTTAGATCTTAATTAGTTTAAAGTAGCATTTCCGTTGCCGTTATACCCTTTTAATGAATGGGTATGTACATATGTTCGGCTCATAAATTAAATCTGCTGTTTGCGCTGTATGGCAACGCTGTTACTGACCTCAAATTGCTTCAGTGTTGGATAATGTTATCAGTTCAAGCATTGCTTTGTTGGCGCTTTGGTTGTTGTCTTAGTTATTTTTTTAAATTTACGTACGTGTAGAACAAAAAACGTTCAAATTCACTTTGGTTGTGTAACGTAAGGATATAAGCCTTGTACAGCTTTCAGAAAATCATAACAAATGCAACGGCTCTCAAATATTTTGCGTATTTTATGAAGCGCCGAAAGCGCAACTAGCACCAGCGACTGTCGCATGCTTCATAAAACATTCAGTGGCAGAGGCTTTCTCTGCCGGGCTGTTGCCTGTGTTGAATGTGTGAAACAAAACTGTATAACAATGCAAAGAGAACAACGGTACACAGTGCTTCCGGTGCGTTGGTTTGTCAACTGGAAGGGTGCGGGTATGGCGGGGAGTTAGTGCCCAACCGTCCAGACGAAACACGAAATAAACGCAAATCCTTTTATCCATTCAATATGCATATTTACAAACACAGACGAATATGAATACACAAATACAGGTAAAGCGAATGAACACACATACACACAGAGATGGAGTGGGAGGGGGAGTGCGCAAGAGAGAGGCAAGGCTTTTGTGGCTATTATTTGTATTCATATATACATATAAATATGTGTATATATATATTTAATGAAACATGGTGGCATGGTAATGGCCATTATTATATTGTATTGTACAAAATGATTGTCTTCACATATGTATGTGTGCGTAGCAATTGATTTTGCGTAAAATATGTACATTAAATTTTATTGAAAAGAAGTGTGCACAGCTTTAAGTTGGTGGCTCATGCAATTAAAATAAGTTGAAAACTGAACGTGAATTCAATGCATGTGACAAGCAGCAGCGCCCTCCAACGGCCAGAAATTGTCAACAGCTTCTCACTCACCAAAATTCAATAAGCAGGCTCCTTGCCAACAACAGCAACAATACTCGTAACAATAACAATAAAACGTATTGTTGTTGTCGCCATTTCTTACCTTCTTAATTTATTTTTCTTTTCTACTTGTACTAAATGGAGCGCTGGTCACATTGAATTGATTTTGTGCCACTTTTCTCTACTTGCAGAAAAAAATGAGAAAAAAAACTAGAAGCACCTTCGCTTATTGCTAACAAGGTGTAACAAATTCGGGTATTTTTTTCATGGTTATATTTGTATTTGATTTTTTATGAAAATTGAAAATTGATTCAAATGTTTGTGTTGCATGTATATTTTGACTTCTTTTTTGAAAAGGTACTAAAGAACTTTAAATAATTTTAATCTTTTACGAAAGCTCAGTTATAAAACTAAGATTCTCTAAAGAAATAAAAAATAATTGTATATAAAATTATTCGAAAGTGGAAAAACAGGGTACTTTATATATTTATAGTGCATCGAAAATTCGTCTGTTTGTATGCGAAAAAATCTACTCAAGATTCTCTTAGCTTTCGTGACAGTTTTTATTGCATTTTTATGTCAACGGCAGCTGCTGCCGCCTGACGACTGCCTGCGTCTTAATATTTTTCGTTTCCTATACTTCAAAACTGTTTGCGTATTTCTGTCAATTGCGTACAATTGAATTAAGCTTGAAGTCAATGCCAGGTGTTGGTTATGGCGGCACAAGAAAACCACAGCGGTCAGCAGCTAGCCACTGAGTAACACTAACCATCCCAATCGTCGGGTACAGTCAAGATTCAATGCCTTTAAGTTGTCGGGGTAAGCGTTGAGGTGAACATAAACCGCTTTCAGAGCATCATTCAAGTTGGAGATAGCACAATGTTGATATCGGTCAATGCTTGGGATTCTTATTATAACCAATGACAGGTGCACCCAGTCAGACCGATGAGTAGCAATAGATTGGCTTGTGGGCATATTGCTGCTGCAGACCAAACAACTCACAACGCTCTACAGCGAAGAAATGACAAAAATTGCAACATGGAGCAACTTGGTCACCTTAATGATGGTTGGAGCAGCAGTTGGTCACATCAGAACTACACGTTGGAAATCATTCTCCGCTGGGTTGGAGACCACGTAACCACTTGGTGAGATCACTTCGCTGCGAACCAAGACTGATGAGGCCATGTGGTAAGCAGTTAGAGCGTTGCAGCTAGTGTGGCAGAGTGCTTACAGTGTGCCACAGGACGTTTGCTACAGGGACACTTTATAGCGCAACGAACCTAATTTATTTAACACAACTTGATTGAACTTATCAGCATTTGCGATGGGAAATTGGCTTAAAACGGATATGAAGCAATATGCAGTATTAATTAACTTGGTATAACCTGCCATACTTACGTATACAATTATCTGCATTAACATAATTTGTTTAGTTGAACAGTTGAACTTCCATGCAACGAATCTCAAGGGGGCAAGAAAAACCTTAGTTATAAAGAAAATTTGTGATATAGAATCGGTTTTTGATTGAACCAAATTTCTGTATTCTGGAAATGAATTCGTAATATAGAAGTTATACGAAAGTTCGACTGTAGCTCAAATTTTTTTTGATTTCCGATGAGATTGTATTTGCGTTTATCTATTTTTGGTATTTTTTTTGGTTCTCAGCAAATTTATTAATAGATGAAAATTTTACTGGGATTATTTTCTTGTTTATTTTTTGGTAACAATAAAAAATTATAAAAAAAATTACCGTCTTCTCCGTGACAATGCGCTCGAGGAGCATTGCCGTGACCAGGATTCGAACCTGGGTTACCACGGCCACAACGTGGGGTCCTAACCACTAGACGATCACGGCTATTGAAGACACTTGAATAGCCGCATAAAAATAGCATAGATAAAAATGGAATAGATCAAACGCTTGGACAAGCTTTGCTACAGTTAAGAGTCTACAAACAACTTGTTTACGGAGCAAAAGTACACCGACAACAACAACAGCCAGCTGCACCAATAACAATAACAACAACAAACAGCCACAAGAAAAAAGAAACAGCGGTGAAAGGCAGTTTGAGCAAAACCCACCCAATCCAATCCAATCCAACCCAACAAACAAAACAAAAAAGTAAGATAGATCCAACAACCAAACGAATCAACCGACAAGCAATAAACAAGATTTTGGCTTATGAATGAATTTAAATTTCAAACAGCGCAAAGTGGGAGAGGGAGCGGAAGGGCGAGGGAAAGGTAAAAACGGGGAGAGAACTTGGTTTTCTATATTGCTTAACTTGACATTTAGCATTTTCAATTCATTTTGCTATCAGCAGCGATTTTGCAATTGTAGAACGAAATGGTTCCCCGAGCTGGCTGGCAAATGTAAATATAAATAAAAAGTTTAAGCAAGAATTAAATTTTAAATAAGTTTCATAGTCAACTATGTTCAAATATATTTTTTTGTTTGTATTTGAAGAATATTTGGTTGGATTTAAACTATTGCTCTAAAAACTAAATAAGCTTGACACTTAAAATCAACAACTGATATTGATTAAATAATATAATAAAATTTTGTTTGCTTTTAACTTTCGTTAATAAATTTCTAACAAAATAATAAACTGCAACTTGACCATAAAAAAAGTTTTTCGATATAAAGAATTAATTTTTCTAATTGAAATAAATTTAATACACATTCAAACTGATTATATTACCTTTGGGGCATTTCATTAATTTATTCCAATGTGTGTGTTTAGCTAAATTAAAAAGATGAAAGCAATCCCTTTGTGTTTACCATTTTATGGTTTGGTTTCATGTGTATGCCCAATTGGATTGGTTCTTTTTTTTTGTTTTTTGGTTTGGTTTTATATGATTGCGTGTTTATTTCATTTGCACAAACAGGCTTACGGGATAATATCGACTAGGAGATACCACAACTTTATTTCATTTGAAGTAAGCTTTGAAATGATTTTATGCAAATCAACTAAGCTTTTGATTTCGATTGACTTAACATATTATAAGTAAATGGAACTTGTATAGAGGAATTCTACTCGTATATACCCTTAGCTCTTTGTTGTATCAGAACAAACCATATAAACTGAGCACACGCGCCTTTAATAAGGTGCTGACATGAATGATTTAGATTTTACAACACCCCAGAGGCATATGAAATGAGTTATGTTTGCATCAACTTAATAAATACATGCTTCACATTAAATAATTTTATCGTTTAACGTTTCAGAGCTATTTTATTCCTCCCAAATGTGGCCCTGTCTTAACGCATTTAGGTTGCTTGGGGAGATAAGCAAGTGGCTTGCCATCAATATATTTTGTTATAAAAAGAAGCTTGATAAAATAAGATTTATAAGCAAATTGATATACAAATTTGTTTATGTTTTAATCAAAGGTATTTATTAATTTGATTATTAAACATTGAGAATATTCACGATATATGCCATCAAATAAAACTTTGAAAATTTGTTCGGCAAAACAAAATGATTTCGACTTCCGGCTAGAAATTAAATTGCCGACAATTCCCATAAACAAGTTTCAATTGCCGACAACTTCAATATACTGCAAATATCCCGTTGAATCCAGTACAACGTATAGTAAAATTTTGCATTTAATGATTTTGTAATTACCCATAAGCACAATATTATTTCAATGGCATTTTTTGTTTTTATTTTATTGTATGCCATTTGCAAATACTATAAAGTTGGACTTTGCTGGGAGCGCAGGAGGGCAAAATGGGCTGGGCCGTTAGTTTTTTTAACACCACTTTGGCGTTACGTGCGGAAAGTCCTTAAAATAAAAACGGTTAAGTGTTTACATGTAAGCTGGAAATTTACGAACACACGCACACACACACACACACAAAGACAAGACCCCGTAAAATTGTTTAGCACGGATTTAACATTTTGTTTGTTTTTTTTTTGCAATTTTTGTGGCTAGCTTTTGAAATGCAAAAAAAACTTCTATGTGCCATTTGTGTGTGTGTGAACATTCGCGCTCTAATAATTGCGCAAAAGAGTTGGGCTATTTACAAGTATTGACCGTATGACGATAACATGCATATATGTATTCACAATTTGTGTCCCGTATTATTTATATCAAACATTCCATTAAAATGCAAACACACAAAGCCTTCTTCCGAATTCCCTCTTCCAAAATGCGGCTAAACTTTCTATGCAGGTGTAATTTACATTTGAATTTGTTGTAGAGGTCAAAGAGCAGGCACAAAAACTGTGGTTCATAATTGCACAACACTGGTTCACACATGCTTAATAAAATATGTAAATATTTTATCAAGTTTATTCTTTGAATATTTTTAGATTTATTTAATATTATAATTCTAATGGAATTAAGTATGGAAACGTTTTTAATTAGAAATCCTTCTTTAAATACTTGTTTTCTTTTCTCTATTCAACCCACAGTGCCTGTTAAACATATTCAGACTGCCGCCAACCAGTCTGCCGCGTCTCAGGGTCACAATTGATTTCGTTTTATTTGGTTTTTTGCAGTCACAGATTGTGTGAGTTACGATAATTTGCAGTTGTTCGACACACGAGCATTAAACTCAGAGAGACAGAGTTGGCACTTGACCTACTCGTACTATAAATATGGCCCGAAGCACGAATTGTGCAAACAGTCGGTTGGCAAAATGCCTGAGGATAGCATTTATTCACTATTTAGTTCGGATATACCGCACGCGTTTGTCTACAATGATACACAGAAAGCGACAATTCATAATTGTGGACCCTATGTGAGATCCATTGAGACCTTTGCACAGATCTTTCACTATAAACTGCAGCTGGATTTTGTGGATGCTTTGCCCAAGAAGTCAGATTTACAGGACCAGATTGCTGAGGGTAGCTATAATGTGTCGTTGCATGGTGTTAGCATTAGATCCATGGAGGAGGATCCCTCGTCGAATGTCACACAATATAGTTATCCCATTGAGGTGGCCAAGTATTGTGTGATGGTACCTTTGGCACCGGAGTTGCCCAAATGGATGTATATGTTGTGGCCATTGGGTCGTTACGTTTGGACAACACTCTTTGTGGCCATCTTCTATGTGGCCTTTCTGCTGCGCTATATTCACTATCGAGAGACTGTGACCAGATCGTACACTAGGAATCTACTTCATGCCATGGCCATTCTGATGTACAGTCCCAATATGAATATGCAGGTTCAGCTTAATCAGGCTCCCTTAAAGATGATCGTCTTCTACACTCTGCTCTATACTCAAGGATTTATAATATCCAATTTTCACATCAGTCACATGACATCGTTCGATATGAAACCGGTTTTTGTGAAACCCATCAATACGTGGCGGGACTTGATAGAGTCCGGAGTGAGCATCATTATACCGGATGCACTGCTCGAGGAGTTGCGTCTTCAGCCCGTCGTTGATATCTCACCGTTGGATGCACAGTTTGAGCCACGCATTTGACCGGACTATCAAAAACTGCTGGCCAATCCACCTAGAAAGTATGCCTATGTGGTTACCCAGGATGCATGGGAGTTCTTCGATCGACAGCAGCGTGTACTCATCCAGCCATATTTTCATATGTCGCAGGTTTGCTTTGGCGGTCTATTCAATGCCTTTCCTGTTCAAAGGGATGCTCGATTCGCGCCGGCCTTGGATCGCTTCATGCTGTACGTGTATCAGGCGGGTCTCTGGGATTACTGGGAGGATATGGCCTTTATCTATGCCTTGCGTGCCAACTATGCCCAGGTCTTTCTGGACACGTATCCCGTGGAGCCATTAAACTTGGAATTCTTTAAAACCGCTTGGATTGTACTCATCGTGGGCATACCCATTTGCATTGTTGTCTATTGCTTGGAACTTTTGTATTTCCACTGGCGCAAAATGCGTATGCATTTGATAATATTATCAAATGTATAGTTAGATGAGTTTTCTTACTGTTTTGTTATGCGTATGAAGAAAGAAAACTTTCGTGTTAAATTTTATGCACTTCAGTAAAGTTTTTTAACTTATCAAACATAATTAAGGATTGACAATTGTAAGGTAAGGTTGAAGCTACATTAATGCTTAGATCATTATCTTCATTTGATGACAATTGTTAAATAGTGCTCCTACACTAAGTTATACCCTTCACAAGTTAACTATCTGCATTTATAGCAAAAACATCAATCAAGGGATTACAAAAAACAAGTCCCAAAGGTTAAGCTTGTTTGGTCAATGAGTTTATAACGAGCTCAAACGCTATTAATTTAATAACTATGATGTTTTCATTTGTTATAATTGTTATGTTCCACATAGAGCTTGCCCTCTAATCCCTTAAGACGTGTGTGGATAAAAGGTTTAAATGCATAACAAAACGTTAACATTGCGCATACGACTTGTGAGCGTCTTGAAGTAAAGTCATGGATTTTTTGAAAGGCATTATATTATTATTCCTTGGTCAATGGGGTTGTGCTTGGAATTTGCAATACATTAGCAAACGATTGATAACATTAAATAGGATCACGGATTTCCAGGATTTGGTATGGTTCGTAAGCCAGCAACTGGACGGCGAGCAAATGCAGAATGTGGAAAAGTTAATACGCACAATCGACGACGCTTTTGGCTTAACACAAATCCTGATCTACAATAACTCGGAGATGAGAACAAGTCACTCGATGGTGAGACGCAATCAGGTGAGCTTGGTATTCACCACGGGCATGGAGGACCCTATCATGAAGGTGGCGAACAAGGTGCTCATAGGAAGACACTACTATTTCACGGTCATCATGATGATGAACAAAGTGAGCGACTTGGAACCGGTCTATGAGATATGCCGTTTCCTTAATGAAAATCAGTATGAAAATTCCTTGTTATATTTCGAATCTGAAGATGGAATAAATCAATTATATGGCGCAACAAAGTATCCACAAATGAAGATTGAAAATCGCACTGATCTGAGCAAGTTTATCGAAGTTAAATTGAGAGAGTCAATAAATGCCAAGCAGAATGTCGGTGGCTTTCAATTTGAAACCCCATTGAGGGAGGATGTACCACACCTATTTAGAGTAGGTAACAGCTATCAGGGGAGTACTTATCGAATTATCAATACCTTTGTGCAACATCTGAATGGCAGCTTGAAAGAGTTGGAGTTACCCAAGGATGCACTGGGTGGAAGAGCTGTCAACATGAAGCAGACTCTTCGACTGATCAGGGAGCGAAGAGTACAGTTCTCAGCCCATGCCTATGCCTTGTTTATGCCCGATGACGAGTTGGAGAAGAGCTATCCCATGTTGGTGGTGCGCTGGTGTCTAATGGTGCCATTGTACAATAGTGTCTCCACATATTTCTACGCTCTGCAGCCATTCGATTGGACTGTCTGGTTCTTTGTGCTGGGCGCATTTGTCGCCCTGATATTGCTGGAAATGCTTTGGCTTTGTTTGGGTTTTTCGAATGCAGCTGATGTACTCAATATCTTTTGTTATATAATCAACATAGCCACAGGAAGGCAATTGTTGCAGCCTTCCCCCTTGCGTTTCCTACTGCTCGTTGCAGTTTTCTTTCATGGCTTCTTTTTGTCAGCCAATTATACATCGACTTTGGGTAGCATTCTAGCTGTAAATCTTTTCAATGCTCAGCTCAATACTATGGAGGACATTCTGGCTGCCCAACTTCCAGTCATGATCATCGATTATGAGTTGGAATTTCTGCTAAAGATGCACACGGAACTGCCTGATGGGTTTAGGAAACTATTGCGTCCAGTGGATAGTGGAATATTTGCTCAACATCAGATGAGGTTCAATAGTTGCTGTGCCTACTTTGTCACCGAGAATAAATGGCAGTTTTTGGACGGACAGCAGCGACACTTGAAACAGCGTCTATTCAAGTTTAGTGACATTTGCTTTGGCTCCTTTCATCTTGCCTATCCCATGCAAAAGGATTCGTCGTTGTGGCGTGATCTCGAGTACTATACGTTCCGGGTGCATTCATCCGGGCTGCTTTACCACTATGCCCGTCTCAGCTTTGAGTCTGCTCTACATGCTGGCTTAGTGCAACGATTTCAGGAGAACAAGGATTATGAATCGGCGGGTCTGCAACATCTGAGCATAGCATTCATATTCCTTTTGGCCATGTCAGCAATTGCAGCTATTGTTCTTGTTTTGGAAGTGTTTGTTAAAAGATTTAAATAAAAGTTAAAAGTGTAATAATTTAAATGCAGTTTTATTCTAGCAGTCAAACCACGACTTTTAAGATATCGCTTTTGAAAATCGGGTAAGTTTTGCCGCAGTTATGGATGTCGAAAGATTTTCCCAATGCCCAAGTCGATTTTTTGGCATAAAATTTTAACATGAATTTTGACCAAAAATCGAAGTTTATTTTTAGTGTAGTTATTTAAATGCAGTTTTATTCTATGAGTCAAACCATGACTTTAAAGATATTGCTTTTGAAAATCGGGTTCGTTTTGACGAAGTTATGGAAGTCGAAAGATTTTCCCAATGCCCAAGTCGATTTTTTGGCATAAAATTTTAACATGAATTTTGACCAAAAATCGAATTTTATTTAAGTGACGTTATTTAAATGCAGTTTTATTCTATGCGTCAAACCATGACTTTTAAGGTATTGCTTTTGAAAATCGGGTCCGTTTTGACGAAGTTATGGAAGTCGAAAGATTTTCCCAATGCCCAAGTCGATTTTTTGGCATAAAATTTTAACATGCAATTTGACCAAAAATCGAGTTTCATTTAAATGGAAATATTTAAATGCAGTTTTATTTTAGGGATCAAACCATGACTTAAAAGATTTTTTTTTTATCAAGTTTCCCCCGTCTTTATAAAAAAATTTTAATTTAAAAATATTTAAATTTTATTTTAGGGATCAAACCATGACTTAAAAGATATCGCTTTTGAAAATCGGGTAAGTTTTGCCGCAGTTATGGAAGTCGAAAGATATACCAATGCCCAAGCAGATTGTTTGCCTTATAATGTTAGCATGCATTTTGACTAAAAATCAACAACCTGCAGAAAACAGAATTTCAAGTTCAAGTTCAAGTTGAAACAGCTGCTTTTAAAATGGATTAACATAAGCTTATTTGTTTGGTTCAAAGAAAAGATTATTTATAAAATAATGCTAGCCAACATTTTAAAGATCCAGAAAAAAACAGGCTGCACTGGGTATAAATTATATTAAATTCTAAAACTGTTCTCTTCTACTTAAAATCAACAGCTTCACGCTTTGCGTTATCGCTTGAATTTCAAATTTACGTTTACGTTCACGTTCAATTTAAGTTTGTGTTAAGTTCACGTTAAGTTAGGTTCGTTTAACTGAGCCTTGAGACGATCGAGCCACGCAGCTCTGCTGTTATTATGAGAATTGTAAAGAAAATTTTGAAAGCATAAGTTCTTGCAACCATACAAAATAATTAATTTCAAGATGCTTACACATCCCCCGTGTGATCGGGCTCACATTGGTTTTTTTTTATTATTATAAAAATATATGAAGTTACATTCGAATCTTTCTCCTTCTTTTCTTGCTTCTGCGTCTTTTTATCATCTTACTTAGTTTATTGTACGATTTGAGACAATATTCTGCAAACACATGCTGATGCCACTTCATTTCGAGAATGAATATAAGTCCAGCTAGAACCATTCCCAGGCACCAGGTGCGCATCATGCTGGAAAGGAAACTCATGCCAAGCGGCAACGGTTCCTCATTGACAATGATCAGCCTAATCAGCTTCATGTAGAGTGCCTCCCAGAAGGCTTCCCATTTCCAATGATAGCCCAAACCTGATTCCTGAGAGATCAATATATACTTGTGCAGCGGCAAGCGTAGATGCGAGTCCGCATGCAATGGAAATACATGATAAAAAGGACCCGAACAGATTTTAGTTAGTCTAAAAATGGGTTTCTTTAGATGCTTCTGAAGCATCGTTACCGTTTCCCAACGATCACTGGACACAAAGTAACCAAACGTTGAGTTCAACATATCACGATGAGCTTGGATAACATGCGCCTCCGTAACATCAACCTGCTGCATGAATCTAGGTGTGTATTGATTCGGTTGGCCTGAGAGTGCATTATATTCATAGGCTTGTACCATTATGCGCAGATTTGCGTCAATAATGTCCTGCAGACTGTTTAACTGTTGCTCCGCCGGCGCTGAGGTAAAATAGCTAGCCATTTTGCTAATATACATATTGGAGGCAACCAATCCCATGATGGCGAACAATATGTTCAGATATTTCATACGTATTGTTGACGTTTTGATGACCGATATGGGCGGACTATTTGTTAGAGTGCAGACACATTGTAGCAGGGCAGCGCTGAGATCCCTCGGGCGTCTTGGTGTACAAAGCCATATGGAAAAACTCATATAGAATGTTGATGCAAGTAGAAGAAACCAGACATTCGTCTGAAGTGCCTCCCTCACATAGAGTTCCTGCTGCGAATTATTCCTATAGGGCACCATCAAACACCAATCGTTGATGCCAATGGGATGGCTAAAGCTCGCCGAATAGTTGCCCAGCAGATCTGTATAGGAGTGTATCAGAGTCTCATAGACACCTTCGGCAAGCAACTCCAACAGACTAGGTAAATCAAAGACTTTCATTGTCAGATTTGCACTTGTATCATGCATTGTTGCATTGACGTACTGCAGGAAACCTAAGAATAATTTTCCACTAGTCCCGTAGATGGTTTTCTGATCTGAACCCTTAAATACCCGAGGCATATCATGCATGACCGGGGAGCTCACCAAATATCCTTTCATATTGTTATTCAAGCGACGAAAGAAATCACAAGTTTGCCAATTGTCTGTCTTGTTCACAAAGGTTTGTGTTGGATACGGCGAGAGTTGGTAGACATTGTCCTGAATGGTCAGCAGGAGTGTATTGATAAACTGTTTCTCCCATGTCCATCGCAGCACATCCTCGAAGATGCTTGAGAATAGGTTAAAGGTATCAAGGCTCTTGTGATATTCGGCAGTACTTAGAAAGGGAAAGAGTATGAATATTGTCTCGAGCCAGCGCATGCCTTTGAGTCCTTGGGATGTGAGTTCCATAATGGGATCATTCCTTCCCGTTGTAAATACCAAAACGAGAGATGGTGTACTAATAAGATTTTTTATCGAACTAGTCGACACTGAACTTTTGTTGTTCCTTACAATAATGCGAGGTATCAGAGGAAACTTTAGCCAGAACCGATTGAAAAAATCAATGGCATCAGGTTGACTTAAATTAAGTTCCTCCGATATATAAAAGATGAGATTTCGAAAATGATGTCCTTCATCGATTTTACTAATAATGTTGATAACAAATTTAGTATTTATCGCTTGCAGACGCCTTGCAATTGTCGCGTTGCTACCTGCAACTGTTGGTGGCACGCGTACAGGCTGCGGAGGATTTAGAATGAGCTCAGCGGCCAGTGTATCCATATTCATAGAACGATTGTCGATTTGCAACTGAAATTTCAGCTTTCCTGCCTTGCATGTGATCCACAGCTGGAATTGGTGTTGTTATTTTATGATGTGTGTTGATTAATGCATACCAACAACACCAGCTGAGCAACGAGCAGTTTATTGGCCAGCAATCAACATTGGATGACGGATGACTGAAGGCGGACACACAGGAGCGGAACAGGATTACCGAGGGATTACTAAGAACTGTTTACTTCATGGATATGTGGCCCCTTTTTGGGCCACTTTTGCAAATACAGCGCTCCTGTCTGCTGTAATTTACTACCACAATTATTTTCGCAATGCGGAAGCTAACATACCCTTGCATATCGAAGACGAACTCCTTAACTGAATAAAATATATTGTGGGAATATGAAGACGCAATCATATTATGTGCATGAATTCATATGAACTTGTTTTAAGTAACTTACTTTATATCAACATTAATATACCCATTTGTTAAGAGTATATACAAAAAAAAGAAAATAAATCGGTGTTCATGTTTATTAGCACATAAAAAGCGCAAAAACCCTTTTTTGTTATTTTATCACAAATGCAAATCGCTATTTAGCCCTATTTATGCGCTAAAGGTCCATATAATTGAACAAATCGTTGCTGAACATGCAATATCAGTTGCAAAAAGGCTTTAAGCTGTGTGTTTATGTCTGTGTGTGTGAGGAAATTAAAAATCACACACACTATTAAACGCACTTGCGGCGAATGCATTTCCACACAAAATGTGTTGCCTACTTTAATGCGTTTTCAGTTTCTAAACCATTTCTCTGCTGTTGGTTGATTTTGCTTGCGCTGTGACAGTGAAATCCTTCCTTGTTGCATTCTTCATTAAGTTGTAATTGCTGTGCAATTTCATAGCTGAGCCATGCCAAAGTGCCAAACAGACATGGCTAACAGAGTACAAGCCGGAAGCTTATCGCGATACATCTTCGGGCTATTGCAATTAGCCAAGAGTCACAAAGACGTAGATACAAAGCCAGCTTAAAATATATTTATGATTGATGCGGGACCAAAAGATTATCACGTCGCTGCACTTAACGCTTAGCTGTTATTGCCCATAATGCCAACCATATTGACAACCGTTGTTGCTGTTGTTGTTGTTGTTGACCTGCCCTTTTTGTTTGCTCGATGATTTGTCAAAATTCGACAAGTTGATGCTTACGTAATTGTAATGCGCATTACTGTAAGTCAATTTCCAAAACGCAATTGTTGTCACATTCTCACCATATGTATGTATGTATTTAGAGTATCGTGCGAACTAAACATCTGGCCAACACCTGAAGCTATAATTCACTTGGCGTTGATGCCAAAAAATATAAAAGAAAGAAAATATATTTATGCTTGGAGATATAAGACAAGGATTTCAGCATTTTATTTTTTGCGTTGCCGCCTAAAGCGCTAAAGTACATTAAGCCAGCTTGTTGAGCCGCCTCCGTTTTCATATAAAAAGATTTCGAATGCTTTATTTCAAATGCAGCGCTTTTTGCTTTGTTATAATGTATTATGGGGCTGCTGAAGCACTTTGTTTGTCATTGCATGATATGTAAAATATGTTTTACAAGAATATAAAGTTTAAATAGTTGCTAAAAAAAAACACGACAACCCAATACAATTTTTTTCTCTCTGAAATTGTTTTGGTTTCTTGAAAGCTATGCAAAAATCGCATTTATTATAATGCCAACTATTCAAAATTAAGTTATAAATTTGCCAGCTTTATCAAAATGTTGTTTTTATGTATTGCGTGTTGTCTTCTTTGCTTGCCAGATGTATTTCAAACGGTTTTAGTTACACTTTTTTTCTCACATGTGTGAATATTTTTTGCTCTATACAAATATAGATATGAGTGTGCGTTGTTGTGTTTTTTGCCATTTGGTAGCGGCAGCAAAATGTTGCGAGTGCTACAAAAAATAAGTTGAAACAAAGACCCTCCAGTTGTTTCACATTGCCCGTTTGCCCATGTCAAGTGCCAGCTGCTGGCTGGCCTCCTCCGAACCCATGCCCAGCGTCCGGTGTGCACGTGTTAGTGTGTGTGGGTGTGTGTTTCCTCCTCCATCCGACAGTTGGCGACGCCCACATGCTTAACAAGCCCGTCTCCCTTACTCTCGCTCTCTCTCTCTCTCTCTCTCTCAACTGGGGAGCAGGTGTGTTTGACTGGCACCGCAGCATGTGTCGAAACATTTTTAACCGCTGGCAAGTTGTGCATGTACGCGTGTGCACGTGTGGGTGTGTGTGTGTATGGCAGCAACTAGCTGTTAAGCGAAATTACCGCAATCTCCGCACGTCGAACAATTTTTAATGCTGAAAAATGTATTTTCTAATTTTCTCTGTTTGCCAGAGAGTGTTTTTATTTTATTTTATTTTTCATCCTACTGACCAACATTATTTTGGCTTTGTCAGTGTGTATGGGTGTGTGTGTGTGTGTGTGTGGACAACAGGTGTAAGCCATGTGTGTTGCTATATTAATGAAAAATAATTACTTTGCAATTGAAAGTTACCTTTTTGCTTGGCAAAACAAGATTCTCAAACAAGCGTTAGCTTTAAGACTTTTCCATTTTTCCCCTAGTGCAAATAATTTTGTATAATTTCTGTTCCACTTTTTCTTCATTTTTTTTAACGGCATCAATTTTGTTCGTTTTGTTTTTTTTTGTTCCTTGCACCTGGTTGGATGCGCATCACTGGCAAATGCAATTTGCACATTAATATCGGCAGAGAGGAGCTAATTTTCAATATGAAACCGGGCAAACTTGCAGCTGGCAAAAGCTTTGGCAAAAAAGGCAATTTCCGCTTTTTTGATGCATTCTTTAATGGGCCCAGTTATGCGGATAGGTGTCGAGTAGGGAGTGCACTTAAGTGGAGAAATGGCGTGGTAAGGGGAAGAGGTTTGCCATTATGCTAAAATTTTATGTGCACCAAGGCATGATCTGAATGTTGGTGTTGGTGTGTGAAGAGAAGAGGAAAGAGCGCTAGTAATGTTATTCGATACGAGAGAATGACGTTGAGTCCTTTCGAAATGCCGTTATGTGGCAGTAGTGGTGCGAGAGAAAAAGTTTCTACTTGCCTTAGTTAAAAATAAATATATTTATAAGAGGAATCATAATGCAGAGAAGGGTTTATAAATGGCTTAGAATTTTAGCAAAAAAAAGTAAGTATTTTATATGTATAAAATAATATTCACTATTTTTCGGGTCAGGCTAAGTTTGTTTCAGTTGTTGTTTATTGCCAGAATGATTAAGAAAGTTTTCTGAAAACCATACCAGATGGTAATAGACAACTTTATTTTCATCAAAAAGCCTCTCAAAATTCCGTCACAATTTCAACAGACCTTATTCCGAGTACAAATTTAAATATTTATGACAATAATTAATATAGCACACTTGAGTTCTTCTTACGTCTTTGAACTCTTATTGATACCGCAAAAAATTGGTTCACACCTCATAACGCACCAAAAACTAAGGAGAATGAGCTGCTTATTAAGTTAATTATTGCTAGCAGTGAGTAAAGTTGTTTAAAGCTTTTGGCAGCTGCTCTCTTAACCGCTTGGCATTTTGGCAGCTGGCAAAGATTTCTTGTCGAGTTTTGCCTTTTCTTACTGCATAATTAAGCCATTTTATGCAGTAGCAACGAAAAAATGTAAAAAACTCTGCCACTTCGCAAAAAATAAAAAAAATAAAATGAGTGAAAAACGTGGCTGCTGTATTTTTCACGCCATTCTGCAAAGCTTTTGCCTTTTGCTGCCTCATTATCTCTTTTGGCCAAGCAACAGTTGTTGTTGTTTGCAAGAAACGGTTGCTAAATGAGTAAAATTCGCGATTTTTTGCTGTTGTTTGTTTGCTGGAATGTTTTAGCCTGCTGCTCAAGTGCAACATTTTTTAGCTGCACTATAACAATGTATGCAATTAAACTAATGAAGTCATTTGCTGTTGCTGCTGCTGTTGCCCACTGACATTTTTCGCTCTTGACCCGCATCAGCTCCTTCAGAAAATCAAGTTAACATTATGCGCGCGTAAAAGTTCAGTTCATAATAATTGTCTACTGTTCCATGTCAGAAAGTATGGATATATTCTATGTTTAAGCTCTTCAACTTTTCTGTGTGACCTCAATTGACGTTTAATGTTGTTTTTTTTCATTATTTGATTTCTACTTCATTTATTTATTTATATCGAATCTGCGCAGTCAGCGTGTCAATTTTTGACATTGAGTAATATAAATTGTCCATTTTCGTGTTTGTTGCTGTCCTTTTGTCATTGCAGCTTGAGGTTGCAGCCGAACTGACAATGAAAATAGAGCACACCAACTTAATTACATAAGCACAAGAGATTAAAAGGCCAAACTAAATATATGTGGTAATGTTTTGTATAGTAAAAGAAAAGCTAACGAGAACAAAAGCCATTGACGAATATTAAATTACTGGAATAAAATAGTTTTTTTCATTAAATTGATTTGTTATGTCGTTAGCTTTAAAAGTAAACCATAAAATCGTAGAGCTTAAAAATTGAAAGATTCCACTCATTAAAGCAATTTCACAAGACCCCGACAGAGGAGCTTGTCAATTTTATATTTGCCTTTCAAGCAGATTGGCAATTTTTGGTTGATTTCGAGCCCCAAGTACTAGGCGAACAGAAATCAGCAGCAGGTAGATGATTTTCAAAACATAAAAAAGTACAGCATACTTTTACTCCACACTGAAAAATATAATTCTTATACGCAGCTTAAAAGTAGGCAATGAAATTGTTTTTGTGCTTAGACGTAAAAGTATGCTCTGCATAATATATTTTTCTTCTATTTCGCCGGAGTAAAAGTATGCTGTAACTTTTTTTGATTGAAGGCCCAGCGGCTTGCTGCTGACTTCTGTTCGCCTGGTACTTGGGGCTGGAAATCAACCAAAAATTGGCAATCTGCTCGAAAGGCAATTTAAAAAAAATCGACATCTGAATTTGTGGAGCACCAAAACTGTTACGAAATGTGGATTTTTCGTAATTTTTAAAGCATTTGTATGTTTTACAAGGGCATTAACATCGATTTTTTCCTTGTTTAAGCGTCAGTTAGCAAACTGGTGAGTTTTTGCGACATGTTATAATTGACCTAACTCGAGGGTGTTGTTACGTACGTCCACGCAGTTTTGAATGCACGCTAGCAAAACGCTGGGTGGATAAAAGCCAAAGTTACCGCAGCGGGTTTTGCTGTCAAAAACACAAACACTAAGCAACGTGAATCTGAAACATACGGGGATTTACTGAGCAGATTTATGTATATCTAGCGAATAGATTCAGCACCCAGAAGTGGTTTTTTTTTATTGTCAGGAAAAAAAACTGTACAGTAAAAGAGTTCAGCCAGTGTGAGCCACCCAGCCACCCACAAACCACCCCACCAGATGTGTAAATAAAAGTTGTTCTCGTTTAATTTAATATTTAATTTTAAATGTTATTTATTCGCATTTTGGTTTGCTTTTACAATATTTTATTTTTGTTTTGCATAAAGTTTTCATTATAACTTGCCACGGTTTACAATGCTTTTCGTATTTCTCTGGTAATTGTTATTATTGTTTGCTGTAATTAAATGTTTTGTTTGGTTTTGGGGTTTTTTGGGTTTTGGTTTTCTTCTTGGTTATTTTTTCGCACATATGATATTACGAATAGTACGAGTACGTTATGTATGAACGAACCATCTCTTCGCATTTACTAACACTTTTATTGTTATTTTATAAGATTAGACAACATTTTTTGGGCCTCAAAGTTAGTTTGTAACCTTGCTTGTGTTTTCATTTGTAATTTGTTTTGTTTTTTTTTTGGCTTTTTTTTGTTTCATTAAAAATTAAATAAAATCTCATAATTTTGCTAACAAATGTCGCAATGCGCCTAACCAAATAATTATTTTTTATTTTTAGTATTTGTATGTTTTACGTTACAATTAAAATTTTCGCTAACAGTTAAAAATTGTTTCTTGTCTTTCATAGAGTTGGTTTTATCAAGCAATTCTTTTGTTTTATGTTTAATCTTTTATTATAATTACAATATTTAGCTAATTTGACACTTAAAGCGGAAAAACTTAACAACTTTTTGTTGGTTTAGTTGCATTTTTTTGTTTTCTTTTTTTTTGTTTTTGTTAGTTTTGCAATGACTTTGTTTTTGTTTTTAATACACACTTAACCGCTAAATAACATTTATTCATTATATATTTATTTTTTTTTGGTTTACTTTTGTTATTATATTTATTCATTTAGCTTGTATTGTATGTAGTCGGTTTTTTTAGTACTGTTAAATTTTGCTACTAATAAAATATATTTGATGTTTGTATGTATTTTGTTATTATTATATTCATATGATTATTGGTATTATAACTATTAAATTGTTATTACTTTATTTGTTTTTTCTTTCTTTTATGTATACATAAGTCTCCAAACACATATGTACATACATATATGCCACAGAGACAGTTTTTGTTACGCTTTAAAATATATTCAAGATTTGTATTGGTTTTTTAGTTTGTTTAAGTTAAATATGGTGGTATTTCTGCAGTCAGCGTTGAGAAGAGCATCACTTTTAGGTGATGGCAAACATATGTATTATGTCTTTAGATATGCATATACCCTACATGTTAGTACATATTAAGTATATCGTTTTGCATTTGGAAAAAGTTTTTGTATGCGTGTGTGTTTTACTATTTTATGCATCTTGTTTGGAAGAGCAGCTGGTGGGTAGTTCTAAAACATGAAAGATACAAAGTTAATGAGTTACTTGAATGCTGTGCTTGGAAACTATTTACGAATTCACAGGCATCACAAGTGCATAGATTTGTTCAAAAATTAACATCAGCACCTGATCATTTAACATAGATTTTTGTGCTAGATTTGAATATTGAAGCAGCAGCTTTTTTGCCTATTGCTTTAGCTAGATTTTAGCATGGGGCGGGGAGGGGTTTCTGTTATCCTATTAGATTCTTTCTTTAAGATTTCTCTTTTCTTTTTATAAGTATATTTTATACTCGACCAGGTTGCACCACAAACACTTACAAATCGTATCTACTTACAAATGGGTTTTTCGTTTTATTTTTGGTTAGTTTTGTTTTGTGTGTGTTTACTGTACTAGCAACATCGAAAAATTTGTCCAAAAAGGATTTCGCATAATGTATATATAGTACTATATAAGATTATTCTGTATAAGTACATATGTATATGTAATATATGTATATAGTATTTAATAATTGTTTTTTTTTTCATTTTTATGTATAATGTGTATATGCCGTATATATATATATATATAAGTATCTTTTAGTTACACAAGTTCGGAATCGTTTATAGAACTTTCATTTACTTATTTTATTTTATTTATTTTAAGGTAGATTTAATGTTTGGTTTTCTCTTGTTGTTGTTAAATTTACATTTATATAGCATAGACACAATTTGTTCACAATTTTCTCTAAGTTTATTTGTTAAGATATACATTCATTGTATATATATGTATATATAGAGAGGCGGTGGCTTTTATTTGGACTCCATTTATACAATTAGTCAGTAAAATGAGAATCGTGAGAAAAAACTCAAAAAAATTAAGTCAAATGGGAAAAAAGCAGTTCATGTTCTTAATTTCATTTTTGCATTTAAGAGTAGCACGAAATTGTTAAGTTAAGTTAGTTAAGTGCATATGTATTGTGTACATTTATATAAACAATTTGTTACGATTTTATACATACATACATAGCAAAATCACATTTGATTTGGTGACCAAAGTAAACTACATCACGCTTTTCCAATTGCTTTGTTCAATTCTTCTTTTAGTTTGCTAAAACGGAAGTGAAGTGTATGTAAAAGTGTGTGCGTTCTGGAATTGATTTTCGCTTTTCTTTTTTTTAACAACTACATAAAATACGTTTTTGTTTTGTCTGTTTGTTTGTTTTGTGGTTAAAGTAATGTCGTTTTTGCACATTGAATTGTTTGCTTAATGCTAATTTTTAATTGTTACATAAGTTTGATATTTATATATATATATATACATATGTTGTATTGTTTATTACACAACTACAGTTAAGTTTAACTTGAAATTGACATTAGGATCGTTTGGTTCGCACGCATCGGGAAATGCATTTAGTCGAACAGCTTTTTGCTTAAATACTCAAAATTAGAATACTAATTACACCCGAATTCTTTTTTCGTAAATGATAAATTGTTATTGTGCATTTATTTACTAGATATGTGTATAGTATATTGACTTACTTAATTTGATTATTGTGCAGTTTTTTTGTTTTCTACTTTCGACCAAAAATAATTGAAAGACAATTGACACTAGTCTAAGTTTAATAATTGAAGTGCGTTTACATTTAATTTGTGTAATTTATTGTTTTTTGTTTTCAGATATGGTATATATAGTTTTAAGAACTAACCTCTTACATATTAGCCTAATCTTTATGTCATACAGAGAATGAAAACTAGTCAACCACACATATTAAAGCAATTGTATCTATGAGCAAATTGTTGAACCTTTCTTCCTTCCAACTGGACCTTGCAACTTCTTCTGCAACTGCATCTTCTACTTCGTTTGTAAATTATTGTACCCATTTTTGTTTCAAATACAATTAGTTTAATGCTAAATTTTGCATTTCATTTAATTCTTATGGCAACACATTTATAAAAATATAAAATAAATGCAAAACAAGCTAAGGAAAATCAACTAAAATTCTGTTGCCAACTGACAAACATAGTTTCTATTTGTAAATATTACACATTCGATTTTAACAATACTTTTTTGATTTTAGTTTTTACAAGGTTTGTATTTATATATTTACAATTTGACGCGTTTTTATTATTATTTCATTAAAGTAAGTTCTGCAAAATGTTGGTTTTTATCAAGGCTATGTGTAAAATCTTTTAGCATTATTTATTAAATATTATTATAGCAATGCAACAAAACTGCTAAAAAGCTAAATTATAAATGTGTTAATGGAAAAGAGTGGATGGAAATAAATTGACTAAGCAACTCAAATTTGGTCCCTTTACTACTTTTTGCATATGTTTAAAGTTCTGTTTTCAGATTTTGTTTTAGTAAATAAGCTCTTTGAAATTTTAAGCTGCAAACTTGACATTTTGTGTCCAATTTCGAATGGATAACTAAGGATTTAATTGCAACAATCAATTATGTAATGACAAAAACTTGCACATCAATTTTAGTCCCACAATAAACTCTTTTTCTATTAAATTTTGTGTAGATCTGGTAGCTGGTAGTCTGCAATCAATCAATGGTCAACGAGTTGGACATGCGACATGTAATTTAACGCCAGCTACAAAAGAACTAAAACCAAACATGAAGACGCAAAAAAGCATAGAGTTGAAGCCATTGTTGTGGCTGCAAATAAATAAAATGAAACAAGACAATAAAAATGAAACACAGATAAATATTTGCTGGACAGAGAAACGTAGAAAGCTCAAACGGCATGACAATGGCAACGAAAACTACCAAAGGGATAGAACCCCACCCCAACCCCAACCCATGTCTCTCTCTTTGCGAGCCAAGTGGCATTAGTTTTAAATGGAATATTTATGTAAGTCGAAATGAAATAATAGACATAGGATTACAAACGGTATGCAATGCAATACATAAGAATAATTTTGCTACTTTGCATAAAACTTAAGCTTAACTAAATTATTTATTGAGCCAAACAGGGCTTAGCCCTAATGAAGGTGGCCTCTTGTGGATTTTGTGGCAACTCTCCCAAGCACTTACAAACACATACATATGTAACAAACAAACAGACAGACAGTCAGACCCTTTTTTACTTTAAACAAACTAAGCTTAGGGGCAAAACCTTTAATTAAACAAAATGAAATTCAATTTCCCAAGAAAATCAATTTGAAAGTCGAAAAGCTAAGAATCAAGGCGAAACAGTTTGGTTTTTCATGCGATTCATTAAAGTTAGCCTTTCCTAGTGCCACAAAATGTTGCATCGTTTATATGCAGGATAATTCCTAGCCGCGATTTAATTTTTGTCGCGCATATTTCATTATTGTATGTTTGTTTGTCAATTAGTTTTTGTGTGCGTGCACTAAATTGAACTGTTTATTATCATGTGGGTATATAGTATATTTGTATATATATTTTTATTCGCGCCACTAATGAATTCGATTATAAATTCATTTGATATTACAATTGAATGCGCCCTATTGATTACCAGCTAACCCGAAGGCGAAATAAAGTCAGCAAATAATTGCAAATTATTTAAATGTATAATCAATTATGTGGATAATTCGATGTGATTCAAATCGAGAGAAACTCTTTAATATATTTCTTTACAATGAAGTTGGTTAACTCTACTCGAATTACTTACCACATGCACAGCAAGCACATTAAAATGAATGAGAAACAACTTGTTATACACATTAAGAGCAAATGTTTAAGTTAAAAAGGTTCAAAATCGAAATCGTGTATCAAATATAAATTCTTCAGGAGCTATAGTTTGTTATTATTATTACACTTGGTTCTAGTTCTTGTAATGGAGGTGGTTGTTGTACTATTAGCTGTAGTTGTTGTTGTTGTATTTTGTTGTTGTTGTTGAAGATTGTTTAAGTTTGACTTTTTGGTGATTGACTGTGGTGCTTGTTCTTGTTGTTGTTGTACTTGTTCTATGCGGCCACTAACTGTACTTTGGATGTTGTAGTGTTGTTGCTGTTGTAGTTGTTGTTGTACTGCATTTGATTTTGTTAACTGTAAATATGGTAAAAGTATAGGTGAGCTTTTATTGTGAGTTCAAGTTTAATATAAAAAAAAAAAAATATTTTGGCTTTTTTTTTTTTTATTTGCGAAATAAAACAAAGTTTTCTTTTGAGTTTTTTTTTTTTTTTGTATAAGTTTAAGTATTTCATTTATTTGTTTTCGCTCAAAGATCAAAGAATTGTATTATGTATTTGTTGTTGTATTGTTGTTGATGTTTTTGTTGTGTTTTTGCTTTAATGTATTTGTTTCAAGACATTTCGCTTGCATCGAAAATATCTTAATATTTTTCTTTCGTATTTTACTGTATTTGCGCTTAAATTTAAATAAGTTTTTTTTTTGTTTTTTTGAATGTTTTGCTTACAATTTTCGTTTTTTTGCACTACAGCTTTTTTTTGTTTTAATTTTTCTTTTTTAAAATGCTAACAACATTTAATAAATAGTAGTTTTTAATAATTGTTTATAATTTGTCATATTGTGTGACTGTATAAGTGTAGGTGTGTGTACATGTGTGTGTGTGTGTACATGTGTGTGTGTGTGTGCATGTGCTTTGAAACAAATTTACTGTAGCATAGTTTTGGGGGTTTGATTTTTCTGTTCTATTTCTTTTGCTTGATGTATATTGTTTGTATGTTTATGTATGTATGTATGCGAGATGCAGAAACGTGTATTTTTGTAAGTATGTATGTTTGTTTGTAAATGTTGAAAATATATTGTTAGCAAAAAGATGTTAGCTTGGATTATGTGACATTTGTGTAGGCTTCTTATGTATGACTGTATGTGTATGCATGTATATGTATATGTTTGTTTGTGTGTATTAAGTTTATAATGTAGCATATAGTATATGTATGTTAATGTTTGAGTGTAAGTATATATATTAAGTGTAATTGTGTTTTTGTTTCTTTTGTTTTTTTCTAAATAAATTACATTACGCATTTTCGACTAAACACTTAGAGAAAATTCAATTTAAATTTGTTGCTATGTTGCTGTTCTTCTTCTTCTTCTTGATTATTTTTAGCCCTCAAAAGTAGCGTGTCTCGACATTTGCGGCATATTAGAATATATTATAGTATTAGTACTACTACACAAGGTGTGTGTGTGTGTTGTTGTTGTATGTGTGTGATGAAAACTAATCAAAATATCTTAAGCGAGCGGAAATAGTAGTATTTTTTCGTTTTCCTTTCTTTATTTTGTTGTTTTAAAATTTAATTTAATTAAATTTAGTTAATGAGATTGTTTTTTATTCGGTGGATAAGTTTAACAAGTGGCTATGTATGTATGTGTGTGTGTGTGTTGTGTGAGTTTGTGTGAGTTTGTGTGTGTGTAAATAATAATAACTATTTCCGCCACACATATACAATCGAATCTAAAATTATATATATAATAATAATTAATGCATTAACTAAACTAAAACGTTTAACGCAAATTCAACTAAATTGCATATTAACATTGCTATTTATTATTTAATTATATGCATTTTGTGTTTTTAACCAAACACAAGTTCTTTATAAGTATTGCACACGCCAAATTAAGCAACTTCCTTTTCTCTTTCGCTACTTCTCTCTCTCACTTGATGGCTCTGTTTATAACTAAAGTGTGTGTATTTTGTGTTTTTGTATTGTGTATGTTTACAACCAGTCGATGTCGTGTGATTCTTATTCTTATTCATCAACTTCGCTAAGAGATCAAATATTTAAAGTGAGCAATTGCGAAGAGACTCTAAAGATAAGTTCACAAATAATTCGAGCCCCCTAATGTATGCTATAATTTCTTGCCCAAACATTCGCACACATTGACAAATTGCCTGCGATTAAAATGAATCAATAAATTACTATTTGAAGTGTTTGCATTTAATCGCAAACAAAAGACCCAGATGCTCAAAATCGTGTGTGGTATGTGTGTGAGTGTGTGTGTGTGTGTGTTTTGGGTTAGTTTGTGTGCACGTACAGCATTTATGGGTTGTACTTAAAACTGTTTGCTAAAACACTGAAAGAATATTTCATTTTACTCATCTTCGATATACACCAAGAGACAATTAGGAATGTATGTATATGTTTGTTGAGTATATATATGTACGTATGTATGTATGTAGTAGTATATATGTATGTAGAGCTCGGGTAAAATTTAAGTATAGACATCTATTGTGGGAGGAGTTTTGGGGGTTCAAAAATGCATAGCTTGCTAAGTTTACGATTATTATTTGTTATATTTTGTTAAATTTAATATGTTTTAAAGATTTTTTCAAAATTATCACCAGTAATTACGCTTTACGACTACACTATGCAGTTGTCCATTTTCTTTCTTATTCTTTGTTTTTTTTTTTTAGTTTTAAAACATTTCGTCCATTCGTTTTCGGTCTGGGTGTCTGTGTGTCGATGTTTGTCTGTCTGTGTGTAGATTGTGGTGTAATTTGTGGTGTAATTATGTTAAAGTTTGGTTATGTTCTTCATCTTCATATGCCAAAAAGCGAATTCGTTTTCAATATTTCTTTTTTTCTTCTTTTTTTTTTGATAAGGTTTTTGTTAGCTTGCATTTAAAATTGACACGCTCTCTGCTTCTTCTTATGTTGTTGTTAAAAACTATATATGTTTATGTATCTATATGTACACATATGTCATATATATATCGTGTGTGTGTGTGTGTGTATTTTATTACTATGCGTCTTTATGTATATATATTTAGTATGTAAATATTTTATTTAATGTATATATAATTACTCGTGTGTAAGTATGTATGTGTATGTTAAGTATAAACTATAAGCCTATAAGAATATATAGTTTTAGGTTGTATCTTTTTTTTTCTGTAATGCATTTTTCATATGTAGCTTATTCGTTTCTCGTATTTGTTTTGGTTTTTTGGATTACTTTCTCAATATGCATTTTTATCATAGATTATTATGAATTCGTTTCGGTGTACAAAGTTGTTGGTTTTGTTTTGTTTTGATTTTCTTAGTGTTTTTGTTTTGCTGGAAAAAACCAAATCATAATAGAAAAATGTATTTAGCAAGTTAAAAGTCTCATCCATAGAAAAATGTATAAGTTTTTTTTTGGTGTTTTTGGCAAATAAAATGTATATTGTTTAGCTTTGTAGTTGCAACTCGTGTAAGCAGCATGGTATCGAAAGTTATATCAAAAAAGAATTTCGAAAAGGTTTCTCTTTTTGTTGTTGTTGGAAAAGCAGTTTTCAACTCGTTGTGTAATGGTGTCTGCTGTTTGTTGTTGTTGCTGTTTCTTCTTCCTTTTTTTTGGACGGTTTCATCAATTTATATTATGCATATAATTTATGTTATTTGTTTTTTGTTTGGTTTTTTTGGTGGTTGTCAATTCAATGTGTTGAACAAACTGGTCCATATTTTTGTTTTTGTTGTTGTTTGTTGTTGTGTAATTGGTGTGAAGGCAATAATTACAAGAACTAAGTAAAACCGTTATCTCTCTCTTTCACAAAAGAACAAGAAGTAGAAGTTGATAATTTCGGTTGTTTATCTCTCGCGGAATTGAGTGTATTTTTTATTTATAAACAAACAGCACCTACCTTGTGCCTCATGCGCATTTTTGTTTAGAGTTGAAAACTACGCAGCAATAAAAACAGGGCAAAGCAAGAGACGAACAAACAAGTAAAAAGCTAATTTTTTTTTGCATATAACATCTTTTCTGACAAACTTAATTTAACATAACATTTTTTGTTAACGAATTTTGTCTAGTTTTTTGTTTGATTTCCAATGCTTTTGAAAAAAAAAATGTTAAAATTGCTTTTGGCTAATAATTTCGCGAATCGTTTAAAGAAAAAGATGGGAAAATCAAATAAAAATAATTTTGCTAGTATTTATCTTAGTATTTTTTTAGGTTTTTCTTTTCAAATGATCCACACTAATCTTACATTTAACATCGCTAAGTTCTAGCATTGCATATAGTATAAATATTACATACAATTCTTCTCTCGCTTGATTCATTGTTTTTGGTTTTGTTTTTAACAAATGGATTATGTTTTGTTAGCAGTTGTTTGTTGTTGTTGTTGTTCAGTGAAAGTATTCTGATTATTTAAATGCCTAAATTGTAAAATCGTTTAATTTAAGCCGCTTATAAATTTCGATATGTTAAAAATTCAGGAATTACACGCTTACGCTTTAACAATTTGGCATACATTTTCTTTTTTTTTAGTTAATTTCATTATTTATTTATTAGTTTATTCTGTGTAAAAACTTAAAAAGGACTCGAGGGCTGTGCGTTGCTAGGATGTCTGGCTTCTTGCGAGAAGAGAACGAATTTCTTTCCCTTCAAGCGCAAATTATTTGTCATGTTTCAATTCCTGTAAAATCATATTTGAAAACTATTGATGATAGAAAAAGGCGAATGAAAACAAAAAAATAACGAAAAATTAAATAATTTTACATATACATATTTATATATATTTATATCAAAAAATCGAGCGCGCATATTACAAACTTTGGGCACACAATAAACGCGTTAAAAAATAACAACAAATTTTAAATATTAAATAAAACAAATTATTTATATATGTGTATCTATATATAAATATATGTTGTTTTTTGTTTTTAACTCATAAAAAAGTATTAAATAAAATTATGCAACGTTGTAAAATGTTGCATGTGTGTGTGTGTGTGTAATGGATTAACATTTAAAATTCCATATTATGATTGATGTTTGATTTTATATATGCATAAATTATATAGTAGCTACCGATTTTGTATTATTGTATAATTTATAATGTTTGTTTATTAATTGTTTATACACTAATTAGGAGCTTCAAGATCGTTGTTGCTTTTAAGTTCTTAAGAAAATAAAGTTTATGATTTAATTAACGAGATTTTCTCAGCATCTGCTCTGTCTGGCATATATAAATCATAAATTGTTTAAATTAAGTACAATTATGCTTAGTTAGATACAAAATATATTTTACAATTAATACGATTTACAACAATTTACATAAGAACTAAGAGACATTTAAAACAAAACGTATTGTATAATTGAGATGAAGTCTAAGCGAATAAAATGAGCAAAAAATTGCAAATAAATTAAATAGAATGAAGTGTTTTTTGTTTGTTGTTGTTAATTAAAGCAATAATTGCACATAGTATTTAAGAAACGATATGAGAAATGTGTGAAAAATTCGTTTAACGCTTCTATATAGCATATAGTATTCGTTGATTTGCATTTAAGAACAAAGTTTGTCGCAATTCGACATTCTAATAGAAATAAAAAATATTTTTTATTTATTACTTTATATATTTTTATAGCTTAAATTAAATGAAATTAATATTCATGTTATTATTTGTATTTGTTTATGTTGTTTTTGTTTTAATGTTTATCTAACATACGCCTTTGATATGGTTGTTGCTGTTGCTTTTATTGCTGATATTTTTAATCCTTTTTTGTTTTTATGTTTTTGTTTTTATGTTTGCGTCACGCCAATATTTTACTTGGAGTTTTGAAATGTTTGGCTCTCTCTCTCTCTCTCTTCTGTGTCTTCTTAGCTTAAAACGCCTCAAAAATATTTTTTTTTTTTTGTTTTTTTTTCATGTTTGTATGTATGTATTGATGCCTGTCTCAATGTCGTTCTGCACTTAAAAGTATAATTAATAGATTTAATACGCTTTGTCAATTGTTTTATGTTATTATTTTGTGTGTTTAGTTTTGTTGTCGCTTTTTACATTTAGTGTAAAATTATAGTTAATATTAATTTAAATACATATACAGCTCATACATATAAATTTATGCCTTTTGTTTAAACCTTGCGTAAACTAAGCACAAAAATTATGTTAATGTTCTTTTGTCTTTTTGTCGTTTTTGTTGTTGTTAATATTTATATTTAAAAAAAAGCATAATAAAACTACAAGAAAGAAAAAAACATTGGCTTGTGTGCAAGTTTTATCTTTTCTTGGTTTTTAGATTTTTTTGAAAAATTTGCTGAATTTCGCGTTAGAACTAAAATTAATAAATTTGATTTAAAATTGCTAAATTTTTGGTTTAATTTTACACGTTTTGCGCTCTCGCATAATTTTTTCTTCTTTTTTTTTAGATTTGATTCAATAAATATTTTTTTTGTTTTTTCTTTAAGCATCAGATTTTTTGTCTCACACGTGAATACTTGTCGAAATATTGTCCAAAGAAATTTTGTTGTTGTTGCATTTGTTTTTCGTTTGTTTTTTTTCCCATATTGTATATAAGTCTAAGGTAAATGATATATAATTAACTAAAATATTTGTATATATAGTATGTATATATAGTTGAAAGTCAGTTGATTTGTTGTTGATTTTCTTTTTGCGTCTGTGTGTTTTTTTTTTGTTTTGTTTTTATTTATTTTTATATATTTTATATATATATATTAATTGCATATTACATTGTTTACAATTTATTTAGATGTTTCTGCAATTTCACCAAGTGCAACACACAACACACGAGAAACTTTACATAAATAAAAGCAAGAAAACATATAATTTTAACAATGTTTTTGTTTGTTTTGGTGTTCTTTTGTTTCGTTTTGTTTTTGAACGCAACTAAACAATTTTTTAACCTAATTCCTTTTGCTATATTCGTCCATAATTTCCATGCACTTAGTATTAATTTGCTTGGAACGCAAATGCATGTAAATGTGTGTGTGTGTGTGTTTTTCTTTGCTTTTAAACGCCGCCATTTTGTACATGAATATATATGTGTGTGTGTTGATTATGTGTTAAAGTGTGTTTCCCTTTTGTTTTTGTTTTTTTGAATTTCAAGTAAATGGCGCGCGTAGAAAAGTTTACATGCATTTGCGTATTGTGTGTGTGTGTGTCAATGTATTAGTTTAGTTAATTTTAAATTTAATGTTTGTGTGTGTTTTCAAGTCAATCGAATCATCAGATTTCACTTGTTGTTGTTGTTGTTGTTCTTGTTGTTTGTCCTTTCAAGATTGTTTTCTGTTGCTGATGTTGATGTTTGTGTGTGTTCGTGTGTTTTATTGACGTCAGCATCGTCTTCCATATGCTGCTTTCCCATTTTATCTTTGCAGTAGTTAATAGTTGTTTGTTGTTGTTGATTTGTGTTGCATAGCTTTGTTGTTGTTGTTGTTGTGTTTGTTGTTGATGGCTGCGCTTACACAATGGTTATCAAATCTCAATTGTAAATCTCCGCCTTGACATCCCCATCATTCTCCTTCTCGATCATGCCCTCATTTGCAGCATTATTCCACGCTCCATTCATGCTCTTTGACGAAGAGAAGCACAGCTTCATGATGAATGGGAATTTGGTGCCTAAAAGTGGTTGCAACACAGGGTTGAAAACAACAAAAAAAAGAGAAGAAGAAGAAGAAATATGCATAGTTATAGAATAAATGGGGTTCCTTCGTTGCTAATCAAGATATGTTATTATTTTTTTTTCTCTTTTTTTTTTAGATAGTTTTGTTGTAGTAATGTGTATAAGTGTTGTATATCTGAATCAAGTTATTTGCTTTTCGCAGAGTTTCGTGATGGACGAGTTTTGGAGGGGAAAATCTATGTGAGGAAGGTTTGAAAGGGAGGAGGAATGTGATTAATAGGCAATCAAAAGAAGACCAACCCATAAATTGGTGCTATAATGTAATTAAAATCATTAATGGTCTAATAAAAATTTAAGTAAAGGGTATCTAATAAGGAAAGAAAGAGCTTGCCAAGGTGCTTGCTAAGCTGCATTTTATGTGCCAATTAAAGGCGTGGCAGCCTCATCGTAAAAATAATGTGCGGGCCCAATATGCAATCAAAATCATTCAAATGTAAAAATTGCCAACCATCAGCAAAGAGAAGAGAGCGATAGAGAGAGAGAGAGAAATGGAGAGCGTGCGCAAATATATTTGCTAGATGCATAATTTCACAGCCTGAAAGTATGCAACGGCATCTGTTTGCATTTAGCATTTGTTGCGGGCAGGTATATGCCAAAGTGTGTGTGTGTAGAAATACGTAGGCACAGCACTGTTGGAAGTGTATTTGCATTGCTTACATTTTTAATTACTATTTACCATGCACTCATTGCAACACAGCAACACAGCAACAGCAACCAAAATGCATCAACAACAAATATGCAAACAACACCCACCAAAATATTGACAAAATAAATGTACACGCACACACAAATACATTGTGAAATGAATACTCGTCCTGCTCTCAAGGCATTCGAGAAATTGCATGCACACACAGCTATTTGCATAAAAGATTTTTACGCAAGGTGTAAACAATGATGGCAGCTAAGAAGAGAGAGAGAGAGAGAGAGAGAGATGGAATGAATATCCGTGCTGCATGCGAAGAATACGCAAAACACAATGCTCTCGAAGGCAATGATGCTGCAGCATCAACTGCGTATTAAAAGGTATGCCAATGCCAGCCAGCAGCACTGGCCAAATGCATGCAAAACTATTCGCAACAGGCGCACAGATTTCACGACTACGAACAGAGTACAAAGATCCAACGATAGATACGACTGCAGAACACAGCACGCTGCAGGCAATAAGGTTAAGTGAATGAATGGCACATGAAAGCATGTCGAAAACATTGGCACAATTGAGAAACTATACTGATACGATTTAGATTTTTTTTCTATTTTGTATACCACAACTGTATGGCATAACAATTCATATATAATATGTTGCATTACAAGTAATCAAAGCTTTTCACTAACAAGGACTTTGGCAATGACAGCGATTCAGTTGCGAATCCTGCGAAACATATCAACAACTCAATGTCAAACAACTGGAAATGGAAATCAAATGTTGATAATTTTATGAAACGTTTTCAAAATTGGGTCGGCCTTGTTGACTGAATAAAAGTTGTTTAAATCTAAACATAAAACACAAATGTTAACATGAAAATAATAATCGCAATAATGTGCCATTGAAAATGTTTTTAAAGTATTTATGTGCAAAGTTGAATGGGTTGGTTGGGTCGTCATATCGCGAGAAGAGAGAGCCGACTGATGGAGGTAGAGATAAACACAGCAACAGAGTGCTTGGTAAATTTTAAAAGGGGGGGTTTGGTTTTGTGGCTGGCCTATAAAATAACTGGCTACCGACGAATATTGTTTATCTTAATTACCAAATTAAAATTTTCATCGCGACTCATAACTAAAAACTTTTGCGCAACAGCATTGAAAGACCAAAAGTTAAGGCGCGATAACACGATGGAACATGGTGGGTTGGTTGGTTGGTTGGTTGGCGTTGTAAGGATGTTTATGTTCCTTATTTTCTTTTAATTTCCATCTTTTTTTGTTGGTGTGGCAAAAGTCCAAAGGCCATTGCGAAAATAGCATTTAAACTTTTGCATTTTGCCTAGTTTCTGGATTGGGGTTTTCGGTGGTTTTGGTGGTAATGGTGGTGTGGTGTGATGGGAAGGTGGTGGTGGTGGTTGGTGGTGGTATTCTCTTTACTTTTTTATGCGAAAATTTTGTGTTTTAAACTTTGTCCATATGTAGGATGACAAATTTTTCGAATAACTTTTAAGCATTTTCATTATCGTTTTTGCTTTTGCTTTTGCTTTTTTTTGAAAAACACTTAAACACAGCACTATCTCACCTTTACCCTCAATAGGCAGATGGTTGCACTTCATGATGGCGAGCACGGCCTGCGAAATGTTGGGGAACTCGATCAGGCCCGATGACGAACGCTCCGTCTTCAAGGGGAACAGACGCACAGATGTGGCTGGCACTTCCTTAATGTTGAATATGCCAATGAGCTGGTCCTCGGTAAGACCGGGCGGTGTGTTAAAGAAGTGCAAAATCTAAGGCAAAAATGGAAAGAGTTTACTCATTATAATAATATCACGATACGCTTTATCTTAGTGCTAACTTACTTTGCTCGGTGGTTGAATGCGATTCTTACTGGCCTGGGCCGGTGATAGGAAACGATTGTTTTTCGAGCCAGTATACTCCTTGAAGCTGGGTGTATGATCCGGCAGCAAGAATGGATTGATGACCTCCGCTAGGAAGTTTTGCTTTGAGAATGCAATCTGTATTTTGCCGCCAGTGCCAACGGGAATGTTATTCAAGTGTTGCACGCAACGTTCAACGGCAACCGAATCGCCCATTTGTACCATGGCGGTGCCCTCCTTTGTCTTCAAGAACTTGATCTTTAGATAAAGAAAATAAGAATAAAATATATGAATTAAATGAAATAAAAGTTGAGCTATTTTGTACCCTAACAAACTTTTACTTAAAGCGACAAGGTTAATATGCAGCTTGCCAATTGCCACTTATCAGCTGCATTTGTCGCCCGCAATTTGTGTCGCAGCAAATGTAAATAAATGCAATTATCTACGTGAACTCCCACTATATAGTATATATGTACGGAGACCCCGTCTATTTATGTCAACACCCATTGACAACATTCAGACACTCGACAAAAGTGTAAGCCATCGCTTCTAGTGTTTGACCTGTCGCATCACTTACTTGCCACATTTGATTCAATTTTCTTGCAGTGTCGTTCACGCTCAACCTCAACTTTTTTTTTTTAGCCCTGTACGACCCAACTGCTGATCCCTAGCCTGTGTGTCGTCGTGTCGTGTGTCTGACCTGCGGCAAAGCTTAACAATTTTTTATTGAATTGAATTTTAAATTCACTTCAAAATTAAATTATCAAATTGAATGAGGCCCTAAATTTGACGTCTATTGTCGTCAGGTCGGGTCGTGTTCGTCGTATATATAATTTATTTATATGAGCTGTACGTACGTGACAAATTAACGAAGTATATGTATAGAATTGAGCTAACTACAGGGTATTTTTCGCTCACATGCCTAACAAAAGCTTATATAATAATATAGTTTGACAGTTAACGGACACATAAATATAGTTTTAGTTGGAAATGCTTGACACTCTAGGGCGTGGTCATGTCAATGAAACGGGCTTTGTTTGGCAAATTGGCTTAAACATAGTTAAAATAATTTTTGACATTTATATATAAATAGATATATGTATGGACTTTAAGCCCTCAAGTATTTCAAATAATTTACTAGCCAAGTTTTATGTGGCTAAAATAACTGCAAAAGCCTCATAAAGCTAATTAATTATAATAGCCAATTCGAGTGCAATAATTACAAACGGTGAAAGTGAAAAGTCTACAGACTAGCTGCCTGCCTGGCCTGCCTGGTTGGTTGGTTGGTTGGCTGGTTTGTTGGTCGGTTAGTTAACTTGGCCCGTTTAGCTAGCTAGATTGGCAATTGAATTTGCTGCTGCTGCTGCTGCTGCTGCTGTGAGGCATTGAACTCAATAAGTGAAAACGTGTTTTTGCACCTGCAACCAAAATTGGCAAGCAGCAAAAAATGAAAAATGAAAAATACATAAAAAAAACGCCGTTTTAAATGCCTTCAATTTGGTGCAACATTTTAAGCCGTGTTTGCTCGCGTTTGGCTGGAAAAAATGAGCTCACACGAATGTCATTTTTTGGACTCTATGCTGTTAATTTGATTTTTTTTTTTGATTTATTTGTTGCAACAGTTTAAGAAAATTACCCAACTTGGCTTGCAGTTTGGGTCAACAACTGGGCGGCGAGGAGTTATAGCTGCAGGCATTTAATTTTTTTTTTTTTGGATTTGTTTTTGGCCAAATAATTGCCGGCTGTCTTTGTTGTGTATTATGGTTATGGGCCAGTTTTTCTACTTGAAAGTGACAGGCAAATTGTTTGTTGGTTTTTTTTTTCTTTCTTTTCGTTATGGCCAGTGGCAGTTGCAACAACAACAAGAAAAACTATGGCAATCAAGTCAAGTGCCGCAATATTTTTTAATTTATGTATTTGTTTTGTATTTAACTCAGAAGCAGACGAGTGAAAAGTGATTGAAAAACAGCTTGAATACAATTTTATAGATTTTAATAATCTTTGTTTGCATTGCATTAAAATTGAAAATGGCTTTATTGAAGGTTGATTATCTTTCGTGCCACAAAATATTCATTGTTTAATTTGCAAGTTAAGCTTACTGGGGGCCCAAAAAACAAATTTGCACATAATTAAGCAGTAAATAATTAAAATCAAACAAAGAAACAACCAAAAATATGCAAACAGATTATAGTTTCATGATGATGTTAAACTGGGTTGAATATTATGTGCTATCAACTGAACAACAGAATGCAGCTGCTGAAAGTTGAAGCTTATGTAGGCTGCCCCCATACAGTCGAACTTTCATATAACGAATCTCTAAAGCACAAGAAAAAACATCAAATGAATTCGTAATATAGAAAACTTTGTTACACGGAAGTTTGTTATATGGAAGATCGACTGTATATAACGTATACGCTTGAATGAAACATAAACAATAATAAATACCATCGAATGAATAACAAAAAGAGCAGCAGTGAATGGAAGCTAAATGAGGCTTATCCCCTCCCCAACAGACACGCGAGCTACGCTCAAGCTTCGAGATAATAAAAGAACGAGAAAAAAAAACAAATTATTTTTGTATATGTCGAAATAAATATAGAACATAAATCAGTGAGGCAGAAAACGCGCAGATAGGCTTGCCAAATCTACCGCTCCCCTTTCCGCCACCGCCATGCAGCTAAAACAAAAGGCATTTATGATAACAGGGAGGGTGGCAAGGTGTGGGGCATGCCACATACCGATTATTCGGACACGCAAAACAGGCGCCAGGACTCAACTCATTCACAAATCAAAGAGCATTCGCTCTCGCTTCACCGCTTCTTCCCCGCTCTCTCTCCCTCCCTCTCTTCTATCAATCCCTCCTCTTGTTCATGGCTCACTGGCCACTAGTTAGCGGGCAAGGAAAGGCTATTGCAGGAGGTTCCATTGCCAGCGACAAACATTTGGTGCGTGCCCAATGAGCTGTGCTGTGTGCTGGCCTTTACTCCAACACCTCGGGGCTAACAATTGTTAAGAGCAACAACAACAACAACAGCAACAAACACCAGCTGGCTACTTTTTTGGCGTTACTTAAAAGAATTAATAAAATAAAAACAGTAGAATTTTTTAAGCAGATATTTAGAGGATTTGACTGTTTCGATATTTTCAGAGATATATATTCCCTATTTAATAGCCTATTACACCCGATGCTACCCTGTTGATGTGTGCCCCTTTTGTTCGTGCTGCTCAATGTGGCGTGGCGTCTGCTGCCGTTTGATTTAATTGCTCACGCGGCGGCAACAACATCGGCAACATCAGCAACAACAATGTGAACAATAGGTTGAGGAATATTGGCTGCAAATAGTTGCGCTCCGGCCCAGAAGTTGCCTTGCCCAAATGCCTGCTAGACCGACCGACCGAACGAACGACCACCTTCATCATCCATCCCATCCCCATCCCCAATTCCCAAAGGTCCTATTCATTGCCTCTGTCAAACCAAATGCTTTTTTAATGCGCATTTAATTGAGTGCGTGTGATTGTTGTTGTTGTTGTTGTTGCTGCTGTTCTTGTTGTTGTTGGCAACTGTTTGCTGCTGACTTTTTTTAAAGACATTACTAACACAAAGAGCTGTTTGCCCACCTCGCCCCCTTGCATATTCGACAAGCCATTTAACCTGGAAATCAATTTATTCGATGACTTCAACGCGTTGGTCCCAAAAACCTTATTAAAAACAATTGCTTTCTGTTTTGGCTTAAAGCACAGACTGGCAAACACATATTGTTGCCAAAATAAAATACTGAGCATTTCATATGCAACACACACACAAGTCGAAAGTATGTAGTTAAATAAGCCCAGCCTTGATGTATGCTTTGAATATTACAAAGCTGATACAAGCAGGCAAATATATATGCTATATGTATGGGCAGTAAGTAAGGCAAGTAGATAAGAAGTGAGGAGGTAGAGGGGAGAGAGAGAGATAGTTTTATTGATCTCCTTTTGTTAAAGCAACCTCATCTGTTGTTTGATTGCCCCTAATCCGTTGGGATAATCAAATATATTTTCCGTATTTTATTTTGTTTAACTTTACTTCGTTTTGACAGATGGGATGTGCATGAGATTTGTAGCCGGATGACCTTTTTTTTTTAATGCCTTAGATAGTTTAACAGGTGGAACTGTTTAAAGAAAAACCTTTGGAATCATCCAAGACTTAAAACAGAAAAATTCTTGTTGAAAATTTAAGTTTTCAGTTTCGGTATGCAGAACGTGTTTTTATCGCTAATCTAAGTTGAACATGCCTTCAAAATGTGAGGAGCCCCCCTCTCAGGGAACGCAATTTTACACCACCTTCAACAACAACAACAACAAATGAGAAAGCAGCCTCAAGTACAGGCAACACATTGATTGAGTGCCCATCAATTTCTCATTGGCAATTCAAACATGTTGGAACATAAACTGATACACGCACACGCTTACACACCTACACACGCACACACACACGCGCACACATATGTCAGTTTATAATGAGACTGGCGGCTGACATGCCAAAGCATGCAGAGCAGTGGATATAAAGGAGAAAATACCGTCCCGTTTGGATTGGCAAGTTGAAGGAGTTGTTGGAGAAATGGTTGAAAGAGAAGCGAAGCAATGCATGTTTGTGGCTGGCTTAGGGAGTGAAGAGCGCCACAATGTGAATAATGTTTGCGCATAATCATTTTTAATGGCTAATGAGTAGTTTCCGTCTCGCACAGGAAGTTTGTAATAAATCTCAGCTGTTGGCGAAAGAGAAAAATGTGAACTAAATTGCCTCGCCTTGAATTATCCGTCGTCCAGCTAGCTAACTAAAACCCCAAGCTCATAGCCAACTATCCGCAACTATTTCCAGCCAACTTCCACAATCTTCCTTCTATATTCCACCCTCCCCACCCCCCCTCTCTATTCTCTATACAATCCTCTGCGCTTCGTTGACCATCGTCCATTCGCTTTGTGCCTGTCAGTTGTTGGTTTGCTGCTTTTAGTAGTTTTTCTTTTTCTTTTTTGTCTAAACTTTGCTTTTTGTTAGCAGCGTAAACTGCATTTAATTGTGGATGAGCGTGAATCCGCAGCACCCAAAGTGGTTTCTCTCTCTCTTTATATGGGTGTGTAAGTATGTGTGTGTGTGTGTGTGTGTATAAAGGCTGTTAAGTTATTGGCTAATGGAGCGCAATTGTTGAAAAATTGGCGAATGCTGCGATTTATGAAGTGGAAACTATGCTTGAGTTAAAAAAGCGTTGCCATATGGCATAACGATAAAGTTAAGTACTGTTACAATTAGAACGTTGCCATATGGCCATCTTTAAAGGAACTCCACATTCGGATTATTCAAAACGTTCAAAAGAAATGCTCAGAAACCATTTTCTCGCAACAAAAAGCAAACTAATAATTTAACGCAAAAAAACAACTAGCTACAATGTAACCTTCTAACATTGCCCCCAAGGACATTAGTTCAAAACGCTAAGCGATTTCCATTTTTTTTTATGCTCAACTCATCCCCCTCCCCGTTATTGTACATTTGCAATGAAAAACCTCAAGGGGTATGCGCTTTGTTACCAAAGGGACGGCGGGGGCAACTAAAATAAACAAAGCGCAAGTCACAGCGAAAAAGGAAAAAGAAAACCTTAACTGACTTCTCCTTGGTCGTCGTGCTGTGCTGTGCTGCTGTTGTTGTTGTCCCTGTTCGGTTGCAATTATCAAAGGACACACAAATAGCGAAACAACTTAGTGCCAATAAAAGTGAAAGCGACTCCAGTTGCCAAGGAACTAAACTACATTTTGTATGCTCGCTATTTTTTTTAACTTTGATGTCGCCAAAGCTGAGTTCATTTTCATTTCGCTTTTCAGCTTTTGCTATTGTTATTTAGTGGCAGCTAAATGAAGTGGGAAAGGAAAAGGGGCATGGCTTTTAATGGTTGCGCTAAATGCTCCCAAAAGAAGGATAATTTTTCTAGCTTCCTACGTTTGAATTGTCATTTTGGGGCAAAGGATTTTGTTTTTGTCGTTTAATGGATTGCATATTTTGATTTACTTTTTGTGTGTTTCGAGAATCGAGGGTTTCATTCAATCAATTCCATTCACATTCTACTTTTTTTTTTGTGTGAAACAAGCTGATGACGCTGCATTGATTGCTGCCCGCAGGCATCTTTGTTGCGACTAACTCTTCTCTAAACCCCTTTCATTTCGCCACATGCGTCTGTAGCAATAATCTAAAACGCTTTATCTAAATGTATTTTGGTTGTGCGGACTAAAACTGCCCCCTAATCTCATCTATTCTCTGGGTCTAGGGGCTGCTTTTGGCTTTAGCTTTTATTGCCTTTCGTCACACACACACACACACACACACACACACAGAACCGAAATGTGTCTTGTGGTTGCAACACCTTTTTTTTTCAACACGAATTTCTGCTGACGACCAAAAGAGAGGCGATGAAAATGCGTCTTTACATTGCTGCCTTTGGCTCTTCTTCGTCATCTGACTAAGTGCAAGTTTAAGTGCTTTCGAGACATTTTTTAAGGTCAGAATATGACGCAAAATATTCTTTTTTCAAAGTAGAAATTGTAGTGGTTTTTAAGGTTTTAAATCGAGGTGTTTTTAGTAGAAATGTTTAAAGCAAATTTGAAGATTTGCTATAAAATCTAAACTTTTAAGAGCTCTCACTTTATGGCCGTTTTATTTACTTTTTTACTGCTCAGCCTGAACTTTTTGTAGTTGCTTTAATGTTGTTTTATCCTTTCTTAAACAAAGCTGTCAAAAGCTTTAAAACTAATATGTTTTTTTCGACCTATTTTTAAATGAATATCACCATTTAACCCTTTTTAACATATTTTTCTCTCATTTCAATTAATTAACACATCATAAGATTATCTTGAAAAAAAAAAAACAAAATAATAATAAAATAAAAATCATTAACTGATAGCTGATAGCCCTGCGATCTCTTGTCATGTCATGTTGTTAAATACTTAACGAAATTAATTGAGTTTAAAAGTTGAAAGAGTTTGTTACTTACCCGTGCGACATTGCCATAGAGGCAGACCAAATTGAATAGCTTATCTGTGTTGGAAGTGTCATGGTCCATGCCATATACCATCATGACAGCGGCCTGGAGCATTAAAGAAGAAGAAGAAGAGAGAAACGCAACAACAAATTAATTAAAATGCTGTCCAACAGCAGATGCAGCCAGCCGCCGTGGGAAAAGCAGCTGGCGGGGATTTGTGGACTGTGTGTGGCTTTGATTTGCTGCGCTGGCAAGAATTGCAGTGCAAAGAAATTAAAATTATATTTATGAAAATATATATAGTAAGTATATAGAAAAGTACTGCAATTCCATTCAGTCGAGAGAGAGGCATTTTGATATACTCACCGGAGCCTGTCCTTGTTGGGGGAAAGCGACGGGTGCATTGCGTCCGGCAACGACACCGGTTGGCTCCTTCATCAAGCCAGTTGGATGGATGGCGGCACCCTTCCAGTTATCCGGCTGGGTGGTATGATAATCGGGTGCACCGAATGGCGGGAAGGCTGTACCTGGTCCCAATAGTGGTGGCTCTTTAAATGGAACAAGATTGTGCGTTTGAGCTGGAGCAACAAGTTGTTGTTGTTGTTGGTGGTGGTTGTGATGATGTTGTTGTTGTTGGTGGTGGTGGTGGTGTTGTTGTTGGTTGTTGTTGTGGTAGTGGTGGTGGTGGTGGTGGTTGTTGCGATGTTGTTGTTGTGTTTGTATTGTTGCAACTACATTTTTTTTTTTTTTTTCAGCAACAATTTTCACGTTTATATACACATTGCATGCAACAACAATTTAACAAGTTGTTTATATACATAAAAAATAAATAAAATAGAAAAACAAAAAACATAAAAATAATAATGACATAAAAAAAAGAATTTACAAAAATAAAATTTATTATGCTAAAAATTGCATTTTGAAAAAATGTTTTTCTATTTATTATTCCTGAGATTGTTGTTGCATGCAAAATGTTGTGTGTGTAAATGTTGTTGTTGTTTTAGTTTTAGTTTCAAGCGAGTCTTATTTGGCCGAAAGTTTCACGCAAATATGAGCCAAAAAATAAATAAAATTGTTGTACTGCCTGGGATATGGCTAATGGTTGGGTGGTGCAAAATGTGATTTTAGTATATTTTTTGTTTCTCTCTTTGGCCTTTGCGGTTTGGCAAAGCGAGTTAATTGAATTTTTTGAAGGGGCCTACAAGGATACAACAAAAAAATATTTGTGAGCTTTGCTTTATGGCGGTTTTGTTAGTTGCTAACTTGCAAGCGACACACAGTGGGCCAAAAACACCCCAGTCGGATATATATGAAATGCAGTTAAGCAGTTAAGAAGGCAGTTGAAGAAGCCTGATTATTGACTGACTGACTGCTATCGATGTACAGCTTAATAATAGGCTTATGGATCGTGGGTTAACCCTAGGATTGTAATTTTTCAAAGGTTATTTATTGTCAGCCCTTTCACATTCTTTCACCACTGTAACCAAAATTTTGCTCGACGCTCCGCACAATAACTGTTTGTGTATGTACCATGAAAATTGTCAACATGTAGAACTGAGGAGAAACCACATCGACAGGCCAATATAACCAAAAGCGAGTACTAGGCAAAGATTTAGCGCCCCCCACACACAGAAAAATAACCTCGAAATACCCTAAATAAAAACCGCAACAAACACTCGGAAAAGCCAAAAGCCTGAAACAAAGTCTTTCTCTCTCTTTCGGTTGGGGATTTTTCGCTGCTGGAAATTGGAGCGTTATAATTAAAGCGAAAAGCGTTACAAACTGTCAAAATGTCGCGCGGGCAGGCAGGCAGCATGAGGAAAGAGAGAGAGAGAGAGCAGTGAAGTGGGTAAAGAGGAAAAGTTATTGCCTTGGCATTTACTTAATTAACTTTCAACACATGTGCCGCGCGCCAGAGACGAGGAGCTGGAAAAGTCGCTCTCAAGTTGTTTGACACCATTTAAGCCACAAACACTTTAAACTTAATCAAATAAGTTGCCAAAAACACTGGCAACCTCATCAATGTCACAACAGCTACACAAATTTGCCTAAAACTCTATCAACTCACCATTTGTTTTTGTTTTGATATGATTTAGTTGCCGGACTAACGACAGCAAAAAAAAAAAGCCACTGGCAACTGCTGTTTGTTTGCTTAAGTTGGACGAGACGCGACGTTTTCCCACTACTACCGAGTCGACCTGACAAAATATTTATATAAAAATCTACATAGCGCGGTTTAGCCACTTGGCTTGTTAGTTTTTTCGCGCTGGCCATTTTGTTTTTGGCCAATTTTGGCAGCAAATTCTTTGGCTTCCCAGTGAAAAATGTGCAAAAAAAGGCTTCCCGGATACAGCAAATCCGATCGCTTTTTTAGTTACAAACTTCAGAGTATTTAATAATAGTTTTTTTTAAGGCTGTTATTGGTATTTGTGCCTGTGGCAGCTTCAACTAGCTCAGTTAACCAGATAGCTGTTCCATTTAGTTTTTTTTTTATTATTATTTTGCTTAAAGCTTTTAATCTGTTTGCATTTTGGCAAGAGAGAGAGAGAGAGAGCAATCAAAAGGATGCCCTGCCACAATTCAATTTAAAGCTTGGCCCTCTTAAGCAAATAAGCCTCAGAGATATAAATATTTGTTGGCAAGGGGTGCTGTTGCTGCTACTCTTCCCTAAATTGTAATCGCACACGCTGCGATCTAGTCAATAAATGCTCGAGAAAGTTGGAACGTGCCACAGCCGAAGGCAAGAAACATTCAAGCGTTCGTCGTATCAAGAGGTAAACATAGTCATTCATTTTAACTAGTGAGTGCCCCACATCAAAATAAAGCATTTCTCGCTCTCTAACAGCTACTATAATTGAAATTCAGAGACGGGTCGCTGATTTGTTGCCGGGTGCGGCGTTCGCTCAATGGGGCGTATGCGTGACGCGAAGTTCAAGTTTTACGGTCAAGCAAAATAAGGAAAAATACTTTTACAGCCCCTGGGGGAGGGCGCTCGCTGTCTGGCAGTCGGAAGCGTGCCTAAAATGTTTAAGCAACGGAATGGAAGTACACAATTGCATGCAACACAAGAGGAAGAAGAGAATGTTCACACGCAAGGCGACGACGACTAAAACTAGGACGACGACGACGACGACGTTGCTCAGGTGTAAATTTAGCGCGCTCACAAAATTATTTTAGATTATGAACCATCAAGAGTGAGTTGGCAAAGTTCTGTTTGTGTGTGTGTTTGGCCGGAAGTTGTAGTTTAATTTTTATGAAGCGCGAAGTGTAAGTGCGCAATGGCAATTTAACTCATATTTGGATTTGATGGTTATTTGCATGCGAATTGAGTTACTCATACGACACGTGGACCACAACTAACTACGGAAGTTGCCAATAATGTAAATTAATGAAGTTTGGCAGAGTGTAAATAATTGCATAAGCGACTGAAGATGGCGTGTTTGCTTTAAAAGCAAGTTTGCCAAGTAATTGGTAAAGTATTTTAAATGGAAATTTCTTCTCTACAATTTGCATAAGATGTTTGGCAATAGCGCGTGACTTGAAGTTACTTAAACACATAGCTATGGAAACGGCAAGACGCTTGAATAACTTTAAATTACTAAGCTTAGAGTTTGGCTTAAGTTAAAATTGGTATTTGGAAATTGTTGTGAACTTTGGCAACAATGTACCAAAGAAAAAACATTATTCAATTAGTATTTTGGAAATGCCAACTCTGTTTCTTTTTTAAAAATCTATTTGACTGCAACAATGGGGCACAAAAATATTTGATGTGCGCTCTTAGATGGCATTGAAGTGCGGCAACAGAGCAACATGCTACTACCATAAAACGAACGACTAAATAAACATAAAATCAACCAGGCGCGCTCAAATACCAAACAACAACAAGCACTAGTCCCCATAAACACTATGCATCCACCCATATAAAACGAGCTGCCTGCCTGCCAGCTAGCCTCATCAATTTGCTAGAAAAGTGCAATCTGGCAACGCTGTTTTGTGCTCAGCTAGTGAAAAATGGCTAGACACACACATAGCACACATATAGAGGATCCATTAAAACAGGCTAACAAAAAAAAAAAAACGAGAGAAAAAACATAGAAATAAATACAGAAAATGCAAGCCATTCGGCATATGCAACATTTATGTGGCGTTTATTGCAAAATGCACATGAAACAGGGGGGCGGCGGGATGAGGATGCTGCGGTCGGAGGTGTACACACTCCTGCGCAAAGTATTTATGCTGCAAATTGTTGCATACTTTGTGGCATATTGGCGCACTTTGTCGAGCGGCAAATGGCAAAAAGCAGGGTTGGATGGCTGGGTTTTCAGGGGTTAGCTTGTTTATCGGATATATGCATATAGTCAAACAAGGCATTGTGCAAACGAACGTTGGCAACCTTAATTGCAATTTGCTTAAATGTATGCTACACAATTTTTCACTCAAACCCCCTTCGAGCCACAACATTATGTCAAATACCCAAACAAAGATACCTGTTAGCTGCAGTTGTTGTTGTTGTTGTTGCTGATGCTGCTTAGGTGTGCATTTTACTTTCGCTGTTCAATGATTTTCAATTTGTCAGAGTCAACTTTACCGTTTACCAACGCGCAACTGTACCAAGAGTCATTTTGCCTAGCCCTCAAGCTGCTGCTTGTTTATCTGGCTAAAATGCATTTTGCTTTTCGCTCCCCCTTTTCACATGTCATTTGACATTAATTTTCCAACCCCAAACCACCCCCTCCACTCTCTGCCTGACGCAAGTTAGCACACATCTTGCATCAACATATCCATAAGCAGCTTCCATATTGAATTTGTTTTCATAAGCCAAAACTATTATGTGACAGGGCAAAAGAGTTTTTGTCGCATTCTCTCCCACTGTGTGTGTGATAGCGATATGCCGACAACAGACTTTATAAAAAATATATACTATCAAACGTATTGTGTGTGTGTGTGTGTTTGGGTTGATTATGTGACAATGAGCCTGATTGGTTTTTAATGTTGTCGCTGCAACAACGTCAACAAAAATATTTTATACACATTTTGGCAATCTCCAACCCATTGAAATTTGAGGTTTATTGAATCCTTTCTCAAAAAAAAAAAAAAGGGAAAAACTATTTATGAAGCTAAACAAGCTTTACAAATAATACGTGCAAAGCTAAATTTATGGCTATGGCGCTTAATCAATTGGATACGAAGGAACATAAACGTGGTCCGAAATATTTAACTGGTATTAAAAAACAGAATCAGATATCGCAAAGATTTCATTTAATTTATGAACCTCTTCTAAATATATATAAATATAATATTATCAAACAAAATAATTCAATCTATTCAACAAAAGAATAATAAAAAAAAGTCGCATACAATACGCAATAATGCCAAAAAGGGGGCGGCATGCTTAGAAAAGAACGCAAATGCTTATCAGAAAAAGAAGAAGAAAAGCTAAAAAAAATAACGGCACACAGTACAAAAAAGAAGAAGAGGCAGCTAGCAATGAGGCAATTTATATGCGACACGCGACCAGAAACCGAACCATAGACTAAATTCCCTCAAGTATTTGACTCTTCCCTTAAAAGAAATTAGCCGCAGTGATAGGAGGAAAAGAGATTGAGTAAGAAGAAAAGAAGAAGAAGGGTGCGAGAAGATTGCGAAAGGATTTGTGCGATTTTTTTTTCTTCTTTCATTATCTTTGTTGTTGTATGCTTAACGAGCACTTTGGCCCCGAGACTCGACTCGACTCGACTTGGTGGCAGGCAAAATAAATTTACGTTTAATTCTCATGAGCTTAATTACATTTACGGAACGGATTTAAATAATAATACGAATAGAACGCATGTAATTGTTGTGCTCCCCCCCACCACAACTCCTAGCTCTTCTTCTTTCTTGGCAAACTGGTTGACAGCCAGGACAACAAAAGTATATGAGGCATATGTGTTGAGCGTGTTTTTAGCCACAAAGGACGACAAGCTAATTAGAAACGCAAAATGTCACTCAAGTTGATTTCTCTGTTTGCTTGCTTGTTTGTTTGTTTGTTTGTTTGATGTGAGTTAAAGGTCACACGCTTATAATACTACAACTCATAAGCATTCAGCCGAATGTGTGTGTATGCGTGGGAATATGGCAAAGTTGTCGCTCTTTGGGTCTGGCCTAATTAACGCATCGGCAAACATTTTCATAGCCACGGTCAACGCAGCGTTTTAATGGCATGCAAACACACACACACACGCATACAGCTGTGTGCAATTAGTCCACGCACACACTTAAAGACTTCAATTTGGTTTATCAACATTTCCCCGAAACCCAAAAAAACATCATCAACGTTATCATCAACTCCTTTAGCCGAGGAGTTCTTTATGTATTGCACTTCAATTTTCTTTTAGAGCTTCCAATCTCTCTCATGCCAATTGCCGATTGCCGCATTTTGCCCCAAATCAAATGCCAAGAGACATTTTTGGCCAAAAGCATATTTGAGAGCTTTCGAAAACGATGCGACTGCATAAGTTTCAAGTATCACAGTCATACATATCATATGATTGGGGGATAGGATTTTTAGTATGGGTTCAAAATTGATTGTTGGTTGGATGACAACTTCTGTGTGTGTTTTGTTTGTTTGTGACCCCTCCTCCCCATGCCAGAAAAGGCAGCCCTCAAATACTCGAGCTGTTTTGGTTTGATATTTGAACTTTTGTTGGACTGCCGCTGCTTTCATTCCCAGCATTTTTTTAAAGCTGTTTGTTTATGCTACTTAATGGGCGTTATTTGTGCTGTGAGTGTTGGTCTTTGCATTTTCTTGTATAATCAAATATGTAAAGCCTTTTTCTAAAGAGTTGTAACATTTGAAAATAAATTTGTCATGTGATGAACATTTTTTTGGTGCCTTCTTGGCAAAGTTGATGCTTATTGCGTTTGCATTATTCTAATCAAACTTTTGTAAAATGCTATAGCCTATATCGAAGCTACACTGTGCCCGCAAAAAATGTTTCATTTACTAAACAAAATCGCGCAGCAACGACGAGCCGAGAGCGTGGCGACAATTTGCCTTGGTTGCTTTGGAGTTGAGTTTAGGTAGCGCCTCGATTCGATTTGATAAAGTTGCCCGATTTATTTTTATGGAACTATTTTTCTTGCTCATTTTTGCTAGCCAAAAAAGTGTGCAGGGATGAGCATAAAAAGCCAAAATCGATAACGCCCTTCGGCATTAGTAGCGAGCTGGAGCTGCTATACAAAATAGTCACAAAAAAAGCAGCGCTAAATTGATGGAAAAATTTGATATTGTAATTTGTGAACTAACTGAACAGAAAACATTGTTGCAGGCCACAGTGGCGGCACGTTGTAAGTGCGAAGCTAGTTTTTGTGTAAATGCCAAACACATTAGTTAAATGCAAAATTAATTGCTGGCAAAAACAAACAAAAAATATCATAAACCAAATTTGTTGCAAAAGTTGATGTTTTGTTTTTTTTCTATTTTGTTTTTTGCTAAGGCCAGCTGTGAAAATTAATTACAAATTATTAGAAGTAGCAGCAAGAACGAAAAAAAACAACAAAAACAGCGAGGGAAAATGGTAGAGCAAGAAATGCCACAACAGCCGCTGTCAGCATAAATTAAGCAAATGTGACCAGAGAGAGAGAGAGAGACAAGAGGCTGTGGCAGTTGCAGGAAAGGATGAATGGGAATGGGCAGAGGAGGTTTTTGGATGTACTTTGGCTCATAAAATTATGAAATGGAACATTTAAGAAAATCATCAGCAACATTTAGCAGCAGCAGCTAAGCAAATTAAGCAAAGCTGCTGCGTTGTGGACAAGAAAAGAGGAAGGGGGGCGGCGAAACAGTATGTTGCAGGGTACGCACAGTACGTGTGGTCAATTGCTATTAAGTAAAACAAGAGGAAACGGTGCAAATTGTTGATTATGCGCAACATTTAGAACATAATTTGTATGCAAATGAAGTGAAAGCCGCGAGATGAGGTTTGAAACGGAGAAAGAGAAGCAGCAAGAGAAAGAGAGTAAGAGCTCTTAAATATATTCCAAGTAAAGAGAAAAAGAGAAGCCAAAAGATATTGAAGATTGATAATGAATTATGTCAATTCTTTCTTCAGCCGCAGAAGCTGTGAACCGATAGAATTATCAAAGCATGGAATGCAAGAACTGCTTAGCAATGGTTGAAAGAGAATATAAGAATAACTTTTAGATGTAACTTTTTTAAATTAATCCTAGCTTCAATTTAAAGTTAAAAATCGATGAAAAGCTCTTTCTATGCAGCTTCCTGTATCGCGCACTCACTTATTATTGACGCTGATGAATTGGTTTTGCATTATTTAGCCATTTTGCTGTCCAAATACTTTGGAAAACTAAATTTCAAGTAACCTTAAAAGATATTATCCGTTGTTTTACTGAGTCATCCGGTTGCAGTCATCAATCACTTGCATTTGATTAAAGATAATCGACGCAATCGATGCCCGAAACAACTTCAGCTCTCTTCGCTCTCGTTTGTAAGTCACTTGAAAATTTTTTGGTTCAATAGTTTTGTTCTAACATCTTGCAGCAGCGAAAACCGAGTGTATAGAGTGCAAGGGTGGCTACGATATTGCCCATTTGGGCTTGTTAGTGTTCGAGGGAGATGGATTGGTGGGTTGGGTGGTTTAGTCGAAAAGTTGGTCAGGCGATGACAGCGACATTCTTCTTGCTGTTCGACAGACAGCGGCGGCAGCAGCAGCAACAGAAGCAACATCATCAGTTCGATGCGTGTTGCTGCTGCTTGTTGACACCACTTTGATTGATCGCTTTTGATTGATTGCTGCAAGAGGGGGTAGGGTGGGAAGAGGGCGGGCTGAGAGTCACGCCCACCAACACTACCAACTGCTTTAAAACCATTACGAATTGGCAACTTTTATTTTTGTTTCTCAACGTGGGATTTAATTATGTCATCCTGTCCATTTGTATTACCCACAAAAAAAAGTAGGCCCTTCTAGGATTTTCTCTTTCATAAATGACCGCAACATGACACAATTTGTCATTTTCAATTTTATTGAATTACCATAAAATGCTGGCCGCAACATACAGTTTAAATTTATGCCCCATCGCTACTCCCGCCCCGCCTTAGCTACAAATGTGGTTATCCGAATTTGTTGTTGTTACTGTTTGTGGTTGTTGCACGCCCTTATTGTTGACCATTTTACTATGAATTAATTTATTGTGAGCAAGTTTTTGTTGGATATGGCTTGACATGATTTACGGACGACATTCTTTTGCATATTTTGTTTTGGGATAATGTTTTTATTAATGCGAGGAATTCAGCGTAGAGAGCTTTACTTTCAAACCAATGTTGGGCTACAAAGGTTAAGCAATCCATGAGGAAAGTAAGGCTTAATATGAAGTAATAGGAATAAGAATAAAATTATTCTTTACTTTTCAGAAAGAGTTAATAGAAGGAAAACAAAGCTTCATTTAATTAATTTCAGAACGTAATTACTTTCCCGTGAGCAAATAGAAAAAACATTTTAATAAAAACAGGGAAAAGAAATTCAAATGAAAACATACCGCTGCCAATCAGCAAAAGTAAGCCACAAGACAAACCAGCAAACAGGGTGAAGAACTCAACTCTACACCTACATACAACAAAGCAATGCTGCAATTAAGCAACCAAAAATGGGCGCCAAAAAATATACATATTCAAACAGATTTTATTTTTTATGTTGCTGGGTCAACAGCTGTTAGCGCACAGCGGCAAGATAAACAAACTCAACTCAACTGTCAACCTGACAACCCTGACATAAGAATAGCAAATAAAGTCGCGCGCATTTCATTTACATGCGTGTTTGACAGAAAGCGTTAAGGTGCGTTAGACGGGTGGGTTAGTGGGTGGGTGGGTGGTGGTGTTGGGAAGTTTAGGGTTGACTGCTGCTTTTAATGAACACACGCATAAATCATCGAGTGGTTGTTGTTGAGATCTTTAATGTGGAGAAAAGCTGCCAGAGAGAAATCTTCTTACGATGCTTTGGGGCTATAAATATGCCAAAAAACATTATTACCGCCTACACAAACATCCACAAATCCATTGCCCATTGGTATTTTTATGTATTTTTAAGTGTCTTCTTTTTATATATATATATATATCTTGCCACCTGCGACATCTTTCGAAGGCAGTGGTGGGCGTGGCCAAGGCATCGCATTGGTTAGTCGAATAGCCGAACAAAATTTGTTCTAAAATAAGTTCCCAGAGCGTGCGAACGAGCAAGCAAGACTATGAAAGAGAGAGAGAGAGAGAACTTGCGAGAGCAAAAAATATTTCGTTGGCTATTTATATATTTTTAGCGGCATTTTTCTTAGGCGAGGCGGCAATTAAAATTAATTTATTTGGCAATTATTGAGCATTGAGAAGCATTTATTTTAATTATGGTGCGAATATGTTCACAGTATGCGTATGATTTTATTTTTATTTGAAACATTTCATTATTTTTTAATGGTCATTTCATATTTTTTTATGCGGCACTCTCGAATGAGTTGGGCGTTAAATTTGTTCTGTTACGGCCTATTAGACAAATTGCGGTAATTTGTTCGTTGAGAAAATTATGCGAAGAATATAAAAGACAACGAAAATAAATGCAACTTCTATTTTTGCACTTCAAAGCAAAACAAGACCACCCACTCAGTTGGCTATGAAGCTAAAATTCTATTAGCAAGGCACGTGCTTTCCGCTCTTTTTCAAATATTTGAGTGAATTTTTCGATATGAAAATTGCAAAATGGCAAAGGCAAAGCAACCAGCAACAATAGAAAACAAATGTTGATGTTGATCATGAACTGAATGGAGATGAGTTTGCCTTATTAAAGGCACAAAAATACAAACGAAAGAGAGGAAAAATCGCAAAAATTTGCAATTGAACGTTTTTCTAACCAAAAACGCAAATGCATTAATATTTGCCTGACCTGACAGCTTTTTGATCTTTTTTCCAAGATTTGGCAATGTTTTTAATTTTGATTTGCAATTAATTGAGACTTGAGTGAATTTTCCTTTTTGGCCATAAGACTTAGTATATGAAACGAGTGTAGTGTACGTATATAATGTATGGATGGATGAATGGTTTTCTTTTTTATATACATATGTGTGCATTAAAGTGTTTTAGAATAGTGATAAAGTTTTGAAATGTACTTACGGCTCTCAAGCACAACAACATTTTCGGGTATAGAAAACAGCGACTTACCTGCAATGAAAAATGAAAAATGCAAGATAAGAAAATAATTATTTGATCATGTTGCTCAACAACAAAGATATATGTATATATAAATATTATAGACACTAATTTAGTGAGTAGTAAGTACAAGAATTCAATTTGGATAGCCATTCAATGTGTTTAGTGACAAATGTTGTAGTTGGGAGGGAAACAGGGTTACTTTGAAATCATAATGTACAAATGTCAATTGGCAAAGCTCGCTTTACAACACCTAAACAATTGGCAACACTATGCGCGCACACACACACACACTAGGTGGCAACGCTGCCGGCCATGAGTATTACATTTTTTTTCTGCTGAATCATTTTGAAGAGAACTTTTTCTTCTTCTTACCATTATGCTGATATCCCCCATGATTATAGCCCGGATTCAATGGCTGACGCTTGCGATAATTGCTGGTCGAACCGGTCGAACCGACTCCCATAATATGACCAGCACTGCCGCTGCTGCTGCTGCTGCCCATCAAAAGGCCGCCAGATGCCGCCGGATTTTGCAAATACGACGTATAGTTGTTATTCCTATTGTTCCCATTGCCGAATCGGCGCACTGGCTGCAACTGTTGTTGCTGTTGCGATTGGTGTTGCGATTGGTGTTGCGACTGGTGTTGCGACTGGTTGTGTAGTTGCGGCATGCCGCCATTGGACACGGTTTGTTGCTGCGTCGGTGGAGGCTGTTGTGACTGATGCTGCAACGACGCTGACAGCGATGTTTGCTGCATCAATGACTGCGGCGGTTGCGAATGCTGTTGCGGCGGAATCCAAACATAGTTTTCCATTTTTTTTCTTTTCTCTTTTTTTAGTTTACAACAACGCACAAATGCAATAAGTTTATTAAGTTTCCGTTTTCTATTTTATTTTTTTTTTTCACTTTTGCAAAAATTTAAAATCACTCTTTTCTCTCGAATATTCTATAAGATGGCGACGGTTTGCAAGTAGAACGCACGAAGAAAATTGTGAAAATTTTCTTGATAAAATTTTAAGGTTTTTGTATTTTATTTTTGCCGAAACAAATTTTGTATAACTCTATTCAGTTGGGCGATTCACACACGACTGAAATATTACTGCCTTGATTCTATGATTTCCAAATTTTCACAGCCTGCTGCTGCTCTGCCTTTTGTCTGCTTCCTTACACACTTTACAGTAATGATTCGTTTTTGATTTATCGATAATCGATGCATATTTTAGTACTTCAAAAAGTACTAATAAAGCTATTTATGGTTACACTTTTGTTGGCATTTTATTTTGGTATTATTTTGAACTACTTTTTTTTGGGGGGCTAAAATAACTTTAAGTAAATTTAAAAAGCGCTGCTCTGGTCTCTTTTTTTTATACTTAATTTCCTTTATCAAAGTGCAAAGCCCTCCATATAAGTACTGTTAAGCATATTATGCTCCTACTTTTCTTTGTTTTGTTCCTTTGTAAATAATTTTGAAAGCTTATTGTTAAATGCCTTGCAACACAAAAAGGTTCACTTTGCCAAAATTCAGAGTTTCTCAGAGTTAAGACTTTGAATTCGAGTGCTTAAACAAAAGACACTTGCCACCAGCCAAGGAAGAAATATTGCACATGACAAACCAAAGTTGCAGGATGCTGCTGCTGCTGTTACCAAAAAGCTTTAACTCCTTCACAACGGCCATGGCATGGAACAGTGCACCGAGAGAATGACTCAGCACATACGTGTGAGTGTGGAACGTGGCCATTGTGGCAAGTGCCAAAAATGCCAGGCAACAGCAGGTTGGCAGTCGACGCATTTGCAAAATGTTGCAAGAAAATTTGCAATGGCCAAAAGGAATAAAAAAACGTTATAAAAATAAACAACAGCAACAAAGCCAGAAAACTTTAACCACAATTGCAGTGTAAAGTTTTTATTTTATTTTTATTTTGGTTTTGTTTGGGTACAAAAAACAAAGTGACGCAAAAACATCAAAATTGCATTAAGTGCTCCTAAATTACCCGAGTTCTATAAACCAAATAGAAGAGAAATAAAAGAAACTCTCTTTAAATTTTATGCAAAAATTAACACAAAACAAGGAGCAGGGCCAAGGGTTGGTTTGGGGTCAAAAAAGGTGTGCATAATGCAGTCACCCCAACGACAGAAGAAAATACAAAAGAAAACGGACTTAAACAGCATTTTATGCTTGGTTTTACTTTGCGTTTGCCATAACGCTTTATGATGCTTTTGGGTTCTTATTCTCATTTTTTATTTGTCTTTCTGATTGCGTGACGAAAGACTTAAAAACAAATAAATATAAACAAACAAAAAAGTAAGTGGAAAGAAAAATTTTGCAAGATTTAAGTTATTTAAAGGGCTGTGAAACTAACTTTGAGCAGAAAATAGTATAATTGAACTGACTTTTAGCAATTAATATACCAAATTGACAGGCTATTAAAAGACTTGTCAACAACAGCACAACTGTACCTCAGGCACAAACATACACACTCACACATGCATACACTCACATATGTATATATATATATATACCTTTCGTGTTTAAATCACAAAATGGCCCGCCTAATGAGAACTGAAATGCATTTCACTAGACGACGGACGACGAAGTGCCAGGCACTTCAAAAACTTCAAACCCCTACCTCTTTGCCGCAACCTCTGCAGCACCACACACACACACACTTGACCCAGTTTATGTGGTATGTTTGTATGTATGTAGCTCAAAGTGCGTTAATTGCTGGCATATCAGAGAAGAAGCGTTAGGTGAAAGGACCTTAGCATTAAATGAATTTGACAACAGTCGACGAAATCAAGAGCCTTCTTGTTCAGGTTGAAAGAGGGACGGAGGAGGAAGACGAGGACGAGACAATGGGCTCAACTCTCATGATGATGAATTATGTAATGCGTTTGGTTCTCTTTAGTGGCCCCCTGAGCGACATCTTGATTCAGAGCCTAGATATAAATATGCCCATAGATCACTTACAAGCCATTAAGCAAGCATTAAGCGTTTAACATGTATCTTAAAGATACACACACACACACACACATATCAAATGTAGTACAGTTTTTGCACAACTGTGTCACACATATGCGGCCTTCAATCAACGCAACATTCCTCACAAAATACTAAGAGAACAATAACAATGGCCAACAACAACAACAACAGCAACAAAATCCTACACATATCTAAAACATTTTTAATGAAGTGAATCTAATATAGAAATTAATTAAATAGCAGACAAAAGACAACAATGAATCTTACTTGAAAAACGGATGGCCACAAGCAGAAGGAGAAGGAGCAAGAGAAGGGAGGGGGGGGGATGATGGTGTGTCTGTTGTCATTGCCTTTACAGGTGACAGCACAAGTTCAACAAACGTTGAGCGAAAACAGAAACTCAGCTGGTTTGCCTCCTCTTGGTTACATTATGCTTTTTGATTAGATTTGCCTGTCATTATATACAAAAAACAGGAACAATTTAAGAAGCAGAGCTGTACACCACATTGTTATTTTGGCATGTTTATGATATGCACAACAACAACACACATTAATCTAGAACTAAGACATTAGACAGAGGCACAATATTCTAGACACTTTGCTTAAAATTTAATTTAATTTTTGTTAAGAAATGAATTTTCTGTTGTAATTTGGTGCGTTCGTCTGGTTATTTTCAAAAAAATGTCTCTGTACATTTTTAATTACATAGATTTCTTTGTCTAGGTCTCGCAATGGTCCGAAACAAAACAGATCAGTCAACAAATAGAATTTATTAAGTATACGCAGAGAAAGAATTTAGAAAAAGCAAAAGAATAACGACTTCAAAGCACCATTAAAATGGCACAAAAATATAGTTTGTGTATATTTAATTTAACGAATAACGAATACACTTTAAGACAAAAAATGATAATGGTGTAAAAAATCCATGGCAAATTTCTTGGAATTTTCAAGACGCAAATGCATACAAAATACTGCACATATAAAATGTTATTTGGTCCATTTGATCTCAGTTTGAAATCAGCCAACACTGTCACAAGCGCACAAGCATTTACTTCCTTTTGTCCACTTTTTGAAGCAAACGACTTTTATGGCCAGCCAAGCCAGCGAAGACATTTATGGCCAAAAGCTATCAGCTATCATAGCGATATCCACACATGCATGCATATCCTCTATCTCAGTGTGTGTGTGTGGGTTAGGGCAACTTTCGCTGCAACAATGTTTTGATTTTGATTTTCCTTGTGGCAGCTTAAAAGAAAAACAACAAAACTCTTACGCATATTACGATTTGAGCTGCTTGCTTTTAAATAAACAAATAAAAGTCATGGTGCGCCCCTCGTTTTGGTTAGCTGCTTACATAAGACGATATGGGGATTGTGGAGAGGCGGCAATGGTGTTGCTGTTATGGACATTGGCTTTGATGAGCTTGGTTCAATGGCTCTGTGGCAGCAGCGCACAAACATATAACCGAAAAAATTGATTTCGATTTCGTTCGCAATCGCCGCTTGCAGCAGCATCAGCGTTAAAGGAAGCACAACGACAACAACAATCTGGGAAAACATGTTCAATTGGTGAAAACCACTTTTGGTTGGCTGATTTTTGCTTTTATTTGCTGGCAGCAGCAGGGAAGCAAGCGAATGCAAGCAAGCAAAATTGGATAACTTGATTTTCTAGTTACGGAAAACGCATTTTTTAGTCAGCGAGACACAAAGTTTTTTCCCAGAGCTGTCTGTCTGTCGGTCTGTCGTCATCCACTTTTGGTCGCATGTTAGTCTAATTGCATGACAAACTCTTTGGCTAACTTTCTCACACACACACACAGAGATAGAGACTTTTTGGCCTTATCATTTTGCCTAAGCCTGGTCAGCACAACTGGGCCCTGACAAACCCCTTTTGCCGCCTGCCATAACTGTCACATATTACGGGCGGAAAAGTGAAAATGTCTGTCGAGAAAGCAGCAGTCAGGAAACTGAACTTAAATCTTTTGTGAGTTAGTGCTCAAATGCTTTAAATTTATAACATTGGCAAACCAAAAAACAAATTTATGTGCAATAAATTTTATTAATTCAACACAGAGTGCGCCGCGCGCGCCACCCACAAAAGAAATCTCTAACAAATCGCCAATCAAATCCCTTGATAATCACCAAAAAGCCACAAATCTAATAAAACAGATTAACATACTTTGTTGAAATAAGTCGCGTACATAAATCTAGCCATAAATATTTTGCAATCATCTTGCTGTCAGTTTAAATTAATACATTAATTGTACACACATCTGTTTAGCTGTGAGAAAATGCGCGAAAATTGTGGCCAAGAGCTGTTTGTTGCTGAAATGTCATCAATAAATACAATCGTCAAGCAATCGTACAAATATTCTTATGTACAACTATATAGAATATATATAGTGCAACTTAGCATACATCATTGCAATTTAAGTGTCTGCATATTTAGTTTGCCCCGCGGCGGGCCGCAAGTAAACAAATAGACGAATAAACAAATGCACCGACAGACAGTCAGACAGACAGACAGACGAATGGATGATGGCCTCCTTGCACAATTTGCCAATTTTATTTGTATGAACAATTTCATTGAAATACCACAAAGAGAGCCAAAGTGGGCGTGAGACTTGTAAATACCTCTTAAATAGATCTTAAATACTTTTAACATATAAACCAACAAAATTTTCTTGCACAATTCATTGCGTGGTGTTTAAAAGCAACATCAGGCGCAATATCATGTATTCAATTCATAAACATTGCGAAATTTTGCTAAGCTAAAGATTATGTTTACGATATAGACGAGGGGCCAGGCCAGGCCAGACCAGGCCAGAGCAAATCGAATATATGATACGTTTCGACCTGAACGGAGGCCAGACACGCCAAAAACTGTTTTCATTAATTGCATTTTCATTTTCGTTTATTTATCTCTTTTTGTGTTTTCCAAGCGGCCAGCGGGCGCCTGCATGCGCACATTGGCAGTAAGGTCAATGTCAGAGAGAATTCTATATATGTTTACTTGGAAGACAGCGAGCAAAACTATTCGAAGAACGCAATGCAAATACAAAGCATTTGCATTGTATTTGCTATGAACTTGAAAGCGACTTTTCGCTTCAAAACAACTTAATCATCTAATTAGCATGGAAGATTTGATTAAAGGTGTGCAAAAAGTCCGTTTCCAATTTCTTTCTGTTCCCTTAGACAGTCCAAGCAAAGAATCTCATTACGTTCAGATCAACTCGGAAAAGTTACAGCTCAGAAAATGGTAAATATATTGTAAAAGTAAAGATAACATTATGTTAATTTTAATATTCTAGCTGCAGAATTTGTTATTCCTGCTGCTGGTGTTGTGGTGCAGCAAGACTATTGCTATGGCCGAGCAATATCCAGAAAAGTTTCAATGCTTAGCGCATATCAATAAAACTGTCCTTATTCAGACAGCTATTCGTGCCACTACAAAAGTGATTCTAGCCCAGATGCTCACCCATAACAATGCATTATCTATCAAAGTCCAAAGACAATACGATATCGGTGCGTTCATCACAAAGCTGATGCTCAGTGGATCAACGCTTAGGGCAACGCTTACAAACTTGTATACATGGTGTGAAACTGAACTGTCCCTCGAGGTAACTGAAGACGGAAAAGCAGAACATATAACTAATGAAGGCGTTGCTCAAGTTGGAGTAGGCATTGGAACAGGAAATAAATATGATGGCGTAGGCGGTGGTTTATACGGTGTTACTGAAGTAGCTGGTAAAGGCAGTTGTGAAGCAGGAGGTCCTGGATATGAGGGTAGTGAACTGGGTTATGAGAGATATGACTGCGAGACCAGCTACCTCTGCTTGATGGAAAATCATGTGCAGAAATGCTATGTTTACAAGTATTCATCAGGTGGCATTATTTCTGCAGTTCTGCAAAAAACCTTAAAGGTACAAAATGAGAAGTCAACAAACAAAACGGAACATTAGGTCAACAACGTTGTGGGTTCAACATAATCTGAGTAAAAAACATGTTGATTGAATAAAAATAATTGTGTTTGAAAAGTACGCTTTTGGTTTTTGTTGATAGCCGTCAGATAAGGAAGACTCTACTTTAAATATCAAAGATTTGGATGCTACATCAATATAACGCGGCACATGCTCCATTAAGTGTCCATTTTATAGTGGGCCATTTATCAAATGTTCAGCCAATGAGGCAAAAGAAAAAAAAAAGCAACCAGCCTACTTTTGCCAAGACAGAAAAGAACCAAAAAGTGGCAAAAACAAAAAAGCAAAGGGGAAGCGAACTGGAAGAGCTGGCCCAGAACACATGCCACGTCGGCAAAAGCCACGTTTGTCATAATAAAAGTTACTTAAAAATTGCAGCGCAAATATCTCGGCGCACATAAATCAATAAAATGTGGCTGGCTGCGCGTTACGCGGCGTATGCGTGATTTATCTCTGCCGAGTGTTGAAAAAATATGCATAGAGAAAAAACTGAAACGAATGTATGTATGTATATTTGGGCTTAAGGGAAAAGACTGAAAACCTGACTAATTTCGCTCGTGCCGCATTATTTGGAGTATTTTAATTAGTTGCCATTTACCGTTGGCTGCCACTTAGTGCGTTAAGTGACTCATTTATTTGTCTTGAGTTCCGCGAAATGAACAAACTTAAGCAAAGAACTGCGACTGCTTGATAAACATGAGTTTCCAAGAGTTGCTTGCTGGCTGCACTTTCCGGTTTGGTTAGCTGCCAACTGTTTGCCAAGTCGAGGGGACCGGGGGCACAACATTTTTTAGAAGAGCTGACAAATTTATTGCTGTCCTGCGCCCTTGCGGGCCCATCAAATGTGCAAGCTGGTGTCAGTATGCCACAGTTTTAATACTCTTGTTGGAATAATTATTTGTGGCAAAGTTGAGTACGAGATAAATACTTGTAAATTGATCTCAGCAGAAGTCTAGTTTAGGAACCCAGACGACCAACGAGCATATATTCATAGAGTAGACGTCAAAAAGCAAGGGCCGACTAGCATTTAATAAACTCAAATAAGTCCTTTTCTATAGACTTAGCTGCGCTTTGATATTTAATTGCGTCGCCATGTTTATGCAATATATTTTGTGTCAGTTGCAACAGCCACGCCTTGTCAAGCCAATTGCAACAACAACCCTGCTTCATATATGTCAACGGTTTTAATAAATGCTAGTGATGCCAACTAAACTGAAATCTCTGGTGCATTCAAAAGTCGATAAGCCGCAGTTGCAAAATTTTGCCAGTTTTCCATTTATTTTTATTAAAATGTTGCAATATGTTTTTTTTTCCGGTCTTTTTAATTTGTTGATTGCCTGCATGGCAAACAGTGAGAAATGGATGAAAAACGAATTGATTACAATTTTCACGCTACTTTTGGGGCGTCTAATTGACTTTAGCTATGGCCAAGTAAGCAGGCGAAACAAATTTGTACAAACGCTAAAACAGGAAATCAGCAATCAATACCAAAAAACTTAGCCACAACAACAACTTCTCTTTAGATTTAAAGCACACAATCGTGGATTACAAAGTAAGTTTGAAACTGAGACTATTGCTCAATTCGTGTTATTTTCTTTTCCTTTTTGTTGCAAAGTCAAATGCACTTAACTACTTGTAGGACTTTTGGAATGGCAATCTTTAAAAGTCAATTTGCCAACTTATGCAAACGTATTCGAATTTCTGCTAAGCTGCTGGCAAATTTGTGGCCAACATTCCAAATAGAGAAAAAAAGAAGTACATGCAAATAGCATAAAATGCTTTTGCTCATCGCACCGCAAGAATTTCGCACAACGCACTTTCTTAAAATCTCATTATGTAAAGTACAAGCAGAACTAATATGTGAGAATAATGGGTGGGCGGGGCAGGGCGGGGCGGGGTAGAACAAAGACAAAGAAGACGGAGCAAAATGATTGCCACTTTTACTTGGCTTGCAAAGCAAATTGAATTGATTTTAATCTGCATGAAGCTGCTGCCTAACGCTGCTGTCGCTTGTCTGTCTCTTGTGCCAATAAAATTTGCATTCAAAATCGCTTTTCAAAAACGTAGCTTAACAAAAAAAACAAGAAACAAACTTGCACAGGCGCAACAGCAGCTGTAATTTTTGTGTCGTATCTATTTCACATGTGTTTTTTTTTTTTTTGTGTATCTTTTAGAGCGAATTAAATTCCAGGCAATAAAAAAGTTTAAAGAAACTCTGGCAGCAAACTTTTATGCGTGTGCCGAAAACGATAAGAGAAGCCGGCAGAAGGGAAGTAGATTGTTTGGACGGGTGGTTGGGGTGGGGTGGGTGAGAGAGTGGATGATAGGGGCGCTGTTACGCCTTAGCTGCAAATAAACTTAAAAGACATATGAAAATCAGTTTCTGAATATTGGCACAAGGCAAACAAACTTTTTGCCAGCCAGCGTCGAAGCAACGCTACTGGCATATAGCCAGAAAGGAAGATGCTGGATCATTAAGTGAAGAGATGATGTTGATGTGTTTGTTTAGCTGTAGGCTCCAGCCATAGCCATGCATAAAAGAATGAGCAGTAAGCTTTCTGCTCCATTTTTTGTACTTGAATAATTAAAATTTATAATTCCAACTTTTGTTTAGCTAAATTGCCTAATCCAGATTAGTTAATTATTGATTGTGCCACAACACAAAACAACACAGAAAATACAAAATGTTGCCCACGCTTCGTTGCCAAAAACAAACTTTTGTAAACACATTTGGAAAGGTAAGCCGCAAACTGAAAATTCATTTTCAATGTAAATTGCGCGTTGCTAACGAACTAACTGAATAGAGAAAACATGAAAACGATATAAAAAGTGAGTAGAAATAAAAATACGTTTGAAATTGAATTTGATGTTTGTACAAAACGAGAAAATATGTGGAGCAAGCATTTAACATTGAACTTTTATTAGCAGCAAACATGAAAATCATTTCATTAGTTTAGATTATTCATTTTGAAGTTCGTGCAAAAAGTTCTCAAACGGAGCGATAAGTTTGCACCCCTTTTGCCAAAAATTAGCGCACTCAATTAATTTGCCCAACACTTTAGTTTACACACACACACAGACACAGCCAGAAACAAGCACCTTGACAGTGAATGAAATTTCAATTAATCAAGCTGAATGAATGAGTGAAAAGACTGTAGATTGGGCACAAGGTGAAAAGGAAACGCGTTTAATGCGAGAGCGAGAGTGAGGTGGAGGTGAATGTCTGAGGGGCAGGGCAACGGGGGTTCGGCTTACCCATGTCGACATCGATGGCATGCATATAGCCAAATTGATGGCAGGATATAGGCGTGGGCGGAAGGCAGCTAGACGTGTAGGGGTATTGAAATGAAATATAGCGAAATAAAATCAAGACAGGAAGTTAAAGAAAATACAATGGAATGCTTAAATATACCCTGGGATATTAGAACTTATATATTGAATATTTATTTATAGATAATTATTCTTGAATTTTTGACTGAAGCCATTAGAAACTATTTAAGATATACAGGGTATTGGAATAGCAAGAATATATATAAATATATATTTCTTTGACCGCTTACACTTTTGTATTGGCTGCTGCGGATGCTTCTGCTTCTGCTATTATGCAGTTTGTGATTAGTCAGTATTTATTTTAGAATCAATTAGTTTGCCTTGACGTTTGAATTAAAGGCAAATTGGGTTGGGTGTCCGGGGTGACGCAGACATTAAATGCACTTCTCATTTACAAGGTAAAAGGCAAGCAAAGAACTAGAGTTCTTCAAAAAATATATTATTATAAATGAAAATCTTTACTTTACTAATTGGCAATTAGAAACCTGCTATGAAATATTTTCACTTTAATAGAGAGTATTTAAAAAATTGACAGCTGTGCCACAAGAAACACAAATATAGAATATATGTATGAGTCAACGTTGAGGAAATTAATGTTGCATACGTAATGAAGACGTCATCGTCAACCGTAAGCCGTCAAGACAAAAAGATGCAAAATGCAAATGTGAATGTCAAACACTAAATGCTAATATTAAGTAAAGTAATGCAAACCAAAAACGACAGCCAATGAAATGTCAACAAAAGGCGATAGAGCATCAGATGAATAGCTAAAGAGTTAACGAGAGGGAGAGAGAGCGAGAGAGGAAGAAACGCCCATTTAGCCCACACAGCTTAGGTAAATGAGCAAAAATAGGAAATTAAATTTACAAACAATTGCACAAAAGACAAAATCTGCAAAAGGGAAAAGAAACTTTTGCATTTTCGTTCGTAGATTGAGAGAAAAGTGCTGCAAATTCAAGAGAATTTCTTATAAAATAGCTGCATGAGTATTTGCTTAGGTTTGACATACGCTTTGACAACAAAAAAGCAGCACAAATCAATTGTTTTAAAATTGATAATCCCAAAGAAATTGTTCGTTTGCATGTGAACTGCTTTGGATTCTTGTAAGTTGTCCTGTAAAATATGCAAAAATAAAAGAGAAAACAGTGTTTCTTAACCTAGAATACTTATAAGAAGCTACTATTTGTGGAAAGTTTTAAGAGAACTGCTGTAAAATATATCTTTATCAGATTAACAAGTTAGCAAGTTCCGAGTTATTGCATTGAATTCAAAAGTGAGATCAAGTAAAGTTTTATTAGAATTTATATTGAGTAAATATTCTAACTACAATTGATAAAGTTATTTGATTGTAGATTTCAAGTCCTCAGTTATTTACAATAATTTAATGAAACAAATCTTTAAATACTTTTCAAATTAGGATGAACTCCTAAAGCTGTTGACTCTTGCAGGCAATTAGATGCTGCAAATGGCAACATGTGGAAAGCAAAAATTAATCAAATGAGTCAAAAGTCAACGCTCACTTATGCGTTGCATAAATCAGTCTCCAACGGAAATAGTTTTGTTCAACACACAGAGAGAGAGAGAGAGAGTTGCAGAAGTCAAGGGAGTAACATACATCACAACGAGTCCTGCCACATGGCTGCCAAGCCAGATTGCACAGTGCAATATAATAAAGCACTAATTTGCATGGAAGCTAGAGACGAAACGGGGCAACAAGGACAACAACTGCACCCAAAGGGAAGGCGGGGGGGGATTGTGAACCATTTAAAAACCATGTCACATATGTCGACAGACTGTGTGCCACGCCCACAGCACAATTTGTGGGCGGTTACTGGGAGCAGCAGCAAGCGCTTCATTTGCTGCTGCAACTGAAAAATATTATTTTTTAATGAAATTCAATTTTAAACAAAATTTATGCTGCCACACGCAAACACACACAAACACAGTTGGATGTCCCTGTCCGAGTTTGGTTAACCAAAGCATCGAGGATGCCACCAGAGTCGACTCGGTTGCAGCATCCGACAACATTAGAAAGTAGCATTTGCCGCGCTAAACTTTAATTGAATAAGTTTCTAGTGCTGTTAGCCAAAATGAGGGACACCGAGAGGGAGAGAGAGGGAGAGAAGGGGATTAAAAGAGCAAAAGTAGCATTTCTTGGTTTTCTTTTCTTTAGTCAGTAAGTGCAATTAATTTGAGTAGTGCATAAATTTAACAATCTCAAACGATAACGACTAGAAAATTGCTCTACAACCACAACTGCATTTTAAAGGGTATCTTAAGATAATTCCCACAACCGTCGCATCGAGATGCAGCGGTTAGTTTCTAAGACTTGACTTGATAGCTTAACGTTGCAGTTATTTTTCCTTTTAGGTTTAACCGCAGATCGCAGTTTATTTTTTCCCAGCTAGCAAGCTGATTCAATTGCCTGGCCATTTGGCATTGTGTTTGGGACAAGTTGCGACTTGTTGTGTCTTTTGTTACAGTTACAAAAATTCGCAACGTCAACAGTTAAAACAGTTTTGCATATTGCACAACACTAACAATTACAAAAGTGCAGGAAGGGAAGGGAAAAGCTTTGCTCTGGTTTTGTATTTTACTTGGCTGGTCGACCACTAAAATTGTCGTCCAAATTTAAATAGATTCGGCTGAGGCTGACAAGCGCCTCAAGACGCAGTTGCACAATGTCCGCCACAGAGTTGCAACCGTCAACTAGTATGTGTATGTGTGGCAACGCCAATTTATGTTGCATGCATCTTTGAACGCTGACAAGTGGCATGTGAGAAAATACAGCATGAGAAAAGTTTTGCAAGTGATTGTTTAGTGGCATGTCCCTGAAGTTGAATGAAAACTTGGCGAAGAGCCAAAGAAAAAGATCGAAAGTGAAGGAGAAGAGTCAGAGTTTATTAAGTTTGAATCATTGTTGGGGCAATGAAGAGTAATGCTTTGCCAACTGTATTATTTTAACTTTAACTTTCAACCTTCTTCCAATTTGGCAAAAAAATAAATTATTCAAATTCACAGCAAATAAATGTTTAAAGAACTCGAACAACAAAACTTTGAATATGAATTAATAAACACTTGAATAGGCTTTTAGTCATGCAAATTAAAAAGTTTGCAATTCATTGGAAAGACAAAGATTTGCGAAACAAAATGTGCACAAATTAATGACAGACACAATCTGTGTTTCCTGCCCGTTTTGTAAACATGACGAAATGTGTCAAAGTCAAAAACTTGACCATCATTCATTTGCCTACTTTTGCTGAAGTCAGAGAGAGAAAAAACAAAAAACATATAGCAGAAGGACATTTACAATGTATATTTGTATTGTTCAATCAGAGAGCTGTCCATCTGTCAGTTGAACTGTTGGCACTCAATCAAGTATTCAAGTGGCATCAATGTGCCACTGAAAGCCATACTCAATTACACGCACTTAACACAATGCCAGAGGATGACGAACAACGATAACGATAACGATAACAATAATAATGATGATAATGATAATGATGATATGTAAGTCGACAAAATGTCAATATTGCAAATGGGCGCTTGTCAAAGATTGAGATCTCAAAAGCTGCAAGTGCCAAAATGCGCCAATTATCGCAAAATGCAATAACAAAAGGCAAACAAAATAGCAAAATTATTATCGTTGCCTTGCCAACACAACAATGAAAGAGATGAACAGCGATTGTGGCTCTAACAAAAAGAGGCCAACAGCAACAACAACAAAAAAAGCAACAACAACAACAACTGTTGCCAATACTTCGCAATGAAATGCCCAAAAAAGATATGTCAAATGATGTGCTGAGTGTACACAATAACAACACACAATATTATCAGATGTATGGCATGTTGAGAAGCTTGACAACAATTTGAGGTATTACAGCAGTAACAGCAATCAGACACGCCCATATGCCCGTATGCCCAAACCGCCCACAAACTTGCCGACAGCATAGCAATTGGAAAGCACTCAACTACTGAAATCGAGCTCAAGTAAGTAACATATTTTTTTTTTTTTTTTAGCCACAATCGAAACGTTGCAAGCATAATGGAAAGCAAAAGGAAGGATATTGGGATAAGGAAAAGGATGTGACTAAAGGATACCTTCTTAAAAAAAAAGTTTAGGTTCTTGCATGATGTTTTTGCTATCGTATAAAATGTCCTTTTGTCAGAGACTTTGTTTTCAATATTTCCGATATATAACCCCTACACATTTTGACAATTACAGGGCATACAAATTGTATATTGCAACAGCTGCTGCCAGAGTGTAGCACATAAAAAATAAAACTAAAACAGTTTCTTTATCCATATTTCTAGTTCTTCTCTTTTTTCCATTTTTTTTTTGGTTGCTGATAACTTTCAAATGCAACGCCGCAGGCTGTTATGTCATGGCAATAATGCAAAACACAGCAACAGCAATAGCAGAAACTGCGCAGATAAAGTTAGGGGCTTGATTGTGGGGTGCGGATAGGGGGTTAGGGGATGGTCTATGCGCAAGGAAGCGGATTCATGGTAATGTAGAAAACACGACGACGACGACGAGCAAAACTTGACGTTCAATTTCTCATAAAAGTTTCTTTGGCAGCTAAAGCAACATGCAGCAGCAACAGAAATATATATATATATTCTATGTATACTATATATATGACAAACAATTCAAAGTTGAGAATTGCATTTCATATTTGCTGCATTTTTGATAAAGCGCTCAATTCGAAATGAACCAAGAGGAAGAACAACAACAACAGCTTCGACATGTCTGATAATCAAACGAAATGTGCCAATCAAAATGCGAAAATATTATTTCAAGCGTATTTTGTTTTAAATTTGATACAATTTTATCTGCCTTAATTCAATCAATTATTTGTGTTGTAAATACGTTTGCAAACTCTTCTCAATTTAATTTCAAATTAAAAAACACAATTTGTTAACCAAAAGTATACAAAAAAAAAAAGTAAACCTTAAGCTCAAGTAATCTGTCAACAGTTTTTATGTCATAATCAGGATAAACAGCAATGTACAAATATATATATATATATATGTAAATATATTTAGTAAAAGCGACATTTTCGAGGGTGGTTGGGAAGCATTATAAAAAAAAGGAGGAAAGAGGAACTGTGCAGCACTTGCATTAAAATTAAACAACATTTCCGACTGCGGCGGAAACAGCTGTAAAAAAAAGTGGCACAATGCGACATCGTTGCCGTCGCAGTTGCCAACTTCCGGTATGAAGGGAGAATTGTGTGTATTTGTGTGTAACAGAGAGAGGGGGTGTTGGCCATTTATTTTTTTACAGCCTGGGATTTGCGAGCCCATTCAGAAAACGAGGCCCATTGAGTCAGTTGGGGTTTTGCTTTAACGCGTTTCGTGTGCTCCGCCGGCGCCTTTGGCGGGGTGGACAAACGACGTTGACAGTTGCAGCTTAGAGGTGTGAAAAATGATTGCTAAAACAGACGCAGCAGCAACTGTTTGTCATTTTTGATTAGGCAACGTGAAGAAGGAAGACGAATCGACGATAAACAATGCCGCAGGACATAAATACATATGTTAATGATAATTGCTTTGGGGCAAAGGATAAAACTTGTTTGACAGAGAGAAACTGTTAACTGTTCTTATTATTCACTTTTTGCATTTTAAGTCTAATTAACTTTTTGGCAACTTTACGCTTGTTTCAAGGCACAATAAACAACAACAAATTAAATTTGCTTAAACTTTTTTTTGATGCGAGCAGAAAACCACAAAAATGTAAAGTTAACTGCAAGCAGATTAAACAAACAAACTTTTAATAATACAAATACAACAACAACAAAAAAACTTTTAATAAAAAACAGTTAAGTATTTCATTGGCAAAGAAACAACAAAATAAACACAGACAGAAAACTTTGTGGTTAAATTAAAAAAAAAGGCTTCCTTTTTTTATACAAATAATGAGATGGAGCGCTCATTGTGGTTAAGAGTGTGGCTGAGAAAAAGGGCAAAAAGGCAGAAGAAATGCAGCCAGCGCTAAATAATAAATACTGTATTGAAATTTATTTGTATAATAAAAAAGAAAAACAAAACAAAGGCAAAGGCAAAGGCGAAGGCGAAGGGCAAAGCAGATTTGCATTTTTGAGAGAAAGGCAATAAAAAGATAAGAAAAAACCAACATTTGTTTGGCCTAAACAAAGAAAAAGACTCAACACACAAGCGAAACCACAAAAACATGGCCAAGGCGAAAAAGGAAAAGTTTGTGAAAAGAACTGTTGCAAGTTTCTATTGCAGAGTGGAAGCACAAAGGAACAGAAAAATGGGATTCACTGGCAAATTAAACACGAAATTGAATTCTGCTCATCATAATTTCCCCAAGGATACTTATTAGAACAAGACAACAAGCAACCAGCAACCAGTCAAACAATGCCCCCAAAGATTTCACTTGACGAGTCAAATCCTTAAGAATACTTTGCTATTCCCTCTCCCACTTCACATTTTCGCCTCGGCTTGCAGCTCTGCCTCAACATTGTCATAAGTGCAACTGAGACCAGGACTTGATATTTATTCCTTGATTAGGCGTGGGAGAGCCACAGCCACAGCCACAGCACAAAAACAATCAACAAAACTATCAAAAATGCACAATGCCATTTGGCAGCAGAAAGCGAAAACAAAATGCGAATTCATAAATTCATCTACTTTGGAGCACATGAAAAAAACTAAGTTTTATGAGGGACAGCAGCAAAGAAAGAAGTTAGAAAACTTTAAAAATGTTGTTAAAGAGAATAACCAAATTTTTTGTTTAAAATAATTATATTTCATTTCACATTAGCGAGCAGTTTGATGAATTTCCTAATAAAATATGTATGATAAAGTCTTCTTCTAAATCCTTTTAAGCTGGATTCATTGTTTTCAAAACTTTCGTTTTAAATTTCCCTTTGGCTGTTCATCATGTTGTAAACAAGTGTTGTATGTACTTTCATGTAAGCAATTAAATGTTACATGAATAACAACAATCTACGTTATTTCATGGTTAACATTACAAGAGTGGAAAACTTGCACGAAAACAGTATTGAGACCACATGCATTTAACCCCAGGCATGTGAAAAACATGCACAACGACAGACAGAAAAAAAAAAACTCCAAAACCAATCGATGCGAAACAACAAATAACAAACATGGCATGAATTGAAAGACCGCAGCATTCAATGGAATTTTCCAAAACCTTCTCAACAAATGAATGGCAAAAAAGTGTGTAAAATCAATTGAATTTTGACTAAAACTTTGACCTTAGCCAATTATCCCACACAAACGGACACAAAGCAAAACCATCATTGAAGAAAATTAGCTTGCCAACAAACTTTTGCGCTAGGGTTAACCCTACCAATTCTAATCAAAAAATCAAGGAAAATAACTCCACCAAGTGGAAGAAGATGATGATCAATAGGAAAACAAGGCAAAAGTTTGCCAAAACTCCCTGCAGACAAACAAACGTAGGGGAGCCAAGTTGTTCAGGGGAGTTAAAAGATACAGCTGATATATACGCATAGATATGGCCAGAATAGATAGATAAAGTATGGGTTTGAAATCCCTAAGCTCTAATTGAAACCAACGGCAACGGGCAACGAGCAACTCAAACGCCTGAAGAACTTAAGTTAAGTTAAACTTTTGCGTCGAATGCAATTAAAAGCAGCAGCAACAGCAGCCAAGCGGCAGTCAGAGATGAAATTTTTGCCTTAATCTTTTTGCATCAAGAGTTTTTCATGTCCCCAAAGCGCAAACAGCAACAACAACGACAGCAACAGCAAATAGAAAGTTTCCAAAGCAATGCTTTAAAATTATATTTACGCACAAATTAAAACATCAAGGCTAAGAAAATTACCAGCCAACAAACCCCAACGTTGCGCCTAAAGGCAGCTTACATAAGTTTCTCGAAAAAAAAAAATATATATAGCAGGAAGGTTTATGGGTTGGTTTTGCGGTTGCCTAGTTGTTTTTGAGTTGATAGTTTTGCGATTTTAAGATAATGCAAAACTTAGAACTAGGTGCAGCCTTGGGGCGTTGCCTGTTTTTCTAGTTTCTATATTTTATGGCCTTGCCAAATGAGCGACCCGCAAAGGCACAGCGGCTAAGGCCTTTTGGAGTTTAGTTAGAGAACTTTTGTGCGATCAATAAATAATATTTGCGCAAATTAGTTAGTTGATAAATGTGGCAAGGCAAAAGTGGCATCAAGTTGAAAAGTTTTGGCAAATTTTCAGCTATTTTAACAAATTAAATTATTGTTTTCAAGTTTAAAGTGATCTTTCTTAGAGCATAAGTCATTCAAATAAGTTAAACTTGAAATAGTTTGGTTAGTTTTCACTTGAAAAAGTTTGTCTAAAAACACATTGGCAAGCTTATTTTATATATTTCTATATTTGGGAATTTGCTGAAAGGAGGTATTTGCCACGTTGCCACATAAAATTTCCCAATCAACTTGTGTTGCAATTGAATTCCAAGTGTTTTTGGGGTCATAAAAAATCAATTAATTTTATGCTTCACACGTACACAGACTTACACACTTAAACAAACCACAAATCGATTAGCACAATTCAGGCTAAATATTAGTGGGCGTTTCACGTTGGGCGCCATTTTGGCAGGCCACAAAGTCAACGAGACAAAATTAATACACATGTTCCTTCAATATTCTCTGTCTCTCTCTCTTTTCCTTTAACTAGGTTTGCTTGCTTTAGGGTTTGGTTTTTTTCTTTCTCCATTTTCTTGCATTTGACACAATTTTGGCACAAGCCAATTGGCAAACAAACGAGTCTTGAGAATTGTGTTTGAATTTGCTTCACTCTACAAATACTTGGACTTAAAAATAGTCGTGCCCATTGTCACGTTTAAGAGTCTATATAAAACGTGTGTATGCTGGATTCGATTATTTATGCACTGTTGAATTGAGAACTGAACTCGGAATTGGGTCGAGTAGTCTGTGTAACAATGTTGATTTGCTCAGATCCAAGTTAATTAGTATAATTTTTCGTTAGCTCTCTTTTAATTTCTTTTAATTGCGTTCATGTCATCTCAGAACACACACATTGTATATTGAGCAAAACTTTGCTAGAAGTAAAGGAAGTTTAGATAGGGTCCACAATATGTAATGATTGCAATTTTATGAGGGCTTCGTCTAACGAAAGACATGCTCAAGTGCAAACAATTAGCAAAGTTTACTAGGTAAAAGCAAGAGTGTGGGTAGAGAGAGAGAGAGAGTTCTTTTTGTATATGACATACTAATGAATTTATGTAGACAATTTGCTAAATGGCATATGAACTTCTTCGTCGTGAGATAAAGATGTGGGTCGCACAAAAAGAAGGCCAAATGAGTCAAGTAATTGTTAACCTCAATTGCGATTCTGCATGAAAAATTGATTTAATTATTAAAGTAATTAAATTTTTAGTTGTACAATAAGTTTTGATTATAATAATAATTCTTTTAAACGTTTTGTCATGCATAATAATGCCAATTTCAGTTTAAAAATATTTTCTTTTAGAAACCAAACCAAACCATTGCCAAAATATTCACTACAAAAGTTAGAAAATAACTTCACATACCTCAAATCAACAATCCTACAAGAGCCTTGCACTTAAGAACCAAACACAAAACTCAACAATTATACAAAACTTGTTAAAATATTTATATAGTATGCATAAACAACAGAACCGCCAAAAACCCGTACACACTTTTACTTACACACACACACACAACAAACCACAGCACACCATTTCGTAAATATATTTAGTTTCGTATTTGAAGGGTAAATGGATAATAAGGTCAGTTTTGAAGAGGAAGAACATAAACAAAAAAAAAAAATATTGTTAAATCGAGGAGGGTACAACATTTGTCAGCTAAACAGAAACTACAAATGAATAGGCGCCTTCTACTCACTGTAGGGCTGAGGTCGTGTACCGTAAAGAGGCTCCTGCAGTAATGGTGAGCGACCATTTCCAATCTCCTTAACTGAAATGAGATAAGAGCAAACGGCAAACAATTTGCGCGTGATAAATGTTTCCACAAATTTGTTGAATTTGTTGGTTGGTTGCTTGGTTTGTTGGTTGCTTGGATTGGTTGTTGTTGTTGTTGTGGTGTGGTTTGTGTTTCTGCTTGTTGTTGTTTGTTGTCTGTTGTATTTGAATGTTGTTGTTGTTGTTGTTCTTGTTGATGTTCACTAAAAGCTAACTAAGAGAAACTGTAACAAGTGTGTTTTTATTTCGTTTGCTGTTTGTTGTTGTTTTAAGAATGTTGGGTAACAAACAAAACAAAACAAAACAAAACTATGCGGGAAATAAACAAATATGTTAGTTTTAGCCCGATACCAAAAACTATAAGAAAAATAAACTTTAAATAAACAAAAGTCAAGTTTTAATTTCTAACAGCTGCGAGAGACAAACACACACACACACGCACACACAGAATCTCAGCCAAATCGAGAGAGAGAGAGAGGGAAAGAGAGCCACATTATGTGAGAACCGATGCATGAAAAAAAATATATATGAAATATTACAGGTCGTTTGCCTGGAACAGCGACTGGTTCGATATTCATTGCGTCTTGCATGATGTCAATGATTCAGTCACTTTTTTTCTCAGTTTATTATAAAGAATACAAGTTTTGAGGCAGGTCAGAAACACAGCTAAAACAACACAAACAACAACAATCAACAGTGGGAAACAAACGCGTCGCGCGTTTATTTATTTATTTATGACAATCGAAAATTGAATGAAATTCTGACAAGATTTAAAAAGAGATAGAAAATATTTCAATCAGTTAGCGCCACCTAGCGGTTATTGACATCACCAGGACATAATCTTAAAAAAAGATTTAAAGCCTTTGAGCTTAAGTTATCGCTCACACGTTCCACAAAATCAATTTTCAGGGCCATCTGACCAAGACACAGAAAGAGAATATAATTTAATGCGACCTCAATAATTGCAGCTTGTTTTGGTTGGGTGTTCAGCGAGTTGTTTATGCTTAGAACCTGTTCTACGTAAGCTTCATTAAAATTGCAAAAAACAAACAACTTTTTATATGGATAAGTGGGCTAATGTCTTGCAGTCGTTTTCGGATACGAATATTGTAGACTTTTAAGGCAAAAACATTCAAAATTTAATCCAGTGACAAACGAATTGACAATTGACAAGTGAGTGAATGCTAAGGAGAATTAAAGTACATATTTTATAACCATGAACAACAACATAAAAATAGGTTAGAGAACTTGCAATTTGTTGATCTTACAAACAATTTTGGTATCAAATGCATGTAAATCTTTCTAGTATGAATTTCCAATATATTTTTTAAAGTCGAGAACTATAAAGCTTAACATTCACATCATACTTAGTTGCTAATATTTACATTTTCTTAAAATTTATTGATTTTATTTTCTCTGTTTTGGTTTAGAGGAGCGACTTTTGCACTTACTTAAACTATGAAAATTGTATTTGGTAGGTAGAAGTAGTGGTATTTTTTTTTTATATTTAGTATAGAGTGCTTCAACTGACTCACCTCCGTCACAGTAGCAGTAGTAGTGGTAGTAGTAGTAGTAGTAGTAGTAGAAGTAGTCACTGTGTGTGTGTGTGATAATACGTCGATTCACATGAAGCGCGTTCTTTTTCCATTGGGAACCGGAACGGTGCACAAGAATATTTCAAAATTGTCTTTGTGAACCGTTGTTGGAACTACATGCTTATCGATCGACTATAATACCAACGGGCAAGTATACACAACATCTCTACATGCCCCAAAAACAAATCGATACATGTATATAGAGCTATATAGACACACAACTTTGAACAGATCCCAATGGTAAATGTTTTATTTTTTTTTCATTTTCATCATTTTTGTTTTTACGATTTTGTCAAACAAAATTGTAAGCTAAATAAAATTGAAGCTTTGAATTGAATTTTGTGGTTCATGGCATGATATACAGAACAAAAATATTATATAGTATATATATAGTTCCAAAAATAAATAATATTCAATAATTATTTCGTTATTGTTTAATTTGTATTATTTTTGCAGCTTTTTCTTTTCTTTTCTCGTGATAAGCTTCAACTCGTCGAATTGGATCAACATCAGGCACAGCAACAACCACAATTGGGCAACATTTGTTTCCGATAACACGATAATTCGATAACGATAAGCTTCGATTATTCGCATTTTTATGGTTTTTCTTGTATTTCAGTTTTATGCAAAAAATTCAAAAACTTTTCAAACATACGGCGTTCAAACATTTCAAGGATCTGTTCAAATTGTACGTTCTATAGCAACGACTTATTATTGGGGCTATAGTAGTAGCTGTCATGGTAATACTAGCTGTTTTGGTAGTTGTCGTTGTTGTTGTAGTTTTAAAAGTATCCTTAAACGTATCCACATTCCAATCCATATCCGTTCTAGATCCCACGATGTCCCAAACAACATCATCACTATCATTATGATCTGTTGTATTATCATGATCATGATCATCATCAAGTCCAACAACAACAATTCTTGCGAGTACATCGGCGTCTGCGTCGCTGCCCTTGCCATGCATCCCTGCACACAGACAAACACAAGCGTGATAGAGATGGTAAAATAGTAGAATAGTGTTGGGTTTGGTTTTGTGAATTTGAGATTATTTTTTTGTTTTGTGATTAGAAAGAGAAAGAGATATGCTTTATTTAGATAGAGACAGAGACAGAGAGAGTGAGAAGACATATACTGAATTCTTTTATTTGTTGTTGTTGTTGTTCTTGTTGTTGTCTGCAAGTTTTGTTGTGATGCTTAGTCCTGCCCAGATATAGAGTTTTGATATATATAATATATAGTAGAGATATTGCTTGCATTTTCGTGGTTGGTTTTTGAATTTTTTGTATAGATTTGCATAAAATTGAATATAAATATATTTTTTGTATATTTTTGACTTTTGCTTAAATTTTTGGTGCATTCTTAGATATTTTTATTTTTTTGCATAAGTTGCATAACTGTTGTTGTTGTAGCTGTTGTTGTTGTAGTAGTAGTAGTAGTAGTAGTAGTAATAGTAGTTGTTGTTTTTTTTTATACTGAGGGAAAAAACGATATTCTTTTTTTTTGGTTTCTTTCTGTTCTGTAACTGACACACACACAACAAAAATGTTAGTAGTATTTTTTGCTGATGGGTTAAGTAATAAGTAAGTAAGTTAGTTGGGTAGTTGAGGCGGGCGGTTGGGCGGGCGGTCAGGCAGGCAGGCGATTGTTTTTTGTTTTCTTATAATGGGGGTAAAGATCTACTTGGCAACGCTGTGAATTTTTTTTTAGCATATTTTGTTGTTGTTGTTGTTGGTTGTTTGTTAGTGGGCGCTTATATATGTTTTATAACGAGGTTTTCTTTTTTTTTTTGGGTGGATCCGTGTGTTTTTGTTGCTGTTGTAGTAGTAGTTGTTGTTATTGTTTAACTACCTTTAAAAAAATAACACTGCCGTGAAAAAAGAAAAACAATTATGTTAAATCAAACAAAAATCATAGCAAAAACAAATAAACAAATAAATACAAAAGTTCTAATTATAAGTTAGCATTTTGGGTTTGTTAGTGAGAATATTTTATTTTTTTTTGCTTTTTCTTCTTGTTTTGCGCGCAGTTTTTGTTTATTTATACTTGTTGTTGCTGTTGTTGTTGTTTGTACAGTGCGAGAAAAAAGCGGTTTTCATCGTGGTATTTAAAATGTTGTTGTTGTATTCGTTTGGAATTGTTGTTGTTGTTGCTGTTGCTAAACTCAATCGTTGCTTTGCCGAGAGTTTTGGTTAAAGAAATTTGCAGGCTCTGTTGCTTGTTGTTGTTGCTGGCTTAATGTTTGTTGTTGTTTTTGTTGTATAATATACAATGTCTATTTGTTGTTGTTGTTGTTTTTGTAATATATTACAGTGTATTTCATTATTTTTAGTAATAGCAGTGAAAAGATTTTTAAAATTTTTCAATTTCAATTTTTTGACAGAATTTTTTGGGTTAATTGTTTTGTTGTTTGTTTGCTTTTAGTAGGCGCTGTGTAGTTGTAGTTGTTGTTGTTGTTGTGTGTTGAATGTTGTTGCTGGTTTGCCGCTGTGGTTGTTGTTGTGGTTGTTGTAGTTGGTTAATGAAAGAGTTTTTTATTTGTGTTGACAGGATAAAAATTTTGTACGTTGAAGTCGAAGCTGCATTTTTTATACTTGTTTACACTTTTTTTTTAATTTCATAGTTAAATTGTTTAAAATATATAGATATTATGCGTGTTTACTTTGAGTTTGAAAACAAAATGACTTTCACAAAATAAACCAAAAAGATATTCAGACAATTTGTTATATATATATATGTTTTTTTTGTCAAAGTTTGTAATAGGCTGAGAGAGGAGTTAAGAGTATTGCTTATAAAGCTAAACTAAGCTTAGGAATATAGTATTTTTTTATCGTTAAACATTTTGAATATAGCTTCGTATTTTCTTATTTTTTTTTTGTGTATGTGAATGATTCGTGTTTTGTGTATAAAATTGAGGGGTTAGTTAAGCGGAAAGAAACAAAGATAAAATATTAAGCTATACAAATGGTTCGTATATGTTTATGTGAGAGTATTTTATATAGATGGATTTGGTTGATAAAATTCATAGGTATTATTTAGTTTGTGTGTTTCTAAATTGATTAATGCATGTACTAAAACACTTGTGTTAAGTTAAACATACAAACTAATGCAATCAATCAATCATCTCTAGAATAGAATGTTTCAATGCTTGCATCGATGGCTTCAAATCCTGGCCATCTGGTCAATTTAGTCTAATGATGGGTGACACAGCTGCCTCAAGTGTTGAAAGCACACTTTTATTGCGCCACATTAGGTTTGGGTTTGGGTAAAACAAAAAGCATGTCGTCAACCAGATTAGACGATGTCCAAAATGTATTCACTGGGTGCTGGTTGAGCTAAAAAGTTGCTCAACTCACACACACACACGTACACGTACACGTACACACACACACACACGCACAGCAGGAAGAGGTGGCGAGACTGTCATAAAAACCAATTTAATTGGATCTTAATGCTAAAGTTGACGCCTTTTGCCAGAGTCACAACAATTATAGCAAACAAAATATCATCGCATATAAAATGTTACGATTGCTGCGGGGTGCGGGTCGAAGGGTTGGTCAAGTTGAGGGCTAAAAGCAAATAAAACTGCCCATATCTGAATGGGCATAAAAGCAAATTATTCACACTGATTGCATGGAAGTTTGCCGCTTCACATAAACTTAGCAGCGCTGAAGAATAAACCGATATAATTACGTTTGCATTATATGATGGTGTTGTTGTATGGGCTGATAACCCCCGTCCCCCCACCAACAACCACCCTTTCACACCACCCCTCCCACACACAGTGCGCACAGCAAATGTCTAAGTCTCAACGAAGCTGGGCAAAAAATTGTGCTAGTAAAAACAAATTGAGGATCCAAACATAGCGCAAGGCTCTAGATAAAACGAAAATAATCAGCAGGCAGTCAGGCTCACGCAAACCACTTCAAGCATGCACACACACACACACACACACACAACCCGTCGAAATTGTCGTGTCATAAAAATAAAGTGCCTAAGAAACAGTGAAAGCGCTTTGGGAGGCGGCGAAGAGCAAACGCTGCCTTGGGGAAGCCAGCAGGATATCTGCAGAGACTATGGCAACAGCCAAGAAGAGAGGCGCGAGCGGGGTTCAAACAAATGTTGATTTAGGATAAACAGCAGAAGCAGAAGCAGCAGCAGCAGCAGCAGTTGCCAGAGTTGGCAGTCAGATGATAAAACGTACATATTTCTTATGCCAGCTAATGCAATATACATGAATAACAACTTGCAACCGAAATAGTTATGAAATGTTCGAATAGAAACTACTTCAAACTTCAAAGGATTTATAAAAATAGATTGCAGAAAACAAGCTTAAAGCTGCGTTGCATTTATGGAAACTCACGAAAGTGTTGAACTTTTCTTTGACAATTTTATCATTGTTTTTATTTCAAAACTTTCGTTAAGTTAGTTTTCTTTATGATCTTTTAGCACCTCATCATTTCGAGGTAGCGAATGCAACCCAGAAGTCCTTTTATAGTAGTTTTGCCATAATGGCGGTTGCCATAATTGAAATCACTGGGGCGCACAGAGTTGCCAACGCAACACATTAGGGTTGCCATTGTCATTTGCATACATGGTCGTATTGCTATTTTGTCCCGCATGAATTATTTATGCTCATTTTATTCGATAGTAGTGTGCCATCGCTTTCTGGTCGCATCCCTATAATAAAACGTACAGAACGTAGAGATAAAACGTAGAACACCTTTATTCCAACAACTTCATTGACATCCCCTTTGAGCGTCATTGTCTTTGAATCAGGCATGATTTAATCATAAACCCAAAATATATTTGCCTTGTTTTATGTCTAACTTTATGAACCTCTTTACCAACTATTAAATTTGTTCGGTTTTAATGTTTTTGAATCATTCAATTTTTAGAGTTTTTTGATAATTTTTGGCATTTTTATTTGTTGGTTGAGTTTTTTAAAGTAATTTTTTGTGTCTTTGTGGCAATTAATATACCCTGTTCTTCCTTAAATTAAGTGTATTTGGAAGGCAAAATCATGTCTGATTATTAGAAGTGTCATTTTATATATTTTTATTACTTTCCTTAGAGGGTGCTGCATTGTTGTGTCTTGCACCTAGTTTTATTGTGTTGCTTGGTTGGGGTTGTTATTGTCATGCATTCATAAATAAATAATGACAGACTTTACAAAGCAGGTTTTTCTTTTGAAAAGTTATTTGTGTTGTGGTTTTGTATGGCAGAAAGAGGGGAAAAGTGAGGTCGCAGGTCGCTTAAGCTAGCAGTTTTGTGGTTAATTATAGCATAGTTTTGGGGGCTGTTGCATGTTTTTCCTGTGTTGCTTGAAAGATACAAAAAATAAGTAGGAAATGGCGCATATGTCAGCTGTTATGAGTTTTTCCTGACAGCATGCTACAAACAGTGATTGATCGGATGACACGGGCCAGGGCGGGTCTGGGGTAGAAAGGTTAAAATTATAATACCTTAATGTGAAGTTATTAAGCTGTGATGGGGTAAAAGGTTAACTACATTGTCTGCCTTGAGAGGAGTTGGGTGACTTAAGGGAAACCTGCTTGAAATATACATTCTTATTCCAGATATGTTAGACAATTTTAAGCACTGGATTAAAGTTTGTAGAAATGTCAAACAAATTGACACAATTACAAAAACTAAATAAAGAAAATTTTGCTAAAAATAAATTTGAGTTTACAGCTGAAATTCTCTTTATTCTATTTAAGTAAAACATTCGAAAAGCCTTAATTTAGCCAAGAAAAAAACGAATCTAATTAGCTGATAGAAGACGGCTAAACAAAAGACTGTCACTCAACAAGAGACAGGGATAAAAGAGAGAGAGATAGAGAGAAGAGAAAGAGAGAGATGCGAATAGAGGGCACATTACGTATACGTTAACTAAATGCACGTACTTATTTGTAGGTTTGTCAAGTGAAAAACAAAATAAAATCGAACGTCCTTGGGCCACAAAACCTAAAGCAAGGAAACTCAAGCAACTCAACGACCGACTAAAAACAATTTGCAGTCAAATGTTAGAAGGAGAGCACAACGAGGAGGCGGAGGAGTTAAATTGTAACCCACAAGTAGGAAGAAGGAAAAAAAAAACACATCGCGTGACAGCACGAAACAAGCCAAAATGCGATGAGCATAAGAAATCCCGTCTTCGTCTGTTGCTCTGCTACTACTTCTGGACAGGATAACGGAAACGGAAGCAGCTGCAGTGAAAGGCAAGGCAAGGCAAGGAAAGGGTGTTGCAAGCCGCAAGGGGCAGCAAGACGGATGCCATGCAAAATGAGTAGAAAATTAACAAAACGCCAACCGCGCATAGATAAAATTGCACGTGAACTGACTCAAGGCACACAAGCTTTCCCTCGTAACTCAACAACAACAACAGCCTGCAACCCCCTTCTCCCTAGCTGTCAGGTTGGTTAGCCAGCGGCGACCCTGACGCTTGGCAAATGCAAATACAACACAAGTTTCCTACACTTCTCAGACCTTTTTTTTTATATACATATATATATTCTCTTCTGTTGATAAAGTTACGTTTTTACGCTAAAAGTGTGGTAAGTTTGCAGGAAAGAAATGATTTTTGCACGGCTGCCACATTTTGTTGCATGCTTATGCTCCCTCTGTCACTGTTTACCCCAGGCGCAATATGCAGGACAGTTTTTTTTTTTTTTTTGTATTCACAAATCGATTCAACTTTTTGCTAGCATAACTTATGCAAATAATTTTGTTTTGCATTTTTCACTTGATATTTAACTTGTTATTCGCTATTGTTTTGCCTTGCCTTTTGTCATTCTACTTTCTTCTTAATATACATTTGTTGCCATTTTTATTGTTGCTAGTCATGCAAAATTGATGACTGTGCGCGTTTGTGTTCCTGTTGTGGGCATGGCAAATTCATTGGCTGTCACCAAGGAGCAGTTGAGGCAAGTCGCAACGTTTTATTGATTGGCGACGAGACCAAAGCAGACCAATTTATATTGGCTGTCATATAGGGTCAAAGGTGGCGAGGATGAGAAATTTAATATACTTTAAACTGTTTTCGATTGATTATTCAATAAAGTATTAAAGCAATTTTCTTTAAATCAACTACAGTGATCTAAAGTGAAAGAAGTATTGTTTGCCAAGTCGAAAGCAATAAGTTCGTTTTTCTAATTAACAAATGTAATTCTATTTCAATTCGAAGAAATCGCAAAACTCATTAACTACTCAATTGATTATTTTTAAACTATTTTATTAAATTAGTTTCTTCTATAGTCTTTGATTAGATTTGAAGTATTTTTCATGCCAAATAGGAATTCACTTCCTTATCTTTTTGTTGACTGCTTAACCAGTTGCCGCTGTCTTCGCACTGCAGTTGCATAAGTTAAGTATGCAGCTGCTCTTAACAAGTCCATTGCCACCTATAAACACTTATTGAAGTTGCAAACATTTGCAATTGCAACAAACCAAGCAGAAAAACACATTAAACCACACAATGAGCACAAGCACCACCAAATGTGTGCGGCGCCAGTCATGTTCATTATATGCCGCCTTTCTACTCCCTTCTCTCTCTTTATCTTTCTGTGGCCTGGACACACGCCTAATTTACACACCCACATAATGTGGCAAACAGATGGCAGATGCAACTGGCCTGACTGCCGCCAAGTTCATTCATTTTGGCATTCATTGATAGCAAACTTTTTGCCTCGCCTACTCAACTTTGGTTCATAGCTCAGGTTCATATGTTTGTGTTAGTGGCAGGAGAGATACAGATATGCCAGACTTGCCTCCACCACTTTTCCTGGCATGCAAATGCAATGCAAACAACAGGAAGATGAACAACAACAACAACGACAAGCAGATAAATGCAAGGGACAGCACACAGAGGCCAAACCCAGGCAAAAAAAAGTTTGTCCAGCCAACGAGATGAACAAAATATGACAGTGGGCAATTTGGCTGCTGCTGTCTGAGTTATTGTGGCTCCAGCCTCTTTGCCGTTGACACTTGCAACGTTTGATAGACAGGGCGGCGGCCGGTGGGGTAGCAGCAATGCAGATTGCTCAGCTGGCAGATTTTCTGCAGTTTGTCGGCCTTTTGAAGTTGCTTCGTTCGTCGTTGTCTGTTTTGTCTGTCAACCCAACTGTTGGCTGGTGGCAAATTGTACAACAACGTTGCCGCCTCGCTGTCTGGCCACAAACGAACAACGACAACAACAACAACAACAAACTCGAGGTGGGTGTGTTTGTGTTCTCTCGCGCACAACGTTTAATTTCATTTTTATTCAAAGTGAGATATAAAAATTAAAAATGGCATTTAACGCGCAACTTTGTCGACTGTCATAAAACGCGACATGTGCCATGAATGCAGCCAACGGATACGGAAGGGGGAGTGCTTTGCTAAGGGGTGCCAGGTGGTGCAGACTTCATTTGATGTGGCGTTGTTCTTGCTGACTTCTGATTTGCTTTGACTTTAAAGAGTTCGCATTGTCAGCTTTTGGTTGCTTTGACAATTCTGCCAAAGGCCATAAGCGACCTGAAAGGCTAATAAGCATATATGCCGTAATACGGCAATGGCTTAATGCCTTTGTCTGGCAGCAAATATCAAGTATACGTCATATTGTAAGCTCAGACAAAAGGCATTTTATTTCGATAGTTTAATATGTGCAGGCTTAACAAGTTATATCGCATATACGTCAAGATACTTGTTGAAGGATTAGTGCAAAAGTTAAAATTTTATATGAAAATGTTGCACATGCGTCAAATTTCAATTAAATTTGAGCAAGCTTTGATTGGGGATTTGTGAAAACCAACAGACTTAAACTTTGCATCTCGCCACAAAAAAAAAAAAAATTCGCTGGTTTACGTTCAAAAGTTGAGTTTCCCAGAGTTTGCTATGGAAAATCTCATTAAGATATTACATTGATTTCGATTAAATGCTTCGACAGAAGCAGAAAAATATTAAAAATTTATTTCATCATCAATCAGATGAGATAAAAAACAAAAAATATAATAAAATTGACAGGCCAATGAAATTGACAAAAATTCAAATAAATCAAATTATTTATTTTAAATAAAAGTATATGAAATTCAAAGCCATAAATTATTCATATAGCTGCACATAAAAGCCAAAAGCCTTAATAAATGTGATTACGCATACGCCATGTCAAACATGTCGTTTTTGTATATGTTATTAAAAGTTTTGTGACACCTGCAATATACAATTTTACACACACACACTCACGCATACGCACACATACACACTCAATAACACAACTAAGTGATAAAAGTTTAGTAGCTGCTAAACAAATTAAAAGTTGACAACAAATTTTGTGTTAGCTAAAACCATAAAAGTTTGAACGAGAAACTAAAAATAAAATAAAAATGATGTATAATTCTACAAATTTGCAACTCTCTCGTTTCACATATACATTTATACATACATATATATTTGGGCAATAAAAAGCACGTGTGTGTTTGCGTGTGAGAATAAATGTGTGTGTGTGTGTGTTTTTTTTTATGGATAAATGCAAATGTTGTACTTTGTGTGTTTAGAGAATAGTACAGTATATATATACTAAGTATAATGTATGAGTATATGTTGGGTGCATATAGTAGTAGGTAGGTACACTTATAGACTAATAAGAAATAGTAGTAATAAAATGTGAACGCACTTGGTTGAATCTCACCTGTGCTCAGGGTATAATCCCAGCTGGTATCTGTCTCATTCTTATAGACATTCAATTTCTCCGGCTAAAAGTAAGATGTTAATGCAAGCTTAAGCTTAAGTTATGTTATAGTACATATAATATACATACCTTGGCAAAATCAATTTTAAGAGTGCAGCAGCCAGCATAGATGTCGGCTCCATTGAGATTCTCGCGTGCACGCGTTGCCGAATCGAGGCTATCAAATTCGACCATGGCCTGTACGCCATTCTTTTTGAAGATAACAATGCGCAGCACTTGGCCATGTGGATTGCAAATTTTATGCAAAACATCCTGCAAAAACAACAACAACAAATTATAAACAACAATTAAAAACCAAAATTAAAGCATGACTTCACATCAAATTGAAATGGCCAACGTTCCACTTTCAACAATTGTTGTCATATGCAGCTGCCGCAGCAGCAGCATCAAACTCGTATACCAAAGCAATGAGATTTTTGGCTGCATTCCCCCTTTCTCTCTCCATTTTCATGACTAATTAAAAGGAAAGCAATGCGCACAAACGTCAAAAAAAAATGTCAATGAATGGGTAGCCCCAAAACAAAACAAAAATAGACAGGCTCACATGTCCATCTGACCAATTTACGGGCTGAATTCATATAGTTGGGGCACGCAATGTGTAATAACATACAGTATTATAGTTTTGTTTGTAAGCTTCAAGTTTTAAACTTTATGTAAAACTATATCATACATCATATATCAAAGTGTACAAAGATTCTTAGGCTGGTCTTTGATTTAAAAATAAAATACTTTTATGCTACAAATCAAAGTTTTAAGTGATTTTCTAAACATATTTGTTGTTAACGAAACGATTTTCAATATAATTCCATCATCATTCTATTTTTGAACTAAGTTTTGTTTAAATCTAACAACTATATCTGCTTGTTGGACTATATATTCACAACGTTTAGTTGAAATGTAAAAACAAACTCATTAAAGCTGAAATTAAAATTTTCCTCACATAAACATTAAATTCTTAGTGTATTTTACGTTTCGTTGCTTTGCAGTTAACTGCTTTTCTGTGAATCATAATTGGAGTTTTTCGTTTGGTTGATTTACAGTTTTTTTTGTAGTGCATTTTCAACACCAACCCAGCACAACCCAAATCCACAGCAATTCGGGAAAATTGTTGGCATTTCACTGACAGTCGGGGCGCAGCAAGTTAAAACTCATTAGCATAATTTAATAAGCAGTTATTGTCTAGGGCCAAGTACAAGAATTTCAGAGAAGATAGAGTGAGAGAGACAAGTGAGCGAGCGAGCGAGCCGAGCCCATAGAACAATTTTCCAATTAACATTTATAAATTTTCCGAAAATAACGTTAATGAGTTTTGCACAAAAGCCGCGAGCACACAACGTATCTTAAGTCTTAAATAACAAAATACATAATTCTCTATATATAATTAAACATATATACAAACAATATATAGAAAGAGAACGCAGTAGTTGAGGGGAGTTTGTAAATTTATGGCAAAATTATAATGAGTTGCTCTGTTGGCAAGAAAATTTATGGTAAATTTAAGCTGGCATATTTGTGCTTCCTCTTTGCCGTCTCAATTCGTTGCGCTTCTATTTATTCATAGTATGGTTTAAGGGGGCCGAAAAGTATTCCAAAGTGCGTGTTTTAGCCTCTAATGGGTTAAATGTTCAATTTGTACAAGTTTCCTGCAAGGTGCTGGGCGGGGCGGATGGAGTTTTTTGTCTTTGGGCAAAGTTATGGCACATAAATCCTGTTGCTGAGAGAGGCTGAAAGCTTGAACCTGTATTATTTTGTTATTCATGAAATTCATCGATAAGTTCGAGTCGCAAATAATTTTGCACTCTTGATCAAAATCTTTTGTACTGATTTTCCAATACGCTGGAGGGTAAGGCTAGAAGGCTGACGAAAGGGCAGGCTTGTTTTGGTAATTGACAGCAGCTGAAGAATGGTTGGGTGGTAGCTTGATTAAGTGGCTTACAACGGCAGTCGAAGCCTACACAAAATTTCTGGTCCTTACATTTTTGTTTTTCATGTGCTTGTGGGCGGGCTTAGCACAAAATTGAAGATTAAAAGCATCCTACGTAGGAGATAAAGAGAGAGGCAGCAAGTGGATTGTGTATATTTTACGAAATTTAATGCTTTAGAAATTTGTTGATATTTATTTGAATTTAAATTGGTTTGTCTCAAACAGAAATGCAAGAGTTTTGCTTTTAAAACTCATAAATATGTCATAAGGAATGTCTTAAGGCATACTTAATTTTCATTAAAACGAAATTGGTTTACACACAAGCTCAAGTATTTTTCATTCTAACCACAACTTTACCACTTCAATTAAGGTTCAAATATTTGCACACACTTTAAACTAATCGCAAAGCGCTCTCACCTAGAAATTTCTATGTATTTTTTGTTTTTTTTTTGCCCTTGGCTTGACGCTAAGCGTTTTTGCCATGCCAACTTAATTAGCGTTGCTTAGCAAATACACAAACCCACACACATTTCAGTCTTGCTTTATCCTCTCCAATTACCAAAATGAAACATCGTTAAAACCTCGGATTAACATTGCCTCAAACGATATGATAACAGCCTGAAAACAAAAGGTAATTTTTCTTTAAAGGATTCTACAGTAAGACACTGTCCTTCATTTGTACGAAAAGCACGCGCCACATTCATTTTATTCAGCCATTCAATGAGCTGCACTCATTAACAAGAATTCTATCCGTTTCCCTCCTCATCTCTCTTTACATTTCTCAGTTGTTGGCCAAATGATTGTGCGACATTTAGAATAATTGCCGTCATTTTATGCGTCGGGTCTAGACATGCAGACTCCACAACTAGTCTACCACAAGCCCTCTGCAAATTGTGATGCATGCAGAAAACTGCGCAAAGCTTGCCACTAGCCGTTAGACTTGATACTTTTTTGCACGAGGCACGAAGTAAAATGCATAACTATAAAGCGCACTGTGCACAAAAACTAATTACAAAAGTTCTGTGACAAAAGACAGTGAAAGAGGGAGAGTTGAGAGAGGGATGCACTTGTTTTTTCTTGGAATGAAAATGCTGTGGACATCGCCAACTGTCAAGTGTTGAGTGTGTGTGCTTTTCAGTGTGCAAAAACGCTGAGCAGCTAAAGCAGCATTATTAATAATTAAGTAATAGAACACACACTTTAATATGCTTGATATATGTGTGTGTGTGTGTGTGGACAAGCACATTAAACTGTGGCTTATAAATCGGCGAAAAGAGCTGACACAAAAATCTAAGGACACAATGTGGTTATATAATTATCGCATAACTTCAAAGCTAACACTGCATGTAAAATTCGTTCTTCGAAAAAATCAGAGAACCATAGATAGTAAAGAAAACATAAGAAAAGATAGTTATAAAAGTATAAAAAAAATAATTCTCATTTAAAAGCAACAAATTGCAAGAGGAAATTAAACAAAAATTCACAAAAAAAATATTAAAATGTTTGTGAGAAATCATTCTAATAATAAATTTCGAAGAGGTTATAAATCATTTTCACATGTTTGCATATTTATGCTGATATATTTCAAATTCTCGCCGGTAGCTGGCCATAAATTAACAAAAATTCATTGCAATGCCAAACAATAAATGCCACTGCTGAAAACGCGAAAAACAACACAGCAAAACAGCAAACAAAAAATTAATTTCAGTTGTTGCTGTTGTTGCGCAGGGGATGCGAAAACTTTAGTGACCCACTGTTAAGCTGCAGGCAGCTTATAATACAAAAATTAAGAAGGGAAAAGTAAGAGAAAGTGAAAAAGTTCTTCTCTGTTTGAAATTAATAAACAAAAAGCATAAGTAATGCAAAAGGCGTTGAAATTAAAAGAACAAAAAGTTTGTTGGAGCTGCTGGGGAGGGATTTTGTGAGAGGGAGGAGCATAAAATGTAAGCAAAAATAAAATAAAGCGCATCAAAAACGAAAATGAAAATATTAATAACACACAATGCGCATATAGAATGAGAAGAAGATAGGGGGAGCGAGAAATAGTGGGAAACACGAAACAGTTATATAAAAAAATAAGTGCACCGGATACAATTCGTACATACAATTTTATGAGGCACTATAACTGTGCTATATACATATATATGTATATGGATATGGAGCCTTAAAACAAAAGAGAAAAGGAAAATACAAAAATAAATTAATATTTTATCTAGCGCAGAGATTCTTGTGGCATGCAATGCCACGCCCCTTGCCGCTCGCAATTTTATGAACGCCCAACATGCATTTTGTTTGGCCATTTTATGGCCATCATCAAAAGCGCATTAAAATTTTACTAAGGCAGCTTCAGGCGCCATCTCTCCCTCTATTCACCGCCCTCCTCCCTAGGGGCTTTCTACTGTCCAGGCGTGCTAAATATTAAATCAACCACAACAACAACAATAATATTAACAACACGGTGGGGAGAGAGGGGGGAGAGAGGTGAGACAGGCAGTGCAACCAGCTCGTGCAAACAATTTAAGCGGCTTTTTTCTCCAGGTTCGTCAACGTCCTGGATGAAACAGCACTGTATTTGACCCCTCCCTCACCATCTTTCATTGTCCGTTGCTGATAAAATTTTCACTCCCCGCCTCATAAAATGTGCAAGTTGTGCTTCATCTTCATTTATTTATTTATTATTTTTGGTCAAGCGCATTAAATATTAATAAAATTGTGTGCTTAGTTGTCATTTTGGTTACCCTTATTTGATTATCACTAACAATAACAACAAAAGCGCACAAATGTCATAATAATATATTGCAATTTATGCCATGTTTGTTAGGCAAAAACACAAAATACACAGCGACAAAGCTGGGGTAAAAGATTTCTTTAAGTAAAGTTAAGTTGAAAGAGTTGGAAATATTGATAAAGAAAAGCTACTAAGTTGAGTTTGACGACTTAATCCAATTACACCTTAGTCCAGATCTCAAATCATAATTACAAAGATATATCATTAAAAATCAGAAACAGATTTAATAGGAATATGGCAACTTTAAGCTGAGGAATACAAAAAAGTCACATTTTGAACAGTTTTCTGTCACGAAATTCCCTTGCTTTTAAGAGCTGTTAAGGATACAGAAAATGGTCAAAGTGAAAGTAAGTTATGTTAGCTTTTACCTCAATAGATAGATAGACGGATAGATGGATGGGATGCTGTGTGCAACGTTCAATGTTCACTGTGTCGTAATGATTTTGCCATGTGAGTAACTTGAATGCAACACAGGCAAACTTCGCCTTCAGAAAAAAAAAACTTGCTATACCAGTTAGCCCGGCTGTCAAGTGCTTGGCCAACGACGACTAACGGCACATGCAGGCAGGCAGGCAGCAAAAAAAAAAGGCAAGCCAGGCATCAAAAGTAACACAGAAGATGATGTAGAAGAAGGCAATGGCCCAAACGTAGACGCAGTTAGTCCGAGCGAGTGCCATGACTTTGAGACCGAGAGGGAGGGAGCGAGCGACCTTTCCACTAAAGCTTTGCCGCTGCTGGGGCTGCATTCAGTCGAAAAGTGTTGCAAATTACTCGTAACCGGTTTCTCTTATAACAACAAAACACAACACAAAAAAAAAGGGCTTTGAACGAACGAATTTGTGCGGTTTAACCAGCAGAAATGGGTCAATAAGAAATTCAAATGCAGAAGAAAAAAAAAGGAACGAGAAGAATATAAATTCAAGTATCGCAACAGCTTCTCCCTTTAGCGTTTGTTATTTATTTTTGTTTGTACGCGAATTTCAACAGTTCATTGACTTCAACAACAACAACACAATGTTGAAACATGGTCAACATTTAATCGAAATTAGTGCAGGCAAAAGCGAAAAAAAGAGCGCGATAGAAAGGTAGGAAGAGAGAGCAAAACGTGTTTCACACAATGCAGCTGGCTAAGACAAATGGCATAAAATATCAAGGCTAAAAAGCCAAGATGATGATGACAATGGCCCGTTCAAGCCAGGCAGCTCTCTTTCGCCTGAACAAATATACAAAGAGAGTCGCAGTGAAATGCAAAATTTATAATGCCAAAATCTTTCGGGCTTTGCCTGTAAAGATTAACTGCAGCTTTGGCTTGCTTCACAATTTGACAGACTTGACAACTTGCATAAGAAATGCGTTTGTCATAGACAAAGTGAATTGATAAGTAAAACTTGTTCAGGATAATTAGTTTCTGCCTTAGATATAACTAAGGTAAACTGCTTTAAGAGTTTCAATAAATATTCTTAACAAATATCTCAGATATCCTGGTTCAAATCTAAGGCAAATAAATACTTAATTCATTTGCCAAGTGTTGCTTTCACTGAAGCACTTGCCTCTCTTTTGACAATGCAAAACAGAAGCAATTTGTAAACAGATATTGCCGCAGATATACAATACTACATCAATCTGAACAAGCTGCCAGCTACTACTATCATTTGAGTATCTAGCATTAGCATTTAATTGAGCTATCTATGGCTGGCAGCAGGCAGACAGTCGAAAAGAAAAAAGAAAGAAGCCAACATCTTTGGAGCGATGTCAATTAAGTGTTAATGTTGATATTTTATAGCTGTCGGCGATGGCAAAAGTCTTTGCAACTGCCACAAACACACACACAAACACACACACAAGCACTCTCATTTACATTTTGCTCACATTTCTCAAGCATAGTAATAGCGCCGGAAATGTCTCAGTTTTCGCTCTCAACACGACGCTTTTCATTTGATGACTTTCCCGATGCTACACATACACGGGGATACAGATACATACATGTGTTTTCCTCCAGCAAACAACATTGTTGCAAATTGCTTTGCGTCCCCGGTCACTTTCTCAGTCAAGTATTTTTCAATTATGTTTTTCCTTTCATATTTTGTGCCAACTCTATTTATATCAATTTGCAATTTAGCCCATTATGCTAATTTAGAGTTCGTGTTCGCACAAATGATATGATAGCAAAATATTTATTCGCATTATGATTTGTTTGCCTCAACGTGACATGTCGACCGCTTTTCGGCCCAAGCAAATTTGCGATATTATTTTATGTAAATTTGTCAATTTATGCAGAAAAAAGGAAATCAAATGCTCTTAGCATTTTAATGAAGCGATTTTAATTTAAGCAAAAATGTATCAATTTTATTTAGAGCGAATATTCGATTTACTTCGGTTATAGATACTTTATAACATGAGATTTTTATTTGGTCATTTGACTTTTTTTTACATTTCTTTCTCTCTTTTTATCTTTTTAATAACTTCCTGGAATTACAGATTGTCTTATTGCATTTGGTTTGGCTTTTCCATTATATCATTTTTGACTTTCGTCTAATTGTATTTTAATGAAATTTCAAATTCAAATGCCTTTCATGTTGCGACATAAATGTGTAGGGAATAAAGCCCAATGACCCGGCAAATATAAAAGGAATAAAACAACAAAACACAAAGCGGAATTCGTTTAATTTGCCAAATACTTTGGCATCCTTATCACATCGTAACGCAGCTCTTAGGTAGGAAAAAAGTGAGCTAATTTTTGGTTTCTTTTTTTTTTTGTGTCTCCCTTTACTCTGCAACTTTTGTGAGGGTTTTACAACCAATAAAAAGAATTTTTATGACCAAAACATTAAAATGTTCAAATTGAAAATGAGCACAAAACAAAGCAAGCGACATGAATAAGAAAGAAAGCAGCAACAACTACCACACAGGACACTGGACAATACAGGGAACAGGGGACAGGGAGGAAAAGGGGAGTTCGTTCGAAAGCATGAGATACATTTTAAAGCAAATTTATGTGGCACAAAGGCGCAGCGTTGAAAGCATAGGAAACGGAAGTCAGGCCAAGAAAAGGAGAAGTGAACGAGGGGAAGAAGACGATAGACGAAAGAGATGGCCCGTTTAATGGATGTGTGTGTGTGTGTTTGAAGTTGGCTTAAACCTGCTGGGGAAATTGCAGCACAAGGGGCGAATTCGAGCGTGAAAATGTAAACAAGCCGAAGGCACAAAAAAAAATAAACCAAACCTGTAAATGTGTGTCGCAATCGGATCGACAAAGCAGAAACAGACAGAAAGCAAGTAGAAGAAAAGGAAAGGTAGGAAATGGAGATTGGGGGAACATGGCTAAATCAACAGTTAGCCAATGAGCCTGAAAGTGGCCAAGTCGAAAGGAGAATATGTAGAAGCAACAACAACAACACCAAAAGGTAAGTGCTGCAAAGCAAAATGTATAGAAAGAGAAATAGGTAAAAGGGAACAGGAGAAAAGGAAACAAAGAACAACTAAGGTATAAATAAAGAGCAACAGCTTAAGTAAATACACGCAGGAAAATATAAAGGAAAGCAGTTAAGTAGAAATGAAAACTAGAAACAAGAGAATTATTTCTCAGTTAGTTTTATTTCTCAAAAAATATTCAAATGAAAAAGATTTCTTAAAAACCTAGTTACTAAATGATTTAATCTCTAGAAAGGAGAGCTTTGATTTTTGGCAGATTCTATTTTAGAATTATGGAAATTTATCCTATCCAAAGTGTAACAAACTCTTGCTTTGGCATGTAGATTTTGGTAAGTTCTAGGCAAAAGTTTTGCCAAGTGTAGTTATAAAGAGGCAGGGAGAGAGAGAGAGAGACTCTAACGACTCTTGTGGGGAAGGTCTTACTTTGTTGGGTGGTTGTGCTTTGCACATAGCACAGGTGCTGGCACCACATAGCAGCACCACTGTGAATAACAACAGAAGCAGCAGCAGCAGCAGACGTTGGACGTTGGCTGTAGCCAGAACTTGCACAAGACAATTATAAATGTAATGGCAGCAGGACCAAGTAGAAGCTGAAGTAAAAGTTGAATAGGAACAATAAGTGGTAGTAGCACAAGAAGAAGAAGACGACGACGAAGACGAAGAAGAAAAAGAAGAAAGTATCGTTAGTATGGCAAAGAACGCAGCTGCTGAGCGCATAAATTGTGTTTAACAATGCGAATGCGATGGACACGAATCTCCCACAAGGGAAAAATGGAACGACTATGAGTGAAGAGGGTGGGAGAGAAGTAGGGCAGAGTAAAGGTGTTGCCTCGGTCGTTAGGCTAAGAAGCTAACGTAGATAAAGCTTAAAAGAGGAATGGGTAAGAAAAAAAAAGGAATAAGAGGGGTTAGTGTGTGTACACAGCACAAAATCTACTGCCAGTACATGGCATTAGCAGCAAAATGCAAACTGAATAAAAAGAGAGAGAGAGAGCGGGTGAAAGAACAAGAGCCACAGTTGCAAATGATTGCAAGAGATTTTTCAAAAGCTAACAAAGAAACCAATTATATTTTTGGTATTACAAACTCATGCAATTATTTCAAAAGTGAAAAAATCTTCTAAAGCTAAAGCAAATACCTTAAGCCAAAGAGTTTTATAGTCAAATTACAATGAAAAATTGAAGAAACAGGAAAACAAGATTGATTATATCATATTATAAGCAATTGAAATAGTTTTTTTTAACTTGCAAAACAAAAAACTATTTATTATAAATTGAAAAATTTCACATCTTGAACTAAATTGAAAGCTTTTATTAAACTTGACAGCTCTGTGACGATTTATTTAGCTAACCAAGGACACATACGTGTGTGTGTGTGTGTTATTTGCTACAGCACTTATAGCTTAAAGTAACCCCGTTAACTTATGGTGCGTGTCGCATGGGTGAAATTAGCACGAGCCAAAGAAATAAATAAAACGAAAGACAGGCAAGGCAAAGAAAACCAACAAGTAAAGGATAAGCTGCGAGAACAACAAGCATCCAAGCATTCTGATGGCTTTCAACACTTAGTCTTCTTCTTCTGGTTCGTCTTTCCCTGCATCTTCTTGAGTAATTCATAGAAAAGGTCGTAAAAGTCGAGTCAAAGTAATTATGCGAAAGGCAACAGCAACTAAAAAAAAAAATAAATACAAGGAGTAATAACAACACACAAGAAGAAGAAGAAGATGGTGAAAAAAGAAGAGTAAGAAGCAGAAACACTTCTCATTCGAGGCCGAGTTCCGGATCCGGGGCAAAGAGAAAAAGAGAGAGAGCGAAACCCATTTAGAGTGTATGCAAGAATTGTTAAGGCATACAAACATGAAACTCCCCCAACTCTCTCCAACCCCTTTTGCCCAGTTGCGTTAATTGAGTGGGCAAGTACGCATACACATGTGTATGGTAATTGTAAGTGTGTGCGAGCGTGGCTGTTGGTGCGCGTTAAAGTGGCAGCTGCTTACAGCTCAACATCAAGTGGCAAACGCCTTGGAGTATGCAACAACAAAGATGAAAGAATTAACAATTTACAGTGACCACAAACTAAGCAGGCGATAAAAATGAGCTTAAGAAATAAGTTAACATTAACTTGGTAGATTAACTTAGTTTTAAGCTTCAATCTGTTAAAAATCAAGAAAAATCTCTAAATCATAGTCATAAAGTTAAATTATTGATATAATGCCTTAAAAATGCCTCAACAAGCAACTTAGCCATTTGTACAAAATATAATCGATTTGAACAATTTATAGCTGGAACTAAACCAAGTTATCGAAACAGACAACATTAATTAAATCCAGTGTTTAAGAACATTGCTTCCACACACTATATGCATAAAGGCCACAAATGTTTAAGCCCATTTGAACCTTAAGTCCAATTGAAAGGCAATATTGCGTTGATAATCCACAAAACTCAATTAAATATCGGTTTGCAATTGCTGAGAAAATCAAATTATCAAAATCGATGTAATATGTGGAAGGAGAACATTTAATTGCAACTGCGGCTTCATTAGGGCATTGAGGAGTGTACACACACACACACACACACACACAAGCTTAATGCAATTAGTTCATACAAAAGGATATGCCAACTGATGCAATGATATAAATATATGTCCATATATATAAACGAATATTGACATTAATTGAATGAACCAATATGGACAGTTCGTTGTTGAAGCAGTCAATAAGAATGAAGGGGCAAGTGGGGAGAGAGACGTTAGGGGACCTGCCAACTTGTGTGAACATTGATTTGCCTTGACACTTGACATTTTTGTGAGTGTAGAAAATAGTGAAAATAACAAGTTATAACTCAAACTGAATGTCACGAAGCGTGCTTCAAATTCAACATATTGGATATATATTGCTGATGAAAATTCTACAGAAAAAACGGAGGTGGGACTCCTTTTAATCAGTGAGGCGTGGCTCCTCTCTGTGTGTGTGTATTTATGCTAATGTGCGTAAAAAGCATGGAAATTTCCTGACAGCCAAAAAACAAAAAAATATTAAAGCGCAGCCATTGATTGTACTTGGTTTGAATAGGTCCTGCGTTTGCGTTTGCCCACATTCTGGCAAACGATTCATTTCTACGCCGCATATATGAATATAAATGTGGCAGCAATGGGTGGCAGGCTTCACTAGTTGCGGTATAAATCGAAAAACAACCTCACGCTGATATTGAGTTATAATGTGAGAGAGGGAGAGAGAGAGAAGGAGAGAGAAAAGATGCCGAGCGGAGAGTCAGGTTGCTTTTTTGCTTCCCATCTCTATATTACGTATACGTTAGAGGGCGGCATTCGGCAATTTAGAGCGTTGTTTGCCTTGTGGGCGGGCAAATGGACAGCACCAAACTACAACAACTACAATAACAACAACAATAACAATAACAACAACAATAAAAGCAGTGCTAAATAAACTATGCAAAGAAATGTATGCAAATGTTATGCAATGCTGAAGCATTTAAAAACGAGTACCTAGCCATCATTGTTGTTGCTGTGTGATTTAGATGCGTAACTGTGCAGTCCGAGGGCGGGTGGGAAGCGGAGGGCAGTGGGGTAGGAAGGAACACTGATTGCTCAGATATGCGTGAGATAGCGAATAAATGACGACGAAAAAAACTAAAGGGGTAACACAACAAAAACAGTTTGCTAAAGTCATAAAAACAAAACGAGACTAAAACGAGAGCGAAAAAAGTTTGAAAAAATGTCGATAATGCAAGGTTTACAAGGTAACGAAACATAAAAGAAACATACAAATTGTCAGCTCGTTAAGAAAGTTTTAGCAAGAAGAAATAAAATACATTGAATATTGAACAAAACTTAAAGTTTGCAAGTTGACAAATTAAAAAGAAAAAAATAGTTAAATATAATTTATAACATTTATTTTCTCCCTCATTTTCTTTGTCATTTATAATCAACGCCAAAAAAAAACGGCCCAATTGAGTTGAACATAACAAATGACACAAAGGGTCACACTTTAACCCCTGCAACAAAATTCATTCTGCCTTTTTTTTTGCAACTGTTTTGGTTTCATTAATTTTTGTTGGTTCTGTTCTTTGTGCAACGATTTTAAAGCTGACCAAGTCAAAATATTGCACTGGTCAACTATTTTCAAGTGTGGTCGGTAAACCCATCCCCACTGCCCCACCCCTAGCCTCTCATCACTGGGCTGTGGGCTTTGAAAACCGCGCTTGATGCTGCGGTCACAATGCAATTTGTGTTGCATTGTTAAACATTTTTGGGTTACAAAGACTTTGAGTAGAAGATTTCGCTTTAAATATAAGATTTTATGTGTTTTTATTTGTTAAAAGAGGAAGTTTGAGAGCAATTTAAGGATTTTTCCATTATAATCTTTCTTCTTAATATGTACTTACTTCCGCAGCTATAATATACAGGATAACTCTAAGTCTAACATTCATGTAAAAGCATTTTAATGTTCTTTTTTTTTAAATCTTGTTTTCCTTTCTGATGTGCGGCTGTGTCTAAAACAAATGTTGCCTTAAAGCAAGCTGTGGTCAACTGATGTTGTCAGAAGTTCTGCACAGAGAGAGAAGATGGAAGAACAAATTTTTTGCCACTGCGGCTTTCATTTCCGGCTGGCAAATAACAACTGTCATGCAACTTCCTGCTTTGGCGCTTCTGCTTTTTGCTTATAATGTGATTGTCAAATGGCGTGCAATGTAGTTTGAGCCAAAGTCAAAAGCCACTCAACAATTGTGAAACTCAATTGCGTACGCAAAAGACCGAAAAACCAATTTGTAGATGTTAACAGAGAGCGTTAATTACTCGTCTCGTCTATGGCATATAGCCCAGGGGAGTGCTAACTAATGATGTCTTAGCTTGACTTTTGGTAATAAACATTTCAAAGATTAATTGTTTGCATAATTATTTGTCGTTGCAGGGGTGTGGGTGGGTTAAAGTTAGGTTAAGGTCCGCCGCTTGGTTGTGGGTTTGCCTGACTGATTTACGTGTCGTATGCGCAATATTTATGGCACATTTAGAATATTTACGCACACACTACTGCTGACCGACACCAGCTAAAATATAAGAAGAACTAAATCCCAACACTTAAATTAATGGCAAACATTTATATTTCTTTTTGTTGCCAACAAACTGCCTGTCCCCCTGCTTTGGCAAAGGCTTAGGAGCTGGGCAATCAGCTGGCATACACAACACAACTATGTCGTGTCGTTGATTGACCTTTGAATTTCACAAGGGGCAGCTTTGTGGTTTACGTATTAATGTTTTGGGTGAGAGGGGGATAAGTAAATGAGAAATGGCTGTGGATGGGGCTTGGTCTGAAAGTTGCCTACTTTTGATAGGAATTTGCTACCTTAGGGCCTAGTTTCAAGAATGGCCAAAGATAATGGCAAGGCTTAAGACATGTGGCTTACAAAGTAACAAAATTAATCAAGCTTTTACTTTTGGCTAGTTTTAGTTCTTAAAAAGGTTTTTGCTATGAATCTTTTAAGTTGACATATAATAAATATTTATCTGATTTTGACTTGAATCAATCAATATGGACTTTACAACGATTCGAACACTGTTGTAGAACAGAACACTACAAATTCATCAAAGATCCAAAAAGTTGCTAGTATTTTAATGTATATTTAACATGTGCCGCGGTCGAATGCGCTTCGAGGCGAACTGGCCGCAAAAGCCTCTTTACCAAAATGGCCAAACCAAAGCTGGACAGGCTTAGTTTTTGGTTTGGTTGAAAATTAACCAAATCAGCTAAAAAGCATACAATAAATGGGCATAAAATCGCAACTTAATCAATGGCATCGACCCCAAGCTATTGGCAGCGTGACAACATTTAAATTTGGCTAATTAAAGTGCGCCAATAAATCAACAAAAGGTGCGCGACGAGAGGGGGGAATAAAAGGAGGAGGAGGTTAAGCGTTTTCCCAAATGAAATCAAATGAAATAAATGAGCAGCAGCGCCAATAGAAATGGTATAGCACGGCGTATGCGCAATGTGGTTGATTCAACACACATTTACACGTTTTCGGTCCGGGTAATTAACTGGCAGGCGCATAATTAAAATTTCAAATTCTCAATACTCGTGGCAAGGTGCATTGTTGTAAAGCCCAATGGTGGTCGTGCGGGCTATACGACCATCCGACTAAACCGGCGGCTCACATGTTGGCTAACAACAATGAAAAATCCCCCAGCTGCCACGAAATCAAGCCGGGCGGAGGCACAGCTCTCTCATTTGTTGACTGACTTTAACGGGCTTGTTATCGGTTCGCCATGGTGACCATTAGAACTAAGTCGTCTGTATATATTTCACACATATCACATATCATCCATATGAATGTTGAATATAAATGCGATATGTGTGCGTGTGTGTTTGCACTATTTGCGGTTTTAATTATGCGCCCGGAATGAACACAATGGCACAATGTGTGAGTCGCACATGTATGAGTGGCGAGTGGCAGCTGCAAAAATGGCAAATGATTGAAACAAATGTTGCACAACCCGGGCCAATAAATAGAGCTAAATGCCCTGTAAATAACGAAATGAAGAGGCTGTTTTGATTTTCGAGAATAAATAAAGATAGTTCTTGGCATCAAACTGTATTAAAGATATATTATATCTGTTTTTGATACGTATAACGTCTATGCTGTTGCCTAAAAATATTAATAAGTCCTAAACGATTAAAAATCCTGAGTTCTTCATTAGGGAAATAATCATAAAATCACTTCAGTTACTCTTCAAATTCTGTCCAAACTTTTTCTACAGGGTATACTCAACTTGAATGGGCTTTAACAATATGATTGCTCGCATTGTATGATTTTTGAAAAATTCGGCCAGCTTGATTAATGCAGAAACTGTTCAGGGGCAGAGAAGCTGCTGCCATTTTCAATGCTGCTCATACTGTATTGAATAAGGGCGCTTACCCAAATGATAGCCCAAATGTTTAGCAGAGCGCGTAATAAGAAGGACGGGAAGCACATAAGCGGCAATTGCCAATTCATATCCGAACAAAGACAGTTTACAATTAAAAAAAACAAAACTCGCATGCATTTAATAAAATTATGAGCAAGTTCTAGTTTGAACGTAAATTGTAACTAAATTCTTGACCTAAATGTGACAAAAAACGCTTTAAGCAATTCACAAATGATTGTCAATTTTTGAAATCCAATATTCATGAATTGTTTTCAAAGCAAATCTTTTAAGCAGCGCAATATTATTGCGTGACCATTGTTGCCAAGTGGGCAAAACCAATCTTTTTAATGCCAATCTGTCAGAAAATTGTGTTCATTTTGACATTTCAATTGTTTGGCGATGAAAGTCTAAACTCGACCCAATGCCGCTTCATCTTCTTCTAGCGAATATATTTAATTTTTAAGGTTTGCTTTCTGTTCGTTTTCAATAATTTTTCATGCATCAATGCCGTCAAATAGGTCTCAAACGCCTCAAACACTCTCTCATTCTTCCTCTCTTTGCTCAGTTCCAATACTCATCGCATCTCGTTCAGCTTGTGGAAATGTCATGTCTATGTCAAGTGAGCGAAAAAAAAAAAAAATGTTGAATTGTGTTGACTTGCATTTGACAACTTAATGAATTTTCCGCTCATTTCCATCAGAAGAGCTCTCGTTCCTTTGAACGATTCGCGAAAAAAAAAAACACGCTGTGCCGCAATATAATGACATTTTCGAGTAATTCATCAGCATAAATCATTATTATGATTTTCGTTTCGCAAGTGGCGCCCTCTGGCGAGCGCTTTACTTAACTCATATAGTTTTACACCCTAATACGTGCGTTATGTTTTTAGTGCGGTTTATGAGAAAAGTTTTTAAGCACAAAGCGATGAGGAAAAAGCAACCACAAAAATATATGTCGCCTACGTGCGGCAGTCCTATAAACGTCTGGCAACACTGGCCAGCGTGTAACCTATATATATATAAACATTTTTGGCAATGCTCAAGTTTCCTTCTCATGAAATATGCTTGGCGTATAAAAAAAAACTTTATATGTGTGTCGGGGGCAAACTACTAACAACTCGAACAATCTGGCAACAATCACATCAAGTGCTTGTGCTAGCGTTGTTGTCGCGTAGAGTTGCCCCCCACGCCAACACCAATAACAAAATTAAGTGTGTGTAGATTTTACTTGTAATTTGCTTTATGCTTTATCGCTTGCTTGCTTGATTTTTATTATGATTATTATCGTGGGAATAACGCAGCAAGTTTTTCGGGTACTTATTTCCGCTGTTTTTCCTCATCGGTTCTTTTTTTTATTCTTTTGTTTTCTCCCTTGAGGATTAAACAGATTTGTCATTTGTGTTAAAATTTCTAGTGATTTATTAGGTCAACGTTGAACTTTATATAGGATTTGGTTTTTGCTATTTGCTGTCGCAATATCTGATGTGTCCTTGATGTCTTAAGCCTGACTGTTTGTATAGATGAAGAGAGCAAAAAGACATTTGATTGGCAGCTTTCAACGGCCCATAAAGCTTGAAGTAATGATTAAGTAGACCAAAAACTCAACGTCAATTTTTTTTATAACTATAACTTACGCACAAATTAATAAACTTTGGTTGAAGTGTGAAAGACATTAAACCATTTAAGTGAAACTTACCTAAAAAGAGAGAAGAAAACAAAATGTTAGCAAATTTTATGGAAATTCCAAATATTCTTAGATATTTAATAGTTATTTATAGTAGAAAACGTGCCATCTATCATTACATTATACGTGTTCCTTAGTTAAGTTCCCTCAGTATTTGGTATTCATTAATAAAGCAGTAAAATTCAAATCGAATTCTTTGATTAATTTTTGTAAAGATTCCTTCAAATGCGGTTATTCATTTGGTCTGTAGAGCTCTTTGGTTTTTTGCAGAGCTTTATTTGACCGATCCAGCTCTAAAAACCTCAAAAAAGACTCAATTTTCATTTCCATTTCGTGCACAAAGAGCCTAAAAATCTATCTTCAACCACTGAGACCACAAAAGGCTCAAAACCCTAAGTAAAACATACGAAAAGAAAAAAGTTTAAAAAAAAGCACAAAAACAGCTAACCAAACTTCTGTGCAAAAAGGACGCACAGGACGCCATCTAGCGGACGTATGAACGTTGTTTAGCAACTGGCAAAGTGGTTCCAGTTCGACGGAAGCACACTCTAGGTGTGTATGTGTGTGGGTTTTGCATGCAAAAACGACAAGTTGTAGCTGTTAGAGGCAACTGCACACATACACACACACACACACGTACAAAAGACACACATGTGTGTGTGGGAAGGTTGTATGTGTGTGTATTTAACAGCAAAGTCAAGCACTTGTGATATGCACAGCACAAAATCCAAATTTAATGACCAAGTAAAATAGACACCAGAGCTTGGATGCTGCAACAGAGACAGAGCGGAGCAAGTGTGTGTGTGTGTGTGTGTGTTTAAGGCGTGGCACTAATGTTAGTTGAATGTTTGCGTTTGGCTCGACACACGCTTTTGTTATCGACATGCGTTCTCATCTTCCATTCCTGCCCTAACACACACGGGGTAGTACAGTTTTGACATCAAGTGCGTCAAGCATTGAGTGAAACATGTTTCAAGCATGGCATTTGCAGTTAGAAATTGTGTGTGCAAAGGGTATTGAAACGTTTGGTTTGCTTTTGTAAGATGTGCTCTTGTTCATTTTTTTTTTTTTTTTTTGCAATTGGATACGCCTTTTTGTGCCTCACAGCTCTTTTAATGTTGACAATGCGCAGCCAAGGACATGACACGAGTCAAGCCAGAAGAGAGAGGGGCGGTGTGTTAGAAGGTATGTGCCCACAGATCCTGTCCTCTAACTGGGCTGGCAATCCATGTTGATGGAGTGTTGTCATGGCGCATCGTTAACTTTGCAACTAAGTTGAAAACACACACACACACACACATAGAGAGAGCGAGTCCTTTTGAACGCTGGCAAAGCAAAATGACATTGACATCGCCATCTCGACATCGCCATCGACATCTCTCGACACGGACATGCAACAACCATCATCATCATCGAACAGAGAGAGAGAGAGAGAAAGAGCATTTACTTTTGTCTTCTCCAGACCCACCCCCCACCAACACTTCTACCATATCCTGCTCTACTCATACATTATGGCAAATTATGACATTGACAATGCCTCGACAACAAAAACAACCTTCTGGCCATAATATGTCCTGCTGCTACTTCACCTTTTATCCTTTTCCGCTTCACCTTGCATAAACGTGTCACATTTCTTAACATGGTCCCGTTGTTGTCCTTCTGTCTGTTTTTACATGCAATTTGTTGCGGCATGCCACATACATTCTAAATAAATATTTTATGAGACGTGAGAAGGCAGAGAAAAACTTAGAGGCTCCTAAATATTTGAAAGCTAAGGAAAAGATTTTCAGGTTGAACAAAGCAAATACCATTTATATTTAATTACTACTTTCCAACTTTCAATGATTCCTGTTAGTCGGAAGAATGTTAAGCAAACCTAGGTAGCATAAGTTAATAAAGATTCAGTTTTATTCGAATTTTTTGTCAAGCTTCTTTATATTCTTAATCGAATTCTATGCACATTTGTTCCACTTTCCCTGTAAGCTTTAAAATGCTTTTTTATCCGAACAGTCAAATGTAAGAACATTTTTAAGCTCTCCAAAAACATGTAAACACATGCGAAAAAGTTGTTTATGAACTCAAATCTATCTTAGATCATGAGCGAAGCATAAACTTACATGTCATATGGATACAAATAAGATATGTGTACCCCTCCCACCCTTCCTCTTCCTACCATCATCTTGCTGACTTGCTGCATGTGCAAAGTGTGCATGAGATATGAGACAGCTCGAGAGAGCGAGAGTGGGGAGAGACCGATGCAAAGTGCAAAAAAGTGCTGCATACTTAGCAGCGTCTGCCACTTGTCCTTGCTGCCGTTTTCGCTGCTTGTAGCATTTTCTTTGCCACTGCTGCTACAGTTGCAGTTGTCGTTAAATTGTATTTTCATTACAAATGCATCTGACTTGTTTATGCACAGCGCACACAACTTAAATAAATACTGTCAAATAAAAAAGAAGCCAAAAGAAATAAGCTCAAGTCAAAATTGTTGAAAAAGAAAGGGGAAAATATGAACTTATTTTTTTTTTTGTATTTATTTTGTTTAGTTATGTTGTCTTTCTGTTTTAGTTGGGCTTTCATTTTGTTTCTTTTCTTTTTTTTGCATTACAAATTGCTTCTTTTGTTGTTTGTTGCATTTTGTTGAGTATTACGTGCGAGCATTTTAACATTTCAACATTTTCATTGTGCCTGAGCTGATGAAATTTATGTGCATATATTTGTCTCTATATATATAAATTTATAGCGCGTTCATTCATGCGTTTCGGGTCGAGATCCTCAGATTCAGCTCACCCTTTCCACACTGCCACACTGCTATCGTTGCAGCGCTGTTGATTTTGTGATTCATGCATAATTACGAGCATAGTGAATGTGTTTCAACTCTCTATGTATTCATGGAACGTATTCCAAATATGTCTCGCACTCTCTCGCTCTATCTCTCTGTCTATGAATCAAAAGTAACAAATGTCAAAACAAATCCAGAAAGCAGGTTGTCATATTCAGTTTGATATCCCTTAAATTCATGTATCCTTGCAACCACGATAACATTGTAGAAGCCCATTGAATATAAAGTTTATGAGCATATTTTCATTTGCATATTTTCATTGTTACAAACAGAATTACTGTAGGGAATATTGAATATTAAAGATATTATCTTTAAGACCTCTGCCTTACGCATTCTATGAAAATTAAATAAAGTCATTGTTCTTTTTAGGAAATCATTTCAATAGAAAATCTTTTATTGTTCATTTAACACAACACAATGGAACATAACTATTTTATTAGTTTATGGTATTATCTATCTAATCTTTTTCTCTTTGTTATCTCACATAAAAGCATTGCCAAGCAGTTCTGAAACATTTAAGCTAGACAGCCGTTTAAAGCCAGTTTTAGTATATTCTTTAATGCCATTAGCAAACTTTTTGCTTTCACTTTACACGACATTTTTGGGCAACACAAAAACTTTTGGCATTAAATTTGCCCCTCTTTCTTAAATGTATTAATGCTTAAAGTGTTAAGCGGTCAAAATTCAATTAACATCAAATGTGTGCTACAGTTTTTGTTGCATTAACTTTATGGCTAGTAAAGTTTTGCAGTGGTTGGCAACGCTTTGGTCAATTGAAAGCAATTAAAAATGTTCAGTAAATGTGTGAATAATGCCCAGAAAATTGTCGCAACGAACATTTTAAAGCAAGCTGATTTAATTTCAAGGATGAAGACACAAAGTTAAGCTTTTCAGCTTACGTTTTAGCTTGAAAAGTCACGTGGGCTAAAAGCTTTGCAGGAGGGTTCTTTGAAAACATAACATTTTCTTCATGTTATTATTATTACAACTGTTCTTCTTCTTCTTCTTTGCATTTTGCTATTGTTATTGTTATTATTATTGTTGTTGCGAGGGATTTTACAGCAGCAGTAGCAGCAGCAGCAGGAGCGAGAAATTGGTTTTGTTTTGAGCAAGTTTTTGCTGTATACTTTTTCGGGCAACTGGCTAAGCACGCTGAACCCACAAAATGGCTGCCAATGCACATAATACAAAATGGCTGCCGCCGGCCCCTTACTAACAAAAGCCATTTCTGTCCACAAAGAGGCGTGGCTGCTGCGTGAATTGAGAGCGTAACAAGCAATCATTGCGTGGGCTTTTAATACAAGTAGGTGGAGTTTCAGTAATTAATAGCGGCACACACACACGCGCACATTCACACACAAACACACAAAAGAGCCTTAGCACACACATGCAAAGGTATTGTTGTTATTGTCGTTGTTGTGTGGGGCCCACTAATTAAAAGATTAATTTTTAATGTGCACTCAGTGCGAAAAAGATTCAAGCAAACATCCATAAAAATAAATTAAAGGGATGCCACTAACTCGGATTTCGACATCGGCATGCATTGTAATCTATGCGGCATGACCAGATTTGTTTCGAAATAACTGAGCATTTTTTTTGCTCTTTTTTTGTTGAATATTTCATTCGAGAATTCCGCCATTTTTTGCAGTTAAAGTAAGCCTCTTGATACAAACAAATAAATATTAACACGCAAAATTCCAGAGGCAGTCAATTAAATATTAAAAAAATAAATAATAACAATCAACTTAAAAAACATAAAAATATGCAATAATTTAATTTAAATGAATTGCGTGCTGTTGCGCAAACCGTTAAGAATATTATTATTGTAAATAATTGTTAAGATTTTTTAATTGATTTGTGATTATCGTTTCAGCCAATTAGAGGCAAACGGAAATAAAACAGAATGAACAAATATTGTATAAATTAAAACAGAAACTACAAATGAAAAGGAATATTTGAGTTGATTCGATTTGAATAAAGCGTACATCAAATAGTTATGCATTGCATTAAGCAAACAGTTAAATTCTCTTTGTGAGTTTTCATTTGTTAAAAATGCAAATTTATTCAGAGTAAATTCAAAATTAAAGCTTTGATTAAGTGTTTAATGATTACTTTAATTAAACGAGTTGTTGAAACGCTAAAAAAAATATGAATTTCTAGTTGAAACTTTTGCAATTTAGCTGAAATGCAAAAACATTTTAGAACGCACCACACAAGCCACAGCAACCAAACCAAACCACCCACTGGCCCAAAAACCACTTCTCAACATAACTCGTTTTTTTTTTGTTTGTTTCAAAACAAAACATTAATCGTTATTTGCTGGTCATTTCTCTAGCTCTTATCGCCTGGCAGCAACTCTCTGACTATTCTCCTCCTGCTCCTTACTTTATCCTTACTAATCCTAACCCGTGTCAACAGGAAAACAAAGCAGCAGCAACAGCTTTGCTCTGTACGTGCACTATCATTAATATTTGAAAATGCTAAAAGTAGCCGACACAATTTTTTATTTTTCGTGTTTTATTGTTCTTGTTTATCTAAAAGTAGTCAGAAACAAAGCGCGCATAATTAGCAACAAAACAAAAAACAAATACCAAACCAACCAATTAGGAAGCCAAAGAGGGCGAACACAAAAAATAAGGTTCGCTCAACCAAATAAACTTGACAAATTACACGCTCCGTTTAATTTAACCTAAACCAAAAAATGCTCTTGTAATTTGATACAACAATGACAACAAACAGAGCCTAAAGCCTAAAAGCAATTGCAATACATATGGTATGTATGCAACAATTTGCTGCTGGCTAGATAACGTAAGTCAGGTGGCATAAAGCTCAAAGGCTGGGCGACAATCACACGCTTTTAGTCAAAAGTGTCGACCTAAATAAAGCGCTTGCATGCAGCAATATTATTGTTATTGTTATTAAATTAACCAAGCGTATTAGAGGAGAAAAAAATGATAATACAACCTCAACTATTAAATTCAGCTGTCGGCTTATGTATATGGAAATGTGGGTTATGATTTCTGTTTAGTTGTTCATAGCATTTCAATACCAAACATTTTGCTTGAACTAATAACCGCAAAATAGTTGTCTAAAAGCTGATTAACCTGCGGTTAGTGAGCCAACTGACTGGATTAACTTAACATTCAACTTATTCCTCCTCCCACTGTAGTTCAATGCTCATGGGGCATATCAGCTAACGCAAGATAGTGTTGCACAAGTCGATTTGTGGCTTAAGAGTCTTGAAACGCGACAACTTGAACCGCTATCATTGAAGAGCACAATTTCAGCTACTGAGTAACAAAGTTAATGACAATGTGAAATGTGGTTACATTTCGCTTAAGTTGAAGGCTGAGACAAGTGCCGACAGTTGAGTCTGACGTCAGGGGGATGGTGATATCAAATTCATTAAGAGCTCTGCGCTAAATTTGTCATAAAGAGTTACTTCAATCATTTGCATTCATTGTCAATAGTAAAATTATCAAAATTTCGGTACTAACAGCACCTTTAAAATTTTTTAAATATTTTTTTCTGGCAAAGGTAAAAAGGTTTAAATCATTGAAAAGCGCAAGCGAAACGTTAACTTTTGTTTTTATCAACTTAAGATGACACCCGTTACAAATTTGAAGTCAAAGAGATACCCGAAACAATGCTATAATATTGAAAAATTGTTGTCCAATACCAAACGGTTCAAAAGGGCATCCGAAAAGATTCAAGCCAAGATCAGATCCGGTAGATATGTATCACCAGCAACAAATTGGCAATTGAACAATGATGCGTATGTGAATAATGGTCAAGGTAGTCCTTATTTGCTGCTATCTGAAACCGATACCCTTCACAAAAATGGAGTCTGCAACAACAACAACAACAACAAAAGACTCTTACCCACCTGCCACAATGTGTTGCGTGAACCGCGTTTGCTACTCGAACCAACTAATATTGCACCCTTGATGCGTGGCATACGCATGAGCATTTGTATTGAGCATACCCGTTTCCCGCTGGTCGCAAAGGTGTCCAAGAAAATTGGTCTAACCCTTGTGCCCGAGCATCGTTTGTGGAATGTTAAGTGGTGCGATAATACGCCACATTTTGATTTGCTCAAAAGCATGAAACGTTTCCAACAAATCAATCATTTTCCTGGCATGAGTGAAATCTGTCGCAAGGATCTCTTATCGAGGAACTTAAATCGTATGCTCAAAATGTATCCGGGTGATTATAATATCTTTCCCAAGACCTGGTTGTTACCCACGGAGTAAGTTTATTTTAATCTTTTTTTTTGAGTTAATTTGAATTTTATTTTTATTTTTTTTTTGTATAGTGCATATGATGTGGCTATCTATGCAAATAGACACAAGCGCACCTTTATACTCAAGCCATATTCATCGGGTCAGGGTCGTGGCATTTGGTTAACAAACAATCTGCATAGTGTGGGCAGACAGGAGAAGCTAATATGTCAGACCTATATAGATAGGGTGAGTTGGAAAAGTTAGAATCACTATCTTTAAATAATGATCAAACTCTCTCTCTCTCTCGCGTAGCCCCTGCTTATCGATGGTTTCAAGTTTGATTTACGTGTCTATACATTAGTCACGTCTGTGGATCCGTTGCGTATCTTTGTCTATAATGAGGGATTGGCTCGCTTTGCTACCAATAAATATAATCCACCGGCATTGAATAACAGTAGCAATTTGTTTATGCATTTGACCAACTATTGCGTGAATCGACGCAATTCGAACTATGATGCGGCCGATGGAAATGTGGAATGTGGCTCCAAGCGTACCTTGAGTTCTTATAACAAATGGCTGGTGGAACATAATTATAGTGTCGAGGAGTTTTGGGCATCGGTAGATGATGCCATTATCAAGACAATGATAAGTGCTTGGCCCGTGCTAAAGCATAATTATAATGTGTGCTTTCCCAAGCACAATAAGATTCAGGCGTGCTTTCAATTGTTGGGCTTTGATATACTTGTCGATTGGAAATTGAAACCTTATATATTGGAGGTGAATCATACGCCAAGTCTGTTGGGCGGAGAGCCCGTAGATGTTGAGGTGAAGCGACCATTGATCAGGGATACATTGCATCTAATAAGCACTCCTTTGGTTGATAAGGAGGAGATTATAAGGGAGGATCGTGCTTTGCAAAGGGAACGTTTAATGCGTCAGGCAAATCGCAGACGTGTCCAATCTCCCAACGATAAACCAAACACAATGGAGACACCACAACGACCGGTTGATGTTGCTGAAATGAGTCAGCCCTGTTCGCTGACTGCTTTGGCCGAACAGATTGCCTGGGAGGAGAGTCATATGGGCAACTATAGACGCATTATGCCACCCACAGACAATGACAGTGTCAACTATTATTTCAAGTTCTACAATCAATACAAACCGGTGACCATGTTCAAGGATTCGAAAATGAGTCAAGGTCGCTCAAAGACCAGTCGCGAGCACTTGAGGCAACAGCAAATGCAGCAGCAACTTAAGGAAAAACACAAAGAATTGCAACTTGAACACGAGATCCGACAGAAGATCAAAAAACAAAAGAAACAAAATGCACTTTTAGCCAAGGAAATACAAAAAGAGAGCTTGAAAAATATGGGCAAACACGCGCCAAGGGCCATTTGGGATATGGTCAGCAAGCAGATAATGGAATTAAAGCTCATTTCAGAATCAATAGAGCTAAAACATGTCAAGTCTCCAAATAATGATGCCAAGCAGCAGCAACAGCAGCAAATTTCACCCAAACGCAGTTCGATGAGCATTCGATCGCAACGTAATCGTCCAATGCAAAGCAAATCAAAACGTGCTCGGCTCTTGGCGATGGAATCTCGTCTCGATGCCGAATTCCTTTTAAAATATGGCAAAAAACCGGCGTCTTCAATCAGCCTCGAAGTTGCAGAAAGTCGTAGCTTTGAAACAAACCAAGAGCACAAATCTAACGAAAAACTCAATAAGCTCAACAAATGGCTGCCAGAGCCTATCGATGAGACGCAGGACGAATGGCGTACAGATAGAACAGCAGCTGTGCTTGATGGGCAATTTAGGGAGCTGGTGAGTTGAGAAACGAAACCCGAACTGCCATAACAACCAAATGAATCTTAAAGTCATATACATTTTGTAATATTTTAAATTTTTGTATTTATATAGTCTGCGCTTTTAATATATTAATAAGACATGAGTAATCCGTATTTATACTAATTTTTCTTTTGTTTTCTTGGATTAACTATTTAACTTCCTATTTATAGCTCTTTCGTGAAATGTATGAACGTTGTAATCTGACCAAAAATGATATCAAGCAATATCCAAAAATGCTCCATGACATACTGACGGCCGAATTGTATGAAAAAACAAACAAAGAAGTGTAAAAAGGCAAGAAAACAACATGAGAGAAAAAATATACTTAATGCTAAATTGTAAAGTATTTAATATCAATGAGAAATAATAATGTTAAGTAATGTTTGCAAGCAGTTTCAAAGTGTAATTTTAGTGATTTGACAGGTTTAGGTTAGGTCATTCATCATTCCGTCCACCCACGCTTAGACTATGTGACACCGTTTGGGTGGATTTATTTACAGCCCAAAATACTCAATGTTGGAATAGTTGGTATTTTTAACAAACCATTAGATACGTTCCCAGCTACAGCCCCAAAGGAAATACTGAGCATAATTGGCTTGCTATCAACGCACAGCCTAAACGGTAAGAGCTACAAGGCTGTCATTTGAACACAAATTCTATGCTTTACTGTAGAAGTACACTAATATGGGGTTTAGCGATATTTCAACTGCAAGGTGTTTTGAGCAGAGGTCAAAGTTCGAATGGAAAATCGTTTCAGAAAATTTAAAATTCATTGATTTGTCAAAGTGTTTGGGCAAAAATGGCATAAACTGTGACAATACGCCATATCATATTCAACAAATCCAAAATGCAACCTTGCAACATCCTTTCCCTCAACCAATAACATCTTGGCCTTTGATGCCATCGCATGCATAAACAATATGCAACACACACAATAGCTGACTTTTTGGGTTGTGCAACCGACTTATTGAAAATTGTAGACTCGCATACATATATATATATATGTATGTATGCATGTATATACAATATGCAAAGCATATGCTTCTAGTCATTCCTAACTCGCGTTTGCTGCTAGGCGAAGGACTGTGTTCTCTGGTCTATGGCTTTGGCTTTGGGGCTTTGGCTTTTGACGTCAACGCATGTCCTGCTCTTGCACATCCTTCCATTGAATCCTTCTACTTTTTTGTGCTTCTGCCTTTTTTGCTTGACTGCAACTGGCTGTCACACACACACATACATATGTATATATTGAAAATTGTGCAACAGCAATCCCTAGCCACCAGCCGTCGGTCGTTCGTTGCATTCTACCGCTTTTCTTTTGGCTTATGGTTGACTGGTTGACTGGATGGTTGGATGGTTGGTTGACTGCCTTCTGGCCAACAAAAGTCTCTTCTCGAAACACTAACACACACACACAACGGTCTCTTGATAAGCCATTTCAAAGCGGGTTTTACATATGCCAAAGCCCCCCCTTTTATGCTTCCACTACTTCTTCCGCTTCTTTTCTATTGTGGCACATGGCGCACGCTTAATATTTGATTGAACATTGTTGCGCCTGCTGCTGCTGCTGCTAATACTTTTATTGCATTCTCGATGATACATCTACTCTACCCCATCGTCCCTCTTGCCCTTGCTTTTTGCTTATTTTGTGATCAGCTTAAAGTTGAAAGTTTGGTCGGCGTACGCACAAAAGTTTTCTGGCCTGCACTTTTCTACATATGCAGCACAAAATTTTCACATCCTGCTGCTTTTAGTGTCGTCTTATTAAAAACTTTTTAATCTTATCTCCGCTTTCGTTCTCTCTTTCTCTAAGCTCCTGTTGTCCTTTGTTCCATCGTCTAAGCTTACGAAAATTCATCTTTTCATCCATGCAACTCGCTCTCTCTCTCTCTCATTCTGTCTATCATTCAACAAAGCTGCGGAAATGAGTGAAGTGAGTGCATGGGCAAAAGTTTTAGCTCATAGAACAGCTTTACTTCTCCTGTTTTTTTTTTCTTTTGACATATTTGCTGGTTGTGTATGCATGTGTGTGTGTGTCGACATTGTTGACAAAAGTTGAGTCTGCTATTAGGGGTCGTTTAGCTTGCGATTAGTTCAGCTAAGTCAGTCTACGATGCACGAAGTTTCTACTTCCTCTGCCTACTTTGCAAGTTTTCACAAAGCTCCCCATTAAAATTCGGAAATGTCTCAATTTGGCGAAGTGCAACAAACAATTTACAAAAAGAAATCAACAGTCAATGGCTTTAAGAGTTTACATTTTTCGTTTTTAGGCAGTTTACTGAATAGAAATCTTTATATAAAGACTAAAACCTTTTGGAACTTGGTCCAAACTTACATTCAAGTTACAAATATTCTTTCAACGTTTCTCACACTTTGAATGCCCTTTGGCATATACTCAGTATTTATTGAGATGTCGCCACGTCGAAATACTTTAACAGATATACATACACACTTTGCATCTTATCTGTCATAAAGCATAATGTGCACTCAATCTTCATTTGCACTGGGATAAACAATATGACGAAAGAATGCATGTGAGTAAAACAAAATTGGTGAGAGAAAGACAGAGAGACATTAAAAGAGGTTTATGAAGGAACTTTAACTGCATAGCGAGAGCGAAGAGAGAGAGAAAAGCCTTTTAATTTGTGCCACAAGACGAAAAAAAGGAATTACTTAATTCCATGACAAACACTCAGCTGCAGTAACAGCAGAGCATCAGCGTGTGAGTGCATCTAAAGGATACGCCAGAAATCCCACGGCGATGACTTAAATCAACTAAAGATTTATGCCAGACACAGCCCGCTGTGGTGACGCGACACACAAAGAGAGAGAGAGGGACGGAGAGCAGTGAAAAAAAGTATATAAATCCAGCAAGTCGGACTTAACGCCACGCTGGATACAGGACCAGCAGCAACAACAATCAGAATAAACGAAAATAACGCCAAACTAAAAGTCAGTCAAAATGACGGGGTGGAAGAGAGGCGTAGCATTATGTCTCCTACATTCGAGTTGCGACAGAGCTTTTGCTTTTTGGGTTTGGGTTTTTTTTTTTGCTGTTGTATGCGAATTGACATGTCTGGTCTGAGTGAAGCTTTGGTATATATGTTCTATATCCCTGGCAATATAACCGGCTATATAGCACAGGCTGTTCTCACTCCCTTTCTCCCTCTCTCCCCTCTCTATATATAGTAAACACATATGTGTTTTCATGCAAAAATGAAAAAAACTGAACGACAGGCACTGGCACAAATAATTTTGCAGTTTTTACAGTTTTTCACCGCTTTTATGCTGCATGTTTTCCACTTCACAGGATTTTATGTGCCACTACGCTCGGCTCAAGTGTTGGAAAATACAATTGTCAGCACACACACACCCACACACACGCACATGGCACACATACACTGCGCGAAATGATGAATAAACAAAAACAACAAAACATTTCCGCATTTATGTTGATGTTAGTTTAGTTTTTGTTCTTGCTGTTGTTGTCTTGTGCCGCCAAATGTTTTGCCTTTGCTAAAAAGACAATAAACTGTGTCAGTGTGGGGCCAGCCAACAAAGAGTGTGAATGTGCGTAGCTAAAATATACCCTGTTAAAACAGCGAGTGAAAGGTATACAAGAAAGGTATATAAGTAATTTATTCCTAACTCTTAAACACAAAGTTTTTATTCAAAAATTTTATGAACAACCAATTTTATATTCTTGGAAATGGAGTTTTACCGGCAAAGCAACTTACATTTCATTCAGTTCGAGGGCATTTTGAAATTCGAGCTTAACATTCATAATACTAAAAATTCTTTAAATGTATTTGTTACTGTAACTATATTTGTTTTGCTTTGCTGCATCTGTAAATGTGTTTCACTTTTTTTCTTTCTTTGTTAAGCGGCTGGCGCTCACAACAAATCCTTGAGTACTTTATGCATTTTGTATAGAATTGTTGTTGATTCTGTCGTTGGTTCTTGTTGCAGGTTGTTGCACGCCTAACAATGCCATCTGGCTAAACACTTAAAACTCCTAAGCAAACACGCTGCGTTTACTCAGCTCTATATGTATATATGTTGTAGCGTTAAATTTGTCGCACAACTTAGATTTTTGGCCAGTTTGTAGCTAAAAAGTAACACATATTTGACACAAAGCCAGTGGTGGCGCCCCCCGAATGTTCACACACACACACAAACGTGTCGTTAAGCCAATGAAAATCCTCTACTCGAAAAAAAGAATATAAAACATAAACAACAAAATCCGAAGCGCCCTCCAGCTGTGAACTTTAGCTGCCACTCTAAGCAGGCAACAGTGTGGCAAATAACTGTTGTCACACCATCGACCACACATACATATACACACACACACACGACACACACAAATCCTATCCATATTTATATATATATAGATACTCTCTGCTTGTTGAGCTGTGCTCAAGTGTGTGACAAGTTTTTTGCAGCCACTTCACAACAAATTGCCATGGATTTTTAGTTTTTCATCGCCTTTTTGCCAAAAAGTAAAAGAAACCATAGCCACAACAACGCAACAAACCTTGCAACAAAGTTGCTTTAAAATGTAACTATTATGTACAGTATGAGAGGGACAAATACCCATTTGTCCGGCAAGGACAAGATTGACACAATAACCTTAGCTTCTTTATACCCTTTCTCAAGCATCTAACACAAAACAGGGTATGAAAAAGAAATGGTCCTGCGATTTATGGCTTAGATATAGTATATACAATAATAATGATGGCAACACAACGTATACTTTATATGGTGCTCTAAGTAGTATGAGCAAGTAAAATTTTATAAATTCTAGTCGGCAAGCAGTATAATAAATTTTTGATTTTTGTTGGTGTACTTACAACTGTGATGGGATAGAAGGGATTTATGATAGTGAAGAGTAGAATGTGATTTGGCCGTGTAGTCTCAGGACGCTTTCTCCTTAGGTCGTCATTTGACTTGTTCAGTAGTGCTTGCTGCTGACTCTGATTTTGTGTGGACTGTAAAGAGTAATTCATATATATATATAAGTATTATTGTATGTGTGAAAGTATATGCTATATATTTTAATAAAAAAAAACAACATAAATTTTATTTTATATAAATCTCTTTACTGATAATTTGACTACAAATTTAATGATTTGAATGTTATACTATTACTGCATCAGTTTCGAATTGCTTGGTCAGAAAGGCGCCTATGAGAAAGATAAGCGAAGCTTTGAATACCATGCCATAAAATTCTTCATTCTGATTCGCTTGTAAATGGGCGCCAACTGTTTTGCACTGTTGATAATAGTTTTTAATGCTGCAAATAGTTGTGGTTTATTTAAATAGAGTTTAAGATTGAGACAGCGAAGTATTTACCGTGCGATTGGAAACATAATTATTGTACTATTTTATACGAAATTTTATTAGTGTAATCAAGAAGTAATTTTTGTGTTTTGATTGACTTTAGAATCATAGCTTAAAGTTTAACAAAGCTTGTTAAGTTTCCTAAAATAAGAAGATAAAACAAAATACAATTCAGTCGAATTTTATAACGAAGTCTTTTCTTGTCCCCTCGATTGCATAAGTCATCTAATGCATTCCTTTAGCTAGTCATTCTGTTCCATCTACTTCTCTCTTTTTTTAAGTAATCAATGCATTAAAAATCTTTTACCCATTAGTCTGGCAAGGCAAAGACCACATGTCAATTCTGACTGTTTGTCAGAAATGCTGTTTCAATGGCCCAAAAATGCAAGTTGAGCACAGCTAGAAACGAAGTGATTTTCCGGTTTCCCAGACGGCATTAATGACGTTATTTATCTGAGTACACAAAAAAAAAAAGTCAAGTAAAAACATAAAGTTGTTGCTCGTTATTTTTGCATAACGTTTTCACGTTAATTGACGCTGTCAGCAAAATGTTTAAATAAATATTTTAAAAAAAACATGTAGGGAAATATGCTGCACTACAATGGCATAACCATAATTTTCCGTACTTATGTGAGGCGAACTCTATAAATAATTGCGGAATTTAGGTAAAACATGTACATGTCACGTTCAAATGTCAATCAACGCTCGTGTGCACAGAGCCAAAAAAGGGGCAAGTGGGGCAGGTGGCATGGTGGCAAAGCATACAATATGCATATTCAATTTTGGCGCATTTGCATGTGAGATAAATTTGTTGTTCTTTCTGTGTGCTGCAAATGCAGCAGCAAACAGGAAAGAGAAAGCGATAGTGACAGACAGCTGGGACAAATGGGGGAGGGGAGGGGAAAGGTAAGTTAAGTAGACATAGACAGGTGGTAGATGAAAGGTTGGGGAGAGGGTTGGCCTGTGCCAGAAGCTTGTTTCGGCCTCATAGACTTGACACCAAAATGTCTGACATGCGCCATTATTTTTGTACTAATTAACTGGGGAATATGGCAGGAAATTAAAAGCTAAAGAAGCTTATTTAAAGCTAAGAAAAATGTTTATCACATCTTTAAGAAGGTGTCCCAATGTTCTTACTTCGCACTATATCAAGTTATGACAAATTTTCTGCACAATCCGGCAACAAAAGAAAACGAAACTTGAAAAACGAAAATCAGATCATAAAGTATCTTTTCAGTCAATCTTTCTACCTTTACTTTTATTCAAACTCTTGCATAACTTTTACTATCTCTCTTTAGTTACTTTCAGCAGTTAATTCATTAACTAATTAGCGTTTGTCATGAGTAACTTTTTCTTGTGCAATATTTTGCTTTTTCTTTTTTTGCACCTTTTATAACTGTTACTTATTTTTTGCTGCTGCTTAAGTGACTTTTGACACCAATTTTTTTACTTGTATTTTTATTTTAATTTCTCAATTTACTGCATTTTTCTTAAACATTCTGGCAACAACGACAACGTTTCGAGTCAAGCTCACTTAACCTTATTATATATTTAATTTTTATTCGCTGCTATTAAGTTGCTTCATCTCTGTAGCTTTGTTGTCTTTTTACCTGACTTTGTAATTAGGTTAATGGATCTCGCTGTTGCAGTGGCGCGTTTGTAGCACCCGTAACTGCAAGCTTTAATAAGTGCAAACGGTTTGTAGTCTTGCAATTTAATTTTGAGTGTAAAACTTTACTTTAATACTTCGATTCTAAGATTTGTGGTTTTTAAAAATATTTGATTCGTACTTCAATTATATTGAAAAGTTGTTAAAGCAAAAATATTGCCCAGAAATGTTGATCATTCAAAAATTAAATGTATTCTATGCTTTTAAAGTTTTATAATTTATTCCAGCCCAAGAAAATATTCAATTCCTTACTCCATATCATAATCCAAAAATATATGTTTACTTGTTTCTTATATGTTTTAACTATTTTCTTACTTTTATTTAGCTGTTCTTAAATTTTCTTAAGTCTTGGCAACTCTTACTTCAGCTCTCATAGCCTGACAACAGAAAGTAACAAGATATACCAGCATAAAATGCCAAGTACATAGAGTTTATCATGTTCTCTTCAGCATAAAGAAGAATCATTAGCAATTTACGAAATTTCCACACACCGGAATTTTCTATCAACAACAAAGAGTACATAGGAATCTCAGCTGTCGACAATATGCTTATTTACCTTGTAACATAATCTAGCAGCATCTCTCCGTGAAGGGTTTCAATCAAAATTCAAGAGGCACACACACAAAAATTCAACATCTTTGAAGACGGAAAGAAAAACAACACCAAGGCAAGAAAACATTTGTTTTCTGTCAAATTTGCCTTTAATAATACTAAAGATCATATATATATTTTTCACGCCCACCCGCAAAGGAAGAACCAAAGCCGACAACAACCCCGACACTGGAAACTGTTGATTAAATTACAGCAAAAATATATGCATGTATTGTATATGTATATGTATAACAAAGTGAAGGCTGATGTAAGTGTAATGATTGATGGATGTATGCTTGACTGGGTTTTGTTTGGGACTTAAGTGCATGGCAACTGAGGAAAAAAAAAGATTTCAATTTTATTTCATTTATTCTGTTTTTTCTCTCGTTTTTTTGCTTGAATTTTGTTTTATTTTTTCTGAAAAGCATTTGAAACATTTCTGGCACAACGGCGCGAACGATTTGAAAATAGCCGCCGTCGGCAAACGCTTGAGCAAAAATGGTGGTGCCGATTGTGGGGAACAGTTTTTGGTGGTACTGGCTGCTGACTGCATACCACGATGCATTTCAACTCGAACCGCAACGAAATGAAGATGAATTACCCACCAAAAAACTATGCGCCTAAGGAAGAGTAGAAGATCTATGTGTGGATATGGAGGAGAACGTCAGCGACCATCGAGATGCAAGCAAATAAGTTTCGTTTCGGTGTTGTTTTTGTTTTTTTTTTTTTTGCACTTGCAGTTGATCAAATGGTCAAAGCACCGGCGACATATCCCCACCACAAAACGGATACAGATACAAATAGTATCTACAGCTCTACAGATACATTTACAAGCACAATATCTGCTTAAATGCGTTTTTTCTGCCAAGAAATTCACGCAGAGCAACCCCACGACGCGTTGAACTGCAGCAACTTTGTGTTGCGAAATCTCCGATTAAGAATTGAGGTAATATAAATAGCCAAAAAGATATATGGCCCAGAGAATCCGTTCGTCTCTCATTCTGTCAGTCTTTTGGTCTTGATGTATTGACATTCATCAAACTGACTTGAGAACATGCAGATCTCTCTATATAGCCCCCAAATAAACGTGATAATTGCCAGTGCTACGAGCATGTGTGAGAAAAGCAATCGATGAAAAGCAACAAACGGAAATTACTTACAACGAATGTATAATAAATAAAATAAACATCAATATAAATTGCAAATTGAGTTGTTGAATGATGATATCCCACTCAAAAGGTATTTCTTGTTATAAATTTAGGGTCAAAGAAGATTTCAAATGATGAACGAACGAATAAATTAGCAAGAAGAACTTAATTTCAACTATTTTACTAAGTTATTTATATTAATTTGTATAAATATTAACGACTTTCAACAAGAAAAACCCATTAGAACTTGTAGTTCATTTGATATGGTACTTGCTGCGCTGAGACGCCCATTTGCATCTGCTTTAGACTGTTTCAATGACTGACTGACTGACTGACAAACTGACTCGAGTGAATGACTGACGTAGCTGTGCTTCATTTCCAAGGCATATGTTGCTGCCCTTCATTTGAGATGCGAGCACGAAAAAAAAAACTATTTCAAATGCAAATATTGTACGTTTTATTTTTTTGTCAATCTATTTTTTTCAATTTAGTGCGCGCGTCAGGCGACAGCAACATGAGGCGGCATTTGTTACTCGCAATTAGTTGCACTGTGTTTTTTTTGTTGTTCTTTTTTTGCCCTAGCAGACGACACATCAGCATCAAGTCTGCCCCTTCCGCCCCGCTCCTTCTGCTCATGTGTGTGTTGGTTTTTTTTTTTTTTTGGTTAAAGCGAGATGTGAACGGGTAAAATGTCGAACGAGAATTGCACATGAAATGCAATTTACAAAATGTTTTCTTCAACATTTTGCATTGCGAAATTTAATTAAAACAGCAGCAGCAGCCGCAACAACTGCAACAACTGCTGCAACAACAACAACAATGGAAATTAAATGCTGCAGTAGAATGAGCGACAAGTGCGCCTGTGTTTGGTTCGAGTTCGTCTGGGTTGGGTAACTGTATTTTGGCCAAAAATCTTCTCAAGTAAAAACATCAAAACAGGCCCAAGTCAAGTGGCAGCAGGCCAGCCAGACACAGCTAGCCCACCTCTCCCACCGCCGCCAGCGTCCCACCACTTCTCCCCAAATGGTCCACAAAAATCATTTTTACAAAAATAATCAAGCAATGTGTAAGTTGTGTAAAACGCATCTAGCATTTGCCTTCCGCTTGTGTATCTGTAAGATACAAAATACTACTATGTACCTACTTCAGTCGGCCAGCCAGCAATCAATCATTTATTGGGGGAAGCGCAGAACGAACCTTTTAAACAATATCATTTAGATATGCGAGAACATTTGAACATTTTTCGTTTTGGCATTTTATTGGCATTGCTCATCCGCCACTTGGTACAGATACATGTGCGAGCTGTTGTTGTTTTGTGGCTAACAGCAGCATGAAAAACAAAAATACAACACTTACTCTTTGTTGTGCCGCAGCTTAGATACCCTAACACAACAGTTTTCGTTTGATTTGTGGCTTTCATTTGCATCATTAACTACCTAATGTTGATGTTGTGCAAGAAGTTACTTAATGGTTTTGAAAATGTATAGAACTCTCAGTTAGAGTATACAAAATTCAACAAAAAACACGTCAGAGCGAATTGGCCCGCGGCCTCATCAATGACATAAGTACAATACAATATATATATATTATATAGTACGTGTATCAATCTATTTATCTATGTTATTTACTATATAGTATATATCTTTGTGTTCTGTTCCGGCCAGTTCGTTTTCTTATCTAAGTCGGCAATGCTCATTAGTCACAGCATGTGGTAGGAGAGGGGGCGTGCGGGCATGGCAACGGGATATCGCAACCCGTGAAGCATTGAAAATTGTCATTAGTTCAACATTTGATTTTTATTTTCGTGTCGTAGTTGCTGCCTCAGACTCATTCTCTTTGCCTCTTCAACTGTCGTCTGGCGTCCGTTACTCTTTGGTATAGGGAGGGGTTAGAGTAGTGTGTGTGTGTGTGTGTGTGTGTGAGTTACTAACGATAATTGTTGTTTGTGTGTGCTTTGATTTTTCAATGATTTTCAATTAGAAGAAGTTCACAGATGGCCGACACTTTGTTCGTCTTCTTCTTCTGAGCACAAAAGGAAGGCATGGAAGGCTTTAGATTGTCTTCCAGTTTGCCACAGATTGCAATTTATTATGTGGCAGCTTAAGCCGCACAGACAACATTGATGAAGGCACTACAAAATGTGGTAAGTGAAGAATAGAAATAAGTTTCAGCAACATATGTTTGCTTCAAACATGCTTTAAAAGTGAGTAAAGTTTTAATAAAAGTATTATCTAATAGTTTTTAAACAGAGTCACAAAAGTGTTAAGAAAGGTTTAGAGTCAGTAGCTCGAAACATTAAACAAGCAAGAAAAATAATAAAAAATAAAACGTTTGAGAAAATTTCTAGAAAATGTTTCTTTTACTCATGTAAACAACCAGCTTTAAACCAAAGAAAAATACAAGTCAAGTGAAACAAGAACAGAAGCTAAAAACACACACGAAGAAGGTAAAGGGTAAAAAGAAACACAAAAACAACAAAAGGATGCTGCCTTTAATCAAAGATAACAAAAATTTGAACAGCCTTAAGAAAAATGAGAAAAAATATTTATAATGCAACACACTCATCGACACGTGACTCTCCATCCCCCTCCTCAACTCATTATTATAAACAATGAAGGGCGACCTTTTTTAACCGAAAAGGTTACTCAATTATAGCCAGGGCACAACTTAACCCCTTAACCGCAGGGTCACACACACAAAAAGAGCAACAAAAAGCAAAGAGAAAAAATTAAAGATGCTAAATTTGATGTATAGAAATATATATAAAAGAAAAAAAGCGAATATCTAAAGATGGTCTCGACATGCCGCAGACAAACCAAAACCACTCAAACCACCCATTCACCCAACAACAAGCCATCCATCCATCTTTTCAACAAACTCTTGCCGGCTAAAAAATATATATATACAATTTATGTATTCTGTATATGTTTGCTGTTGATTTGCGTTTTCGTCATTTTGATTTCAGTTCACTTGACAGAAAGAAAACCCACCAGGAACACACACAGAACTATCAGTAAGAAAAAAATAATGCTGAAGCGTCCAGTTTTATAAACTGAGAGAAAAACACTATAAATGTTTAAAAGTTTTAGTACCTTTATATAGATAAAAGCTTTATAAGTAAAGGTTTATAAAAAATAATTTAAATCTTGTTATTTAGTTGTTTGAAGTTCATACAATTCTTTTTTCAAGTGTATTGTTTGGTTGTATTTATATAGACAGGCCTAAGGCAACCGTTGATCACTTATGACAACAGTCCACATACATATCTCTCTCTATCTCTGTCTCTATCTCTTTCTCAATCAATCTCTTACTCTCTCTTTCTCTCTCTCTGTCTGCCTTGTTCATCTGGCGTCTGCTCTTGTAATTTATGTGGAAAATTTTGTCGTGGCGCACGGCGCAACATAAAACAATTTTCATTTTGTACAAATCTCCTCTTAACTCTTCCTCTTCTTCTTCTTCTTCGAGGCATTTTCTTTCTGCGCGTAATTTACGCGTCGCTTTTCATGTGAAAAAATCTTGACTAATTCGTCTGTTTGGTTTGGCTTTCTTCATTCTTGCTCTACGCTTTTCATAATTTTTATTTATGGAAAATGCTTTTAAATGCGCATAAAAAGAATATACACGCACGCACACACACATACAGTCTGTTCAACTTGTTGTTTTGTATGTTTTGAATTGATTTACGTAGAGAAAAGTTTCTGCAAGATACATAATTGAGCCACAGATCGTTTAATTAAAATTAATTAACCATACTTCAAAAAACAACATTATGAATGCAAAATGAGAGGAAGTACCAAGTGGAGGCGAACAAAGGGGTGGGAGCTGAAAAAAAAACAAGAAAAATTATAGTGAAAAGTCACCGCAACAAATCTCTTAACAAATTTTCACACAATCTGTGACTGTCATGTGTTTGTGGTCGAAGCACGTGGTAGTCAGTGGTGGGGCGGGGCGGGGTGAAAGAAAGAAGGAAACAACTTGTGACCTCTCCTCTAGCCTCTGGGTTGAAAAACCGTATGAGTCGACGACGCCGCACAATTGAAATTTAGCTGTGTGAAATGTGTTTTCTCTGAATGAATAATTATAATTGTTGTTGTTGCTGCTGTTGTTGTTCAACTCAAGGTGTTTCAATTTCTTTGTAGCAACAAGATAATTTTTGAATAGGTTTTATTTTTATTATTTTAGCATTACTACGTCAATGAGTGAAATGTTTGGTCTATTTCGTTGACAATTGGCAATGAGAAATCGAAAAGCAGTTCAACTAAAAAAACAACAAAAAAACTAATCATCTGCAAAAGTAATTAAGCTTTATCTTAGAAAATATGTTTAAAAAAAAAAAAATTAAAACATTTCTCTGACACAAATTGAGCATAATGGCTTATGTTGAAGTATGTTATATAAATCTTTGGCACGTGTCTAAGGGGAACACATGACGGAAAATATTTTTAGCTATATTTGTTGAGACTTAAAATACTTGAAAATAAATAAAAGATATTGTGCTATAAAAGAAAATTTATTTTTATTTATTTACTAAAAGAGCTTCCCTTTCATAAATCCATGACTGAATATATTTTTCTTTCATTTTTAATATACTTTTTAGTCTTGCTTAACTTATGCAACGAGTTTTTACAAAAGTTATATAAATACACTATTTTTTTAGCCTGTTATGGTCTTAAATACTAGGCTCATTGCCAATTTTCTATATATGTATATAGCAAAAAGAACTGTTTGATCACATTCAATTTTATTTAGTCAAATGATACGTTAATAAATTCTTTCCTGCTTAATTTCAAAGCACATATAACAAAATTTTGCTTAAGTGTTTTTGAACGTTCAACAAAATGCGATTCCCTCAGCTTTATTTTCCAACAAATTCCTGTTTTACACATAGAGATTTAGTTAATGTTTTCGTAATCCGCAGCATAAGTTATACAAAGCTCCCCGCCAATTTGTGAAATGTTTATTTAATGCGTCGTTGCTTACTTTATTTTCAAGTTGATCATCATCAGCATTGCCCACTTGGCAACTTACAACAACTATTAAAACACACACAGACAAACTCCCCAACTCGCCCACAGCTGAACCGGGGAAAAAGTATGCGCTGTAAATACAATTTGGCCCAAAAGTGAAGTGTGGAAAAATAACTGCGCCGAAAAGAAAATTGCTTTACGTTGCGTTTTGCGCTGTGAGGGAAATTTATAACAAAAGCAATTGCAGTGCAGTGCTATAAAAAATACATTTAGCCATTGCCTCCAACACAGAATAAACCATAATAATAAACACCACCTGCGATGATGGAGCATTGTATCCATCGCGAGGGTTCCAAGGGAAGACGTTCGACTATGTAAACAACAACAATGAGGAGGCAAAGAAGCTTGCCTTCAGTTTACTTCACCTTGCCAAACTTTCAGCCACTTTCAAAAGCCCAAAAAGTGCGAAACCAGCTGCCAGGTGCCACAGGAGTGTTTAATGTGATTAAGTAAACAATTTTTTTTAACGAGCCTAACATTGTCACTACTCGTACACTGTTTCTCACAGTGTACCTATATCGCTAGACAAATGTTTACTTTTTCGGTTGAGCAGCCACTTTAAATGGGATGTTCCACAAACACCACAACAAACTGTGAACAAACTTGCCAGAAAAAACAACTTTAAAATGTGTTAATCATCGACCGAGCGAGAGAAAGAGAGCGAATGAGAGTGAGAGAGATAGAGAGCAAAGTTCAGACGCCCTTCCAGACACACACATAAATACACAACAGCTGAAACCTTTAACTGAACTCGACGACTTGCATTAAATATTTGTCAGCAGTTAAGCAAAAACAAAAAGTTTACACACCTTCTTCCCCCGCACATATATATTGCCCCTGTCCACGTGTTGTCAACATAGTACAACAAATTAACACATGTCTCTGTTTGTACATTTATATATTTGTTTGATTTTTATTTTATTTTGTTTTTGCTTTATCTTTCTGCAACATTATTCCAGCTGTTATTGTTATTATTTTGGTCTGTTTTTCGTTTATTTTTAGCTATTGTTTTAATTTTTTTTTTTATCAATATTTAAACATGCTTGTTATTAACCTAACTTAAATCGTTTACTTTGATAGCCAAAGATAGGTATTCTGAATCATTTTGATTAACCAAACATATCTTGGAATTCCATTATATATTCTAAGAAGACATTTTTTGCCATCATTTGCCTAATCTGCTGAATCGATTATAAATTTAAATTCTTTGTTTAATGCGCATTCCATTTTATACAACTATTTTTAACGCATTCCACTTAAATTCATAGCCGACTCTTAACCGGGAGGACCAACATATTTGGCATATGTACATAAACAAAAACACAAACATATTTCAATTGTTATTGTCAAAGGTGAAATTTTTGTTGCTGTTGTTACTGATAGCATTCAGTTTGAAGAGCTTCCAGCGAAAATTTGCATATGCAAACGATACAAAAGTAAAAAACATTTAATTTTTTTGTTTGTTTTGTGTTTTTGTTTCTTAACGGTGTGAACGAACTGTCAAAAGTAAGCTAGATAAATAAATGCCATATGTACTATATATATATGTTTGTGTTGTAAAGTTTATCACACTTTTATCTGCTTAAAGGTTTTTTTTTTTTTTTTTTTTTTTTTTTTGCCTGCTTAAAATGCAAAGTTGGGTTTAACGTTGCAATGTTTTTATATATATAGCACAAAGACTTTAAAGTTTAAATATATTTGTGTGCTGCCATCAACACTTTTCGTTATCAGTTGAAAACGTGAGTTAATGCAAATTAAATTATCGTTTCCGGTAAAGTAATAAAAGCCACCTGACAACAAATAAAATGTTTAAGCTTTATTAAATAAGAAATTAAAATGCAGTACGACCTCGTTCAACGCAACCCTCATTGCCCGTTTTCTTAATTTTGTAGACTGTTAATGCAACTTAATAAAATTAAATCACTTAACGCAACTGCTAAAGTTTGCAAGTTCGATAATTACGTTTGACAACTCTAAGTATATAAATCATCCCTGGAAATGCTTGTCAAGTTATGAAGCTATCGATTAGCTTATATTGTAAACTTCAATAAACGTTCGTCGTCTTCACATCGTCTCCGTGTACATCGTCTGTGTAACAGCAACTTCTTAAGAAAATCTTATGTTGAAGTTCGTTTTTACCACTTTTCTATATAAAATAAAAGGAAATCCTTGCTTTGAACGCAGATTTAATCGATTTACTTTAATTTTAATGGTTAGCAAAGGCAGCTCTTCTTGGAAGTAGGTCTCCGTGGCCAACAGAAATTTGTACCTAGGTTGCATTGAGTAAGGTCTTACCTTATAATGAAACATACGTAAACACTTCAAGGTATAAAGAACTAAAGCTCGTAGTTTGCTTGAATGATGATATATTAATAATTTATACTAGTTTCCCATATGTTCTAGTGGTTAGGATATAAAAAAAATACATCTTCATAAAAATTGATTGCCTTGCAAAGCACTTAAATATGCATTAATAACTAACAACATACCATAAATTAATTAACATCAAACGCGAGCAATAAAAACTTACCTAAAAATAGAGAGAGAAAAATAAATTTGTTAATATAAATGTTGCTTGCACAAACAATAAATTTAATGCTAGCAAAGATCAATTTAAAACAAAATATATTTCTTAAATCGAATCAGTTCAAACCATTTAAATGATTACCATATGTTATACGTAAGACCAAAATCCCGCTGACCTCAACATTTAATCAATTTAGTATCTTTGGTGCAAGCAAATTTTTGATTAAAATGTAATTTATGTGTGGCATAGTTTGAAAAATGTGTGGCACGTTTGCATTTGCATGCGGATGACATTAATAACTCGATTAAGTAACCTTCAATCTTTGCGCCCCAACATTTATTTACCAGCCTTCTGTAATTAATTGTATGCGTAATCAATTGCAATTGCAGGCAGGGAGAAAAAATTCAAAAACCCTACGAAATAAATTAAGTTCACCTTAAAATAAATCAAAATGTGAATTTTTTCTGCAACTGACAACATTTTTTCTGCCAATGCAGCAATAAAACTTAAATGCCAACAAAAAACATTAAATGAAAAAATTGCCTAGGGAAGAGAGAAGTATGTATTTGAACGAACTTATGGCGCCCCTCTCTAACAACTGTGCATTTACAGGGTATTAATTATTAAACATGGCGCTTTACACGTGTTTGCTACAGAGTATGAATGTATGAGTGTATGTATATATAACTTCTTATATGTGTATGTAAAACAGTTTATTGACATTTAATTTAATGCTCAGGCAGCAAAAATCCACAATGAAAAGAAGACAAAAATTTGATTAAGTTGACAAATGTTGATTGAATTTTGATTTTCAACTGTATCAAGGCAACAATTAATATGATTAATTGCAACAAACAGTTCAATTATAAAGTGGCCTAAAGGCGAAAATTGTACAAAAAGATAAAACAATTTTTAGCCACTTTATTTACACAAATGAGTTAAATAAAAGTTATATAGATATTGTTCAAGTGAAAACGGCAATGGTTCGGAGTTTGGTTTCGAACGGTTAGGTTTGGGGTTCGAATTGGGTCAATACATTTAAAAGAGGAAATGAAAACCATACAATGCTCAACAACATTCGAACAAAGCAACAAAAATGTCGCCATATAAAAATGCAACAAAACGTTTGTATAATGAAATGTTGAGGAAAGAAAATAAAGACAGCACACAGAGACATGAAATGTGCAGCAAAAGTGTATGCCACAAACGGGTGGAGAGCAGATGCCAATACCAGAAGCAACAATGCAGAGAGAGGGAGAGAGAGAGAGAGAGAGTTAAGCAAACACATAACTTAACCCTATAAGTATCGGAATTCGTGGAATTCGCAAGTTAAGATTCAGCTGTAATTTATGGTCTTTAATGGAGAACAAGATTTGGCATTCGATTTTAAATTAACGAAAAAAAATAAATGCTGTTAAGCTGTTTCCAAGCTTAACTAAGAGCGGCGCTTACTTTGCAACTTCACAGCTTTGGCGGTTAACGGGTTAAAAAGCTGCGTCAGGCAATATTGCATTTCATTGGTATTTCGAAAAAAAAATAAAAATTTAAAGCGCAGCCCCGAAAAACATGTTTATATGCACGCACACACACACACACACACACATAAGCACGTACAGTTGTACGCCCCAGCACCGTTAGCAACACCAAAAATAATAACAGAAAAAAACGTACAAAGAATCGTTGCCATAACAAAATGCAGAAGAAGAAGCAACTGCGCCAACAGTGCCGAAAAAAAACCGTAAGCGACGTCGACGCTTTGCCAAAGTGCGGTCGCAGTCAACGTTGACTTTCAGCGGCCCATGCACATGGCACTACTGTATCCCTCCCTCTCCCTCGCTCGCTCTCTCTCTCTCTATATGTTTCTTGCGGTGTTCACGCGTCTTGCATTGATGTCTGAGCTTTTGCAGGAGAGTCACGCTGTATTTGCGAATGAAATGACGCCGTTGCCGGCTAACAACTCGTTGTTGTTGTTTGTTAACAATTGTTGCTACTGCTTTTTATATTTTGAGCTTAGCACGATCCCACACACACACACACACACATGCATACCTACTACTTAAAAAACAACTCACATTTTATTTATTATTTTTGCGCGTTCTTACAGTTTACAGTTGTTGTTTTTATTGCTTTTGTGTTTTTAGTAGGTCAGCGAAATTGTATTTTGTTTTATGCGCAAAAGGCTTTGCGTCGACGCGGGAGCGTCGCAGTCGCTGCGCTGTTTATGAATGCGCTCAGTCGCTGCAGCTGCGCAAAACTTGATTTCAAAGGCAACAACAACAACAACGACAACGAGAGCATTGCATTGAAGGTAAACCGGCGCATAAAAACCGAATGTCGACGAAGAAGAAGCAGAGACAGAAAACTGCATTGAATTTGTATTTTGTGATTTGACGTTGCATTCGCAAACAAAAAAAATAAGCGGCTAAAAACGTGTTTCCTTCGACTGCAGCGCAAAAGAACGAGCAAAAAGCAACGAAAACAAATTTCCATAAAAAGAGCGCATGAAGAAAAAGCGCTTCGAAGAAGTCGACCACAAAGTTCAAGCACCTGCCCAAAAATATACATATACATACACATATATATTTGTACAAATATATGTACATAAGTATAAGAAAAAACACGAGCGTACATAGAATAAAGAAATAAATATGTATAAATCAACAGCAAGCAGCAGAAATGCGGCTACCATAACAATTCCATTTATTTTATCTACGTACTTAAACTGAGAAATGCCGCTACAACTGCGCCGTCGACGTCAACGCTAGCTGCGCTGTCGGCGTGGCGTATGAGCAATTGAGTAATTACAATCAACAGCATGCAGTAGCTGCGAAAACAAAAGCTACCTCCACCTTCACCACACCACAACCATAGCACACACACACACACACACGCCCTACAAAATCGAAAAGAAAAAACGGCAACAAATACAACAACAAATGCCGACCCTATAAATAGCGTTGTAAAGGCAAAAGCCAAACACAAAAGAACGCAGCAATATACAATTTGTTGTTATCCCAAGCAATTAAAAGTTATGATAAACAACTTTTTATTCCATTCCCGCACGCACGCAACACAAGAGAGCGGCAAAAAGCAAGAGAGAGAGAGAGAGAGAGCGTGTCAAAGCTCCCACAAGAAAGCAAACATGCGCAAACAAAAAGCGTGCTCACAGAAACAAAGAGAGTGGGAGAGAGAGCGGCAGCGGGAGCGGCTGAATGATCGTGAGCGTAAGCATAGAAAGCCAAGCGAGCGTGGCGAAAGAAAGCAGCAGCCAACGCACACACACACGTTAACTAATTTTGCCAGTGACGAATTATGCAAAGGGGCATGACTTGAACCTACGACGCCAGCGTCACTGTCAACGTCGGCGCTGCTGCTATTGCTTCTTCTTCCCAGCGATGAGTCAAAATGGCCAAAAATTGCGCGCCAAAAATAAGTGCAAAACATTTTTTTGGCATTAACAAATTGCTTAGCAATGCCAAACACTTTTTAAATAGCAATTGTAATAGTCATACAAGAAAGGGGTGACCAAATACGGTAGGGTTGGGAGCAGGGGCAGGGTTGTAGGGTGCCTTTGAAACAAACTAAAATGTTTCTATGTGAAAATGAGCAAATTTTTAAATAGAAAAAAAAGTGTTTTAATTTCTTATGGTTAAGTAGAATAAATTAGAAACTTAATGAATCAGCTGAATATTTATCGATATTAATCGGTTAATAGAATAATTTGCATATTCCTAAAACTTGGTAACATTTTATTTTCGTTACTTGATTCTTGATTACTTTCTTGCATATTTTCATGCAACATTTTAACACTCTTTTCATAAATTGTACTTTCTTTTAATTTAAATTATATTTTGACATTCTTACACGTAAATTTATCTTCAAACATGTTTTTCACAAGTATCTTTTGCTGTTTAAAATATATATTTCTTTTTGTATGCGTTTTCTTAACATTCCTATACGAAAACTAACTTAAGATGATGACTTTTGAACAACAACAAGAACGATACCATTACAGACACAGTGATAGACATTCTTAAATGTATCTAGTGCTTGTGTGCGTGTGTATAGATACAAGATACAAGCAACAAACACAGAAAACTTACTACCTGTAACGTGTGCAATTGCCAACTAGAACAACACGTTCAACCTGTGACAAGACGAGACAGACAGACCGACAGCTAGATCAAAAGGGGAGGGGTGGTAGAGGTGTGCGGGAAGGGTTGTCAATGCAGAAAACGGGGAGGTAAAAGAACGATAAAGTAAAAACGTGTATTTCGTATTACAGCCAGTTGTACGCTATTTATCGAGCTAGCCCCCTCCCCTATCCACCCCGCCATCTGTTAACTGGGCAGAAAACGTGCTTTTAGAGAATGGCACATACCACCAACTAGGCAACTTGGCAACTGGCAACTGGAAATTGTATCTAATTAGTCTCTACCGGTCTACACAGAGCAAAAAAATAAATAAATACCAATTGCCCAAGTCTTACATCTAGTTACAACAAACAGCAACCCCTTACACACAGCTCCCCTCCTCACCCACACCAACATCTAACTTAACACTTGCCACTAGTGGCCTAGTTTTATTGTTTTTTATATAACTTTGTTCAAAAGGAACGCCCCTATTTTATTTTGAATTCTCCAATAAGTTCTCTACTTTGAATTTCAATGCTGGCGGGCCCAATAAATAAATAAATTCAAAATGAGAATGTGACAAAGTGTGTCTCATAAATATTTTCACACCCACAACAACAACAAAAAAGAGCAATAATAACCTGTTGTTAAGATTGTCAGCTAATTGGCATAATTTGCTACATTCACCAAATTATGTTTATAACAAATTATGCATTTCTTGTGTTGAAGCTGCAGCTTTAATTGTTTATGTGTTTTTGCTTATTTAGGGGGTTTTTATGTTTGAAATATCTTAATAGTTTGTACAGTGAACTAGTAATAGCGCGGAAGAGAAGGTTAACTGTTAACAGTCTTTTATAAATATATCAAATAATAAAATTAAGAAACTTGATATTCGTTTAATAAAAAAAGAGTTCGTTAATATAAAATGTTCATCTGAATATTAAATGATATAATATATAATAAATGCTATGTATTGTTGGATATTCCCTATATCAAGATGTCCCTAGAAATTCTCCAGACGCGACTGCTGGTAAAAGAATTATAAGAATAAACTGTTAACACTTTTTTATATAAATCAATCAATATTTATTTGTTAAAGAATAAATTTTTTACCGCTTTAAAATAGCATAATGGGTTATTATCTTTCTAAAAATATATTTATTTTATTCTTTTGTAAACAAAATAACTAATATTTCTTATTAAAAATCTCTTTTCAGCTCCTTTGACTTGAATTTAATAATGTTTTATTTTCTTTAAGCTACTCTGGACTAATTTTAATCATTTCTTTTCTTAATTTGTTGACATTTGATAGTCAGTTAGTAAAATAACTGTATTTTCCGTTAGCTATTTAACTAAAATTTGTGTTTGATCCTTGAACTGAATTATTCAGAAACCAAATATTTGCTTAAAGCCCACAATCATTGTTTTCTTCTGTCCAACTGTAAATGTTTTACACTTTCACACAATTTCTTTCCTCCATGCATCTCTCATTTCTTTTGCTTTCTCGTTCGCACTCATTCTTGCTTCCTTTGCAACAGCTCCAAACGATATTTAAAGAAACTTCAACTTGAAGGGAATCATTTTCAGCAGATCATTTTGCTTGGTTTGCTTGACTTGCTAAGGTTCACGATCATTAACACGACTCTTCTTACACACACAAACACACGCACAAACTTGCATTATTATGGCCTAAAAGAATACACACACACACAGACTTATGACAATTGACTAACGTCAAAGCGAGCATTAAAATTGAGCAAAGCGCAAAAAGACAGAAAAATAAAACCAACCAAGGGTTACGTATGAAAAGGTGAGGATGGGGCTAAAGGGGGGCAGGCCACACGTCACATCACGACGACGTTCAAGTTCAATAACCTGGCGAACAGTAACACACACACACACAGCGACAATTACCAAATAATGTGCACATGAATACAAAAAAAATAAACCTCGAAAAAAAAGAAACAGGAGAAACCGAAAAATAAAGAAACAAGTTAAAAGTAAATTGAAACAAAATATGCGACGATTGCTTACATAACAGCAAATAATGTTCAAAGCAGCGGTAAAGCAAAGCAAGTTTGAAAGACAGAGAGAGAGAGGGAGAGCGCGAAAGAGTGAGAGAGATATACAAACTGAGCAGAGAAGTAAGCACAAATAATGACAAACAAAAAGTCGAAATGAAAAAAAAAACGATTCCAAATAAGAAACGAATGCAATTGAAATTACAATACGAAAAAAAGGGGCAAAGCCGAAAGAAAGAAAAAAGATCTGAAAAAAAAACTCAAAAATTGATCTGTATACGAAATTTGATGCGGTAGCTTACAGATACAGATACCTATAAGCACTGTGTATCTGTGGTTAACTTAAGCATTAAGGAATTATAAAAGATTGTTTTTTTTTTTTAAATGTTGAACAAGTGTTAAAGATTTAATGTTGAGTTAAATAACATTTTAAGCTTAAGTATCTGACAGATACAGATTTGGGTCATACAACAAGTCATTTGAAATGATCTGAACTAAGCAGAACTAACAACAAAAAGGCCAATCACAATATTATTCTACAGATAAAAAAGTATCTCAAGGAAACAAAACTAGCTGATGCATAAAAAACTAATTTTTAGTTATGAAGCAACAAAAAAGTAACAAAACTATCTCAAAGATATATCAAAGTATCTTTAAGTCACAAAAGTAGCTATTGCGTGCAACTGAATGCACAAAAACCGTATCTGACAGCTGCATAGCCGCTCTTCACAACAAATTGTTGCACTTGACAATGTTGAAGGCAACGTGAAGCTTATGTGTGGCAAGATGCTCTCTTCTTTTAAGTATCTGACAGATGCAAAAGTTTTTTAGCTGCAAAACGAAAAGGTGTGCAAACACATAAACACACACACACACCAACAAAGTTTTGAGCTAAAAACTGTTAAACACTGTTGCCTCCACACGCAGTTGAGCTAAGCTACAAAAGTATCTGCAAGTCAAAAGTACAAGAAGAAGATGGCTTTTTGGTCAAACATATTGGTTGTTTTGGTAAGAAGTTTTGATAGCAACAATAATAATTAAAAAATTCAACAAACAGCTAATCAAATTTCTTGGAAATTGCAGCACCAAAAACTGCGCAAACTATAAGATACTTTTTTTTTAGGGGAACTTTTGAAGAACTCATAAGGCTAAACTTTTTGTTTCGTGTTTAGGAGAAGGGGAGCTAAATATCTATAGAATGTCATGGTATTTCACTCACGAAGTTCATTTCGACAATATTAGAATTCTTTGAACGTAGGAAACAAGAAACGAAACAAGAAACGGAATAAAGAAAGCAATGAAGAAGAAGAACAAAACGTGGCACAAGCAATAATCATAATAATAACAACAACAAGCCATGAGCTCGAAAAATATGTTGTAATGGCTCAAAGTGAAAATAAAACTTGGGAGTATTTAAGATGTAGAACACGAAAGAGATAATGTAGAAGATGGAAAGAACTAGAGAGAGAGAGAGAGAGAAAAGAAAACATGGCAAATGAAAAACTAATTGTAGCGTAGCGAATTAGCCAAAAAGCAACGAAAAGAAGTTGGCTAACTGTTGGAACGATGGCAACGAGGGGGAAGTAGAAGAAAAAAAGAAAACGAAAAGAAACAGAAGAAAAAGAACATTTCTATGCAAGTCACGGCTAAGCCGCAGGAGGGTAACCCCCTCCACCCAACCATTTTCACCTTAATACTATTGCCTGTAATTGACGCAAGTAAGGTGGGGGGCTTAAAGTGGGCGTCGTGTGCGTGGCATATTGACAAAAAAAAAAAAAAACAACTAAGCAAAAGGCAAAAGCCAACGAGACATTAAGTCAACTCAGTCAGATGAAACACAAGCAGGTAATAGAAAAACCGTTAGCAGCCGTCTGGTAATTGGCATTTAAAAGTATGTCGCAAGCCAAAAAGAAAAAGCGAATGGCATCAAATGGACATGAAGGTGGTGTCAAGGCAGCAAATAGGGGCAAACTTGTGGGTGAGCAAAGGTGCGAAATGGAAAAGGAAGGGCGAGGTAGAAAGGTGGCAAAGCATGTATAAGAATATATATCTAAAGTGAATTGGTTCTTGACTCTTTGGAGAAAGTGTTATAGGTCATAATTTTTATTAAATCGAATCGAATATTCTTCAGAATTTTGACAATAAATTGTAGGTAACTTTTCAAGTAGGTATTATAACTACTTTATGAACACAATTTAGTTTGTTTAGTTGAAAATCCTCTGGAAAAACCAAACCAATTCTTCAGTCGATCATAAAAATGAAACCTTTGAAATACAATGCAACGCAACAATGTTAAATTGTACTCTTTCAAACACTTTGGCAACCCTGTTTTACAATTATTTTTAATCGATAAAATTGCTAATGCAGAACACTTCTGATTAATCTTCTCGTTTTGCAAGAGTTTTTCTCCACTTAACTTATAAAATTACAGTATTAATCAAAATATTTATAAACGTTGCAGCAATTAATGTACTACAAATTATCAAAGATTCATGCTCCACAAGACTTCTAACTAACAAGCAAACAAACATGATGCAATTTAATGCATCTAAACTTGACTCGTTTTTCTGTCTATCTCTGACCTCAACCAAACATGATGATTGCAATCACTCAAGCTTAAGAATGAGAGAGAGAGACATGCCTTCCAGTTTTCATGCGGATTTAAGCACTTAGCAAAGCATAATTCAAGCAGTTATACAAAACTTGCAGCCAAGACAACCCCAAATACAACTCAACGCGTCGTCTCTGACTCTGCTCCGCGAAAAAAAGCGAAAAATATTGCTTCATTAATGCAAGTAGTAGATGACCTCGTTCAACTTGTTCCATTTCACAAGCAATTCACCATCAGCTTCATCATCTCCTAACCGCTGCTTCTCTCACTTTCACATTTGCACAAATATGCATGCGACAAATGCAGTTACAGATACAGATACACAGCTACTGGGATACAGATGCAGTATGTATGGGTTACCCCCCAAAAAGAAACAATATACATATGTATATGGCCACATGAGATGGCAAACGACAATGCGGCCATATATCAAATTATATAAACGTGTACTTAAAAAAAATAAAACAACTACACTTCCGACCTTCGAGAGAGAGAGATGGAGAATGAGAGAGCCCAGCATGACATCCGGCAAATACACGAGACTCACTCTCTATATGCACATGTATCTAGATACATATCGTATCTTGTTGCTCAATGTTTGTTTGTATGTGTAAGCCTTGTAAGTAAATGACAAGAAAATGTATGAAGAAACTCAGAACAAAGCATAAAGGCATCGAAGGCGTAGGGCAGGGTGAAGGGGGTTTAAGGGGGTTGCGGACAGAGAACTGCATAACACAGCGCGACATAAATTGAACTGTTTTCGTTTGCTAAAAACTTGTCGCAAACATAAAACGAAAGACATTTCGACAAGCGACAAAAGTTAAAGAAAGAGAATGGAGAGCACCAGACTCTCTTTCCTTCTCTCTCGCTTGACACTTGAGTCGCGAATCATAATTTGTTGTAATTAAAGTTTAAATTGTCAACCTCATCGCCTGACAAAAAACAACTTGGCAGTTTTCTAGATTTTTTTTTCGAAAATGCTTTTGTATTCTTTTTCCATTCTTTTATACCCAAAAAAAAACATAATAAAAAGGTGTTACAATGGATAATGCTTGTTAAGAGCCCATCGGGTTTGAAATGTTGAACTGTGAATGAAAGCAAAAGGCGAAAAGGTTTCAACACACTTAAAAAAAAGGGTCCAAAACAATGGACAGTTAGTCTGGGTGATAAAAGCTTGAGGCGTACAAAAATTAAAATAAGCAGAAATTATTTTAAATCAGATAGAAAATAATGACTCAACAAATGGCTAAAGAAAAAAGGTGTAGCAAGGTTTACAATTAAAAAAAAAGTATTTTTCAGTTACGAACAATTCATAATGGCTGTGTCATTATAATAAACTCTAAAGTTTAACGCTATAAAATTTAACAACACGAAAAGGGTTCCAAAATAATTAATAAAAAATATTTAAAATTTTTAAATGTTTGTAAATTAAAAAAAATACTTTACGTTAAGTTCTGATTAAATATAGGTAAAAATTTTCTTTAATAATAATTCAGACCCAAAAAAAAAAACTTGATTAAAAATTCCAAATAAGACACAAAAAATGTTTAACGACTTTCCAATCAAATTTCTAATTTTTTGTGGGTCATAATTGGAATTTCATTATTCTCAATTGCAGTCAGGTCATGAATTGCTAAGTGAAGAAGTTCTAAACGACCGAAATATGATTGAAAAAATGTAATTTTGTTTAATTTACAAATTCAACAAACCGTTAACCAATATGGAAGAAAGTAAGCGAGAAAAATTAGCTGCTAATTTTGTACGCGAGTCAAAGCAAGTCAAACATAAAATTCTCATTTGTTAGCTGACTAAAATAAAAGGGAAAAATCGATGAAAAATGCAATGCAAAATGCAACAACACAAAGAGAAGTCATTTTGAACAATTGTTGGAAAATCTTCATTTGAGTTTATTATTTTCTCTTGGCCACAAGACAAGTAAATAACAATCGAATGAATTTACAAATTGCATCAAATTTGAAACACTTTCATTGCTTTCTCTCTCTATCTCTGCTCGATACTCAATATTTGTCGCTACTCTTTTGGGGTGATGCCAAATGGAAGACTTAACTTGGCCTTAACGTAAGGACAAAGTTTTGTTGGTTAGCTTGGCGTTCTTGGGCCATAAAACCTAAGTTGTCGTCGTTTCAAGCTATTTTTGCCAATTCATTCATAGCTAAGCCAACACAGACGAACGCCTTTTATCATCATCATCATCATCATCATCATCATCATCATCATCATCATCAAAATTTCAATTAGTTCAATTAGAATTGTTATAAAAAGGGTGCAATCTGGTATGTCAGTATGTGTATGTGTATGTGTTAGACTAACTTAAACAACCCTTAAAGCTTGCATTGCAGCGGTCTCGTCGACAAAGTTGGTTTTGTTTTTGGCAATTAAAACTTTGAATTGAAAAGACAATAAATATCAATTATTCTTAATAACGAGACGAGAGAAAATCGCAAAACCAACAAAAAACAGGTACGCTGGCTCAAGTCGAGGAAATCTCGACTAGTAGATACCCTGAATCCTAGACTATATGACTAAGCTTTAATATCTGATACTTCTTAACCGATTTTAATGAAAGTTTCATGGTTAATTGTTATTTTGTATATATTTTCTTTACATAATTATTAACTTGTTCAAATTCAATAGTTTATTGTTATCGATATCGAAGCAATAAGAGTTATCGATAACTCGAAACAAACTTGAGCAATCAAACTTCTTGAGTTCCCATTAATTAAAAATAAACAATCTAAAAGTCTTACTTAAAGCACAACCCTCGCATAACGATAAAGGACTATAACAATTGCAACCCTTATAAATTTGTGGATTGAATGATGGTCAAAAATGGCTCGAAATGCATTCCGGACATTGTCCGGACACGATGCATTTAATTAACAGGCAACAAAATAAAAAAAAACTAAGTTCAAAAGCCCGAGGCAGATGGAATAACTGAATGCATTTTCTGGCTACAGACAGACGACCAAAAGGCCTTGGTGGTTAGGTGGTTGTGTGGGCGGATGGTGCAGAAACAGGTAAGCAACAGAAACAGCACGAGCAGCTGGCCTAAAAATGTTGGAAAATGGTTAGAAAATGAGGGTAGTGCATTTTAAAAACAAAGCCGCTTGGCTAAAATTGCTCAGCTCATAATGCTGATGGCCTCCAGACGCACCACCGAAAAATTCACTTGCACATGATTACTTCATAAGCGGAAGATGGGAAAGGGGGTAGGGGGGAATCTGTTTGCTGACTAAGCTCAGTGCTAATGCCTGCCTGCCTGCCTGCCTCTGTTTTTTGCATTTGGTCCTACTGTTTGGTCAAACGAATTTGCAGCAATCTATTTTTAACTGTCTGGCGGAGGCATCTGCTCGACAAAAGAGTCTGTGGGTGGGTGGAGAGGGGTAGGCGGTTAGCCAGAAGGGGGCGGGCGAGTAGCATGCGAAATTTATTTGCCATGGCTGTTGATGCCACCGCGTGCGTCACGCAACCAGACGCAACGGCGTCATCGTTATGCATTTACAGCAGCATCAACGTTGGAGAAAAAGATGGGGGGCAAATGGGGTTGCTATGGAAATGTATGTGCGGTCAATGGATGGAAGATAGAGGGGAATGTAGTGGGGGTGGCGTAACAGCAAAATGGCAATTTGCGATCAAAAATTGGTAGCGTTGCCTTACAAGAGAAAAAGAGAGGGAAATAGACAGACAGCTAACAAGTGAGGAAGAAAAGTTTGCTGGATTCAGTCAAATAAAACTTTAATCATAAAGAAATATTTATGCGGGGTAAGGTTAAAATTGTAGTTAGATAACTATAATGAGAGGAGCAGATTGAAAGTGAATAAAGTTAGTGCGAATTATATAAATATAACACTTAATCAGGAAACTTAATTAATACACTTTGAAAATTGTTTTTCCAGGAAACTTTTGTGACGTTATTTATTCTAAGAAGTGTTATAATATTATAAGTAGCAAGAAAGGACTTAACATGAAAGTTATGTCAAATAATTCGATTTATCACAATTGGTTAGTTGAAGTTAAGCTGAAATTGTTTTAGTAAGATTATTAAAACTTAAACTTATTCAATTTTAGATTTAAAGTGAAATAATTGACAAATACTTTCTATTATTTTTATGATTCTTTTAAATATTGCTTCAAAAAATGTTCAACATATAAAATTTTATTTATTTACCAAGTTTTGTTTATTCTTAAGAGCTGTAAGACTTAAAAAGATCGTTTTAGATCGTTTTCCTACCGTTTGCTACATTTTTCCATTCTTTTTATAGCTTTTTATCTGAGTTTAAGTAAAAACCAATTATCCTTAGTACTTTAAGTACAAAACCTCTCAATGAAACTTTACCAAACAACAAGCATTATTAACATTTAACGCAAGTTACAATGACTTTTAGCACCAAATGTTGATTTCTAGACACGAGCTAGATCCCCACCCATCCTCTAGCTTTTTAATGCCTCTTCGTCCGGTTTCATGCGTTTAAGACGTGCATTAAAACGTTTAACCCGGGCTGCAAGTGTCGCTTAAGCGTGTTGAACTTTTGCATAAGATTTTTCTGGTTTCTGTTTTTTTTTTTTTTTTGCCTTTTTTTGTTTTGTTTGTGGCACATCCGGCGCATCCCCAAGTGCACTTAATCACATGTAACTGGAAGTATGCTGGCCAAAGTAAAGCAGAGAAAGAAGAAAGCAGTCAGCCAGGTGTTAGGATCCCTGTGAGCACGTTTTGGCGACACAGTTGTTGTCGCTGCTAAGGTTCACGGCACGTACAACGCAGCAACGCTCGAAGGCAGGCAAAGAATGATGGCAAAGAGCAGAAGCGTAACAGCTTAAACGATGCCAAGTGGCAAGCGACGATGTTGTGACATGGCCTGAACCGACTAAGCCAAAAGCATAAAGAGGCAAACAGGGCCACAAAAGCGACATGGCCAAAACTCTTCAAAATGTTGAGAAGATGTTGCTCTTCATGTGCTAATTGCGCTGTCAAGTCAAGTGTGCGTGTGTGTGTGTGTGCGCGTATGTGTGTGCTAAAAGCAGACGGAAGCAACAGCTCAAATTCCCACACACACACTCCCACGCACACACAAGCACATTAATATCGTTAAGAGAAAATTATGTTGCCTACTTTTCTACGCTCTCCGGACAAACAAAAACCACCCGGAAAGAGAATTTTCCGCAAAAAAAACATTTGTTATCAAATTTACATAGAATAAAGTTTTCATTTTTGTTTTCCTGTTGATTCTGTTTTTTCTATTTTCCATATTTTTATGGCTCTTTTGCATAGGAATAGCGAAAAACGCAAACAAAAACAAAAAAAACCAAAAACAACAAATTTTTATCGGCATTGCATCGAAGAGATAAAGCGCGCCCGGCAAAAAGGCAGACAGAAACAACAAAAACAAACAAACAACATTTTTGGCTCGAACGCCAGAGAACGCGCCAGCCACACGGCCTGGCAATGGCCAAAATCGATTTTTCCAACCCTCAACATGTGGCAGAGTCAGTCTGAACTAAAAATATGTGTACTCGACAGCCGGCTCTCGACTCTCATTTCTCAAATTCGTTGTGTGTCTAGTCGTCGCAGTCTTCGGTTTTTTGGCCTTTTGGTCTATGATTTTGGTGGCGGGAGGGGTCTGGCGAATAGAGCAGCGAAATCATTCGCGAAATGAGTTAATAAAGTTTTTGACTTGGAGACAAAACCGATAGAAATCAACAGACGGAGAAAAAAACACGCTAATCTTATTTACACAAAGTGATGACAATATTAAGCCAAAAATGTGTTAAATCTTTTTGTAAAGAAAAATAAAATCTTGTTTACGTTTTGTCTTCAAAGAAGGTTTAGCAACCTTGACTTTAAGTATAAAAGAAAGCTAAACAAGTTGTACAACAACAATTTTTGAGAAAATAATCTAAAACATATTATTTAGCCTTATATAATAACTTTAAAGGCGAATGCTTGAAAGATAAGGCTAAGTCAAATATTCAAAATATTTAAATCATTCATTTTATTGATTTCTTATCAAAATCCTAACTAGTTAACACCAAATTTCAAAAGCATTATTTTTTCTTACAAAATCTAACAAGTTTCATTCTTCGTCCTCGGCAGAAGTTTGAGAATCAAAATCACCCTTTTTTTTAAGAGAACTGCATATAATGTAATTTATATATGACAGTCGGACAGTCGCATACAGCTTGATAACCTTAAGAGCCTCCTCTTGCAGCAAGCTGCACTTCAACCCCAAAATACAAACAGCATGGTTCGAAAACTTTATCACAAATGTATCTGTATGTTTTTGGATTCGCCATCCCCCTTTTTTTGTTTGCTATCAGCAGCAACACAAACAGGGTGCTGAGTTTTTTGGGGTTGGGTTGAAAGCCTTCAGTTCTGACCCCAACCTAAAGCCGATTGAATAGAAACAAGCCAACAACTGAGCCAATATATGAAAATGTGTGTGTGCTTTTCAATCTAACTGTATGATAGGGGTTGATTCTATTAAAGTGGAGCCACGCACAACTCACGGATATATATTGAGAGTTTTCCGCAGGTAATTATCATTATTAAATATTTGAGGGTGGTTGAAATTGTAACACAAATAATTGCTGTTGGTGGCGTTGATAACATTTTGAAGGGAACTTAATATTTAAGACTGTGTAAGTGTTGTAAGCTGTTGTAAATGTTATCGATAACAAGCAGCTAGAAATTATAAATTGAAGGGAATTTTGTAAGTGTTGTAAGTTTTTTTAATTTTTTTTGATAACAAGCAACTAGAGTAGTGGAAGTTTTAAAACATCGATATTTCAACTAAACGATGTCGACACAGTGTTCTAACGACAGTTTTCGAATATTTTTATGAAATTGATAACATTTTGAAGGGAACTTAATATTTAAGACTGTGTAAGCGTTGTAAGCTGTTGTAAATGTTATCGATAACAAGCAACTAGAGTAGTGGAAGTTTTAAAACATCGATATTTCAACTAAACGATGTCGACACAGTGTTCTAACAACAGTTTTCGAATATTTTAATCAAATATATCGATATCATATATTATTAACTTGCGATTTTTTCATAAAAAGTTTTCTTTTTGGATTCATTTTAGAAACAATATGTTATGCACTGCAGTTTTCGACATATATCGAGAACAAATCAGCTCTAAAGATTTGAACAAGCAAAATCATCGATATCGTTATGGTTTTTCGTATTAACAGGTTAATTTTATTGCTGAAACTATCGATTTATTGATATATTTAATGACTTCACCACTTTTAGCTTATCGATAACAAAGCCTTCATCTAATGATACTTAATTGGAAACATATCTAATGGCAAGTGTATGTTTGTTACTTATGTACATCAATCAACGAGATCTCCCAAATTTATCGTTTATCCATATTGTTATCGTACTTACCCTAGCATGCATATTGACGTCGTTTTCTCCTGGCTGTTGTACACCGGTACGTATCTTTTTATTTTGGGGTCCCTCGCTGACGACGATTGTGGCCCCGCCACCGCTAACGCTGCTGCCTGCGACAGCACCACCAACACCACCACTACCGTTGCTTGCACCGTTATAGGGCATTGTGGTTGCCGTGCTGAAATTGAGCGAAGCCTCCGTCGTGCTAAGCAGAGTTTTTTTCGATAGAATCTTGACGTTTACTTTTGGCCGTAGCCTCCGCTTGATTTACCTGCACAATTTAGTTATGTTATTGAAAACGTGTGTTTGTTTTGGTTTTGTGTCTGTATGTGTGAGAGAAAGAGAGTATGTGTGGGTGTTAGTGTTTGTTGTTGTTGTTTTTGGTGTATATGCGTCACTCACTTAAGAACGTTGTACGACGAACGCGAAATACTTCACTTCAAAAAGAAGTTTGAAGTGTTTTGTTAAAATGTTGATTTTAATTCGCGCGCGCGATTTTTAGAAATCAATTCTCAATTTTAGTTTAGATAAGTTGTGATATATATACTATATATATATATATTTTGCTTAATGTTGCTTTTGTTATTCCACACACACTTTTCTTTCTTTTGATTAACATGCAACTTTCAACCGCATTTGACGTTTTCTTCTTCTTATTGCACTTTTATTTTGCGTGTTGAACAATATTCGATTTATTTATCGCTTTTCTGTGTGTTTTTTTTATATTTCTTTGAAGAATCAGCTGTAAATGGAAGAAAGAGAGAAAAAGAGTTTATTAAAGCGTGTGATTAAAAAGAAAATTAGCTTCACAGCAAATCAAGTGAAATTTCTCAATAAAAATTGCAAAAAATGGTTTTTGTAGAGTGAAATATTTAAATCAAAAACTTTCTAATAATATAATCGAATATATTCAATTAAAACGTTTCTTATCAAGTTTTCAATCATTATTCAGAGTTGATTAAAGTGCAAACAATATGTATATTATTTTACTTGAAGTGAAAATGCAGCAAAATAAATGTTATGATTGAGATCGAAAAATTATATTTTTATTATTTTTTTTATAGCATGCAAAACCGTTTAAGCTCATTCTCATTAAAAATAGAAAAACTAAATGTTTTTTGACCAATTTATGATACATATATGAATATGGAGCACATAGTTATCTGCTTAAGTAGCAGTTTTATCATGGAACTGTTTGCTCAATTGGACACAAAATTATCAACAATCATATCAATCATATCAATATTGGCTTTCAATAGGCACATTTTCGCTTATCAGCAAATATAAATAGATAAAATGGACAACGAAAAAACAAACAACGGCTAGATAATTTTCGTAACATATGCATGCAAAATTGACATAGTTGAAAGTTAGAATAGTAAAATCTAATTTATATACAATTTTTTTATAGAAAAGTCTTATGTCTGAAAATGTTGATTTGTTGCAACAATGGCGAGTTTTTAGTCTAATTTAAGAGTTAAGCTCATAAATCAGCAACAACATCAGACATAAACACAATGCACAGTAACACAACACACGCACACAGAGATATTTCAGAAACAACCCTGGTAAAACGGTCGACAGAAAGAAGAAGCAGCAGCACCAGCAACAGAAGCTGCAAGCAGCCAAAAAATACAGAAGAAGAAGAAATGTACACATATAAAAGCGCCGGCAAAACAGCAAAAAGGAATATGGCCGAAATGTCAAAATGATTTTGAAAGGACAACGGTAAAACGGACGGACGGACGGACAGTCAAGTGACAAGGCAAACGAACGAAAGAAAGCGTTAAAACAAACTGGGCAAAAACGAAATGAAAATGAAACATGGCGCAACTTTGAAAAAGTGGAAAACCCGCGTGCAAAGTAAACTTGAACACACAAAAAAAAAGTTGTTTCTTTCGTTGTTGCTTGCGCGCAACCCTTAATGGGGGCAAAGTGTGGGAAAAGCTAGGAAAAATTGGGAAAAGCGGAAAACGCGATTGCTGGCTGCTTTTGTTTATGGGGGCGCCTCCGCCGGCCAAAAATCGAAAAACAATATGCCGGGGGTTGATTTAACATTAATGAAAACGTGAAACACACACAAGCACACAACGCGCGGAAAAGCGAACGAACTTTTCACGCTTTAAGTGTTTTTTTCTTGTTAACTGTTTACCGTAAGGCTCTTTTTATTTTTTTTTGCATACCGCTTTTTGTAAAAATGGCTGCCAAGCAACAACAAAATTTTGCCTTTATAACTGTTGAATTTTTTCTGTTGTCATCAAAATGTTTTGTTGTTCACATTTATAATTTGCAATTTGTTGTTCAACTTGATAACTTGGTTAATTTTTAAATGCACAATGTCTCAAAGAAAGGTTTTTGATTTTTTTGTTTTATGTGTGTGTTGCGAAAGTTAGAACTGCACTCTGTTAATTTCTTGGTGTCAATGAGCTTAGTAGTTTTATTGTTGCATATTTGACACTGTTGGATTTGACGGATCGCTTAACAGCTCGTACTTACATTTTAACATTGACAATTGACAAAATTGAATTCGCTGCTGTTGCTCTCGCACACGCACATGCACACATACACATACAACACGGCGAGGTGAAAGAAATGTGATTTGATATTATTATTTGGTAACAGTATGATGTGGAGTTGGATTTGGGTAATTTGTATTTATTTTGTTTGTTTTTTTATCCGTTATATTGAAGACTTCTGCTGTTGTACACTTCGGCGCCGCGCTGGCGAATGACGGTCAAATAAGAACTGAAAACCTGTGAGAGCGTTTTTCAAACGTCAGCGTCAGCAGCGTCGGCTCTGCTATTTTTCGTGTGCACACACGAAGCGTTGGCAGCGTCAGAGAGCGAGAGAGAGAGAGAAAAGAGAGAGCGCGAGCACACGCACAGGTAGCTGACAGCAGTTGCACGCGCGTTGCAAATAGGGGTTGCAATCATAGCAAAGAAAGAGAGAGAGAGCGTTTGCTATACATAAGTACATATATATATGTACAAACGTATGTAGCGACAGAGAGGAGAATGCCCAGCGTGTTGTTTGTAAGAGTAAAAGTACCATTTGGTACTTTTTAGTTTTGTGCTGCCCTTTTTGGTTGGCTTTTTCGTGGGTGGCAAAACAGCACCTACCGGTTACGTTCTATTTTTGTTGTTGTTGTTGTTTCTGTTGCTGCTGCGAAGCAAAATAGCAAAGCAAACGAAGCGCTTAGAAAACTGCTTTTATGCTTTTCAACATTATTTTGCTTAAGATTTTGCACATAATTACTCACTCACAAACACACACACAGACACAATTATGCACTTAATTACAGACTGCGATTATAACACATGTATGTATGCATTTGTTTTGCATTGCAAGTGAAACGGTAAAATAACAACACTTTCACCCGTTAGGCGTCGGCTTTTCTGCTTACCTTGTTATTGTTGTTGTTGCCTTTACTCGTTTATTTTGTATTGCTGCTGCACACAATTTTAATTAAATCGAATAGCAAATATTGTTTATTATTATTATTTTTGTCTAAATTCGCATGCAAACGATTTATTTTTGCTGTTGTTTTGTTACTGCGATTATCGCGTGTCTGCTGCTGCTGCTGGCGCTGCTTACTTCTCGGCGGCCCTTTAGTTTTTTGATACACAAACAAAACGAATGCGGCTGGGGCAGACAGAGACAGAAGAGGCAGGCAAATGACACAAAACAGTGACTGAGAAAGCGAGCGAGAGAGAGTGAGTGAGTGAGTGAAACACAGAGTTGGCCAACAAAAACACACACAGCGAGAGCGCGTTGTTTGCGAGAACGAGTGAGAAAGAGCGCAGGGAACACACAATCGAGTTTGAATTTTTCGAGAGATTGTGTTATGTGTATGTCGTGTCTGTGTGAGTCTGAGTGCGTGTGTGTTGTGTGACGTCGAAGTCAATGCGGCGGGTCGAAAAAAGAGATAGAGAGCGAATATAGCGCACGCAATGGAAAAACTGGCGCGGCGACAACGACAACAACAACAACGACGACGACAACGACGCGCGGAAGTATTTAATTAAGCCAAAAAAGTATTTAATTTAAATTGATAGGCATATATGTATGTACATACATATGCCGTATGCAAAATGCACGCTTACACGTATAATATATATATGTATGTATATATATAATTCACAATACACACAGTATACAATAATAACACAATTGTGCCGTCTCTCGTTGGATTGATTTTGCGTATGTGTGTGTGTGTGTGTGAGTGTGTATGTGTGCACTTTTCTGCTGCTACTGAAAGGTTTTCAACCGTGCGCCACAGTGTCTCAATTCGTACTGAGAAAATGAGCGGCGCGCTCGCTCAGCGATCAAAAACACATTTGTCCACATTGTGTGCGAGCAGTGCGGCATGTCGTGCTTGTGTAATCGCTCTCATTTACAAACGTGCGCGCACCTCGTACCTCGTAGCTGTAGCAGCAGAAGAAGTGGCGGCAGCAATAGCAACAACAATAGCAGACAAAACTCACGCAAGTGTGGTGTGCCTGCTGTTTCTGTTGCTGGGAGAGTAACCAGAGCGCGCACAAGTGAAATGTGCTTGCTCTCGCTCCCACTCTCCCACTCAGTCATGTAATGAGAGAGCGCGCCGGGAGCATTGCTGTCAATCCACACACATGAATTTTATGGGAATGTTTGTGCATGTGTGTGCGTTTTGCTTGGCGACGCGCGTTGTTTTTGTTGTTTGTGACTGGCAAAAAATTAAGCACAGTGGGTAAAGGTTTCTAAAACATGTTGCATGTTTCACATAACACATGTCATAGATTAATTTTTGTAAAACTAAGACATATTTTTATAATATTTTATTTGAATTAAATTATGTGTTAATAAATTTGAGCAAAGTTCAGTTTTACTATTTTTATTTTCAGCTGCAAACTCGCTTAACGATAAGCTTTTATTATCGATAAGCGTTCTGATTGGCCTCTCTCTCATTCTGCAGGCGGTTAAGTTTAAGAGCGCACGTATTTGCATTTTCTCTTTAACTTCCATGCCCGCTCTTTGATTTTTGCGCTCTCGTTCACCCACGCGCGCAAACAAAAGCAACAAAATGCGTTGGAGGCTGCTCTCGTCTCGTTGCATTTCCATTCAGACGTCGTTTGAATTGTTTTACAGCTTTCTGTTATGTAGCATTCGACTTAACAGCAATTGTGGTTCGCCAGAGAAATGATTGACGTTATGTTAATAACATTTGTCGTTGTTTTAAATGTTATTTGGAAGGTAAAAATGAAGATTATGTTTTTAAAAGTGTGTAAAATGTCGTGCAAATAATTTTAAACAAATAAAGAATGATTTTAATTTTCAATTATTCTTTACGTACATTATATAAGATTTGTTCGGGTTTGTTCTCATGTCTAAGCCACTTTCTTTATCAAAGTTAAAACACTCAAAAGAAGACAAAGAAAACCAGCAAAAACTGGAAAATGCTGCATACTTTTTACTATTAGATTCGATGCGGATAAGTGTGTGAAAGGGGTGGCGGTGGGTAGTGTTGGGTTGGGCAGTGTTGAACAACAATGGTAACCAGGGCAGTCAAATAGCAGGATATCATCCTTTCCCCTTGCCCCCTCACCACCTCACAGCACTTCAATAGCACATGAATGTCGCTCGATGGCGGTGCTTACATACGTATTTTCCACTTAACTCCAAAACCAAAAACCCCTCCCCCTCTCTCTAAACCAAACCAATCCTCAACTTGGCATTGGCATCCTTTCGCTCGTTGGTTGTCCGAGGCTCAGCGCCTTGCTTAATGCCAAAGTGCAGGACAGCAACAGCAGCAACAACAACAACAATAGCTGCAACAAGCTGCCTGGTAAACAACATAAACTATTTAGTCAATGCATCGGCGCATATATATGTGTGTGTGCGAAAGGTTTTAGTGCTTGTGCATGTGTGTTAGTGGGCGTCGCCAAGCATTGGCATCAAGCGTGGGCTGACACGAGCTTCTAGTTTCTATACCCTTTTTTTTAATGAGCTAAAAGTAGTTTTAAATTTTTAATCATATTTTAAGATTGGTTTTCTGTTCACTTAAAATTTGTATGGTTAGTTTGCAAGTTTAATTTGTTTTAAATGTATTTAAAAATTTCAATTTATGATAAAATAAAATATGTAAACAAGAACTTATAGCTTAGAAATAGTATAGTATTTCTTTCAAGCATGATAGCCTTTATCAAGAAAATTGATATAAAAAAACATTTCGATGATGCTTTAATTATTGTTGTTATCGATAACAAGTGTACATAAGAGTTATCGATAGCTTAAAACAAACTTGTTCTGCCTTTTTCAAGAACCCTGCCATTTGGTTTAATCGAAAAACCTTTTTATTTTACGTATTTTCTCTATAACAAAGTTTTTTCTTTGTCCCCGAGAGATTCGTTATAAAGATGTTCGTCTGTAAAAGCATTAAGATTTTTCAGACCCTTTTTTATATCTTAGCTTGACAATACAATTTCATTCGCAAAGTTACAGTTATTAAACTTAATTCAAGGCTACGAACCATAGCGAATCCATTATAAGTAGCCCAACATTTAAAGCGTAAAAATAATTGAGTGAAAAAATAAAAAATATTTACGAAGAATTCCTTTCAATATGGTAAGCATTTTTAATATTAAAAGATATCCTAAAGCCTGTCACAACATTGTTATGGTTTCCCCTTTGGCAATTGAAGCAAAACTCTTTTGCCAATGTTTGCATCAGAAAATATGTGAACTTGGATGGTTGTGCATGAACATGTGTGTGTAGGTGTGGGGGTGCGCATAGCTGTTGCCATGGTTGCCACACTTGTTGCAGAGCTTGCAATCCCTGTTTGCTTCTTCATATCATGTTCTTTATGAAATACAATCAAAAGTAATCGAAAGTAATTCTCATCGCAAATATATTTTTCATAAGCATTTTATTATTATTTTAAAGATTATTTTGAGTAATTTATTGAGCAGCTGCATAAGTTAAGAAGATTCGAATGCGTGGTTTAACGAATGGAAATAAATAACAAAAATAAATGTTTCACACTTTATTTCTATTTAAATCACGTATTTCAAAGTATTTAAAATAAAATAAGATTTTTAAGGAGCACTTTAAATTCCAAAAAGGTTTTCCGTACATTTTCTCAGCTTCTATGTTTGTGTGTGTGTATGTGTGTGTGTGTAATGCCAGCAAATGATAATAAACTTAAGTCAAGCTAGTGCTCCTTTTTCTCTAAGCTTAAGGTTATTTTGCCAACCCAAATCGACAGCTTTCACTTGACTTTCTTTCCTCCTGTCTCTTTTTATCTTATTCAGCTGTTGCTACTCTCACATGCAAATGTGCGAAGAAGGTAGCAATGTATGTAGTACACGGTAAAAAAACTGGTGTATATTAATTTAGTTAGTTAAAAACTGAAACGAATTCACATCAAAATAAATCGAATGGATTATTACCTCAAGTTTATAAAAAGGCTCACATAAACCATATTATATTAGTTAAGTTGGTTAAGAAACCATATCGAATACGATTATACACCAGTTTTTACTCCAAAGTGTATATAAAAGGCTGACATAAATCAATAAATTTTAAATTTTTATCTAACTATCTTCAGAATGTTTTTGTTTTCTTTTGTACTTTTGTCAATTGCCAGCATTCTTGGTGCCCTGGCCGATCCAAACATTGAAGCCAGACCCCCATGGGACTATGGATATTAGCTTGTACCGAAAAATAAATAAATAAATGCACATGTCATGGCTTTGACTTATTATTAAGCCTAAAATTGTGTATTAAATTGGTTTTATTAAGGCGCATATTAATTAAGTTAGTTGAGAAACCATATCGAAAATGATTTGCTTTTTAAAAAGTGTAAATAATTAAATGCAAATATCACACTTAATATAATATATTAAAGTTGTTATATAAAGGCGTATATAAGTTAATTAAGTTAAGAAACCTTATCAAATACGATTTTCAGCTCGATTGTATAAAAAGGCTCACAGAAATCCATATTTAACAGTTTTCATATAACTTTTCTGCAAAATGAATATACTTTCTGTACTTTTGATTGTTAGTTGCATTCTTGGTGCCCTGGCTTATCCACCAGACGATGACTCATCACCATGGATCTGGGATTAAACGATAAAACAATTGTTAGCTTGTACCGAAAAATAAATATGTATATGAATAAATAAATGCATATGTCAAGGCTTTAACTTATTATTATGCTTTATATTATATGTATACTATATATGAATTTTTAGCCAAAATCGAGTTTTTCACTTTAAAACTCTTCGTGATTACCTTGAGAAATTCATCCCCTTTAGAATGCAAATCAAGTTCTTTGTTTCAGATGGACCGGTAACGAGTTTACGATGTTCACCTCAAAAACATTTTTTATCAAGGTTTGTTTTTCAATATTTTTCATTGGAAATTTTTGCTGACATTCTTCAAAAGTTGTACAATAATATGTAAAAACTCTCTCTCTCTCCCCTTCCCCAACCCCTTTCCTTTGAGGGGCGTATATTAATTAAGTTAGTTAAGCATTCAGATCGAATGCGATTATACACAAGTTTTAACCTCAAGTAGTATATAAAAAGGCTCATACAACTCGATATGTATCAGTTTTGATATTACTTTTCTTCAAAATGAATATACTTTCTGTACTTTTGATCGTTGGTTGCGTTCTTGGTGTCCTGACTGCTGAGAACATAAGAAAAAAACGAGCGATGCCCGAAAAACCACCATGGGCAATAGAATATATGAATGTATATAAATAAATAAATTGGCACACGATTATCACTATATGAAAAAAAAAATAAATATATTTATATATTTAAAACTTGTAAAAAAAAAAAAAATTATCCTGACTTTATCTTCTTATTAGCAAAAAAATTGGAGAACGAGATAGCATTTGGATCTTTTTAGAACAAAGAGTTACAATCTTGATCTATACTATTATGCTATTATGCTATATAAAAATATCTACCGATACATTCTTTGAATAAATATATATTCTTCTTAACATCTATATAGATAATATTCGTAGCATATAATGGGTTTTTGACTCAATCAAGTTGCAAGAAAACTTTGTTGAACGGAAGTTCGTTATATGGAAGTTCGACTGTATATTGTGTGTGACCCTTTAACAGTAAGGAAAAATGTTTCATGTTTAGGTTTTAAATCATTTGATTTACTTTTTTCTCCCGCTATCTTTATTTTACTGTAGCTTTTTCTTCGTTTTTCGCTGGCATTCAAACATGTTTTAAAAATTCCTCTAACCTCGAACTGTATCTCTAGCTGATAAGCTGCTGCTATCAACGTCTTCCCTTCCTTCTATACCCAACCATCTAGGCAGCGCAGCATCCGTTTCCGTTGCGCTGCAGCGTCAGCTTAGTATCCTGTTTTGTCAGATTTACAGCGAAAAGCTCCTTGAAATTCCACATGCATGTGTGTATGCATGTGTGCGTGTTTGTTTATCTATGGCGTTGCCGGAAAGTGAAACGCTTATGAAAACGTCCGGCAAGTCCCTAACCAAACCACCAAACACCCTTGTGGAATGACCTTCTCTGGTTTCCATGCTAAATTTAATATTAACTTTTTAACGGCTAATTTTGCAGAGTTTGAACAATGCTTGAAGAATTTAATATCCTTGCCTTGCTACAAATGACCAACTGCTTGACTGATGGATGTGTGTGTGTGTGTGTTGTGTGTGTGAATGCCTAACGATGAATCCTTTTTCAAGCTCAGACTTTGACTCTTGTCCAAGATAAACAATGAAGTCTTGACCCAGTTGCATTCCACACTCCTTTTGCCCTTTTTCTTCATTATTGTCAGCAGCAGCAGCAGCTGAAGTGCAAGTAGCTTTGACATGGACAAAATAAGTACTTTGAGGATAACTTGCTAGAAGAAACCCTGTTGGGTTGTATTATTATTGTTTTTCGTTATTTCATTATTCAGCTCAACCGTTAAAATCATCTCAAATCTTATATAACCAAAACGAATGTGATTATAAATGTTTTCAAGCTTATACAAAAATGTATATAAATGCCTCAATATCTCACTTTGATTTGTTCAGCGCTTCATAATGAAAGTTGTAGTCTTTGTGTTTCTAATAGTTTGTGTCGTTGGGACAGTTTTTGGATTCAGGTGCCCCCCAAATCACATCCAAGTTATGTTTACTTGTTATGGGAGAAGACCACGAGTGACCTTTAGAACTACAAGGAAATATGGATGGTTTCCAAGAGAACAATGAATAAAAAATGATTTTAAAAAAAATTAACTTTCCATAATTTCTTTATTTCGTGTTAAATACTGGGTATAATTATGAGAAATGAGACGAATAATGCGTCAAAATGTGTGCTAGCCTCGAAATTGATACAGATCTATTGAGAATTGCTAGCTAGGAGACATCCTGTTGGAATTGTATTCATTCAGCTCATCTCAAATCTTTTATAGCCAAAACGAATGTGATTATAAATGCTTTCAACCTTATAAACTAATCTGTCTCACTTTGTTTTGCATCGCGCTTCACAATGATCGTTGCACTTTTGGCGTTTCTCATATTTTGTATCATTGGTGTGGTTCACATTTCTATTTTGTAGCTAAAGCTTCTATTAATCCATAAAACAATGTACATAATATAAAGGATCTCCTAGTTTGACTGAGTAAAAAATGATTGAAATAATAAAACTTTATATATTTTCTTTATTTTGGCTCAGATACCCATGTTGAAAGTACGTTTTGCATGAAGGGTATAATCATAGCTAAAAGCTGTAAAGAAGTGGGTGAAAAATGCGCAAAACTCTACATACAAAAATATGAGCTAACCCCAAAAATCTAGACAGCTTTTGCACCCTCACACCAACATAACCCAATAGATATTATTTGAGTGTATCTTTTTTTTTTAGGGTTTGTGTATGGGATAAGGGTGGGGTTGCTGGCTAAAGTGCAGTCGGACAGTCATTGGATCATTTGTCTTGGCATTTTTGCCTTTTTCAGATTTCTTTTCGCATAGCTTGGATTTTTTTATTGTTACACTGGCTGCTGTTGCATGCAAGTTGGGGCAATGTAATGCTGCAATGGGGCTTATGGACTAAGGCAGCTTATGTGACAGTTACAAGTTGGACAAAAGGAAAAGCAGAAAGCTGTGGAAAATGAAAGTATGCAAAGCATGAAAGTACTTGCTACTAGTTTTGGCTAAGTTCTAAGGCAAGTCAAAAAAGGCAAATTGATAAAGGGGAAAAATAAATAAGTATTAGAAATCCATTATTGATTGCAAATGAAGGAAAAGCGAAAACGTTTAAGCAAGTAAGTGCTAAAAAAAAAAATGTCAAAATTATAAGAAAAGTTTTTTCAGTTAAATTAAAGCTAAAGAATATCGTTAAAAAAATCAACTTAACTATTATTAATAGTATTTTTATTTAAAAAATTCCACCAAAATCCATGCAGTGTACCTTGAAAGAACTTAAAATTCAACAAAAAGCAAAATCACACAAGCCAAAAAAAAAAAAAAAGTTTCACCAAAAATTAAGCTCCCAAATATACACACACACTTACGAATAAACTTTGCCAAAGATACTTTTTCTTTTTTTTGTAATGTTGTACAAGGAAAAAAGTGAAAAGAGCAACGAAATCACTGGCCTGACGCTGACTCTGACGCCAGCTGAATGTCCAAAGCAAATGAAGGTGTCAAAATGACAAGCACAAAACAAAAACAAAAAAAAGGAATCGAAACGAAGGCTTCAAACACACACACACACGTACACACATATATGTAGATAGATGCTTGGTGAACGTGCAATGGATGGATGGATGGATAGCCGCTGCTTGTAGACTGCCTGGCTGTCTGTCCCTGAACTAACTGTATAAACGCCAAAACGACAGCAGCATTTGCTAACTTGCACCATCAACAACAGCAACAAGCAAAAACAATAAAAAAAAACAAGCACAAAAACAATAAAAAACAAAACACACTCGTACAGTGGAGAGTACATAATTGTACATATCTCTGTGTGTGTGTGTGTGTGTATCTATGTATCTGTTCTACACGCTGTGCATTGTACTGCAGTTACGTGCTCGATGGTCCAGCAAAATGGCGGCGTAAAAAAATAAAGAAAAGTAAAGAAAAACAGACTGGACACCAAATCCGGGGTCTAAAGATGACTTTTCTATTGACAACACACACACACAAGCGAACAGGCAAAAACTACACTGAAAGTTGACATTTACGGGTATATAAATAAAATTGATTTAGGTTCAAAAATGCATTTTAAATTAAATGAATATTTTAAATAATTTCATTCCAATTTGAAACAATTTTGCATGAAAAATGAATGAAATATATTGAAATATTTTTTTTTTTTTATATATTTTCAAGTAATAAATGCATGAAAAGTTGACAAATTAAATAGCTGCTTTTATTTTAATTAACCAAGTTTTCCACTTAATTTAACTAAACATTTTGCTTGATAAATGTATGCAAATTATTCAAAATATTTATTTTTATATTGATAAGCTGCTCTTTTAATTAATTCCTTGCAACCTTAAAGCTGCACCATAAATCTATCCAAGCTGTAACAGCATATAAAAACAAAAACAAATCTGTCATCATAAATTTATTTAGCTTACCTAAATTTCTGTAAAATAACCTCAACCTAGAACCCATCAATCTTTTTTGTGTTAACCCCAACCCTACTTAAAAACAACAAAAAATAGGGTATAGAAAAATGTGCAAAAAACAAAAGCGCTTAAAGACTTTGCTGATGGCCAACTACTGACATGATGGCCAAATGCCAAAGCGGATTTAAGTTGTAACAAAACTTTAAATGAGTTCAAGATTGTAGATTTAGTAGCAGTCCGCCCAGCGCCACGCCTCTTTTTTTTCTCTTGATGAAACGTAATGATGATGACTTGGTTGGAATTGATTGATGGCACAACGACAGAAAAAAGCTAGTGGGTGGGTGGTGTTTAAAGGGGCCACACAATTTACACTTAAAACTACATATATATGAGTGGAAAACACAAAAATGCACATAAGCAAAATATTACTCATACGCTGCATTAGCTGCACTAACATGCATATAAATGTTTAAATATAGAAAACGCATTAACAGATATGACCAATTAAAAGTTTTGTACATACATGAAATTCATGTGGCACTTTTTTATGTCACTCAGTCGCAAAGCAAAAAAGCAAAAAAAGTGAAAATACCGTCTGTTGAACACAATTTTGCCATAGAACTTGGCCTCTTTGCTCAGTCGCAATGGATCAGTGGACGGGCGTACATCGCGCGTTTATAATACGCGCCTATTATAGAAATAATGATTCCATAAGCACCGCACAGCGTTTGTTTAAGAAACAGTTTAGCATTTATCAAATACCACCAACAAATGTCATCAAATCCTGGCTAAGGCATTTCGAATGCACAGGCTCCTCACAAGCTGGAGGCTGCGTGCGTTCACGTTCCTCATTACCGGTAAGAATGGTTTGTTTTAAGAAAAAAAAATTTATTTTAAATATGCTTTTATTATTCGACAGCAAATATTTTGTACCATATGCAATCAGTGCTTGAGCAATGAGAAGAATTTCAGCAGCGTTAAATGATCAAATTATCAAAAGTATTATATGAATATGTATGAAATTCCTTAAACTTTAGTCATATTTTTGATATAATAAATGTTCAAATGTATTTTGCTAATTGACAAGTTTTTTGTACATTTTCAGCAACTGAAATGGGTGCCAGGCATTCTTTTTAGCTTGACATTTTGTCGCTTTTTTCTATTTCTTTTAGATGGTTTTCGCACATTTGTCTCTCATGCTTGGCTAGAAATCAAAGATTTGCTTCGTTTCCTAAGAGATGTACAACAAAAACTACAAAAGAAGCAAATTCTTTTGTTCATATAAAAAACATGTTTTAGACTTCTTCATCGAGAAGATAATTAGATAGTTGTATGCTATGTTTGGAGATGCCAACTTGATTGAAATAAAGTTGTCAGCTTTTGACGCAAATCTTTCGTAATAAGTGCTGCCAACTTGAGTTAAATGCACAAGGCTGCCACACTTTGAGATTTTTATATTTTTAAACTAACATTTGTGATTGCTTTATGCTTTGATTTAACTTTAACGTGTTCCCTGCACAACATTCTTTGCTTCCATGTTGAGTTTATTTCTATTAACTATTTATTTCTTTCAAATTAGGCATGACAACTTGATTTAAGTGCACAGGGTTGTCAATACTACTGTATTGCATAGTTATTGCATATGTCTCTAGTCAAGTTTATTTTTAGCTTTAAATATTTTCTTCGAACTGAACTTGTCGCAAGTAAATCAAAGGCAGCAGCTTATAGAATGTCAAGGCTATTTGCTATTTATAGATTTTTTATCTGGCACACATTCGCTCAAGCATGATGGCAAACATTCCTTGGAACTTGCACCTTTCCTACAATTACAGAAAGTATTAGCAGCTGTCAAGTAAATACACATTTTTACTTTTATCAACATCAACTGATGCATTTTCATGTGTCATGTTTAAATAAAATGTCCACATGGAGTCGTTGTCATCAAGCTGTCATCGTGTTATATCAAAAATATGTGAGTTGAAGCGGGCCTAATGGTTATTAACGGTTAAGTATTACGCTTAACAGATTACAATCGGAAAATGCGCACAAGGTTTTTTACGATACGATGCCGCATTAGTAGCATGTGTGTGGGGTACACATGTCGCGGGGAAAATAAAATTAGGTGCACCCTCCATCCTCCCAAATGGCAGCCAAATAAAAAACTCCCAAGAAGGAAAGCCCGGAAAGCAACGTCAACGGCCGGAGGCAACGTTCTTCTTTTGGTATCATAATTTCGAAATGACAGGTAATTTGGGGCAACAACAGGAACAACAGTAATGTAACACGGGGCAGGGAGAAAAATATATATGAAGTGCGAGCACCAAATGGGAAAATGATGCGAGTTTATTAAGTACCGTTACTCAAAATGTACAAAAATCCACCCACGAATTTATGATGCGCAATTTCCAAAAAAAAATGAACGAAAAACTCAACAAATATATATATATACGAAATGCTCAAGTCCTTGGCACTCGCACAGTATGCTATCTCTAAATGATTTAAGCACACGAACATGCAACTAATGAGTGAAGCTTGCTACACTGCTGCCTCACCCTACACCACTGCCCCACAAGTCAGGTGTGTGCCAGTGCGCTTTGTGCTTTCAAACATCAATTGAAATTTACAGTGGCTCTACGTGATGCCAAGAAAAAATGGCAAGAGGAAAATGTCTAAATGCATATCTTGTGGTTAAAACTACAAGAACAACAACTATTGGTTTGAATGCCTTGAAGGTAGAGTGAAGAGTGTGGAGGAAAAGCTTGAATAAGTCAGAGACTTAGATTTGATTGATTGAAATAAAATTGTAATGTGACAGGCAGAAAAGGTTTTCAGATTGAAATAACAATTTATGTGACGCTAAACGCAGGATGCAAAGCAATCAGAAAAAACAAAGCAAAGGTGCGCGGATCAATAATTTAATTTAATTAAATTTACATATTAAAGTTTGTTTTCATTCAAATAATCATAAAACACTTCACAAAATTAATCTTATAAATATTTAAACATATATTTTTCTGACCTTCAGGACAAAAACTACTTAGGAAATATTTTCCATGTTCATAAAGATGTTAAAGGTGTTTCTTATAAATACTCTTATCAAACAAAGATCATTTTTTGTGCTCCAAAGTGTATAAAGATTAAAGAAATTACTAAAGAAAAAATATATTACCGAGGTTTCAATGTCTTTTAATGTTTATTAAATTAAATTAAATTAACAGCGTTTCAATATTCAGTCACGATCTCTTACTCATGCTCTCATCAATGCTCTCGATCAATTCTCTCCTTATCTATCGTAGATATCGGTATTTACCAGTTATCGATAGGCGATCAGTAACGCGTTGTACAATAGTATCGAATAGCAAATGGTTATTAACTATACAATAGTATCGATAGGCGCTTATATATTACAATGGTATTAACTAACCATGGCTGCTTACTCATATTACCCAATACAGCCTAACAAATACAAACTCAAATATTTTTGTAATTCAAACAAAATTAAACGTTCCCATTATAATTTTCCTAAAAAGCTTCTTTGAGCTATCGAAAAATATCGTTCCTATTTCTATTTAGGTCAAGGACATCCGTTAATCAATCGAAAATGTCAAGCACAGCTTTAAAATCATTACTCATACTACTTTTTTGTTCCGTTCTTTTTAGTTAAGTTTAATAACTCAACGAAGCTTGTTTCTTAGAGCCATGAGAACATGATATTGGTGGGGTAATAACAGTGAAATGCACTTAACTATTTATTTGATTTTACCTGCATTTCCTTTTTCCAACCGGATCTAACAACTTTCACTGCATTTACGTTTTGTTTTGTGTTTTTTTTGTTTTCACCATTTTTATGGAGTTGCGAATCAAATATAAATACCAAAGAATTGTGTTTAAGTTGGGTTTCTTCTTCGTTTTCACAGTATTACCTGGCGGCAGTAGCTGAACTTCCCCGCCCCTCACTGCGCCTTATTGTTGTAACTTTTGTCATGTCCACAATGCTGTTTTCTTGTTGTTTCTTGCCGTGTTGCTGTGCTGGCATTTCATTTAGCGCGCACAACTTTACATTTGCGTTGTCTGCAATTGCCATTTCCGTTTCCTGAAATTTGCCACTCTTTACACACACACACACACACACTGCAGGTAGGGCGTGTGGGGAAAGCGGTGAAAGACAGCACAGCAATCTCTACCCAGGCAACCGACATTTTCATTTCCATGCTTGGGCGCGCTTCGTACGAATCAATTATTCATCATCATCGATTAAGTAAGAACAGAGCTACCAACAACACTATCATTCCCCCCCGCACTGCCCTACCGCACACGCTTGGCCAGCCTGTCTCGCGTTTTATTGTTATGATTTTTGCTGCCCCTTTAATGGCCTTCTCATCAAGGACTAGAGAGAGAGAGAGGGAAACCGAAAGAGAGTTTCACTCGGCGCGAAATCCCGTTTAATGATACCAACTAAAAGCCCGAGATTTATATATAGATATAGTAATGGTGTTCATGTATACTAGGTGGCATATGTGCAGCTTATGAGAAGGAAGAGAAAAATTATTACAATACATCCACTTTTGATGTGAGGACATCTGCATGGTATAGTCCTGTTTTCGCCGTTAGCCATTAAATATTTATGAAAATTGCTTTTGCTGCAGTTTTATTCACTTCGTTGTCCTTCTTCTTTTGCTGCTGCAGAGAAATCTTGCTTTGCATGCGCTACTTTTGGGGGTAGAAGGCCCAGAAAACAAAAAAAAACAAAATAACGATAAAGCTTAAGAATTCAATTTCCTAAGAGCTTAAAGCTGCCACTTCCTGCACATCTTAATGTCTCTGCATGTTCGTGTTTGTATACATATTTGATTCTTGACACACATAAATCTTGACAAAAGACATGTGTGCCTAGATAATCTGACATTATGAACAGAAATCTTACAATAAAATATATTCTCGCATCAATCGCAAATATTTTTAATAGCTTGAATGTTAAACAAAAGCGAAAGAGGACAACTGTTTTTGCTTAGAATGATTAATGTGTTCAATGTGGCGTGGTTATAAGGGGGTTTGAGTAAGGGTCACTAGCGATAAAAAGGACTCGAGCTAAAGACAAACTCATCCAAACAAAGACTTTAACTACATTATGGCAGAAACCATGCAAGGAAATCTCTTTTGTTTATTTAATGGATTGAAAAAGTCTATTTGAGCTTTATGGGCATGTTCTTTATTGAACTTAACATAATTTGAACTGTTTTTGTCTCGAAACTCCAGCTGCATGGTTAGATGATGACCATCATAATATGCGTTGGGGGAACTGTTGCAGCATTAGCAACAAAATGCCACATAATATGCAATTAATTTGTGATGCACAACACACACACACACACACCGAGAAATGTGGCTGAAACATAGCCAAAAGCAACTCGAGCCATGTTTAATGCACAAGAACAATACATTTTCGGTAGACTAATGGAAAACCGAGAGAGATAGAGAAAGCGAGTCGACTGAAGGGGTTGGGTGGGCTTTGGGGGGTTTGATTGTTGCAAGTGCAACAACAGAATGCCATTGCTTGGATAGCATGAAGATAAATGGCATAGATATGCCGAGCGTTGCTAATAATAAGCATTTCGCTTTAAACGGGACATTGGGGGCAATTCTGGCATGCAAGTTTTTTGTTGCTAGCTGCTGGTTGCTGGTTGCTGGTTGCTAGTTGACTGCGGCTGTTGCTGTCGCCGTTGTGGAAAGGACAACGACAACATTGCCGACTGACTGCCTGCCTGCCGGCCAGCACTTCGCTCAAAATAAATTGCAAATTTATCGCGAATAATTCAATTAAATGATTTGGTTTTTGCTTGCGCTGTCTGTCGCTTTGGCTTCTTCTTATTCTGTTCTTTTCACTTTTATGCAGATGTTCCTTTTGTATTTTTTATGATACCCTGAAAACCTTTTTGAAAAGGGTATAATGAAGTAACCCAAATGTTTGTAAAAGGTCTAAAGAAACACCATCGCATTCGTAGGTCTGTCAATCTCAGAGATTATAGAGGCTAGGAACTCCATATTCGATATATAAGCTATCAAGTTTTGGTATGCAAATGTTATCGATAATCTCATGAATATCGTTTAAGAAACAAAAAAGATATCGAAGATTTAAATTAACTCAACTTTTTATGGGTCAACTCTAGGTCTTAGGGCATCTTTTAGTCGAGCTTTTTTGATAAGAGGCTATTTTATTTTTTATTTTTTTGTTCATTTTATTCAGTTGACACTCTCGCTGCGCTTCTCGTTGATTTATTGTGCAACGCTTTGACTTCTTCCTCTTCTTCTTCAGCTACTTGTCGTCCCGCCCAAAGTGAATGTGTGTGTGCATCTATTGTGTCTGTTGGGCTGTCTAAAAATAAGCGTCAGCTCCGCACTTGGGTGCACATTTAAATTTCCCACTGGCCACAATGCGGCTGACCGAACTTCTCGTCTTGCGAGAACTGCCCTCGGCAAATAAGATTTAAATATTTTGGCATTTTCCATCAATTTTCATATAATGCCAATGGCACTCTCAAGCTATGTATGTGAACCTTTGTGTTGCATGCAAGAATGTGGCAAGCAGATAGCAGCAGCAGCAACAGAGGCACATTCGATTCGATGCTGCAGACAGCCAATCCTTCCATCCATCCACCCACTGCATTTTCAATCATTTATGCAGCAATCACTGCCAGCTTCTTTTCCACACGTACGATTACTCACTTTTCCATACGAAACCTATACTCTACGCAAAAGGGCTTGGATTTTAGATAGAGATAGCTAGATAACCGAAACTTATTGTTGTTTAAAATACAAAATCGTATTATCTCTAAGTTGGTTAATTTAAATCAATTAGCTTAAGCAGCTCTTTAGCAAACCAGGAAAAAAATCCCTGAATTGTTGCATTAATTGCAATTTTTTTTGCTTAAATTCCTGACAGTTTATCAATTAAAATGGCATTGTAAAAAGTTTCGCAATTTTTTCCAACTTAAATAGCATTAAAAACAAACCGACTCCAACACACAAAAACCAACACACATTTAATTGCAGTGTGTTCAATCACGCAGCTTGCCGCAAGCCGCATTGCGTAAACAATAAAAATTGCATTTCTCTGTTTTAGATGCTAAAATCAAATTAAGTCAACTGCATAATTCGACTTTTTATGCATACCAATAAAGTTCTCTACAAAAAAAAAACAAGAAAATCAATAATAACTGGCAGAGATAAATATTTCTTTCGTTTCGTTTACAATAAATATTTGTTTATTGCATTTTGTGTATTTATTTAATTTAGTGAAAATTAAAATAGAAGTTCAACTTTCCGACAAAATATTCTTAGAGCTAGAATAATTGATTGCTTATGAAAAACGAATCAAAAGTGATATTAGCCCATAAATATTAAGAGCGAACATTTAATTAGTAAAATAAAAATTTTGTTGCATACTTTTTGGCTCAACTTTAATATGTGTCTAAAACGCAATTGGTAATGTCGACTTGCGGTTAGCCAAAGATATTGTATAATGTTACTTGATCGATAAAAGTATATTGATAAGATATTTAAAAGGAGAAAAAAAATGCCAAAGCATGCTTTGAATATCCAACTTTCAACAGGTCAAGAATATTTAGATAACATTTATTTAGTGCGTGAAGAAACAAGGGAAAAAATCTAAAATAAATTTCTAAAATCGAAATATAAAAATTTGAATATAAGTAAAGTAATACAAAAACGATTTTAGCATGGAGCCTGATGCAAATGGTCTGATTTCAAACACTTTTCGAGAAAATCAACTGGCTTTGCCCGATGTGAAGCGCATCACAGAAATGCCCAACTATATCAAAGAATTATTGCATTATAACGGAAACATGGAGGCGATCATAGACAATTTTGCTGGCCAGGTGAAACAGTGCGAGGACCTTAAAGATCTGCTCAAGAAACAGGCGAAACTGAAGATGGACACTTTGCATCAGGTTAAGGAAGATATTGAGGATATCAATCGTCAGCTACAGGATATAAGCGAACCATTCAAGAAAAACAAAAAGTTTCTAGTGCAGTTTCTAGATGAGACCGAAATTAATGAATACGAATGTTGTCAAGCTTTGGCACGCTACAGTGTCAAGATGAGTTCATTGTATGGTGAAATACTGTCAATCGACACTGATATTGATCATTTGATCTATTTGACCAATATTGCCAAGCTCAACGAGGAATTCGTGCGAAATTCTCAAAAGCCGAAGGTCGATGCTATTTTGGAAAAGCCGAAGGTCGATGCTATTTTGGAAGAAGAACCTTTATAAGATTTTCTGAATTTTTTTTTATTTCATTGAAGACAACACAGAGTTTTTAAGGCGATCCTTAATGTGCGCATATTAATGTTTTGTTTACTAAATTGTTTGGTGTTTTATAAATTATTCGGAGCTTGTTAGAGCTAATAAATAATAAAACTTTGATTGAAAATGATGTGAGAAATTTGTTTGAAAATACATTTTGTAGACCAAACTTTGACACAAAACTGAAACGATCTTTAAACTGGTATCTGGAGAAAAACCTGATCTTCCTTTACAAATGATGTCCCATCTAGAAGCATTGTGGAAGGTTTAACATAGTATATAGAAATATGGCCTTCCGACTTTTTGAAACTGTTTCCATATCAAGTAGAATTTAGTCATGGCCTTGAAAAGATGAATTCATTCATTAGTCTGAAATAATCTTAAATTTAAGCATTGCGCCTTTGTTTAAAACAAAAATTCAAAACCAACTAGTGTGTAAATTCGCATAGAAACTCACAGAGTTTGTTCTTTTGCCAAGTTTTGGTAAATTTCCATGCTCTTTCTCTCTCTCATCTGTTCTATTCATGAATAATCCGTGTGACACTTGCGTTTTATGGCCTTGCATATACTTCTAGTTACTGGTTGTTGTTGTTGCTGCTATTGCTAAGAATCAGAGCCAACTGCAGTTAGCCAACAGGTGGCGCTGCCAGCCACTTTTTCATAGTGAATGTCGGTGCTGATAGCAAAGCGTAATTATTATGCTCAACTCTTCTCCCCACCGCTCTAGCATCAAACGACATGAATAAGCAAGCGGATAGAAACTGTGGATTGTAAATGGGTATGGAAATGGGTTTGAAGGTATGTACTATGTGTAGTAACTTTAACTTGTTGTTTTTGTTGTTTGTTGTTGGTTGTTTGTTGGAATGAACGCATAAACGCCTCTAGTTATGCAATAAATAAAATGCGATTGTTGCGCCCAACCAAAACGTGGAGTGTCGGCCATGTTTGTGCACAACTGCAAGATGGCGTCCTGCATCCGTTAGTACAGCAAACAACCCCCCTCAAGCCACTTACATACATATATACATATATATATTGCCCCACTTCCGCAACACTTTCGCTATAGTTTTGTTCTTGTTGTTGTTGTTGTTGCATGGGTGTCTGCAACAATTCCGCTTTGGCTAAAACTTTACCAGGCTTTCTTGTTTGGTGTTGTTGTTGTGTGTGTTCTCGGTGTTTTTGGATCCAGCTTCCGTTGTCGCCAGGCTGCTCAACTGCAAACTTCCGTTTCACCCCACTCCCTCAGGCAACCCTCTCTTTTTCTTTCTCCATTCACCCAGAACCAGTTGGCTTATTTAGCTTTGGTTTAATTTGACATAACAGCGTTTTTAAGCGCTTTGTAATTTAGGTAGCTGCTGCTGCAATGGTGTTGGCCAAAAGGTCAAAGGATGAAGCATGAATAATGCAACAAACAACAACAACAAAGTTTTTCAAGAGAGAGATAGTAAGAGAGAGAGAGAGAGAGAGAGAGAGTGCCGCTTACAGTTTGCTAATTGAGTTGCAACTCTGTGCAGGTTGCCTTAAGTAGGTAATTAGTGTTGCCATCTTGCCCCAAAAAGACAGCAACAACAAGCCAATGATGAAGAAGAAGAAGAAGCAGATAAATTGCAACTGCAACAGCTGCTGTCAATTTACATAATCAGGCAACCCTGGCAGCAAGCAACTTTGTCTGCTTTCTTTGAGGCATTATTTTGCATTCTGTTAGTTGGACTGCATTTTTGGACACTACTCTAAGATTAACAAGTAGATTACAATGCCAGCATTAGCTTAATGCAATTTTACACGTTTCAAGTTAAGAGAAAAAGAAAAAAACAATCAAATGATACTTTGTTCAAGTACTTTAAAGTTATTTAAAGACAAAAGGATATCTATAAAAGACTTACAAAGGCAGTTTTAACATTCATCAAATCAGATATGTTCTTTTCAATTCAATATAATTGGTTTGTGGATTCGTTTATTGTCATCAGTCATTTGAAAAGATTCTTTAAGAAAGCTATATTCGGCATGCCTAACATATAAATGGCAGCTTCATGTTATGGTTGTTCGATCTGGCAAATGATCTAACTGCAGAATGATCTAAATCAGACTTTGACCAAAGTTTCAGCGCGATAGCTCAAGAACTGTGGAACAAGTTGGCACAGAAACAGATGGACAGACGGACGAATGGACTGATCAAGAATATATATGTTTTCATTTCGTCGAATATGCTTTTCTTTTTATTTTAGTTTAAGCTTTAAAGCAACTAGCTGAAATAACGTTAAATATTGAAATGCGATTCAAGTTAAAACTTTGCAGCCGAAAAACATTAATTGTAGCTAACATACACACACACACACACACACACACACACCACAAACAGAGTGACACCCGCAGAGACACAATTGCTATTGTTGTTACGGCAACAAACCAAATTTTATGGTTATACCGAAAAGTACGTGCTGTAATTGGCTGGGCACAAAAGCAAATGTGCACGTGAGCAATGTATGGAGGACAACTTGCCACATGTGGCAAATTAAGTTAAAATTAAGCAATTAATTTAATTAGTGCACTGCGTACGGGGGACACACACGAACACACAAACATGCAGATGAACATCTGAATGCAACAGTTGCAGTTAAGCGCCACAAACAGATACAGTTACACATTTGTGGCATACACAGCTGTCATGCTGCAGTTGTTGCAGCTGCCGTCGGCCATTTGCAATTGCGGAAATTACAAACACAAATTAATGTACATACACGTACAATAAACACACACACACACTCGCATATGTTAAATGGCAATAAAAAAGCATTTTACGAGAATTTCATCTAAGATGAAAAATGATTTTTTTACACAGCAACGGAAAAAAATATCACACTGAAAGAAAAAAAGAAGTGCAATCGCCACCTCAATTAACCAAATGCTGCCAGCACAGCCTGAAGAAATTCATCAATACCAATTAAAGAACATTTGCAACGGATACAAAATAAAAGCGAATGAAAACCAAATTTGGTTAAATTGTAAATGAAAAAAATTATTTGTGCTGACAGAAAACATTGAAAGTGTTTTAAAGTTCAGCGAAAATTGTGCTTTTTAACGTTCATTAATTAAATTTCGAATTGCTGCAAAATGAAAACGAAATCAAAGTCAAATTAAATGCAAATACTAAAGATAAATATTTTTCATAGTTTGCATAACAAATTTAAATTTAACAAGTGGAAACGTTGCAGTCGGACGCAACCGACTGCAGTATACTCGTTACCAGTATTAAAACCGGTAAAAAGAGGCCTTATTGCAAAGGGGTACGGATGCGGCAGGGGTGCACGCTGCCTTAAAGATTCTCCGATGCAGATGGGGATGCCACCAGCTTCCTAGCAGTCGAACAGGGTGATAATACACTTAAAGAAGCCAACAATACCTACAACATATTGGCTGGCTTCCAGTCCGATGTCCAAAGATCCTCGGAGAAAGCTGGCTTGGCATTGCAGGCAGTGCCCAGCATTCAGCTGGAGATTGAGAATGCGGTCAATCTAATACGCCAGGCTGGTGAAGCTCTAGTTGGTGCCGATAAGAATGCCAACGTTGCCAAGAACAATGCACAGGAAGCGCAAGAGAAGTATGCCGAACAGGCCTCCAAGGTAAGTCCGAACTTTATATAGAACAAAACTTCTCAACTTATGGTCATGTGCTTCTAGGATGCCGAGATGATTCGCCGCAAGGCTAATGAGACAAAGGTCGCTGCCCGCAAGCTGCGTGTCAAGTTGACTGAAATGAACATCTTCCACCTAGAGGATAATTCAACCAAGACAGGCCAAGGCTGATACGCAGGAGGCACAATAGCAAATTGAAAAGGACATTAATACAGCAGATTTGGATAAATTAGGTAAGCTTAAGAAACAAATGCTCTTTCTATAAGCTTTTAAATTCTTTTCTCATTTTATTTTCAGAAAATCGCCTCAGTGTTGTTGAAACGCATTGAGAAGTACCGAGAACAGCGTAACATACAAAAGAAATTAATCGACAAGTACTATGCAGAGTTGAGAGAACTTAATGATGAAGTGGATAGCATACGAAGACGAACAAATCGGAATTAGCCGTAGCCGTTGAATGAAATTATGTAATTTTAGTTTTAAAGCTGAAATATTTTGAGAAACAGAAGAAAACAAAAACTAGCTTAAAATCTTCGTTAATACATATGAATATAACTATCGTAATAATATGATGCCAATACTGAAACAAAATAAGAGAAAAATTCTTAACTGCCGAATGTGCTTTAAATTCAAGCTAGCCATGAACGACGATTGTATTATACTACATATGTATATATTGAAAACTGTGCCATTAACAACTCCAAAGCAAATTGTGCCAACTACAAATTTCTTTTCGTGCTTAAGTTGCTTAATGAACTTCATTTTAAAAATAAAAGTTTTCCAACGTTGTAATTTTGTATAAAGCGCATTATTTGTTAGTTAGATTACGCAAAACTAAAAAGTAATTTCCACTGAAGCGAAATATCTGTAAAGCAATGAAAAAAGAACAAGGGTCTAAATCAACTTCTTGGAATAATAATCTTACCTGCACCAAAAATCCATGTGATAAATTGGTAAAGCCACCAACACTTAATTCAAAATCACGACTTGAGAAGAGTAGCATTTGTTTTATGATGAACTTAAAGTCTTCTGACTCGTTATACCAGTCACAATTGTACCAGGCCAAAGACAACAGTTCACTCTGTAAAAAATATTTATTAGCATTTCTTAAAAAGGAATACTTGCCGATTTACCTGATTCTGAACCTTTTGTGCACTGATATTAAACAAGCTTATTTCCAAAGCAATAGACAGTAAAAATACCATAAGCGTGCCCAACATGCTCTTTTCCTAAGAAGCAAATCAATAAATACTTTATTCATTTGAAGAACTGGATAAAAGGATTACTTACAAGTACGGTAGTGACATTGTAAAGCAACAAGCATATCAAAATGCTGCTAAACACACATTGTACAAAAATAATATATTTGAAAAGCAATTCAATTTGAGAATGATTTCTGTGGAAGAGAACTTAGAAAATCGTAAATCTTCGCATTAAAAAAAAAAAAAACGTATTACCTTGATATGCGTACAAAAAGTTTGACGCAGCAACGTAAAAATTTATCCCTTGATTGCTTAGGAACCACAGAATCGCTCGTGGAGTTTTGAACCAGATATCGCAAAATCTTGAGAAGACAAGCCTCATGATTGGTGAGCAAAAGAAATAGACTGCTGAAACTAAAAATAGCTGACAAAACAGATACTTAAACAATGCATAGTTTAATTTTACTTTACACCTACAAAAAGCGCACATGAAAGGCCCAATATGAAGTAGATAGAAGCGCACCCAGAAGGAAGGTACTTCATATTTACCCAACTGCACAAAGGGTACTAGGGCTGGAATAGCTTTGGAAAACATTTTTTTCAACAAAAACGCCTCAATTAATATTGCCACGCTTACGCAATGTCATTTCGCATTCATTATCCTTCACTATATAGCAATCGTAGATATATTGAAAATATGGTCGCACAAGAGACACGATAACTGGTATGAAAGCGACATTGAGAAAGAAATTAGCCTGTCTATTGAACAACAGCCAGTTTTTTTTTAACATCGAGCTCAATGTCTTACATAACGCCTGCTTATTTGTCAAATCTGAAAACATTACAAGAATAAATATTTAGTACAGAATCGATCAAATAAAACTTTAAATACTTACTCAAATCAAAGAGACCCAGGTTTTTTAGCACATTGCCAGTTTCACTGTTTTCTACAAGCTCTACACAAGACTCCAAGTGGATGGTAAAATGTATTATCTTCCAAATTACAACCGACAGCTGAAAGATTAACATCACTGACTGAAAGAAATGAAATTTGAAATGAATATTTAACAAAATTCGTTATTTTCACACAAGTACACTTACTTCACCATAAGTTTCAAAAGAGTCCTTATAATTGGCCATTATATATCTGATGAAACAGTATATCGTGCTGAGAGAGCCGACCAATGCAAATTTTCGCAAGCTAAATTTAAATAATAAATATTTTATACATTTTATAAATTCCAAATTTAATGGAAAACTCACAAGCCACAGGGCCAGGAACTACGCTTGCGAGGAGCTATGTTAATACCCATGGCATAAGCGTTGTACTCCAGCCAAACTAAGCCAGGCTTCGACAAGCCATCAATTTTTTCTAGCTCCAGATCCAATAAGTCCTTCATGTTGTCGGTAAAGTTTGATACTGCACATAAGCGAACTGAACATGTAAGCCTTTTTAAACAAATTTTTCAGTGGGAGGTCCTTGCTCAATTAGTTGCAAATTATATGGTTGCTCCCAAGCAAAATTTTTTAGTGCTTGAATATTGCGCAGCTTTTGTTTAAGGACTCAAAAACGTAACAAAATAACATTAATAATTTAATGTCTTTTACTAGAAAGCAAAAATTGATTTTTTTTTATAAATATAAATTAGCAATACAAAGCTCTCATCTAGTATAGCTGTTGTATGGTATACTGTTGTAGATAGTGTGTAACGTTTCACGTGTAAAAGCAGATGTAGTTTTCTTTAATAACATGGGTACGCGCTTGCAGACGGCTTATGCTCGTCGCTGCTGGGAGTGGGTTGTTTCATGACATTAAGAGAGGGGCTCAGACAGTAATCAACAATTAATTCGCGTACCATGACAGGGTATAGGAGGGGCTAAGGGAAGTTACAAAAATTAAGTCTACCAAATTAAAGAGGCTACCGAAAACGAACACTTATTTTTCATTGTTCTTGCTTCAACGAATCAATCGCCCACCCTTCCATGATCCTTAAAGGCCAAGAAAGAAAAAAAAATAAGGATCCCTAGGAAAATAATTGTTCGCACGACTAGCTTGCTTCCCTGTAGTGCAGCATGGTTTTGCTTAAAAAAAAATATTAATTTAATTCATATTCAGAGTGGACAATTTATTAAAGAAATTCATAATTAAATTCTAAAATTATATAAAACATTATTTCGAAAATTATTATATATTTATATCATCAAAAGCTATAACTAAAATTATTATCATATTTTTGTTTTATTTTTTGTTTCTTGTTGTATTATTACTTTGGCACAAGCCGAAAAGTATGCAAGCGTAGTGTACATGTAAATTAACAACAACAAAAATAAAACAAACAAGTGGAAACGTTGCAGTTGGACGCAACCGACTGCGGTATACTCGATACCAGCATTAAAATTTTGCTGCTCATTGTGGATTCAAGCCGGACAGTAGTTTTTTTATACTCGTTACCGAAGGTCAAGAGTATATTGAGTTTGTGCAATGTCCGTCATGGTGTCCGTCGGTCTGTCCGTCTGTATGAACGCAACTTTTTTCCACACCCTTCAAGCTAGAGACTTGAAACTTTCAAATTCTCTTCATCTATGGGATAGTAAATTAAAGTGTCAAGATGGGGGTTCTACGATAACTGGGGGGCTGGCAAATCGATAAATTCGATAACTCAAAACCGATAGATCCACATATTTCGCACATCCTTACAGCTAGAACTACCAAATTTGGTGGGCAGATCGCTGCTAGCAACCCCAAAAAAACTGCATCAAAAATTTTGGAGCCACGCCCACCCATTCCGCCTCCAGCCCCCCCCCCCGCATTTTTAAGTCAAAAAAGCTTATATCTCACACAGTTTTTGAGATTAAGCCACCAAATTTGGTCACAAAAGATTGGATGCCACGCCCACCGATACTGCCCTAACCGCCCCCATCCGCCCCAACGCTTCGTCAAAAACGGGAATGCGTGTATCTTCCAGAGTTGTGGAGCTAGAGCCACCAAATTTGGTGGGCAGATAGCTGCTAGCAACCCCCAAAGAACTGCATTAAAGTTTTGGAGCCACGCCCAACCATTCCGCCCCCCTTTCCCCTCCTTATACAAACTTTGAGCTAGAGTCCCCACCCTTTACAAACTTTGAGCTAGAGTCACCAAATTTGGTATGAAGACAGCTGGTGGCATCCCCATCTGCATCGGAGAATTTTTAAGGCAGCGTACACCCCTGCCGCATCCGTACCCCTTTGCAATCAGACCTCTTTTTACCGGTTTTAATACTGGTTTCGAGTATACCGCAGTCGGTTGCGTTCGACTGCAACGTTTCCACTTGTTTTTCGTTGCCTTTTTTGTACCAGACTTTAAATACAAAATATAAACATTTGTGATGAGGCGCTGAGGAAACAATCGGATGAGCTTGACACCAATACAAAATTAAGAAATAATCTTCGAGTCATATTTAATTTACTTATCAATTCTAATCCTAAGACCTCAGGTGTTAGTTCATTGAAAAATAAATTTAAAGTAACACATACCTACAGTCGAACTTTCATTCAACGCATCTCGAGGGGAGAAGAAAAACTTATTGTTTGAACCAAATTGGAGGGTTCTGGAAATGAAATGAATTTGTTGAATAAAACGGCAGCTCGACATATAGAAGTTCGACTGTAAATGATTATTTAAATAGGTTGAGTTCATTGCTAGATTCGGCAATTTGTGATAAGACGCAAAATTAAAATATTCACGCTTAAAGTGCGTGTTTTTCAGCTAAATGCAAATATTTTATATAAATTGCTCTTCATCTAAAATCATCAGTTTAGTTTTGGCATAAACAACGAACGAAGCAAGAAATACGTGCGGGAAACTTAATTAAAAAAATGCAAATTAATATTTTTTTGCTAACAATTTTATTGCTTTTGAGTTTGCAAAACTCTTTGGCTATAGAAAACAATCTATCGCAAGAGATCCAAGGAACCAAAGATGGCGTTGTATCAATGTTAATAAATCTATATCAAAATCTAGCCAAATGTTTGACTACCGATAACACTGAACTGCTGAGTGAAATCAACGAACTTAAAGAAATGCTCGAAAGTCAAAACCAAGTTTTGTTTGCTCTTAATAAAACTATCATCGAAATAAGCGTAAACTTAACCTCAAGTGAAGCACATGTACTGAATATAACCGAAGAATACTCTCGAATGAAACTCGAAATAAATAAATTAAAACAAGAAGCTACAAATCAGTCCTCAACAATTGCAGCATCTAATACTTCAATTGCAGAGAGCGTTCCTTCCAGTTGTGTGTCATTTGGCGACTCTAATAATGTGCATGAGATTAAAGTTGAGGGGTTTACGGAACCCTTGTAACGATGTTTTCAAGATGCAAACGGTTCAAGAAACGCTAACGAACTACTGCCAGAGATACACAATGAAACTTGAGAGCCACGAAAACTTTGAGTTAGAGTCACCAAATTTGGTATGAATATAGCAATTGACATTCCACAAAGATCTGCATCACAAATTCGGATGAGACGCCCATCCATACTGCACCCAGCCCCCCTTTCACCACCCTTTACAAACTTCGAGCTAGAGTCACCAAATTTGGAAGGAAGATAGCTGGTGGCATCCCCATCTGCATCGGAGAATCTTTAAGGCAGCGTACACCCCTGCCGCATCCGTACCCCTTTGCAATCAGGCCTCTTTTTACCGATTTTAATACTGGTTTCGAGTATGCCGCAGTCGGTTGCGTCCGACTGCAACGTTTCCACTTGTTTTTATACAGTTTTTGTTTGTTATTTTATGTTTCCTTCCCTTAGTCGTATCATCATTGGAACTGATTTTAAATGTAGCCAATGTCTCCAAGAAATGCCATAGTTATTTCCATCTCCATAAGCACCATTCAAGTTACTGCCAAAAAAAAAGAAAACAAATTTATAATGAAATATATCAATAAAATACTTTAAGAAATAAAGTTTTCTTTAAAAAAACAAAAACTTACATATCACCACAGCTGTTGTACCACCAAGCGCCATTCCGGAGATCAGCACAGTTGTAGTAATCATGATTATCGTTATCACGATCGAATGTGGAAAACTTTTGACCTTCATTCCAACGCAATGCATCGTTGGAATCACCGTCGTATTCGCCCAGTTTCTGAAGAGGATAGCCTTCCGTCTCAGAACCTATCTTTATATCATCATATTTGGCATAATGTGAGTCACCACGATTGCTTTTCATCTGGATATAGAGTTCGTGTGGCTCGGCATTTGTCATTGCATGCAACTTCTCCAGACCGATGAAAAACTCGCCAGTTAAATCTCCAAATCCTGTTTTATATTCCTCCCAGCCGCGATAGAAGTCAACGCTACCATTGATTCGACGCTGTATAACGGTCCAGCCGGATCCAGCTGACAATTCGCTGTTACACAGCACTTGAAAGGGTTCCGTAAAGCCCTCAACTTTAATCTCATGCACATTATTAGAGTCGCCAAATGACACACAACTGGAAGGAACGCTCTCTGCAATTGAAGTATTCGATGCTGCAATTGTTGAGGACTGATTTGTAGCTTCTTGTTTTAATTTGTTTATTTCGAGTTTCATTCGAGACCATTCTTCGGTTATATTCTGTAGATGTGCTTCACTTGAGGTTAAGTTTACGCTTATTTCGATGATAGTTTTATTGAGAGCAAACAAAACTTGGTTTTGACTTTCGAGCTTCTCTTTAAGTTCGTTGATTTCAATCAGCAGTTCAGTGTTATCGGTAGTCAAACATTTGGCTAGATTTTGATATAGATTTATTAACATTGATACAACGCCATCTTTGGTTCCTTGGTTCCCTTGCGATTGATTGTTTTCTATAGCCAAAGAGTTTAGCAAACTCAAAAGCAATAAAATTGTTAGCAAAAAAATAATATTTTGCATGTTTTTAATTAAGTTTCCCGCACGTATTTCTTGGTTCGTTCGTTGTTTACGCCAAAACTAAACTGATGATTTTAGATGAAGAGCAATTTATATAAAACATTTGTATTTAGCTGAAGAGCACGCTCTCTGAGCATGTTTTTTATTTTTAGTTTGCGTCTTATCGCAAATTGCCGAATCAAACAATGAACTCAAAGCATTTAAATAATCATTAACAGTCGAACTTCCATATGTCGAACTGCCGTTGAACAAGGTTTTCTATTCAAAGAATTCATTTCATTTCCAGAACCCTCCAATTTGGTTCAAACAATAAGTTTTTCTTCTCCCCTCGAGATGCGTTGAATGAAAGTTCGACTGTAGGTATGTGTTACTTTAAATTTATTTTTCAATGAACTAACACCTGAGGTCTTGGAATTAGAATTGATAAGTAATACATTAACTATGACTCGAAGATTATTTCTTAATTTTGTATTGGTGTCAAGCTCATCCGATTGTTTCCTCAGCGCCTCATCACAAATGTTTATATTTTGTATTTAAAGTCTGGTACAAAAAAGGCAACGAAAAACAAGTGGAAACGTTGCAGTCGGACGCAACCGACTGCGGTATACTCGAAACCAGTATTAAAACCGGTAAAAAGAGGCCTAATTGCAAAGGGGTACGGATGCGGCAGGGGTGTACGCTGCCTTAAAGATTCTCCGATGCAGATGGGGATGCCACCAGCTGTCTTCGTTGCGAATTTGGTGACTCTAGCTAAAAGTTTGTAAAAGGTTGGGAAAGGGGTGCTGGGAGCGGAATGGGTGGGCATGGCTCCAAAATAGGTTATGCAGTTTTTTTTGGGTTGCTATTAGCTATCTGCCCACCAAATTTGGTAGTTCTAGCTGTAAGGATGTGCGAAATATGTGGATTTATCGGTTTTGAGTTATCGAATTTATCGATTTGCCAGCCCCCCAGTTATCGTAGAACCCTCATCTTGACACTTTAATTTACTATCCCATAGATAAAGAGAATTGGAATTCAAGTCTCTAGCTTGAAGGGTGTGGAAAAAAGTTGCGTTCATACAGACGGACGGACGGACAGACGGACGGACACCATGACCGACATTGCACAAAACCAATATACTCTTTACCTTCGGTATCGCGTATAAAAATGTGATAAATATGATTTTCTTAACTCTCGAAATAGCTACTGAAGCTCGTTGAGTTGAAATATTTGATACTTTAAAGTAAAGCTGATTAACTTTGACAAAGTGTTTAGAACAGAAATTAGTTTAATTTTTATTTCTTATAAGTTTTTTTAAATATTGTAATAAATTTTCTGCTAGAAGAAAGTTTGCAAGATAAGTTAGGATTATTTAATATATTTAAATACTTTAAAACATATTTTTACTTAGCTTCAAAGATAGGATTAAGTAATGAGAACAGTAGCTAGAATATCTTTTATAAAAGTACACATAAATATTTCTAAGGAAAGCTAGCTGATAAGCTTAGTTAACGTGATTGTAACAGAAGTTAACAAATATTAAATTAAAGCAAGCAGTTCTAACAATGTCATGTCTAGTTTAAGATGTTCTCTTGAGTTATACTTTTCGACACCTTCAAACTAATTGTTTGGAGCTCTCCATTGTTAATGGTAAATGCACAAATATTAACATGCACTATGCAAAGGCAAACACTTCAAATGCTAGCTTAGAGGTACTCAGAACGAGGCGTGTGTCAAGAGGCAGGGTCAATGTTTGTTTACCCATGTAATTTGAGCTGAGTGGTCAGCATGAAATGAAGCATCTAATGCCTCGCTGCACAAATATATATATATATTGAGTATATATGCATAATTATAAACGCAAACAGATAACGCAAAGCGTAAATAGTTTTGACACTTGTGATTGGTGTGGGAAAGAAAATAAATCGAGCAATATAAAGAAATGAATCTCATTGACAAAACTATAGAAATTCTTGAAGAACATTCTTGCACCTGATTTGAACCTTACCCAAAAACCTTTAAGTAGAGCCCTCAAAGGCACTGACCAGCTTAGTTGCTCGCGGGCCGTTCAAGAGTCAACAACAACTTCGAGGCGAAACAAATTCTACGCTCAAGAACTGGTTTTGCTAGCTAATTTCAATCTCCAAAGACAAAAAGCTATAACAATCAACAGCATGTTGCGGCTGTCGTCGATGTTGCTGATGTTGTTAATATTGGGTTTGCAGCAAGTTCAAATGCAGCCTGTGGCAGATCAGGAGACAGCTTCAACACAAGAGGAGAGTGGCGAAGTGGGTCGTGCTTTATATGATCAGCGACAGACGGGCAAATACAATATACATGTTAGCATCAAGGATGTGGCAATCATTGAGGTCGATCAGAATGAGCTGGCCGATGTAAGCATAAGACTGGCCATAAAAACAAGTTAACTAGCTATAAGTACAACTAACAAGTCTAAAAATAAACTCTCTTTTTTGCTTTGCGGCCCCCATTAGGAATCGTATAATGTGGATGATGATGATTATTATTATGATGATAGTGCGCTGACCATAAAACCTATCAAGTTTACAACCACGACAACGCCAGCAACAACAACAACGCCAGCAACAACAACAACAACGACAACAGAAGCATCAACATCGCAGCCTGAAACGACAACAGCAGCAACTGTTGCTGTTGCCATTGCAACACCCAGCAGCAATATGAGCTCTTATAGCGCTCAGCTTTTGGCTGACATTGCGGCAACGCAACAGCGTCAACAGCAGCGACCCAAGGCAAATAATTTAATCATCATGGAGACACCAATTGGTCGCGCTTCATCATCGTCAGCATCATCGTCATCCACACTGTTGCCCAAATGGTTGCATGCACGTTCCAAAGATGAACCAATTACAACAACAACAACAGCAACAAGTGCAAAAACAACTGCAAATATTGAGTATACGCCAGCTCAAGGTCACGATTCGCCCATCTTTAAGGTTAAAGTGCAACGTGCCGCCACCGTCACCGGCGCTCCCTCGCCAACTGAATCCCCTTTACGTGCTTGCCGCACGCATCAGTTTCGCGATGCTCAGGGCAAATGTCGCAGCAAACGTTCCGGTTCCATCTTGTAAGCTACTCAAAGACAATAACAATAATAACAATAAATAATACATATTTTGCAAGCTCATAATCAGCTTAACTCTCTCTTTCTCGCTCTCTTATGACTGTCTCTTTCTGCTTGTCGTCTATTGGAATCGTTTAGAAGAAAGCTGTTCAGCATGCTGGTGTCGCTGCCCTTTGCCGGCAATCGTCACGCTCATCATGCCAATGGTCTGCAGATATCGCCTTAAGCCGAGCAACAATAATGATCAAGCAGTTTTCTTTATATTATTATTATAAGTATTCTAACAATAGTTTTGTTTTAAGTGTATGGCAATTTGTTGCTTGTTTTGAGATTAAATCGCAAAAAACTTTGACAGATTTTTCTTAAGTGTTTGGTTTCTTAGCTAATTGTTTGCTAGAGCTCTTTAAGTAAGGCATAGACCCAGCATTTTATACTCTATTTGTTTATAGCTTGTGCACTCAATTGTGCATGCAAAATGCGGACAAAAGTTTGACCAGCTTAACCAGTTAAACATTTCACAAACCTGCAGCTGCTTTCTGGCATGCAATTCGTTAATAATGCAAGCAAGTTACTTTGGGGAATATGGTTTGCATATTTAAATATGTATGTGTTTGTTTATTCATATATAAATATTTAATTATTGCTGATTGCCATTAGTAATTGATTGGCTGGAGGTATTTTCACATGCCACTGCAACACTGCATTCAAAACAAAAGATTTGTCAAGCCAAATTGCTGTGGCTTACCAATTTCTAAATAGCCTTGAAAGTTATAAATAAATAAAGAGAAAATCTAGATAAAATGTTAAGATGCAATTAAAATTAATTTATTAAAAACCAAAAAACTTGATAAAAATATCGCTAAAGTTGGGAAGAATGAAATAAATTTTGCATTGAAATGTAGGTTAAAAATAAATTAAATTTGTTATTGTTGTTATGGTTTTTAATTTTAGTTTTGTTCTTTCAATTAATTTTGGTTAGCGGAAAAATCATGAATTAAGTTTATTAAACGATTTATTATTTTCAACAGCTTAAAATCTTAAAATTTATGCAAAAGCCAAGAACTTTTGTGTTCTTGCATAAAGTTCTAGAGAATAACTTTAAATTTGAGTTTAATCATTAAGCTATGATTTGCCAAAACGTTTATTAGCTTGGCTAATATATGCGCTTAAACATAAAATATGCCAGAAGCCGAGATAGAGAGAGATAGACTATTGCAAGTCCATTACTTGCCACCTGGCTGGCCACTAAATGTATGCCAAACTGCGCCGAAAGGGAATTGATTTGCATGATGATGAAGAATATGTTAGTGTGTGAGGGCAGGGGAGGTGCGGTAAGGGCGTGGCATACAAATTAGAAGCTGGCATGCTGTATAGGTAATTGCGTAGCTCATTTGCATGCAGGGCAGCAGAGAATTGTCGAGAATCGGTTAGAGAATGCAGAATTGCGAAATCTCATTAAATTAAAAAACATAAAATATGCAATAAAAAATTAGATTCATTTTGCAATGTGAAATGAAATGAAATTTTGCTTGAGCTCGAAAACTAGTTACAACTTTTATAAGCGGAAGGGTTGGCTATTTGGCTGGGTTGCATTTGTAATTAGTTTTAGCCGCAAACACTTCAAGGCTTAATGCATGGCCTGCCCGAAAAAGGAACAAAAAAAAAAAAAAGCCCGAACATTTTTCGGCTGCTCAGCAAAAAGCAAGAAAGAAAGGACGCTGGACATGCGTAAAAGAGAAGGATGGAGAGAGAAAGAGAAGGAAAGATGGGGTATCTCAGGGGGGTGGCTAGGTCTTATGCCGCATATGAAGTGTATAAATTGCACTTCATCACGAATTTATTATCAGCGCAGCTGCAGTTGCCATCGTTGCAGCTGCTGCTGCTGCTGTCTCAGCACAAGACGTGCCTTCCACTTCCTTTTGCCACACACACACACCAACACACAAACAGGTGCTAACCATAATAACAACAACAACAACAATGGCCAACAACAGCTCTGCTGACCAGGCTATGAATTGCGCGCAACCAACTTGAAATTTTGTTAACTCAGCGCAAAAATATTAATTCTAATTTTTGAAAGGCTACTAAAATGCGCTCCCACAAGGATTTTCTGTTTAATGGCAGCCATTTTTAGAGCCACTTTTTAGCTGCAACTTTAATTGTCGCATTTTCTGAGAAATGCTTGAAGATTTTGCTTGACAACCGCTTAAAAAGCTTTCGCACTCATTTTCATTCTTCACTTCTGCCTTTTATCTACGTCAATCCTCTCCCCTCCCCCTGGCCACACCGTGCTCATACGCGCCATTTGCTGCTCATCAATTAGCTGCTCGGTAAAAAAAATAGGGCCACTGAGTAGCTTTTAGTGTTGAAAAAGGCTTAGGCAAAAAACGCTTTTTTATTGCCTACTTTGAAGCGTTTGCCATCCGTGTTGGGATTTAGGTCTTTGCTTTTAAGCTCGCTTAAAGAATGACGTATCTTTAAATCCAAAAAAAAGGATACAATGCATTATGCAGTTGACAGGTGTGAAAGAAAGAAAAAAACAAATGCTTCTTGGCTATGGAATTAGACAAAAAGGGAAGACTTTCAATCAAGCTAAAAATCTGTTCTAGCCTCAACATTTTGCGCCATCAAAATGTGAAACATTGTTCTTAATTTGTGCACATTTTCATTTTATTTATTTATTTACATTATGTTAATATACTTGAACCCTTCAAAAGCAGCAGGGTGCACAAAATTTCGCAGAATTAAACACAGGATGCCGAGCAACGTTTTAATCTCTGCGCACATTTTGCATATTAATCACTTAATTAGGTTAACATTATTAAAATAAACAAGTGTCGGAGAATTTGTGTGCGCATGTATGTGCTTGTGTGTGTTTGCTCGCATCTATCTGGTAGGCAGACAAGGATTCAGATACAGCTGCCATCCATATATGACTTCATTTAATGTGTCGCAGGTGCTTAAAACGTTAAAAAGGGGTGCCTTTAAAAGTTCGAGTGCGAGGTAATCGTGTGTGTGTGTGTGGCATGTGTATATTGCATTAATTATGCGCCACACTTAAGGCCAACTATGCACACATGCACACACGCACACATATATACCAGCATCATTTTGCAAAGGCAATTCGAGTAGATTATTAAACAACAACATCGAAAAAAAGAAAATGTTGCCGCATGCCACAAATGTCAGCGATTAGAAGCGTTACATAAATAGCGAAGAAAGGATAGAGGCATACTTTAGCAAGGAGTAAACGAGACTGAAACACCCTTTAAACCAATATAACTAACACAAAACTAGTTTAAAATGAAAAAATCAAAAACTAAATCAAATCATAGTCCAATAATAACAAACACATCTTACTTTTGTATACACTTCCTTTCTGTTACACTAAATAAGAATACCCCACAGTTAAATTCAAAGCTCCCGCCTCATATGTTTGTATTACGCAAAGTGCGTCCTTATCAAAGAGCACATAAATATTATTTATTGTTTTTTATGAACGCGCATGCCAAGGCAAAGAAGCTATGGTTCACAGCACAGGTTAGCCCACATCAAGTGGGCGGGGCAGAAATATTCAAGTGTTGCAAATATTTTTCAAGATCCCGGCCCCTGGGTCCTGGCCCTGGCCACAACGCCTAACAGCACGCATCACGCATACCGCTGAGAATATGTGTTCAATGTGCTTTAATGAAATGTTTTGCGTGGGGCGAAAAAGAGAGAGAGAAAGACAGAGAATTATAGGCAATGGTGGCTTGAGTGTGAGGGCTGTGTCAAAAGGCTTCGTTGTCAGCTTAAAAATAAAAAGTGCGCTCAAAAGTATGCTATGAAAACAAACACAATTTATGTCACTTTACTGCTTGAGTGTTGTTGTTGTTACTCTTTATCTTGACAAAACATTTGTGCAATGTAAACTTTTCAATGAAGCAATTTTAAAAGTTCGCCAACTTCATATATAATTCGATGGCGGGGGTAATAATTTAAAAATGTTTGTAGTAACAGCTTCTGACATTTGTTATTAATACGTTTCGAAACTGTGTGCGTTTTTGCAACAAAACTTTTAAATGAGCTACCAGCGCCGTTAAACATTATGTTAGTTTTATATACATACATATATAGTGGATATGTGGCATAGCCAAACAAACATCCATCACAATTGCTTTTTTTTTTGGGCATCCATCATTTTTTCTGTGGGTTTGGGTTAACATAAACGAGCAATTGCGGTTGAGTAAACAACGCTGCTTACTGGAATACATATTTGATGGACATTTTAGTTAGTCTTTAGTGTCAATATAGTTGAGCAGAAAATTTAATATTAAAGTAATAACTTCAACTGATTTTATTAATATATTTGAATAGTATTAGTTTTCTATCTCTTTAAAAACCTTTAAGAACTCTTAGTTAACTTCTAGCAAATACTTAAGGCATAAAAACTTGTAGTTGTCTTTTCCAAAAACAAAAAACCGAACGCTTGCTTACATTTTACCATCAGACAGCATAACAGATAGAAGAATAAAGCGAATTGCATATCAAAGTTAAGGTAAATACAAAATTCAATTTAAAGCATTTGAAGTGTGCGGCGTCTCCTTCTCTTTGGTTTTGTTTGGCATTCTGCTCACTCTCGCTCTCTCTCTTTCCATATCCTGTCCATTGGGCAAATTCACATGGCATACGCTCTTATCTATAGCCCCAACTTGGCCGCAAACAAACTTCCTGTATCGATGCAACCACACGTACAGCCCAACCCCAAACTCGACTGCTATCCTGCGGGCCAATATCTAAGTGAAAACACAGATCAACAGAACGACAATCAGCACAGACCAACAAGACCAGCTACCAGTTACTAGTCGTAGGCAGCTATAGACAAGGTAAAGACATGAGGCCCAGCCCCAAAGGCATGTCTATTGCAATGCATACACGTCCCAACTTACACTTCCTTCTTCTCTACATTTGGTTTGTTGGGCAGAGAATGCAAAGAGCGTTAGGCATACAAATTGTGTGACGCCCACTTTCGATTTGTTGGGTTGGGTCTGGTTTGGTTTTTGGTGCTCTCAAGTGCTACCGAATGTATACTTGATATTTTTGCCAGTTGCATTTCTTAGATTGCAACATTTATGCATTTTTAATGTGACAGCTGAACTGATGAGAAGGCCGACAGACTTCGTCCTTTTACCTTCTTAGCCTTTTACAGCGCTGACAGTTTGTGCATTACACATATAGCTTCACTATATATGGCGATTCGTATAGTATAGTATGTGTATGCATGTGTGCATTTCTTAGGTCATGCATTTTTTAGTGCTGTGCAAATTTCACAAAACTGTCGCTGTTCCTTTGGAGCTGGAGACAGCTGTAAATCATTGGGTTAATGTGTTGGGGATTTTCTGGATTCATCGTTGTGTGCACAGGAATTTAGTTTTTGATAGAGTACGTAAATTTGTGAGTATAATGCATTGCATGCATTTTTTATATAACGAAGCTATGGCATTGGAAGGTTTTGACCCGTTTCTGTGTGTACTTTCAGGGATAGAATTTCAACATGAATTTCGAATTAAAATCGCGTTTCCAACTTTAAATGCAGGTTTAATCTAGGCATCAAATCATGAGTTTTAAGCCCTTGCTTTTGATAATCGGTTGAGTTTAACCAAAGTTATGGCATTGGATAATTTCGACCCGTTTCTTGTTGAATTTTGAGGGATAGAATTTCAACATGAATTTCGAAAAAAAATCGCGTTTCCAGCTTTAAATGCAGGTGTAATCTTGATGCAAAATCATGAGTTTTAAGCCCTTGCTTTTGATAATCGGTTGAGTTTTACCAAAGTTATGGCATTGGAAAGTTTCGACCCGTTTCTTGTTGAATTTTAAGGGGTAGAATTTCAACATGAATTTTGAATAAAAATCGCGTTTCCATCTTTAAATGCCGGTTCAATCTAGATGCCAAATCATGAGTTTAAAGCCCTTGCTTATGATAATCGGTTGAGTTTTACCAAAGTTATGAAATTGGATAGTTTTGACCTGTTTCTTGTTGAATTTTGTTGCCATCATACTATATACTTCAAGTTAGCTATTTAAAATATTTCAACTATTTGAGTTATTCTCTTTGCCAGCTAACAACACTTGAGAGCTCCACATTAAATGTTGCCTTATGGCAACATGGTAATTGCAATATGGCCAGCAATACGATTCACAATTGACTGCCAAGTGCATAATCAATGCAATTTTGCATGATTCGCAGCCAAACTGGCAACAGCAGCACCGTCGCACTATGAATTCTAAAATGTTGCACCGAAAACTGCCTCGATGCCCATAAGTATGCAATGCTTTTTGTGTGAGCGGCAGCAGTCATTTTCTAGTTGCCATTTTGCCAGTTGGCCAATTGCTAGTTGGTGTTTATTAGCATGATTAGCTGCCCTGCAATGCCACTCACACACACACATACTCAAACACACAAATTGTAGACGCATTGAATTTGGGTCAGTTGCAAGGGGAGTTAGGGTGGTAGGGAGAGGCGCATGTGTGTTGAGTATACGAAGCGAAATGGCAAAGCATCTTGTAATTTGATTTCAGCATCCTCATCGTAGTTGTCGTCTTGGCAAACGTTGCTGCTCTCGATATTTGTTTGTGTGCTTACTCCATGGCATTAGATTACACTAAATTACACTGTGCAACAAGTTTTTAGAATTAGTTTGGTTACACAAAGTTGTAAGGCTTGTGAAAAAGGAACAGAACCCAGGGAAATTGATTTTTACTTTAATTGCTTTTTACTCCTATTCAAATATATTTAAATTTTTTTTTATAAACCTTAACCAAGTTGCGACAAACTGAACGAATAACTAAACCAAGAAAACAGAGGTGAAAACGAATTGGGGAAAGAAGCAGGGAAGTAAGTGGTAATTCTTCTTCAGAAATCGCTCTTTGTTGCTAGATTAATACAACTTTAAACTGTACAACGACTTATAACATTTTGTATAACAAAGTTCTATTTATCATATTGCAGCAATATAAATCTTTTAACGACCTTTTAAATATTGAAATTCTGTGCTTAAACTAATCATAGTTAACCATTCTAGAGTTATTAGCATAAATTTTTAATGTGCTGGATTGTTTTTGAGAATTTTGGCAAAGTCGAAAAGCTTAGAGCGCATCTTTAATCAGTTTTTCATGCACTTCAATACAAACAAACTCACGCATTTACACACACACACCCCATCAATTGAATGGAGAGGTGGAAAAGAACATCCTAGTCGTTGCACTTGGCTTATTTTGTTTCATTTCCGGTTAACCGCATCCTGCGTAATAAGCGGCACTTCCGGCCCCAAATAGACTTAAACTGTTTTGTGAGCTTTGTTTTGTCATTGTTTTGTTTTTATTGTGAAGCAAATTTTGTGTTAGCCACAAGACACATCAAAACCAACAACAAGAACAACAAGAATTTTGTGTCCTTGATGCTGCTGCTTCGACAGGATGCTCGTATATCCGCCCTGTAGGAGTCTCAAAAAAGTTGTTGTGCCTTGCATGTGAATTGCACGTTTATGGCCACTTTTTCAACTACTCTGCCTCCTTTTGTGGTTGTTGTTGTAGTTGCTGCTGTTGCTGTGTCCTGGAAAATTGAAAAGCCACAGAACAGCAGTTGCATTTTTATTTGCACACCATCCATTGTTGTTGTAATTGCTTGTGTAGGACATGCCACTTGCTTTGCATGAAGTTTTGTTCGCAAATCCCTGAAAGTGATTTCAACATTTTTTGGGCTATTTCCTTCTCCACTTTTCTTGTTTATAGTGTGTAGGAGCCAAAAACAAAATAAAAAACAATTTACAAGCGGTAAGAGCAGTTTTGTGACAAAGATTTAACGTCCTTCAATAAGTTAGTTTTCGGATAGCTGCATAAAATGGGAAATTTCTGAGTGCCGTAACTCTTTAAAGTATCCTCTCAAAAGTTAGATAAATTACCACAAAGGCAACTAAGCCTTCTGCCGCTGAAGTAAGTCTCTTCCAACGTAAACAATTTTAAGCTATATTTAATGTAAATCTCAACTCAAACTGAACAGATTACAAAAAGTAATTTAAGTTACTAAAAACTAAACATTAATTAACTTGCGAAAATGTATTTAAACTATAATTGTGACAAATAGCAACAGTTTAATTTGCATAACACTAATTGTTGACATAGTAAAACCAACCAATTTCATCCAACTGAAAATTCGTTGCCACATTTTGTGCCAACCAAAATGTTGCACAGCAACAAAACAGTTAAATAATGTAAAATTACAATTTAATTGCATTGCAAGTTTGTGGCGGCAAAGTGGCGTTGCCAGAAGGGTAGATGGTTGGCGAAGGTAGTTCGACCAAGCAGCTGCTTTAAGCAGTAAGTGCGCCCATATGCAAGGACTTACTTGTGCACTGCACTTGGAATAATAGAGCCACAAGCAAAACCCGAGCTATACACATATGTTGCACAATCATTTTATTTACAGGAATTAAGCAGCTCGCAGCACACACTGAATGCTGCTGCACAGTGGTGACACGATTGTTTGAAAAGTAAATTGTTAAAAATGTTTTTAAAGCATTTTGCATGAAATGCTCTCGTTAGGTTTGTGGCTTTGCTACGTGCGCACTGAAGCTTAGCTCATGCTCAAACCAGAGATCAGAGCAAAGAGAGAAACTCGCTCTTCGCTTTTTTGCCTATTGCAATCCACACACGAAACTATTTTTTTCCTCGTATTGATCTTCGATAATATACTCAATTATTTATCGCAGCTCAACAACACTCTTTAGATATTTTGGACATCTCCTTGTCAGTGTATGAGGCTATTTTGCGTGGATGATTTTCGTGAATGGCATTGGGGACACTTGGATGGCTTCTGCCTTTGGCTGCTCTGCGGTTGTGCATTTCTGCTTTTTGCCTGCCTGTCAGTCTCTCTCTCCCTCTCTCGCTCACACTTTTGTGCCTGCGCTGTGCCATTTGCATTCATGTGCGTGAGCGGATAATGTGAAATGGGTTGGGGGTTGTGCCCTGCCGAAAAAGCCAAAGCCAAAGCCATTGCTGCAGCTGACGACGAGGACAACGTTTGGGGTTAACTGGCATTAATGTCATGCAGCCAGCCTGCCATTTTGTAGGTGCACACTTTGCGGTTTGTTGCAAGACACCCAACCACCCTTCACCCATCACCATTCACCTCAAACACCCAATAAGACTCCAGCCATTTGGAAAATTGCTGGGAAAAGCCGTTTAAAAGTTTTCCTGTGTATTTTAGGCACACTTTACAAACATAGGATACAACAATTTTAAACGCATCGCATTATTTTGCCATCTGACTCATCGCCTGTTGCATGCCACATCACATTCGCCATGTTTGTTGAACAATTTCTTCATTTACAACTTGCCTTTGCTTTGTTTGGCATTCCATTTGTAAATATGTCAACTTATGACATTCTGGTATGTCATTTAAAACAATTTGTTGATTTTCTTATTCGAATCGCTTGCACAACGAATTTTCATACATTTTCGATGCTTTAGTCAGTTAAACAGACCGGCGGAAGTAATTTTCAAAGTGCTGATCATGGAGGGTAAGTTGTATGTATTCGGCACATGCCATATCAAGTCTATTAAGCCAAGTTTCAAACCAATTTAAAAGTAACACATCAATTTTACCAACTTTTCTATAATTTTCGTTAGTTTCGCAATTGATACTGTCAATTCCTAGACCTAAGTACATACATATATCTTTTCACTAAATCAAAGTGAAAGCGACCCAAATAAAAACATTTATTCCCAAGGGTAGAACAAAAGTTATTAAAACCATAAAAGTGGCAGAAAAAAATAATATAAGAACTAGGTCAAAGTTGAGGAAATAAAAACGCAGTCTAGACTTTTCTGCCTGAAATCAAATGCCGTTAGCGTTTTTTGTCATATTGATTTGATGATGATGATGATTATTATCATTGATAGTGGCAGGTGTGGCAGGTAGGATGACTTAGAGCTTAGAGTTTGGGGCAGGTGCGTGCCATGCGTGCAAAAACACAGAACATAGAACAGACATCCAAACAGAGCCGTCATTTACAATAGGTTAGCTGTGGCTGTCAGTCAACAAATCGACAGGCCACAGCCAACATTGGCAAGTTCAGTCGAACAGCGACTTTCATCCGTGATGCGTGCTCACCAAACAAATGCCCAGGAACGGGAAAAGTTGCGTCGTCAACGTTCCGAGACGCGCATGATTCTGGCACGAGTTCGAGCAAGGGGTTTAACAAGGAAAAAAGAACCACAAACATTGTTTTATCATTTCTCTTTCCTTTTTTTAGGCTTTGAGTATGTGGTTAATCCGCCGGTTGTGCCCAAAGTGGCTTTTGGCACCACCATGGATCGCGAGGTGATGCCAACGAAAGGTCCATTTATGGATAGTTTTATGAGATCCCAAATGGGCGAACGTCGATCACAGCCCAGTCCATTGGATTATGATTGTGCCAAGCCAATTGGCTTTAAGGTAAGTGCGTGCAAGTTAAATCAGGAAATATATATTTGTTTGTTTCGCTCTCTTTTTATACTTCTCAGTACCCCTCAAAAGCTGGCTTCTCCGCTTTGGCCAACAAGATGCCACGTTTGCCCATTGTCCGTGATCAGATAATTCCACCCGTGGGCAGCTATGAGCCAACACCTTGGATACTTCGTGCTGGCTACACCTTTGATAAGCAGGTTGTGCCAGAGCCCAAATGGGTGACACCAGGGTAATTAAAGCAACAACTACCTCAAAATGTTAATTAACGAACTTCCTTTCAACACCTGCCACAGTGCGTCCACTTATACCGCACACTATAAGTATCCCGATTGGAAAATGGAAACTGCTTTTGGCACACGTCGCAGCATTTGGCCAGCTGTCGCTGTCTTTTGTACACCCAGCAATCAATCTCAGTGCTTGGTCTGCCATCAGCGGCCCCAGGGTGATTACTTTCATAGCTTTGTCAGTGATAAGGACATGTGCAGGAGGTGCATGCATGCAGAGATTGCAGCCATTAAGAACTGTGGTCTCTGTGTTGTAGAGCGTTTTCGAAAGCAGCAGCATATCAAACAGTTTGTTCCCGCCCGATACTGCGGTTTCTTTCACAATCATAATGGTACGACGGCTGCTGTCGAACTCACTTCACGCAAAGAGCTAAGGGATAAGATTCGTGTCGAAAATTATTTGTATCGCTTTGCTGCCAAAGTTGAATAAGCAAAGACAGAGAGAGGGAGAGAAATCCAGTATAAAGAACTTAAATTAATAATCAGTTTTAAAGAAATATATTATTGATGTGTGTAAAGTATCAGAATGTAAGTACTAAATTAAAATATAATTCAAATTTTAAAGTAGTTCTAGAACAGAATTTTTATCAAACAAGTAGAAACGTTGCAGTCGGACGCAACCGACTGCAGTATACTCGTTACCAGTTTTAAAACCGGTAGAAAAAAGGCCTGATTGCAAAGGGGGTACGGATGCGGCAGGGGAGTACGCTGCCTTAAATCCGATGCAGATGGGAATGCCACCAGCTGTCTTCATACTAAATTTGATGACTCTAGCTCAAAGTTTATAAAAGGTGGGGGAACGGGTTGGCGTGGCTCCAAAATTGTTGATGCAGTTTTTTGGGTTGCTACACACAGAAAAAAATTTTAAATCGCATAATTTACACTTAGATTCTAAAATTTTTCGGAACAATTTTCGGTCTACACCTACAATTTTAAATTCTAAAAGTGGAATTTTAAATTAAAATTTTAAAATTAAAATTTTCAGATTAAAATTTTTATTTTATATTTAAAGTGCTTACATTTTAGTTTTCACAATGAAAACTTTTTGATTGAAAATGTTTTCATTTTAAAGTTAAGCATTAGAAAACTTAAATTAACTAAAATATTTTTTGAATCGAAATGTTACATCCCGATATCAGTACTGAACACCACATAGGTTTTAATTCATGTACAAATGTTTAGTATAAACTACTATAAATAGTTATTAAACTGTTTGCTTGGGGCACACGGGTACACACTAGTAGCAGGCATTGCGTGATAGCTCTTTGTTAATAGTTAATAGATTCCTTGAATATATATGCGAGAGAAATATTATGTTCATATACTTGATAAGAATTAGTTGTATAATTTTAAATTAATTTTTTAAAACTTACCGATCACGAAAAGCCAATACCTCTGCCGCGACTCGAACCTAGGACCTTACAATTACTACGCGGATGCCATAGCCATCGCGCTGTTGCCGACTACGTCTTACAGGCAGTTCATTTCAATAGATATTCTATTTTTTTCTCTTCTTTTTTTTGCACACGCTCTCTCGAAAAAAAGAGCACCTTTCTCTCTCTCTCTGTTAAGCGTAATTCTAGAGCGATTCGTACTGATTTTAAAAATTTTAATTATCAAATTAAATGTGCTCGTTTTAAATATGTTTTTTAATAGGGCAAATTATGAAATTTAAAATTTTTCATTTGAAGTTCGAGTAGTAAAAATGGAACACTTTGCTTCAAAAATTAAAAAGGCTTAAAACAATATTTTTCAATTTAAAATCTAAAATTTAAATTTTGCATTTTATGATTTTTCTGATTTCTTCAAATTAAAAATAGTAAATTACGATTTATAAAAGTTTGAACTTAAACTTTAAATCGATTCGTACTGATTTCTAAAATTGAAATTATAGATTTAAATGTGGTAGTTTTAGATATATATTTTAAAAGCGCACATTCTTAAATTTAAAATTTTCATTTTAAGTTTAAGAAGTAATTATTTAAATCAAAGTTTTCCACATTGATTTTTAATACGAATCGTTTTAAATTTGATGTTTCAATACGATTAATTTTAAAATCAAAAATTTTCGTATTGAAATTAAGAAAAAAAATTTAAAATCTGAATCTAAAATTAAAATGTTTGGTTTTACGTTTCATTTTTTTTCTCTGTGTAGTAGCTATCTGCCCACCAAATTTGGTAGTTCTAGCTGTAAGGATGTGCGAAATATGTGGATTTCTCGGTTTTAAGTTATCGAATTTATCGATTTGCCAGCCCCCCAGTTATCGCAGAACCCCCATCTTGACACTTTAATTTACTATCCCATAGATAAAGAGAATTTGAAAGTTTCAAGTCTCTAGCTTGAAGGGTGTGGAAAAAAGTTGCGAACATACAGACGGACAGACGGAGGGACGGACGGACATTGCACAAACTCAATATACTCTTGACCTTAACGAGTATAAAAAAATTACAGTCCAGCTTGAATCCACAATAAGCAGCAAAATTTTGTAGTTTATTATTAAAAACGCATCAGTAGACGCTCACAAATTAGAACCTTCGGAAATTGGAATCGTCCAGAAATTAGAATCAGTTTTTTCAATACATTACACGCTCTAAAATTAGAATTGAAAATTCTAATTTCAGAGCGTAAATTGTTTTTCCTTTTTTTTTTAGCACAGAAACTCTTCAATTTCGTTTGATTTTGCTAAAGCAAAATAAAAACAAGTGGAAACGTTGCAGTCGGACGCAACCGACTGCGGCATACTCGATATCAGTATTAAAACCGGTAAAAAGAGGCCTGATTGCAAAGGGGTACGGATGCGGCAGGGGTGTACGCTGCCTTAAAGATTCTCCGATGCAGATGGGGATGCCACCAGGTATATTCCTTCCGAATTTGGTGACTCTAGCTCAAAGTTTGTAAAATGTAGGGAAAGGGGGCTGGGGGCGGTATGGGTGGGCGTGGCATCCAAATTTTTGTTGCAGATCTTTGTTAAATGTCAATTGCTATCTTCATACCAAATTTGGTGACTCTAGCTCGAAGTTTGTAAAAAGTGGGGAAAGGGGGCTGGGGGCGGTATAGGTGGGCGAGGCATCCAAATTTTTGATGCAGATCAATGTAGAATGTCAATTGCTATCTACATACCAAATTTGGTGACTCTAGCTCGAAGTTTGTAAATAGTGGGGAAAGGGGGCTGGGGGCGGTATGGGTGGGCGAGGCATCAAATTTTTGATGCAGATCTATGTGGAATGTCAATTGCTATCTACATACCAAATTTGGTGAATCTAGCTCGAAGTTTGTAAAAAGTGGGGAAAAGAGGGCTGGGGGCGGTATGGGTGGGCGTGGCATCCAAATTTGTGATGCAGATCTTTGTGGAATGTCAATTGCTATCTTCACACCAAATTTGGTGACTCTAGCTCGAAAATTGTAAAAAGTGGGGAAAGGGGGGCGAAATGGGGGCGTGGCTCCAAAACTTTGATGCAGTTTTTTGGGGGTCGTTAACAGCTATCTTCCCTCTAAATTTGGAGGCTCTAGCTCCACAACTCTGGAAGATACACGCATTCCCGTTTTTGACGAAGCGTTGGGGCGGATGGGGGCGGCTAGGGCAGTATTGGTGGGCGTTGCATCCAAACTTTTGATGCAGTTTTTAGAGGGTCATCATCACCTATCTTGGCACCAAATTTGGTGGCTATAGCTCAAAAACTGTGGGAGATATAGCCATTTCTGTTTTCAAAATGCGGGGGGCTGGGGGCGTAATGGGTGGGCGTGGCTCCAAAACTTTGATGCAGTTTTTGGGGGTCGTTAGCAGCTATCTTCCCTCCAAATTTGGAGGCTCTAGCTCCACAACTCTGGAAGATACACGCATTCCCGTTTTTGACGAAGCGTTGGGGTGGATGGGGGCGGCTAGGGCAGTATCGGTGGGCGTGGCATCCAAACTTTTGGTGCAGTTTTTAGGGGGTCATCATCACCTATCTTGGCACCAAATTTGGTGGCTATAGCTCAAAAACTGTGGGAGATATAGTCTTTTTGACTTTAAAATGCGGGGGGCTGGGGGCGGAATGGGGGCGTGGCTGCAAAATTTTTGATGCAGTTTTTTGGGGGTTGCTAGTAGCTATCTGCCCACCAAATTTGGTAGTTCTAGCTGTAAGGATGTGCGAAATATGTGGATTTATCGGTTTTGAGTTATCGAATTTATCGATTTACCAGCCCCCAGTTATCGTAGAACCCCCATCTTGACACTTTAATTTACTATCCCATAGATAAAGAGAATTGGAAAGTTTCAAGTCTCTAGCTTGAAGGGTGTGGAAAAAACTTGCAACCATACGGACGGACAGACGGACAGACACCATGACGGACATTGCACAAAACCAATATACTCTTTACCTTCGGTATCGAGTATAATAAAAAGGGAGTCCCTATTTTATGTATGTTATTCGTTCTATGTTGTTGTTTTGTCGCAATCATTCATTCATTTTTGGCTTATTTCTGGGTGAAATTTGATACAAGTGCACGTGTTCGCTTAAAAGTAAAAATATGTCCCGAAAAATGTTAAATAAACGTAAGAAAAATACTTTATCGGTGGAAACTAAAATTTAAACTCTTAGAAAAGGTTGAGGAAAGCGTACAAGAGAAGTTGCTAGCCCAAGACTTTAATGTGACACCATCTTCAATCACCTATATAAAATGAAAGAGAAAACCTATCATCAGTCAAAGAAAAAATCATCACAAAGTCATTTGGTCCAAGTGATGGATGGTTTACCAAATTTGAATTGCGACACGGGTTCCGTTTTTTAAAATTTTGTGGCGAGATTCTCTCTAGTAATGTAGCTTCAATCAAGCCATTCATTCATATATTTATGGAATTGTATTGACAATTTACATATGTTCCATCTATTTTTGATTTAATGTACATATGTACATATATTTTTAATAAAAAAAACATCTTATAACTTTTGTTTTCTTGTTATAATTAATAGAATTGATAAAAAAAATAGTTTCATCGCATATTTTTACACTTAATGCACTACAATTTTGTACACTTTTGTATGCAAAAAAAGTCCAGAAATTAGAATAATTCAGAAATTAGAATTGCCCCAGGAACCAACTGGTTCTAATTTCCGAGCGTCTACTGATCTGCACATTTTGCTTATGCTTTTCAAACTGAAACATACTAAACTCTCGCCGAATTCTCACCATTATATATATATATATAATTCAAAGTAAAGCGACTTGGTTATCAGGCGGAAACTAAGCGTCTTATCAGCTGGACTTGCTTGAGAAAAAGAGAAACAAAGCAAAATTCTGTTAAAAAAGAAAAATAAATAAATAAATAATTCCAATGTTATATAAACTTTGGGTAGGTTTGTCAATATATTAATAAAGTTTGCAAATAAAAAATATTTCTAGCAATTTCAATATCTGTTTTATTTTCCACTAATCGAGAAAACTTTCTTCAAGTCTTACAGTTTTCAAGTTTTTTGTTTTATACAGTTTTTGTGTGTTATTTTATGTTTCCCTTGGTCGTATCATCATTAGAACTGATTTTAAAAGATAATAAGGAAATTCCCAATAAATGCCATTACTATCTGCATAAGCACCATTCAAGTTACTGCCAAAAAAAGAAAACAAATTTATAATAAAATATATCAATAAAATTCTGTAAGAAATAAAGTTTTCTTTAAAAAAACAAAAACCCACCTAACTCCACAGTCGTCGTACCACCAAGCGCCATGCAGAAGTTCAGCACAGTTGTCGTCATCATTATTATCGTTATCACGATCGAATGTGCTAAACTTTTGACCTTCATTCAAACGCAATCCATCGCCGTTATCACCGTCGTATTCGCCCAGTTTCTGTAGAGGATAGCCTTCCATCTCAGAACCTATCTTTATATCATCATATTTGGCATAAAATGAGTCACCACGAAAGTCCTCCATATGGATATAGAGTTCGTGTGATTCGGCATTTGTCATTGCATGCAACTTCTCCAGACCGATGAAGAATTCGCCAGTTAAATCTCCAAATCCTGTTTTATATTCCTCCCAGCCGCGATAGAAGTCAACGCTACCATTGAATCGACGGTGTATAACGGTCCAGCCGGATCCAGCTGACAATTCGCTGTTACACAGCACTTGAAAGGGTTCCGTAAAGCCCTCAACTTTAATCTCATGCACATTATTAGAGTCGCCAAATGACACACAACTGGAAGGAACGCTCTCTGCAATTGAAGTATTCGATGCTGCAATTGTTGAGGTCTGATTTGTAGCGACTTGTTTTAATTTATTTATTTCGAGCTTCATTCGAGACCACTCTTCGGATATATTCTGTACATGTGCTTCACTTGAGGTTAAGTTTACGCTCATTTCGATGAGAGTTTTATTAAGAGCAAACAAAACTTGGTTTTGACTCTCGAGCTTTTCTTTAAGTTCGTTGATTTCACTCAGCAGTTCAGTGTTATCGGTAGTCAAACATTTGGCTAGATTTTGATATAGTTTTATTAACATTGATACAACGCCATCTTTGGTTAATTGGATCTCTTGCGATAGATTGTTTTCTATAGCCAAAGAGTTCTGCAAACTCAAAAGCAATAAAGTTGTTAGCAAAAAAATATTAATTTGCATATTTTTTAATTAAATTTCCCGCACGTATTTCTTGCTTCGTTCGTTGTTTATGCCAAAACTAAACTGATGATTTTAGATGAAGAGCAATTTATATAAAATATTTGCATGTAGCTGAAGAACACGCACTATAAGCGTGAATATTTTAATTTTGCGTCTTATCTCAAATTGCCGAATCTAGCAATGAACTCAACCTATTTAAATAATCATTTACAGTCGAACTTCTATGTGTCGAACTGCCGTTGAACAAGGTTTTCTATTCAAAGAATTCATTTCATTTCCAGAACACTGCAATTTGGTTCAAGCAATAAGCCGTTCTATATTAAGAATTTTCTCTATAACGAAGTTTTTTCTTCTTCCCTCGAGATGCGTTGAATGAAAGTTCGAGTGTAGGTATGTGTTACTTTAAATTTATTTTTCAATGAACTAACACTTGAGGTCTTAGGATTAGAATTGATAAGTAAATTAAATATGACTCGAAGATTATTTCTTAATTTTGTATTGGTGTCAAGCTCATCCGATTGTTTCCTCAGCGCCGCATCACAAATGTTTATGTTGTTGTAGTCGGACGCAACCGACTACGGCATACTCGAAACCAGTATTAAAACCGGTGAAAAAGAGGCCTGATTGCACAGGGGTACGGGTGCGGCAGGGGTGTACGCTGCCTTAAAGATTCTCCGATGCAGATGGGGATGCCACCAGCTGTCTTCGTTGCGAATTTGGTGACTCTAGCTCAAAGTTTGTAAAGGGTGGGGACTCTAGCTCAAAGTTTGTATAAGGAGGGGAAAGGGGGGCGGAATGGTTGGGCGTGGCTCCAAAACTTAGTTGCAGTTCTTTGGGGGTTGCTATAGCTATCTGCCCACCAAATTTGGTGGCTCTAGCTACAACTCTGGAAGATACACGCATTCCCGTTTTTGACGAAGCGTTGGGGTGGATGGGGGTAGGCAGTATCGGTGGGCGTGGCATCAATCTTTTGATATTTTGGCACCAAATTTGGTGGCTAAAGCTCAAAACTGTGGGAGATATGACTGAAAAATGCGGGGGCTGGGGGCGGAATGGGTGGGCGTGGATTCAAAATTTTTGATACATTTTTTTTGGGGTTGCTAGCAGCAATCTGCCCACCAAATTTGGTAGTTTTAGCTGTAAGGATGTGCGAAATATGTGGATTTATCGGTTTTTAGTTATCGAATTTATCGATTTGCCAGCCCCCCAGTTATCGTAGAACCCCATCTTGACACTTTAATTTACTATCCCATAGATAAAGAAAATTTGAAAGTTTCAAGTCTCTAGCTTGAAGGGTGTGGAAAAACTTGCATACATACGGACAGACAGACGGACAGACACCATGACGACATTGCACAAACTCAATATACTCAAAATTTTGTAGTTTATTATTAAAAACGCATCAGTAGAAAACAAAAAAATAAAGAAATAAAATTTGTCCAAAAATTAGAATCAGTTTTCAATACATTACAGCTCTAAAATGTTGCAAATTCTAATTTCAGACTGATTCATTTTGCAAAATAAAAATAAAAGGGAGTCCCTATTTTATTATGTTATTCGTTCTATGTTTTTTTGAAATTTGATACAAGTGTGTTCGCTTAAAAGTAAAAATATGTCCCGAAAAATGTTAAATAAACGTAAGAAAAATACTTTATCGGTGGAAACTAAAATTTAAACTCTTAGAAAAGGTTGAGGAAAGCGTAAAAGAGAAGTTGCTAGCCCAAGACTTTAATGTGACACCATCTTCAATACCTATAAAAAGAAAACCTATCATCAGTCAAAGAAAAATCATCACAAAGTCATTTGGTCCAAGTGATGGATGGTTTACCAAATTTGAATTGAGGGTTCCGTTTTTAAAATTTTGTGGCGAGATTCTCTCTAGTAATGAAGCTTCAATCACGCCATTCATTCATATATTTATGGAATTGTATTGACAATTTAAATATTTCCCTTTTTTTTTGATTTAATGTACATATGTACATATATTTTTAATAAAAAAACATCTTATAACTTTTGTTTTCTTGTTATAATTAATAGAATTGATAAAAAAATAGTTTCATCGCATATTTTTACACTTAATGCACTACAATTTTGTACACTTTTGTATGCAAAAAACATAGTGGCGCATAGTTAATTTTGGCTATGCCAAGACTATGATACCCTTCACACAGCCAAATCAATGCACCCCCTCTTATGTTTCTGTGCAGTTGTTGGTAATTTTTCGCTAATATTTTTACCTTGAGCGTCATTTACTTGTTCGTGTGCAACAACAACAATTTGACATGTAGGTACTTGAAAGTGCAACAGAGACAACAATTGATAGTACGATATGGTAAATTTGTATGGTGGCTATGTCGTAGAATGCTCCGATCGAAATGAAATTTCTAGTGAACAAACCTACATGATCTAAGCAATCTGTGAAAGTTTCATCAAGATCGGTTCAGCAGTTTGGCCGGAAATCGTGTTGATATGGTAAATTTATATGGTGGCTATATCGTAGAATGCTCCGATCGGGATGAAATTTCATAGTGAACAAACCCGACATGATCTAAGCAATCTGAAAGTTTCATCAAGATCGGTTCAGCAGTTTGGTCGGAAATCGTGTTGAAACAGACAACGGACAGACGGACGACAGACGGAAATCAATTCTGAGCTCGTCTTGATCATTTTGATATATAGTTTATGGGGTCTCCCATCATTCCTTTAAGGTGTTACAGATTCATGACAAAGTCAATATACCCTGATTCACATGTGAAGGGTATAAAAAAGTCCAGAAATTAGAATAATTCAGAAATTAGAATTGCCCCAGGAACCAACTGGTTCTAATTTCCGAGCGTCTACTGATCTGCACATTTTGCTTATGCTTTTCAAACTGAAACATACTAAACTCTCGCCGAATTCTCACCATTATATATATATATATAATTCAAAGTAAAGCGACGAGGTTATCAGGCGGAAACTAAGCGTCTTATCAGCTGGACTTGCTTGAGAAAAAGAGAAACAAAGCAAAATTCTGTTAAAAAAGAAAAATAAATAAATAAATAATTCCAATGTTATATAAACTTTGGGTAGGTTTGTCAATATATTAATAAAGTTTGCAAATAAAAAATATTTCTAGCAATCGCAATATCGTTTTTATTTTCCACTAATCGAGAATATTGTCTTCAAGTCTTACAGTTTTCAAGTTTTTTGTTTTATACAGTTTTTGTTTGTTATTTTATGTTTCCCTTGGTCGTATCATCATTAGAACTGATTTTAAAAGATAATAAGGAAATTCCCAATAAATGCCATTACTATCTGCATAAGCACCATTCAAGTTACTGCCAAAAAAGAAAACAAATTTATAATAAAATATATCAATAAAATTCTGTAAGAAATAAAGTTTTCTTTAAAAAACAAAAACCCACCTAACTCCACAGTCGTCGTACCACCAAGCGCCATGCAGAAGTTCAGCACAGTTGTCGTCATCATTATTATCGTTATCACGATCGAATGTGCTAAACTTTTGACCTTCATTCAAACGCAATCCATCGCCGTTATCACCGTCGTATTCGCCCAGTTTCTGTAGAGGATAGCCTTCCATCTCAGAACCTATCTTTATATCATCATATTTGGCATAAAATGAGTCACCACGAAAGTCCTCCATATGGATATAGAGTTCGTGTGGTTCGGCATTTGTCATTGCATGCAACTTCTCCAGACCGATGAAGAATTCGCCAGTTAAATCTCCAAATCCTGTTTTATATTCCTCCCAGCCGCGATAGAAGTCAACGCTACCATTGAATCGACGGTGTATAACGGTCCAGCCGGATCCAGCTGACAATTCGCTGTTACACAGCACTTGAAAGGGTTCCGTAAAGCCCTCAACTTTAATCTCATGCACATTATTAGAGTCGCCAAATGACACACAACTGGAAGGAACGCTCTCTGCAATTGAAGTATTCGATGCTGCAATTGTTGAGGTCTGATTTGTAGCGACTTGTTTTAATTTATTTATTTCGAGCTTCATTCGAGACCACTCTTCGGATATATTCTGTACATGTGCTTCACTTGAGGTTAAGTTTACGCTCATTTCGATGAGAGTTTTATTAAGAGCAAACAAAACTTGGTTTTGACTCTCGAGCTTCTCTTTAAGTTCGTTGATTTCACTCAGCAGTTCAGTGTTATCGGTAGTCAAACATTTGGCTAGATTTTGATATAGTTTTATTAACATTGATACAACGCCATCTTTGGTTAATTGGATCTCTTGCGATAGATTGTTTTCTATAGCCAAAGAGTTCTGCAAACTCAAAAGCAATAAAGTTGTTAGCAAAAAAATATTAATTTGCATATTTTTTAATTAAATTTCCCGCACGTATATCTTGCTTCGTTCGTTGTTTATGCAAAAACTAAACTGATGATTTTAGATGAAGAGCAATTTATATAAAATATTTGCATGTAGCTGAAGAACACGCACTATAAGCGTGAATATTTTAATTTTGCGTCTTATCTCAAATTGCCGAATCTAGCAATGAACTCAACCTATTTAAATAATCATTTACAGTCGAACTTCTATATGTCGAACTGCCGTTGAAAAAGGTTTTCTATTCAAAGAATTCATTTCATTTCCAGAACACTGCAATTTGGTTCAAGCAATAAGCCGTTCTATATTAAGAATTTTCTCTATAACGAAGTTTTTTCTTCTCCCCTCGAGATACGTTAAATAAAAGTTCGACTGTAGGTATGTGTTACTTTAAATTTATTTTTCAATGAACTAACACTTGAGGTCTTAGGATTAGAATTGATAAGTAAATTAAATATGACTCGAAGATTATTTCTTAATTTTGTATTGGTGTCAAGCTCATCCGATTGTTTCCTCAGCGCCGCATCACAAATGTTTATGTTGTTGTAGTCGGACGCAACCGACTACGGCATACTCGAAACCAGTATTAAAACCGGTGAAAAGAGGCCTGATTGCACAGGGGTACGGATGCGGCAGGGGTGTACGCTGCCTTAAAGATTCTCCGATGCAGATGGGGATGCCACCAGCTGTCTTCGTTGCAAATTTGGTGACTCTAGCTCAAAGTTTGTTAAAGGTAGGGAAAGGGGGGCTGGGGCAGGTATGGGTGGGCGTGGCATCCAAATTTTTGATGCAGATCTTTGTGGCATGTCAATTGCTATCTTCATACCAAATTTGGTGACTCTAGCTCAAAGTTTATAGAAGGTGGGGAAAGGGGGTGGAATGGGTGGGCGTGGCTCCAAAATTTTTGATGCAGTATTTTGGGGGTTGCTAGTAGCTATCTGCCCACCAAATTTGGTAGTTCTAGCTGTAAGGATGTGCGAAATGTGTGGATTTATCGGTTTTGAGTTATCGAGTTTATCGATTTGCCAGTCCCCCAGTTATCGTAGAACCTCCATCTTGACACTTTAATTTACTATCCCATAGATAAAGAGAATTTGAAAGTTTCAAGTCTCTAGCTTGAAGGGTGTGGAAAAAACTTGCATACATACGGACGGACAGACGGACAGACACCATGACGGACATTGCACAAACTCAATATACTCTTGACCTTCGGTAACGAGTATAAAAATAAATCGATTTTCAAAGCAAACATTGCAGCAATTCAAATTATTTCTATAACTGTATCCAATCTAATTAAAATAACAGGGTGATTTATTAACAGTGTGATCAATATAATATAGAATATGCACTATGCACTCACCGGTAGCAGCAGCAACACAGATACAGTTCAATGCAAGTGCTCTCGCTCTCTCACTCTCTCTTTTTCACTTAGCACTTACACAAAAACAAAAACCTCACAACCACACACACAACATTAATTAAATCAGATGCTCTCATCTTTCTTTTCTATATACATATGTATGTAAACTATTTTATTTTATTTTCACATTTCACACACAAGAAAAAAAATAAAAATAAAGAAAAGTAATTAACACCGTCTTGAATGCTTCGCTTATTGTTCAGATTTACAGCGCGCTCAACGCAACAACAACACACTCGTATGAGCGCGGTTATCCTCTCTCTTTAATTTTTTTCGCGACCCGGCAAAGCAGCAACAAATTGGCGCGCGTTTCACAATTTTCATTTGCTAAAAAACACTTTAAAAAGCAATTGCACGGCGATTCTATAATGTTATAAACACTTTGCGTATGTTCAGTGTGTTATATAAACACAATTTGACTATTTATATATGGCGTATCAATTGAAATTAAATAAATAAACCGGCGATAATCTTCCAGCGATGTAAAGACGCGGAAAGTTCCAGGCTTACTGCCGTTGTGGATAAAGTGAAACAGTGGAAGGTAACGATCGCTCTCTGCAGTTAGAGCAGGAGGGTCGGTTTTATTTCTCTATTTGCGAAGTTGATGTACATTCGTGTGCAGCAACAACGTAATAGGCAAGCAGTTTTATTTTTGCATGTATTTTACTATTGCCGGTGCTCTTGCTTTAAATATTGTAGTCGGACAGATATGTACATATGTATATAGCATGCATAACCTAGCATTTACATTAACGTGAATGTTAATATTGACATTGATGTTAACATTAACATTAACGTCAGCATTACAGACTAAAGGCCTGTACGCATGAGCCCCTTACAGCTCCCGTACCGCATACATGAGTTGTAATACATGATCCTTGATTGTAAGTTACTTTATGGTTTCCTATCCTACATGCACTGGTATTAGTGCTTTAAATTAAATGCCGTTCTTTATTGAACAAACATAATACTGTGAGAAGAGCTGAGACCATTAAATATAGCAGAGCGTAGCTTTCAAATGCAAATGCATAGATTTACACGTACAGTCGAATTTCAGTTTTGCAACGCTGGTCATTCATTCTCTTAAAAATTTTTAATTCTATGACACTTGCCAACGATTTTGCCACCGCAACTACTATACAGTTATGCAGCGATGAGCACAATTTCGAATGATTTCAATCATCATTTATTAAAATTACTTTCCCATCGCTTCTCAACCCAACATTTAAATTATTCAAAGTTTAAATGCCACACAAAAAAAAACAAGCCGCGCAATAAAGTGTGGCATTCATATGTGGCATGGCCAAGCAGCAATGTCATGCATTGACAGCCTGTTACCTGCTGCACACTTACGAACACACACATACACACACATGAACAAACAATGGCCGACAATGTTGACGCCATTGTTGCCTTATGCCGCCAATGCTTGCCACATGGTTGCACGTACGTGCTTGGGCGCATTGTGACCGTCTAACGGAATAGGAATAGGAAAAGGAAACTTAATGCCGGAACAGCAAATAAAATTTTCCACTAGACAAAACTACAACAAAAAAACAGCAAATGCATGTTAAACACGTATGAAAGCCTTAGACGAGAAATCGTCACTTCAATGTTATCGATAACATGGGTTCATAAGAAATTGGAAGAATTCGCGATAACTTGACACAATCTTGTTTGGTGTTAATTTACCTTCTGATAGTTCATATAGACAGACATGACTGAAGAAGAATATATATATTTTTGCCTGTTACAATCGAAATTCCATATAATGAACAATCGTTTAACGAAGTTTTCTTTATAACGAATTCATTTCAATCAAAAATCCCATTCCATCTTACGAATATAACAAAGTTTTTTCTTGTCCCCTTGGAACACAAATTTTTATTAAGTGAACACTTTACATGTTAGGTTTTTTTTCATTATAATACACAAATCTCAAAGAATTATAAACAATAAAAATATTTTACTTTAACACTCTTATAAAATGTCACCAAATTAAGTTGAGCCATGGATAAACAAAAAAGAACAGCCACTGTGATATAAAATGTTTGAAATATCAACTACATCAGCAGCAACCGTTCTCTTCCTTTTAAACAATTTACAAAGCGCACAGTCGAAAATAAAAAACATAAAAAACAAACACACACAAAACATTTTTATTAACAAATCGTTGTAAATTGCAGTGCAACCAAAAAGAACAGCCACTGTGATATAAATGCTTTAAATAATATTGTAATATATCAGCAACAGCAGTTCCCTGCGGTTAAACACAACATACATAGAATATGTATTTATCCATCAGATGATAACATAATAACGTTGTATGGCACTTTTGGTACAAAAAGAACAGCCACTGTGATATAGACATGAGGTGCAAAACATATAGCACAGCAACTATTCTCTCTACATAAAAGGCTATAAACAGATATTTGAAATGGGTTTTGTTTTGATATATTGATGATATTTGGGATAGAGCACGCGCTATAAAGGAAAATCACTGTGATATGTAACGATTTAGTTAACGCATATCACAACGATCGTTCCTTTAAGCGAATGACCCGATTTCAAGATGAACAAGATGATATAGTTAATCGCTGCGCATGCCACAACGAACTTCAATGGTTGTCTAGCTTTATGATCAGAGAAATCACCTAAGGCTGGACGACCAAAGAAACTAATTGCAACCTCTATACTATGATATAGAAATGTATATTCGAAATCACAAAACTTTTACTAATGTTGAACATTTTAAAATTATAGCACGAGTGTTCGGTCTAGTCACTTTGTATATAGCATAAAGACTTTGGTTTCAAAAAGCGACCATACCGACAATCGCCATTTAATTTTAAAATAACGATTAAGTTTTTCAAGCACTTTCAAACACAATTTTCTTCTTCATTTATGTTTTTTGCTACAATTTTGAGACACACTTTGCCCAGTGATGATATATTATAATACTGAAGACATAACTGCACAGAATGCATCCCAAAAGCAGAGCTACGAAAGTTCTAGAACACTTTAAATCGAATATTATTATTATTGCTTTTTTGCTGATCCATTTCGATTATACGACAAACTTCACCCAGTGATGATGTACAGAAATTTAGTTGTCAAAACTGAACAAGGTTTGCCATATAATTATTTTCGTTATCTTTTGCCAAGCGATCCTTACACTTCAACACTTTAATGTAGACTGATGTTCTAAGCCAGCGTAGCTTCAACTTATATACCCTAACTCTGAGGCTTACCTGAACTTAAGAGTCGGCTTAGCGCTGCTTACCTGTGATTTACCTGCGCTTTCCACGGAAATCGCAGCTTCGAAACCTTCGTGAAAATTCCGACGCTTAGAAATTTTGCAACTTAATCCGTGGCCATAAACGGATTAATCTCGCATATTCTGGGTAAAAACGCGCAGCTGTGTCGCGCCATAAATTCGCAGAAGTGCAATTGGGTTAGTCCTGCAAAGGATCGCAGGATCACTGGATTGTTTAATTGGCCTGTTAGCCCGAATCTGAACTTGGCCAGCACACGTCCTTGTCTTCAACGCACTTTTGTGACAAACTGTACATGCTGGTACGCAAATTATTAGCAGCTACTGTGGCAAAAAGTCCTTGAGCTCATACCAAAATTACCACCTGTTGACATTTTAAATTTGCACCCAAAACAACCGCCACTTAAGATCTTAGAAATACACTTTCTTAAGAACTGTTGTTTACTTTCAATTGCTTGGTTTAACCCTACTTCAAGGTGGACATTTATACAGTCGTACTTGCATAGAACGAATCTCAAGGGGACAAGAAAATACTTTGTTAGAATGGGTTTTTGATCGAACCAAGATGCAGGGCAATATAGAAACCGTTTCTAACAGTTTCTTAACTGGTTTTCGGCTTTTAAGCTGAAGCTATCACTTTTCATAGAATCCATTAGTTAGTGGGAAATCTTACATTATTATTTGAAAACACTTTCCCTAAGCCATATGAAGCCATTTCATCAGTCTGTTTCAATGTCATTTGAAATATAAATTTACAATCTGTGCTTATGTAACTGAAAATAGAAGCATTTTCACCTTATTTAAGTAAGAAACCCACCAAGAAATCATAATCGTTAGACTGCTGCAGTAGTACGGACACGTTCCCAGTTTCTTAAGGATGGTATTAAAATAAGCTCAGCTGGATTAAAGAAAATAACACAACATATACATATATGTGATTTAAATAAAATCGTTTATTAACTCAGACACTTAAATTTAAAAATACTTTTTATTTTTATATATTTTACACAGATTTTTTCTTAATTCTAGACATAAATTCTAATTTAAATACAAATTTTAATGAACATATTGTACGGAACTTAAAGTAAAGTAAAGCCTTGAGTAAGTTTTAAACATTATTAGATTTTAGTTTTTTTTTTTTGTAAATTTTATTTAAAATGAGAAAAATATATTGTCCTGAAATAAGCAACATATTTTTTTAATGCAAGTTTGTAGATCCTATAAAAAAAAAATAAAACAAAAATAAATTAAAAAGCCAGTTTCCCTTTAAGGAAACAAAGTTTTGGCGAACATCAATAACTCTTATGATTAAGAAAATCCATGCAAATTTTGAATAATTGTTTCTAAAATCCAGATAAATACATATGCGTTTGTCTGTATTCAAAAACCCTTTAAAGAGCTATATTTGATATACAATAACTGTTTGTTTAAAATTGATTATTTATTCCTTAGACATTTATCCAATCAACATCTGTTGTTTATCCTTTAAGAAAACATGCTCCACCAAAGCAAACCACATCAAAAAATCATAAATAATAACACGAGTTGTTTTTTGTTTTTTGGTTTTTCTTTAAGCTTTCGCTTTGTATATTTTTATTTTATTTTTTTGTTTGTTTATTTGGTAAAATTAAATCAATATTTTCATTCAATTATATATTTTTTTGATATTACCTTTTTTCAGTTATCATTTCTTAGAAAAACGAACATATATGTTTCATATTTTCAGCGTACAACTAGAAGAAGAAGAAAACAAAGATTGAAATAAAAGCAAGATGAAATTTGAAATCAAATAATAATAATATATAGTATAGATTAATAGTTGTTTCTAAATTCATAGTTTGTTTCTTGCAGTTGTTGTGTGTTTTCTTTGTTTCATACATTTTGCTGCTCTTATTTGTTGTCTCTTCCAAGCACTCATTCCTCGAAGCACTCATTACTCCATTAACAGCTGTGGGAAGTAAAAAAGATGTACAACAATATTATTGGGGGGGAGGGCGAAAACATTAAGAGAAATGTTAGCGAAATGCTTTCTTCTGGCCGCCTTAAAAGCGTTCTTGTTCTTGTTGTTTTTGTTGTTGTCCGTTATCTATGGTATGTAAATATGCGTTAACGCTTTTGCGTTTTAGAACTAAAATTAAAAGCAAAACTTTGCAGTTTTTAAATGGAAACCTAAAGAAATAGAAAACAATTAATGATAACAAATTTTATTTTATGCTTTTTTCAAACTTACCGTTTTGTATAAAATATATGGGCTTCCATTAATTTTGTGGCATCAATGCCGAGGAAATCAATGGGGTAGGTTAACTATGAAAAACTAAGCCTTAATGCTACATGTAATAGCTTTTTACACTGAAAATAAAAGAATTGAAATCTTATTTAAATAGTATCAACAGATATGTGACATTTATTTTTTGTAAGAGTTCTTAGAAAAGGTTCAGTTTTAATTTAAGTGTAAAGAATTTAAGCTAAAAGTTGTAAGATATAGTTTTAATTGCATGCATTTTTAATAATTTATAAATTTTTTTGCTTATTAAAGAACTTCAAATATTGAAACCGTTTTTAAATTTCATATTTTTGAATACTTTGAATTATTGTTTGACTAAAAGAATCCGAAACAAATAAAATACCAATAATGTTTGCTTTATAAGCTAAGAAAAAGTATTTTATAAATTTAAAAAATAAAAATAATAAAAATGTGTTTTTTGTGTACCGAAAATCAATTTTATTAAATGTCAAAAATGTTTTTGGAATTCTTATGGTTTTTTTTAATGCTTTTCGAATATATTTAAATACCCATCTGCTAAAGGAGATTCTATAAAAAATATAATAGTGTATAGGAAAGAGTATTAAAGTAACAAGTTTTTTTTTTTATGTACATAGAAAACAGTCTTGTGTTTGTCACAGAAAATAATTGAAGAAAGAATACATATATACAGAGAATGATAATAATTGTAGTTAAAGACATTTATCAAACTTACAAGAAATTGTCGTTGCCGCTTTAGCGGCTGCTTTTGCCGCTGTTGCAGTAACTTGTGTTGTTGTTGTTGCTGCTATTGCTGGCATTGCTCTGGTAGCAGCATGCGTTAATTGTTTTTGTTGTCTCTGTTGATGTTGTTGTTTTTGTGGTGGTTGCTGTTGTTGCTGCTGCTGCTCTTGTTGTTGTCATCTTCATCAACAATGTAGTAGCTAAAAGGAGTGTTGCTGTTGTTGTTGTTGTTGCCACCAAAACCGCCGCCGCCGCCGCCACCGCCACCATTTTTATTGCTGTTGTAGGCAGCAAGTGTTGTTGTTGTTGTAGTTGTAGTTGGCTGCTTGCGCTTGTGTCCGGTTATGCTTAGAGCGGCCGTTAGACTCGAAGCCGCATGCAGTATTGAACGTTGGTTGAAAATGCTATTATATGCAGCCGCTGCTGCCGCATTGTTGTTCTTACGAAATTTATGCTGATGATGATGCAGAGACGGCGGTGGCGGCGGGGCCGGTGGTTGCTGTTGTTGTTGTTGCTGTGACAACGGTTGTTGTTGCTGCTGCTGCTGTTGTTGTCCTTGTGGCTTTGGCGGTTGTCACGAGCAGGCAAGCTCAGCTGTTGCTGGGCTGTTGTTACTAGTGTTGTTGTTGCTGCCATTACTTTGCTCATTGCTGTCCAAACAGCTGCTCTCAGTGCCATTGTTGGCCTTTGCTTTAAAAGTGGGCGCATTCATTTGAGCCGCTGTGGGCGTAGTGGGCGTCATACCACCCGTTTCGCTAGAGGCATTCGAATTGTCCTCAGTTAGCTGTGAAGCAAAGCAATGGCAAATAAATTGATAGTTCTATTGTGATATTGTTAAACAGCTTACCGATTCACTTAGACGATGCACTTTGGCATTTTTGCTGCTTGGCGCTGCCGGCTGTTGTCCCTGTGGCAACGATTCCTGCGACTGTGCCAGCTCTGTGGAGAGACGCTTGCGATTTGCAAGCATTGTATTATTGAAATTATTATGAGCCTCCATCGATTTGCGTTCGCGCTTAAGAAAATCGCCATCCAAATAAACCGACAGCTGTTTGCGTTTCACATGACGCGCATCGATGGCCATGCCCTCTTTCAACATTTTTATGTTTACCTGCAGCAGAGAGAGATATTTGTATAATATGCAATTAAAAATCGATTAAAGTTGTTTGCTTACGCCATGCATAATCACATGCTCTGTAAAGTTTTGTATGCTCTCGGTTAGATCAATGTTGAGGTTCTCGGAACGCTCAAACTCCAAACCAATAAACCAAAGCGAACAAAATGGTGCTGCAACTGTTGATGTTGCTGGCTTTTCATCTTTTTGCTGCTGCTGCTTTAAATCGTCTTCGTTGCCGCTATTATTCTGCGAATTGTTAGCGGTAACAGCGCCCTTCTTTAACTCAAAACACTTTGGATTGACATGGGCGAGCGCAATGTGCGGATTGCGTTCCAAGTTGCCAATGAGTAGACGCACTTTGGACTCAACGAGACCGCACCATTCCAAATGATCATCGGCCGTTTGTGAGTTAACGAGCAGCACAATAAAATGACGATATCTATAGAAGAAACTGGGCGCCTCAAAGAGACGATCCCAGGTGACGCGTCCGAGCATGATTTCATCGGTGATGCTCATGCCGCGATTAAATTCGGTCAATATGACTTTCTTTGTGGATTCGGACACATTGAATGTAGAGTTTTGTTGTGGATATGCGGGCGTTATGATCGGCATCAAATGATAACGATCCGAGGCATTAACACGCGGATCCCAAACCTGATAAGCCAAAAAATTGATTATCAAATAGTTCATTATATACGAATAAATCTTCAAGTTCTTACCTGAAATCGTAGATTCACATTATCTGGATGTTTTAGCAAGACCGGATTGGGCCACTTCCAGCGCGAAAAGACCAAAAAGAATTTGTGCACTAATGTTGCAGCGGCCGCATTTGGATATAGCTGACAAGTGCGTGCCACAAGCATTGCCCAAGTGACGCCACCAAAATAGCCAAGCGAATTCGAATATATGCCATGCTCTATAGAGAAAAGTATTATATGTAATTAAACCAAAAAGTCTTAGTTTGTATTCATCTCGAACTCACTTTTAGCCCACAATTTGATGGCGCGCAATGCCAGGCGAAAGTTCTCAATGTTGGGAACTAGGGCAAGTATCTCATCGGTAACACGGCAACCGTTCAAGCTGCGCACCGAACGTGGATCCAGATTCTTGAGCAGATTATCATCGCGCAAATCGAAATCATCGGGTATCTCTTTCAAGGAGAGTCGGGCAAACAATAAATCAATTTCAATGCCATCGAAATTCATTTTAATGACGGGCACAAATGCCTCCTCAACGGAACGGCATTCGGTGACCTCTGGCTGCTTTTTGAGCACCTCGAAGAAGCTTTGAAAATAATCGGTACGCTCGATATTGCGTGGCGCCACGCACAGTGCATCAATATCGGCACCCTTATGATGCACACCCAGTCGATACGACCCAAATGTATAGATCTTGCCGCCAAGCCTTTCGGCAGCAGCTTCGGGCATATTCTTGCTAACCGATATCTCTTTGACCCACTGTTTGACCAGCGTATTTAGCTTGGCCAATATCTCCATGCGATGATTCAATTCTTGTTGGCTTTCGAAAACATTATACGGCTCGAGCGATTTGCCCAACTCTCCTGTACGCTGCAGATCCTCGGGCCGTGGCTCAGCCAAGCTAATGGCTGATGTCATGCCCAATTGTTTGGCTGGCTGAGAGCCATTGCTGCCATTGTTATATTGCTGGCGTTGTATTGGTTCGGAATTCCACATGTTTAAAATACTGCAATCATAAATAATACAAATCAAATTATGCATTTATTTAACTTAAATAATATTGCATTACTTACCTAACTAGTCTTATGGTTATAGTTGGTTAAGTTTATTAATTTTAATAATTAAAAGTTGCCAGTTGCAGTTGTTTGTTGTTGTTGTATGGTATAATTAAAATGGAATTATATCTTCGTTGCGCACAATAATAAAATGCTGAAAGTACATATAAAAATAAAATTATTAATTACTTCATATCTTTTTTTATCTTTTTCTCTCACAATGCAATACTTATGTGCAATGCGATAAGATAGAAAGATTAATATTGACTTTACAATAATTTTTATCAAACTTTTTATTAATCACTTTTGAATAAAAAGTGCATTTGCTAGCAACATTTATTAACAAATAGAATCTGTTTAACAGATACACAAGCTCCAAATAAGAGTTCTGGAAAAAAAGAGAAATGCTGAGCGCACAGAACACAGCCTGTTGCTGAGTTGGCCACACTCAAGTGAGAGCTTATCATGTTTGTTTTTTTTTTTCTCTTGGTCACATAAACAAATGCGTAGATATCGTTTTTTTTCTTCTTTGTATTTCGACAGCGAAAAAGTGCAAGCTAATCGTCGACACTTTACAAACATAAACAAAAAGCAACAGTAAAAGCGTATCAAAACGGAATTAAAAATCAGATAGACACCCACACACACACCCACATACACACTCACGCGCATGCAGGCAGTTAACTGAGAGAGAAAAGAAACTCACGCGCACACGCACTCACCCACACGCACAAATTGTGAATACAAACAAAATGCGCTGCGCATAGAACTTTTATATTAACTTCTGCTTACCTGCGCTATTTGTTGTAAATTTTCTACCCTTTTTTTTTGTATTTTTTCTTCTTGTTAGGCTAAGTTTTAGGTATCAAACAAATTGAAGTTTCGTTATGTTGCTGTTGTAATTGTGGTATTTGTTGACGCAAGTGTATGCGTGTATATTTTGTATGCATGGGTGCAAATGTATACATGTATGCATGTACTTTGGCAACGTCCGAGAGTTGGGGCCCATTCATTTGTGTCGCTCCGGCTTTTTTTTTCCTAAAGCACTTTTGTATTTGTCATTTGTGTCGCGCTTTGTGTGTGTTATTTTTTATTTGCGGTCGCGCATCGTTTTCTTCTTCATGCTCATCTTTTTCATATCGTATGCGCTGCTATATACCCACATGTAACTTTTTTCTCTTCGTTTTTCTGGCCTGCTTCTGCTTTTTTATGCTACGTGACTTTGAGTCGCTCGTTGCTTGACGCACGCCATGCATACAATAAGAAATCACTTTTCATTTAATGAATACAGCATTGAGTAAATTGCGCCTGGTGTTTTCGTGTCTAGTATTCATTCGACGTTTTATGTTTTCGTTTTAACGCGTTCAACAATATCATATGAGCAAAACCGCAACGACCGATACAAATGTGTGTGGATAATAAAAGAGAAGCCAGAAAATTCAGAGTTGTGTTTTGAATGTCTATCGCAATGCTTGCACAGCTCTCCGCGTTGCGCAGTTTTAAAAATACTAACACAAAATACCAAAACACACAGTCCATACAACGTTTGAATTTGTTGGCAGGAACTTTAACATCTTGTCGTTTGCGGTTAAAAAATTAAGCCTTTAAATTAAATAAGAGACATTACTTGAAATAACAATGCCTCGATTTGTTTTTCTTTGTTGTTAATTTGCTTTGCATATGTTATTGTTAACTAGGTGGCAGCTTGGCTTTGCTTAAATCCATATAGAACTTCAACCCAATGGCAACTCTGCTAACAGCTGTGAACATTATTTGTATATTGTTGAATTTAAGAAAACTATGCAAAAAGTGTAGCGAACTAACAACAATGTAAAAAACCACGCACTTAATGGCAGCCACAACATGATACCCTGGATGCGCGAAAAGTTCAATGAGAAGCGCGCCAAGTGGCTAGCACGCAACAAGCAGCGGACCAGCAACGAAACCGAAACCAGCTCAAGTTCCACACAGTGCACTGCAAGCAGCGTCAGCGCCAGTGGCAGTGGCAGTGGCAGCAGAGTCTCAGTTTGCGCAGCGGCACATCCAACAGCCTCCAGGTGCATCATCATGTTGAGACCCAGACGGATGGCAACGGTGGCGGAGGCTGTATTCTTCGCACTCCCTCACCAGCAAGAAGAAGACGAATTCAATTGGAGTTGCAACTGCAGCAGCAGCAACAGCAGCTGCAAAAAGCAACAGCAGCGGCAGCAAGGAGCAAAGAGAGAGCAGAGCAGGCGAATGAGTAAGTTGACAAACGCAACAAAAGTGAATTCAAAATAAATGCCAACATTTAATTATCCCAAATATCGAAATTCTCCGTTGGATTAACCACAACACAAAAATACAAACTATGCAAAAATTGCGCAGTTTGTTTCTTAAGTGAGTGAAATTGGGAGATAAAGTGTTGGCCAGCTGCATAAACATTACCTAAACTCGATCTTTGCCTTACAGAAAAAACAATGCAGGCATCCGAACGACATCATCAACGATTGTCGCAAATCCGGAAGCATTGCCCAAAATTGGTGAAACAATCATTGTGCGCGTCATTTGTCCCAGTTCCCGTGTGCTCATCTTCAAGACGGATACAAACAAGCGTCTAAATGATCTAAAAAGTGAGGTGATCCTCGAGCTAAGCGATGATCCCGATTCCATACAACTATTTGCACCCGACGTTCGCCATTTGAATCCACGCTATAGACTCTACCGTGCCGAATATTTTGGTGGTGAGCTCAATGAATCTCAGACTCTCGCTCAGCTGCACGTGCGTCACTACGAGACCTTCATATTGTCACCGAAACGGAGTACTCTATCGCAAACTTTAACGCACACTCGCGAGGTGCCCGGACCCAATGATGCACTACTCGAGAGTGCCACTCGTTTTGTGCATAACAATACATGCTCGCTGCCCATCATCGATATCAATGAGATCTTTCAGCAATCAAATGTATGCATTTGGAATTTCTAATTCCATTTTTTTTATTAATCATCGTTCTCATCTAATTAGATTCAATATGATGTGCGTAAAGTGCTAATTTCGTTGGCTCAGGCATCGGCAGTTATTATTGGTGCTGGACCTTATGCGCCACGTTTGATAAGTATGTTGAAGCAACGTCTGGTAAATCGACGTAATCATCAGGCGGATACGCTGCAGTGTCTCGTTGATATGGGCTTTAGCCGCGAGGTAGCCGATAATGCTTTGCATAACAATAATGGCGTCTATGCAACGACCCTCGAATGGCTTATACAAAATCAGCGCGAGGAACTGGAGGCACAACAACAAAATCAGCCTATACCGCCACATCCACCGTCTATGCAACGCAGTGTCTCATCCATATCACCCTCAACTATAGACACAGATAATGTAACTACAATTTCTACTGTTATAAGCATATCAATCAACTTTTTGTTGTTTTGTTTTCCAGGAATCCATTGAAAATACTGCTGCCTTGTTGCAAATTGTGCGTATTTATAGTCATCGTGATACACCGCCAAGTGAGGAGTGTGTCGAATCGCTAATTGAGATGGGTTTTGATGAGGCTGCCGTTTTGGTGGCGCTCAAAAAGACGGGCAACAATAAAGCATCCGCATGCGATTGGCTTTGTGAGAATCGTACGGCTAGTGTCATAGAGCTAAGAGAGGGTTTAGCTCCGGATTCGCCCATACTTAAAGTAATACTTGAAATGCCGCAAGTCCAACAAACGCTCAGCAATCCAAAGACTTTTTTGGGTAAGCCACAAAAACTTCATCGCAAAGCTTTCAATTTCAACTTTTATTCATTTGATTTAGCATTTTTGGCCATTTTGGAGAATGAGAATGCCATAAGGGTTTGGCGTGGCGATAATGATACCACATCGGTTATCACACATATCCTGCAAAAGTATCACGAGGAGAAGCATGTGATGGGCATCAATCAGTTCTATATGAATCGTTGGTAATACTTAGTAGTAAAAGGCGAATGCTTCTCAAAGATAAATACATAACGTGGCCTAAATAATTAAAAAATAACCAAATTCTATTTATACATTCACAAAAATGAAAAAACATTTACATATATACATATACAAATCTATATATACATACATAGGCCGGGTTAAAGTTAAGCGCATTTAAGCATACATATTATGTTGTATGACAAGTATTTTTGTAGCCAAAAAAAAAATCAGAGATTAATATTATACAAAAAAATAAAATAAAACTTAATTGCACCAAGCCAAAAAAATAAAATAGAAAAAATGCTTCGCTTTCAGAGCACAATTTGGCTGCAATTAAAATAACGCTTACCGATCAGTACGAAATGAAGGAAAGAAATGCATTAAGTAGTCTATAATAAATTATGATTATATCATTGAATCACATCTATATCTATAGTTCTTTTAGTTCTAGTCATGATCCTAAACTTATTTCAACTTATCTATAGCTTATCAAAACACTCGCACAACATCTACTCTTAACTTTAAATCGATATCTTATGTGAACGAAATCGTTTCATTAATTCTGTGCGGTTGTATTACACCAAAAACAAAAAGTTGTTGACATTATTAACGAGTGAAAAGGAATAATGGAATAATCGCAACTAAACATAAAGTATTATTTTGTATGACAAATATTGTATTTTTATTATTTAAGTAATAAAATAAATTAGTTTTTTATAAAATATTGTTTTGGTTACCCCAGCCGAATCATTTCTAACCTTATTACTCAACTGTTTGTTTACCGGAAGATAGCAAGAGAGCGAAAGTATTATGTATGTTGACTACTCTTTAAGCAAATGCTGGAGTTGCAGCTACTCGAGTAGTTCAAGAGCACAGATCAAAGTATTGGGCAGTGAGAGCGAGCTTTGTGGATGTTGTTTGCTCACACATGTAAATTTTACTGTGACTGCTGCTAGCTCTGTGAATGCAAATAGTATCCACTACATTGCAGCTGTGAGAGTAAAATGTGGACTTAGTTTCCATCTGGTGGATTCTGTGAGTTCAGCTTCAACATTGAAGCAAATTAAATATGAAAAAACTTTAAACATAAAAAAAAAATAAGTAAAACAAGAATTAGCAAACTAACTGGCTAACAAAACACGTTCCCTTGCCAACCGCAAACCAAATTCAAGCATACATAATCAGAGCCTATAATTATGTATGCCTTACATGCGTATGCATGCCTGTGTGTGTGTGTGTGTCCTTATTGTCAAGGGCCATGTGGCATGTGGCATGCGGCCAACTGTTTTCATAAGCGTAACAAACATTTTCACAAGCCCAATTAGTTGACAACCCGCCACCCACAGCTGACCGCTAAGCACACACATATGCGGAGAGTTGTTGTTGCTGTTGTTGTTGTTGTTGCTGCCCCCAAACCATGGACATTTAGTTCAAGACTATGTCCTTGTTGGAGTCCTTCTGGCAATCTTCCGCTTCAGCATACTTATGTATCTCCTGCTTCCCGCCGACTTCTAAAAATTAATAAAAGCGCCAAAACTTTCTTCCTTTCTTGCTTCTTGTAGTTTTTTTTCGTCTCGCTTTTTTCCTTCTCTTTATGTTGGCCTTTTGTCAACTCGCCACGTGCACAACAAACATAGTTGCGAACAAAAGTGAAAAAGCCAAGAGCAATAAAGTTTTCAATTGTTTCTCTATAGAACTTCGACGCAATATGCTTTTGCCTCTCTTTTTTATTTTCATGGAAATAAAAAAAAAATTTTTATAGTTATTTATGAGTATTTAAGACAAATAACTTTAAATTAAGAACATGAGAAGAAAAACTTAAAATAAAATAAATAAAAATTATATATATTTTTTTGCCAAATTTGATTATAATATTGATGATGGATCAACATTCTTAAAGTTTATAAATTATTAGAAAAAGTCCAATTTTAAGTTCTTTAATTTGGTAGCTTTACAACAGATAAGGCTTGAAGAGTATTTCTTAGTCGCTTTTTCTTTTGATTGCAAACATTTTATTATATTTTTTGAATATTTTTCTTTTTTTTTTGTAGTCGTTGACTTCAAAGTTTTTAACTGGCGCTGACTTTAAGTGCAATTCAGTGCCGAGGCACCTTAAAAAAAAAACAACTTTTTCTCCCACTTGTAGCTAACTTTGTGCTTTTTTTTCGCTTTTCTGCTTTTATGCTTGGTGTCTGCCACATTTTGTTTTGTAGTTTTGTGCAGTTTAAAAACGCATTGCCAAATGTGTCACACTAAAAAGTGCTGTTGTTGTATAGGAAGAGGTGTGGTGAGAGGGTATAACAGTATTCGGTTTGCCATTGCCTTTTGTCTTATGCATTGCACATTTTACACTTGACGCACAACAAAAGGCATCGTTAAGGGGTTGGCGGAGGGAGGTTAAGAGAGTGCTACTATTCAATAGTACGAAAAGACCTCGAGGACCTCAATCGCACCCCTGCTCCCCTGCCAACCATAAACACAAACAACTCAAAACTGGGTTAAGTATTTAAATGGTGAGAAAGGCGACAAATACTAAAAAAAACAAGTGGAAACGTTGCAGTCGGACGCAACTGACTGCGGCATACTCGAAACCAGTATTAAAACCGGTAAAATGAGGCCTGATTGCAAAGGGGTACGGATGCGGCAGGGGTGTATGCTGCCTTAGATGCCACCAGCTATCTTCCTTCCAAATTTGGTGACTCTAGCTCAAAGTTTGAATAGTTTAGGTAAGGAGGGGCGAAATGGGTGGGGCTCCAAAACTTTGATGCGGATTTTGGGTCATTTCCAGCTATCTTCCTACCAAATTTGGTGCTTCAGCTCCCAACTTGGAAGATACACCATTTTCGTTTCACGAAGCGTTGGGGGATAGAGGCGGCTTTTGGTGGGCGTGGCATCCAAACTTTTGATGCAGTTTTTGGGGGGTCATCATCACCTGTGTCATCATCACTGTGGGAGATATAGGCTTTTTTGACTTTAAAATGCGGGGGGCTGGGGGCGGAATGGGTGGGCGTGGCAGTTGATGCAGTTTTTTGGGGGTTGCTAGTAGCTATCTTCTTACCAAATTTGGTAGTTCTAGCTGTAAGGTTATGCGAAATAGGTGGGTTTATCGGTTTTGAGTTATCGAATTTATCGATTTGCCAGCCCCCCAGTTATCGTAGAACCCTCAATCTTGACACTTTAATTTATTATCCCGTAGATAAAGAGAATTGATGGAAAGTTTCAAGTCTTTAAGTTGAAAAAAAGTGGGAATGCATAAATACGGACGGACGACGGACACCATGACGGACATTGCACAAACTCAATATACTCTTGTCTTTACCTTAACGAGCATAAAAAAACTAAAAATAAAAATTGTAGTTTATTATTAAAAACGCATATCTGCACATTTTGTTTATGCTTTTCAAACTGAAACATACTCAACTCTCGCCGAATTCTCACCATTATGCAAATTATAATTCAAAGTAAAGCGACTTGGTTATCAGGCGGAAACTAAGCGTCTTATCAGCTGGACTTGCTTGAGAAAAAGAAAAACAAAGCAAAATTATGTTAAAAAAGAAAAATAAATAAATAAATAATTCCAATGTTATATAAACTTTGGGTAGGTTTGTCAATATATTAATAAAATTTGTAAATAAAAAATATTTCTAGCAATTTCAATATCGTTTTTATTTTCCACTAATCGAGAATATTGTCTTCAAGTCTTACAGTTTTCAAGTTTTGTTTTATTATACAGTTTTTGTTTGTTAATTTATGTTTCCCTTGGTCGTATCATCATTAGATCTGATTTTATTAAAAAAAAAGATACATCCCAATAAAAGCCCATTGCGTGTTTTCTATTTCCATAAGCACCATTCAAGTTACTGCCAAAAAAAAAAAAAAAATAAATTTATAATAAAATACATATATCAAAATACTGTAAAAAATAAAGTTTTCTTTAAAAAACCAAAAACCCACCAATAACCACATTTGTTGTACCACCAAGCGCCATGCCGGAGATCAGCACAGTTGCCGTCATCTTTATTATCGTTATCACGATCGAATGTGGTAAACTTTTGACCTTCATTCCAACGCAATGCATCGTAGACATCACCGTCGTATTTGCCCAGTTTCTGTAGAGGATAGCCTTCCATCTCAGAACCTATCTTTATATCATCATATTTGGCATAAAATGAGAAACCGTCATCGTCCTCCATATGGATATAGAGTTCGTGTGGTTTGGCATTTGTCATTGCATGCAACTTCTCCAGACCGATGAAAAATTCGCCAGTTAAATCTCCAAATCCTTTTTTATATTCCTCCCAGCCGCGATAGAAGTCAACGCTACCATTGATTCGACGCTGTATAACAGTCCAGCCGGGTCCAGCTGACAATTCGCTGTTACACAACACTTGAAAGGGTTCCGTAAAGCCCTCAACTTTAATCTCATGCACATTGTTAGAGTCGCCAAATGACACACAACTGGAAGGAACGCTCTCTGCAATTGAGCTCTGCTCTGATTTAAAATCAACAATTTGTTGATTCATTGCCTTGACAGTTGTTTCTAATTCGGTAATCAGTGCTTGTGCTTTACGTAAACGGATGTCAGTGTCAATGTCATTCTGCCTTATCAAAGTATACGATGCTGCAACTGTTGAGGACTGATTTGAAGATTCTTGTTTTGATTTATTTATTTCGAGTTGCATTCGAGACCATTCTTCGGTTATATTCAGTACTTTTGCTTCACTTGAGGTTAAGTTTACGCTTATTTCGATGATAGTTTTATTGAGAGCAAACAAAACTTGGTTTTGACTTTCGAGCTTCTCTTTAAGTTCGTTGATTTCACTCAGCAGTTCAGTGTTATCGGTAGTCAAACTTTTGGTTAGATTTTGTTTTGATGTATTTCGCATTGATGTCCTTGTTCGGGCGGTGCCGGCAATTTTCAGTGAACTCCCCGTTGCTTAACTCGGACACAAAGCCATCTTTGGTTCCTTGGTTTCCTTGCGATAGATTGTTTTCTATAGCCAAAGAGTTTAGCAAACTCAAAAGCAATAAAATTGTTAGCAAAAAAATATTATTTTGCATTTTTTAATTAAGTTTCCCGCACGTATTTCTTGCTTCGTTCGTTGTTTATGCCAAAACTAAACTGAAGATTTAAGCTGAAGAGCAATTTATATAAAATATTTGCATTTAGCTGAAGAACACGCACTATAAGCGTGAATATTTTAATTTTGCGTCTTATCTCAAATTGCCGAATCTAGCAATGAACTCAACCTATTTAAATAATCATTTACAGTCGAACTTCTATATGTCGAACTGCCGTTGAAAAAGTTTTCTATTCAAAGAATTCATTTCATTTCCAGAACCCTCCAATTTGGTTCAAACAATAAGCCTTCTATATTAAGAATTTTCTATAACTTTTTTCTTCTCCCCTCGAGATACGTTAAATAAAAGTTCGACTGTAGGTATGTGTTACTTTAAATTTATTTTTCAATGAACTTACACTTGAGGTCTTAGGATTAGAATTGATAAGTACATTAACTATGACTCGAAGATTATTTCTTAATTTTGTATTAGTGTCAAGTCAAGCTCATCCGGTTGTTTCCTCAGCGCCGCATCACAAATGTTTATAACAGATTTTGTATTTAAAGTCTGGTACAAAAAAAGGCTACGAAGAACAAGTGGAAACGTTGCAGTCGGACGTAACCGACTGCGGTATACTCGAAACCAGTATTAAAACCGGTAAAAAGAGGCCTGATTGCAAAGGGGTACGGATGCGGCAGGGGTGTACGCTGCCTTAAAGATTCTCCGATGCAGATGGGGATGACACCAGCTGTCTTCGTTGCAAATTTGGTGACTCCAGCTCAAAGTTTGTAAAAAGTTGGGAAAGGGGGGCTGGGGGCGGTATGGGTGGGCGTGGCATACAAATTTGTGATGCAGATCTATCTGGAATGTCAATTGCTATCTTTATACCAAATTTGGTGACTCTAGCTCAAAGTTTATAGAAGGTGGGGAAAGAGGTTGGAATGGGTGGGCGTGGCTCCAAAACTTTGATGCAGATTTTTGGGGGTCGTTACCAGCTATCTTCTTATCAAATTTGGTGGCTCTAGCTCCACAACTCTGGAAGATACACGCATTCCTGTTTTTGACGAAGCGTTGGGGCAGCTGGGGGCGGCTAGGATGGTATTCGTGGGCGTGGCATCCAAACATTTGATGCAGTTTTTGGGGGTCATCATCAGTTATCTTGGCACCAAATTTGGTGGCTATAGCTCAAAAACTGTGGGAGATATAGGCTTTTTTGACTAAAAAATGCGGGGGGTTAGGGACGGAATGGGTGGGCGTGGTTCCAAAACTTTTGATGCAGTTTTTTGGGGGTTGCTAGTAGCTATCTTCTTACCAAATTTGGTAGTTCTAGCTGTAAGGATGTGCGAAATATGTGGATTTATCGGTTTTGAGTTATCGAATTTATCGATTTGCCAGCCCCCCAGTTATCGTAGAACCCCCATCTTGACACTTTAATTTATTATCCCATAGATAAAGAGAATTGGATAGTTTCAAGTCTCTAGCTTGAAGGGTGTGGAAAAAATTTGCAAACATACAGACGGTCCAACGGACAGACGGACAGACGGACGGACATCATGACGGACATTGCACAAACTCAATATACTCTTTACCTTAACGAGTATAAAAAAATTACTGTCCAGCTTGAATCCACAATAAGCAGCAAAATTTTGTAGTTTATTATTAAAAACGCATATCTGCACATTTTGCTTATGCTTTTCAAAGTGAAACATACTCAACTCTCGCAGAATTCTCACCATTATGCAAATTATAATTCAAAGTAAAGCGACGAGGTTATCAAGCGGAAACTAAGCGTCTTATCAGCTGGGCTTGCGTGAAAAAAAGAGAAACAAGGCAAAATTATGTTAAAAAAGAAAAATAAATAAATAAATAATTCCAATGTTATATAAACTTTGGGTAGGTTTGTCAATATATTAATAAAATTTGTAAATAAAAAATATTTCTAGCAATTTCAATATCGTTTTTATTTTCCACTAATCGAGAATATTGTCTTCAAGTCTTACAGTTTTCAAGTTTTGTTTTATTATACAGTTTTTGTTTGTTAATTTATGTTTCCCTTGGTCGTATCATCATTAGAACTGATTTCAAAATATGAAAAGGAAACCACCCATACATGCCATAGTTTCTATTTCAAGCACCATTCAAATTACTGCCAAAAAAAAAAAAAAACAAATTTATAATAAAATATATCAATAAAATTCTGTAAGAAATAAAGTTTTCTTTAAAAAAACAAAAACCCACCAATAACCACATTTGTTGTACCACCAAGCGCCATGCATAAGTTCAGCACAGTTGCCGTCATAATTATCGTTATCACGATCGAATGTGGTAAACTTTTGACCTTTATTCAAACCCAATTCATCGTCGGTATCACCGTCGTGTTCTCCCAGTTTCTGTAGAGGATAGCCTTCCATCTCAGAACCTATCTTTATATCATCATATTTGGCATAAAATGAGTCACCATACTTGTCCTCCATCTGGATGTAGAGTTCGTGTGGTTTGGAATTTGTCATTGCATGCAACTTCTCCAGACCGATGAAGAATTCGCCAGTTAAATCTCCAAATCCTGTTTTATATTCCTCCCAGCCGCGATAGAAGTTAACGCTACCATTGATTCGACGCTGTATAACGGTCCAGCCGGGTCCAGCTGACAATTCGCTGTTACACAACACTTGAAAGGGTTCCGTAAAGCCCTCAACTTTAATCACACAACTGGAAGGAACGCTCTCTGCAATTGAGCTCTGCTCTGATTTAAAATCAACAATTTGTTGATTCATTGCCTTGACAGTTGTTTCTAATTCGGTAATCAGTGCTTGTGCTTTACGTAAACGGATGTCAGTGTCAATGTCATTCTGCCTTATCAAAGTATACGATGCTGCAACTGTTGAGGACTGATTTGAAGATTCTTGTTTTGATTTATTTATTTCGAGTTGCATTCGAGACCATTCTTCGGTTATATTCAGTACTTTTGCTTCACTTGAGATTAAGTTTACGCTTATTTCGATGATAGTTTTATTGAGAGCAAACAAAACTTGGTTTTGACTTTCGAGCTTCTCTTTAAGTTCGTTGATTTCACTCAGCAGTTCAGTGTTATCGGTAGTCAAACTTTTGGTTAGATTTTGTTTTGTGTATTTCGCATTGATGTCCTTGTTCGGGCGGTGAGCCGGCAGTGAATTTTTCAGTGAACTCTCCCCGTTGCTTAACTCGGACACAAAGCCATCTTTGGTTCCTTGGTTTCCTTGCGATAGATTGTTTTCTATAGCCAAAGAGTTTAGCAAACTCAAAAGCAATAAAATTGTTAGCAAAAAAATATTATTTTGCATTTTTTAATTAAGTTTCCCGCACGTATTACTGCTTCGTTCGTTGTTTATGCCAAAACGAAACTGAAGATTTAAGCTGAAGAGCAATTTATATAAAATATTTGCATGTAGCTGAAGAACACGCACTATAAGCGTGAATATTTTAATTTTGCGTCTTATCTCAAATTGCCGAATCTAGCAATGAACTCAACCTATTTAAATAATCATTTACAGTCGAACTTCTATATGTCGAACTGCCGTTGAAAAAGGTTTTCTATTCAAAGAATTCATTTCATTTCCAGAACCCTCCAATTTGGTTCAAACAATAAGTTTTTTCTTCTCCCCTCGAGATACGTTAAATGAAAGTTCCACTGTATGTATGTGTTACCTAAAATTTATTTTTCAATGAACTAACACTTGAGGTCTTAGAATTAGAATTGATAAGTACATTAAATATGACTCGAAGATTATTTCTTAATTTTGTATTAGAGTCAAGTCAAGCTCATCCGATTGTTTCCTCAGCGCCTCATCACAAATGTTTATACATATTTTGTATTTAAAGTCTGGTACAAAAAAAGGCAACGAAAAACAAGTGGAAACGTTGCAGTCGGACGCAACCGACTGCGGCATACTCGAAACCAATATTAAAACCGGTAAAAAGATGCCTGATTGCAAAGGGGTACGGATGCGGCAGGGGCGTACGCTGCCTTTAAGATTCTCCGATGCAGATGGGGATGCAACTAGATATCTTCATATAAAATTTGGTGACTCTAGCTCAAAGTTTGTAAAGGGTTGGGAAAGGGGGCTGGGGGCGGTATGGGTGGGCGTGGCTCCAAAATTTTTGATGCAGTTTTTTGGGGGTTGCTAGTAGCTATCTTCTTACCAAATTTGGTACTTCTAGCTGTAAGGATGTGCGAAATATGTGGATTCATCGGTTTTGAGTTATCGAATTTATCGATTTGCCAGCCCCCCAGTTATCGTAGAACCCCCATCTTGACACTTTAATTTACTATCCCATAGATAAAGAGAATTGGATAGTTTCAAGTCTCTAGCTTGAAAGGTGTGGAAAAAAGTTGAGAACATACAGACGGTCCAACGGACAGACGGACGGACACCATGACGGACATTGCACAAACTCAATATACTCTTTATCGGTATCGAGTATAAAAGTATTACTTAAAAGTATTTGTTTTTGTGACATTAAAAACAAGCTGAAAATAAATCCATTGTAAGCTTAATATATACCGAAATGTAACTAAAGCTTTATGGTGGAATTCTTCAACTACTTTTGCATCATATTGTTTCGAAGAATTAAGATAAAACCATTCAGCAAGGTGAAGAAGCGAGGCTTATTCCTAATTGTAGACTATCAAGGTCCTTAATGAACTAAAGAACGAAAATAACTGGTTGACCGAACTTTTAAAATAATGAAAGGAACTATAAGACTGAGGAAATTGAAAGAACTTAACTACGTTTAGTCAAATTTATCAAAGTTAATGGTTAAGCAAAGAGCTCAGAATTCGGTTAAAAACAAGCTTGACCGATGATTGACTTCTGTTAATAAAGTAAATAACTGATTAAAAATATGAAAAATCAGTTCTTTTAGTCAAAAATTTAACTACTTTTTACTTTTTTTTTAACTATTAAACATTAAAAACTTATGTAAAATGCTGCGATTTTTGCAAGACAATCTTAATATTATTTCTAAATATAATACATTTCTTTATAAATGTTTTGTTATCATAGTTTCTTTGCCTTGTGTTGGTTAACAAATGTTTCTTAGACACATTAGTTATTGGTTTATTTAATGAACTTACGAAATTTTCTTGATTACGAGTTCAACCCTTTCCCGCAAGAGTATTTAATCTTGTTTTGGAAGATTAATGTTACTTTTTATTACACACACACACACACACACACACACATATGTTGTGTTTTATAATGTTTGGCAATTTGTTTTATCTATGTTGGTTTTTGTTTTTGTGTTTTAGTTGTTTCCAGTTGAGCGCATAAAAAAGCAAATAATTTAACAATTGCACTTTTAATGCAACACAATTAATTTTGCAAGAGAAAGAGATAGAGATAGAGAGAGAGGGGAAGAGTGACCGCACATTTATGTTATTCAAAACAAGACTCGAATAACAACGGAAAACAAAAACACAAAAACTGCATTTTTGGAATTAATGTTGAACGCGTTTATTTAGTGTTCATGCATCCATGAGATACAATAAATGCGTGATAAAATCACAGTAGCTGTTGCAAGTGGCTTTTAATTAATATTTTGCGCGCATAATTGTTTCAATTGTATTTCTTTTTTTTGCAGCAAATGAGCAAATTTTGATTATTATTATGTTAAGAGTTTGTTTTTTAATACTTTTCTAGTTGTTTGCCTTGGCAGCTGGAGCTTTTGGTTTAATGGTCCTTTGCATCTTGTTGCAAATTGATGACGCATGCAGCAACAAAAGCAAAAGGACGTTGACGCTTGGCTTGTACTATGTATAATAAATCATCCGATGCAAGCCAACATCAAGCTAACTACTATTAAATCCCTGCCCCAACCAAACCCTCACGCAAAGTGGCTGTGTGGCAAATGAGTTTTTGATATTATCAAAATAAAGGGACGAAATGCATTGACAAGCAGCAGTCACTCTCCCCTCCTACCCACCGTTCCCCCTGCTAACAGACACACGCCCAAGCACTCCCCAGGCAGCCTATAAAAAAAAGTAGATTTCTTTTTTGCAGGAGGGGGCGAGTTGATATTGTTGTTGTTGTTGTTTTTTCCTGGCTTTGGCAATATCCGTTGCATATTTGCAGGCGCCGCACAATTTATGAACATTATTATTATTTTTATTATTATCATCAACGTCGCCGAAGAAAACCCCAACAAAAACCCAAATCCAAACAATGCGAATTTTCCTTTTTTTTTCGCAATTTGTATGAAAATGTGCGTTTTTGTCATTGGAAATTCCGTTCGCATGCGAAGATTTTCTATGTTTATATTTGCCATAAAAACAAAAACAAAACGAAATAATTTGCCATAATGCGCTAGCGCTTAAACATTGCATTAAATATGCATTAAAATTGCCAAACTCAATGCGCATGCCAACCAATATAAAATATTCAAATTTGATCTAGAGAACGATTTAGTACGAAAGCTAAAAAATTGCCTTTAAAAAGAAAACAGTGTTGTTAAACAAATAAATTAATTATGATGTCTAGTCTTACGTACCACAACATTATTATATACCCTATCACATATTTTTTTTTTTATAGGATATTTAGTTTAGACACATAAAATAAACTTGATAATCAAAATTTAATATTTGTGAAATAATTTTTTAAATATTTAATATTATTTTCTTTAACTGGAAACCCCAAAATGTTATCAAATTAGCAAAGAATAATTAAATTGTGATTGCTTAAACTAATAAATATGAGAAAATAAAATTATATACGTTTGATGCTTCCCAACTGTGTTTAGGATTCAAATAGTTTCATCATTCGTATCACATTCATCGAATCTAACAAACATATCAACCCCAAACTCTGCAAAACTCTGTTCATCCAATTAAACATTTAAAACCAAATCGAAGTTGTTCATTAGCAAACATTACGAAACATGTTGCCATAAATACTTGTGCGAAACTTTGACAACGCGACATGAAAATTAAATACAGCCACGCCCACAAGCGAGGACACTTAATGTGTGTGTGTGTGTGTGTGTGCCTTTTATTGGTAATGTTTCGTCTGTCTGCAAAGGAAGCAAATAAAAATTCAGCTTAAACGCATGAAAACACACAAAGATACTAAAAATTTGAGCATGCAAACGGCAAACGGCAAACGGATTCTGTGGCATGAATAAAATGTCCCCACAACACACACACCCAGACACTTACATGCATACAAAGCAAAGAGAGTGACAGAAGAGAGAGAAAAGTGCGAGAAACAGCAACAATGTCAACTGGCCTGTGTACAAAAACAAATCTCTACAGTTTATGACGCAGTAGGCCAAAGCGTCCCGGCCTCATAAATATAAAAATTAGTTGCTGGTCAGTTAGCAACTGGGTGGCTAATGGAGAGGAGCAAAAGAGGGAGAAGGTTGGTGAGGGGGATACGTTTGACCGTTAAAATTGTGTGGGCAGCTCGGACGACGCTTTGCTCTTTTCGCCTCGAAGGCTACGGTGGCCGCCCCACAATTAATTAATTAGTTCAGTTTGACAAAAATTGGTGGGGTCGAAAACCACTAACTGGATGACCAGCTGTAAATACTTGAGGGTGGGGGAGGGAGGGGAGTAAGAGCCTGGCGCGTGTTTATTTATTATGGCAACTACTGTGAGTGTGTGTGTGTGTGTGATTTTAATTTATTTCTTTGTGTATCGCATTCTTGGTTTACTCTTAAATACAAATGTTTTCGACTACAGTTAGTTCAAGGGCACAGGTCAGCTCATTAGGTGAAGAGCAAGAGATATGTAGATGCTGTGAGAGTGGGAGATAAGTCATATGTCAACATTCACACATGCAAATGCTATTGTACATTTGTCTAGCTGAGAGTGATGTGGATGCTAAGAGCGTGCTGCTCGCACTGCTGTTGATCCTGTTATGTTGCCTATGTATTTTGTTTGCTGCTCTAACGCAGTGTTGCCATGTTTTGAGCGCCCGCATAAGCTAGAGTCTAAGAAAAAATAAGCTAAAATAAGCTATTTACTAAGTAATTTAGTTTTACTGATATCAATTGACTCATCCAAACATAAGCTATATTTTGACGATCCTATGTGATTTTTGTAAATTTTGTAAGCTTTTCTATATTCAAATATGCTAGATCTAGATCTGGCAACACTGCTCTAACCGCTTATTGTAGGTGTGAGATTAATTAGTGGATTTAGTTTGTGCGCGTTTGTGTTGCCGATCGCACGATTCCTTCGCGTTCGTAGCTGCAGTTTTTTTTTTTTTCGGTGCAATTAAAATTGATTTGCTGGTGGTAACACAGTGAGTGCAGTGTTTGTCTTATACATATTTATGTTAATTTAACGCTCAATCAGTTTATTAAGTTATTTAATATCCATAATATGCATATGTTGTGCAAAACATTTTGATGAAAAAATATGTGCAAATAAAATGGCGTGATTTCGAGTATTATCCACAAGAGAGAGTAGCTTGCAGAGAACGCTCTTTATGCTGTTATAGTGGCTATGTATTTTGTTTGCTACGCTTACGTCTTGCTGTAGGTGTGAGATTAATTAGTGGATTTAGTTTGTGCGCGTTTGTGTTGCCGATTGCTCGACTCCTTCGCGTTTGTAGTTTTTTTTTTTTCGGTGCAATTATAAATTACTAGCTTGTTGTAATATAGTGAGTGCAGTGTTTATGTGCATTTCAATCGGCTTATTAACTTATTCAGTATCAAAATTATGCATAAAGATTTATTTGTTGCGCTAAGTTTTGCGATGAAAAAACTATGTGCAAATAAAATGCGACTTTTCGAATATGATCCAAAGGAGAGAGACAGGCAGAGAATGCAGTTTACTTAAGAGCACGCTTTAACGAATTAAACGTAAGCTGAAATTAAGAGCATTGTGGATAATATTTATGTATAAACCAGAAAGCGGACCAAGTAAGTGATTTTTTCTATCTCATTTTTTTTCTTCTTTTAAATCTTTATCCAAGATAATTATCTAACACATGCTTGGTCTTTTACTGCTGCCAAGCTGATACGAACAAGCTGTGTTTTGGCCAACTATTTTCGACATTGATAGCCTTAACATTGCCTTATTAAAATGGATTTATTTTTAATGAGTTCAGGAGCTGAGCAAAAGTTAATGAGGGGCTTGCAAAACAAACCGCCCAAAGGGGCGGGCAAAAAGTGACTGAGGGAAATCTTTCACGTGTGTGCAAAATAAATCATCATTCAGTCCAAATACAAATACAAATAAAATTGCAATTTCCTGTAACTTCTGGGCAGTGGCTTAAATCCTGACAAATGAGCGAAAATTTCACTCCGAGTACATAAGATATTAACGTGTATTAACCACGCTCTCGCCAACTCCCTTTCTCCCCTAACATTAAATGCATTAAGTCGCTGAGTAACTTCATATAAAAACTACAATATAACGTTTTTGATGCTGCTGCTGCTGCTGCATTGGCGTCAAATTTGCTGCTTCATTTATAAGGCTTACAGCCGCCGCCCCGTTGCTGTTGTAGTTGTAGTAAAAACTCATAACAAAATTAAGCATGAGCTTCAACTATGGGCATCATCATAGCCACCCCTCAAGCATAAGGGTAGATATTTTTCTTGTCGCTGACTTCTTTTCGCTATTTATTCCATTGACTTCCTTTTGTTAGAGAACACGAAACACGAATTATGCATTAGTTTCAACTTGTAGCGCATGATTAGATGGTTTTTCTTTCTGTTCCCCCCTCTTGCAGATTTAAGGGCTGCAGCTGACCCAATTGTAAGTTCACAAAGGTTGCTGACACTGCTTAAGATATGTTCTAGGCTAGGGAATAAGTTGGAATAAGTAGCATAAAATACGTCTTAAATAATAAATATGGCAAGAAAATTAAATAAAAATCTAAAATGAAGCAAACATTGTTCGTCTACCAATTCTTCTTAATCCCATCATCAATTCTTTAGCTTGAATGTAAATAAATATCAATCATAATAAATTTTAATTTGCTGCATTAACGCCGACTTATAGAGATACTCTAATGTATCTTATAACTCAGGCAACTGTCAAAAATTTCATGTTCTCTTTGCAGCTAGGCAACTTTTTCTTTTACATTCCTTCTTGAGACACCCCAAAAATATAAAAAATAAACAACCTTTCCAGTTAGCTGGCTTTTAATAAATATAAAGCGTTAATTTGCTGCATAATTGCGCTGTGCCACACCCACGTCTAGTGGCTCCTTTATGTCCTTGCAGCTCGTTTGCTTAAAGTAGCACAGCCTCCCACCACTACTATTATTAACAACTTCTCTTCCCATTCTCTGGCTAACACCACACCCTTAGCTGCAAGACAGGCAAACATCAATGGGGCTTCTTGGTCTCCCCTCCAACTCCCCGTTTTCATGTCTTCAATGACAGTTATTTCATTTTTCTTGTTGATGTTTTTCCCTGCACTCATTAAATCAAGTTAAAAAGGCATATAGCACACAGTTGTTGTTGTTTCCGTTGTCAGCCAAGCTGTTGAAGTTGTACTGGTTGTGCTTCTGTTGTTTGAGCTCTTTGTTGTTGTACTTGTTGTCGTTTTCTTTCGCCTTGTTTTTGCGGCAATGTTTTAAGACAACGCACAAATTTTCAAATAACATCTTAGACACAACGAGATACAACATTGAGAAAAACGACCATAACGTTCTGAAGTCTTTGGCTTTAATTATTGTAATAACTCGGGAACGCAGAGGGTTGGCCTTAATATTCTAGCCACAAAATGATATGGTTCAGTTAGCAAAAAAAATTTCAATTTCGCATCCAACTAATGGGAAGACTTTTAAAGGGAGTTGCATAACATATAGTTTGAGTAATCAAACAAACTAATATAGTTTTTAAAGAGCTTGAAATGAATACATGCCATTTGTTAGGAAAAAGTTGGATGAGTCATCGATCCAAAATTATTAACATTTAGTTGCTTCCAAGGCTTTGTATATTTTATGTTCCAATGAGTTACTTTTTATATGTATTTAAATTTATTTCTTTTCTTTTATTTTATTTATACAAATATTTAAATTAGACAATTTTTCACATTTTTGCACAAGTTTTCAAATTAACAAAAACATAACTATTTTTTTTTTTGGGAATTTGTTATGATATAACACATAGACCGCACTCCTCCAAGACACAGCAGGCGCCTAAGCAGAGGCAACAGTCCAATTGTTCTCTCGTCGGACCATTTGTGTTCTCCTCAACAAAGATCGTTTGGGGTGGTTGGGTGACAACAAAAGCGGGTTGTTGCTGTTGAATGTAGGCTGGTTGTGGCATTACTTCAATCACCTCCACCGGAGGCTGATAATACGGATCGATGACATCCACTTGATAGCCGGCGTTAAACATTATTGAAATTCTCCCGAAAAACGAACAATTTATTTATTTAATGAACTAAATTTTAGGTGTACTGACTGCTGGGGCCTTCGACTCAAACTATTTGTTAAGCAAATGACTAAATATTTGTTGCTGAACGGCGCAATAATTTGTTTTTAACTAAAACTCTGGTTCACTGGAAAATTGATTCAAATAAGTTTGGGCTTGTTTTTTTTTTTATTATTATCTAAAGCTTTTGATCAATGAGCTGTGATAATGAGCTGTGTAAGTGTCTAAAATGTTCGGCGCAGTCAAAGGCACAGTGTGATATTATATTCAATTAAAATAGTAAAATTTAAGAATTTGATTAAGTTTGACCCTAAAATTTATTCACTTGCAAGTGCAATTTGCAAAGATCTAATCCGTTTACTTACGATCTATAAATAAAAATAACATCTCTTTGTCTTATCTCTTAGACTGAGCATTGATAGCAGTCAGTCAGACAATTGGTAGAAAGAGTTTTATGCCTACAGAACCCATAGTATGGGTCCATACCAAATGTTTGTTTAGCTAAAATAAGTAACAATTTGAATCAATTGTTCAATCTCCTTGTACCACTGTGCAGCAGTGCGTATGAGTAATATCATTTGGGCTTTAGATAAATAGCAAAGCAAAAGAAAAGTACACACACAAATTACGGTGAATGGGTTACACACACCCGCATACCCTAACCACATTCCTTTCCCTTCAGTGCCTGACCCAGAAACTTGTGCGAAACCCTTGTCAAATAGTTTAGTGTGCTTTGGCCAAAAAAACTTTGTCGCTGCTGCGGTTGCAATACGAGAAAAGAGAGAGAGAGAGAGAAGCGAGAGAATATCAAAAGTCAAATAAAATGTTTTATCAAAATAACAACAGCAGCGGCAGCAGCAGGCGGCAATTTTTGACACATTTTCGGTTTTATTGGCAAATTTGAAAAACATATAAATAATAACTTGGAATGTGAACTTTTCGCTTGGTCTTTTGCCAATTTGGCTCTAACACATAAAACTACAAAGTTTCTGCGGCCTTTTCAGTGTATTATTAAATTTGGCATTTTATTAGAGCACCAAAAAGAAAAAAAACACCATTCGAGATTTATGCAAGACAATATGTTGCCCCTGAAAACAAACCACAAACCCCAAAAACATTATTTATAACAAATCGTAAAATTTTATTGCACGATATATATGAGTTTGAGCGTGTGTGTGTGTGTGTAATTGGTGTGCTAGTGTTAGTGTGTAACAAAACTAAAACTTAATATAACGTAAAGCATTATATAAAGGATTTGCAGCGCCCGTTTTTGGCTTAAAGTTTAATGCTCTACGTCTACATTATCGTGCAACAGCAACAACAATCGCCACAGCTAAAGCAACAGGGGCAGCAGGGAATACAGCAACAGCTCTTATCCTTGGGCGCCTTAGCCGGTTGTACAATCACCGTTGTGGGTCCTGCTGGCGGTGGCACATTAATAACTTCGACACGTGTGCGATGATCCATTATTGTAGTAAATAAATAGTTATTTTTATGATTTAAGTGCGGATCGCGACTTGTTGCACGTTGAAAGTGTCGTAGAATACTACGCTTAATGCCAGATCGCTCTATCATAGCCCCAAACTCTTGCGAGTTACTCAATTTCGAGTGCACAACTATTAGTCTTATCTGTAGACAGAACACACACAATCGCAGATCTTATCTTTCGCGTGGACAGTGAAGACTAACATTGTAGTTATCTACCAAAAACCTTGTTTGATAACTTCTATGTATGTAATTGCATATTAAATACTTTGCACAATTGAACATTTTTATAAACAATAGGTCTGCGCGATAAGTAACTAGTTCCAATGAGCTGAAGAACTTGTTTGAACTTTTAACATACTTTATACTTATTAATTGTGTGAAACGTCTTGAGCAAGATACTTAAACCAGTTTGTCTTCTTAAGACTGTGACAGCACATTATTGATTCCTAAAAATAATAATAATATCATGATTAATCGATTACATTCAGCAAAGTCAAACGTCAGAACCATTTGCATAGAACTGCAAATACCAGAAAGAATGTTTTATGATCAAATAAATTCTCCCGCTTCCGCTTTTTAAATCTTTAATGAAGCACTTTACCCACAAAATGACTCACATGCAATAAAAAAAATCATAATCAATGACATCATTGAGTATAACGGCTAATTACATATTATGCGCTTATCTAATCCGTTTATCAGTGAACTTATCTAACTACAATTTACATACACAGCATTCAATATGTACATACATGCATATCCAACTAATGTGGAGTCGTAATCATGGTTATATCGTATTGCCGGATCTCAATTATGAAATTTTACCCACTTCCTTGTTGGATAGAAAGTTTGTGAAGTGTGGAGGTAGGGCTGTGGGCGGTGTTACCTTGATGCCGTTAAATGAAATTAATAAAAATATATTTTTGAGCGCGCAATGGTGATGATAATTAGTGTACGTGATTCTATTTACTTCCATGCAGCATTCCCCAAAAATGTATAAAAGGGGTGCTTTGCGTCAACGTGGATGTTTGTGGTGTAAGTCAGTATTTGTGTGTGTGTGTGTGTGTGTAATATGATATGCGCGTAAAAAATATAGTACGTGTGTGCGTGACAATGGCAACAACGTGCGATGACAGCAACTGAGACCCGAGTGAACTGAGTAGAAATCTTCTCCTCTTTTTATTTTGGGGGCTGAGGCTGTCGGGTGTCAAAAAATAAAACAACGCCTGCTTTGAATTTTAAAATAAGCAAATGAGTTTTCCTCCTGAAGTAAGTAACAGCAACAGCAAAAGCAGCAGCAACAAGGCCCATAAATATTTATAAACTTTGGCCTGTCATATAAATACAGGGTCATTAGTTGCTTGCACACCTTTTTCTTTGGGGGACACCGTTCGCTCTCACTCTTTCTCTCTCCCCCAGGACAATAAAATCCAACACGACGGTCATTTAAATGTTTATGGCCATACACACGACAGCAGCAGCTCGATTGGGGCTTATTAGTTTGACTCTACTATAAATTTGTGTGTTGAAAGGATTAAAATTTGATAAAGTTGTTTGAACTTCCACTTGATGGCAACACGTTAAGACTACTGCTTTGCAGGTAGATCAAACGGTGGGTCGAATGAACTTTTTAGCAAAAACTTAGTTAAACTTTTCTATGCGCATTTCTGTGCTATACATTTTTAATTAAGATATGATATTATATCGATTTTAAGCAGATCAAAAGTTAATATCACTTGTCAGCTTTGGCACACCTTGAGTAAGGAAACATTTGAAGGTCATTTCACGACACTTATTTATAATTTGGCAATGGCTAGAGCCACACCCAACTAGCAAGTGGTAGGAAACAAACATATAAAAATGATAAAGCAAAATGGCGAAAAGTGGCAGTAAAAAAATAAAATGCGCTGCCGCAAAAGTGCCATTTGTGGCATAAACACATGCGCGCCAAAAAGTTTGATAAGACAAGAGAGGCGACTGCTCAAATTGTAAAGTGGGTGGAATGGTTCTAGGTTGGCGAGCAGGTGAGGACCGAAAAGTTTGCCAAGTGTGGCGCCACAAGCACACACAGAGACACATGCGTCTAAAAAATACACAACAATACACACAACGTGGCAATGTCCCAAGCATGAACTTCAGCGCAGTCGTTGGGACCGCAATGTGCCACTAAATGCTGCCACTAAATGTGTGCCAAGTATTATTGCAGGTGCCTATCTGTATATATATATATATATGTACATGTATGTTTGTGTGAATATTCTTAAGGAGCTGCCTGAAGTCCTTTTGCCTTCGCGCATAAAATTAGCACAATAAAAACCCATAAATGCGGCACAAAAACATGAAAATCCACTTGTTATAATTTAATCGAGTTGATAGAATTTTTACGACTCAACTTTGCCAGGTAAATATTACTTTCTCCAAATGTACGCATACTTTATCTGTGTGTGTGTGTGTGTGCACTAAGAGGCAACGCTTTAAATGTAAGCTAAAATAACAGCTTTATATCACACGAGACCGATTTATGTTTGGCCACAAAGATACCACTGCTATAAACTAAAAATCTAAAAGAAAAATAAACCAATTTACCAAGGAACTTAAGTAAGCTATAAAGTTCTTCGAAGCTACCAGCTTCCAGCAGTTTGTAATAATGTTTATTTAATAGTAAAAATTCTTATAGCAAAACTTTAAAAAACATTTATTTCTTTCAATGTTTCAACTTCTCCAATCTGAGTATCCGAAGTTATTGTTGATAATTTATTCAGTGATCGATGACTTGCTAACGCGGTTAATTTGCGACTAAAATCCTCCTCCGTGGAGGCTATGCAGACTTCAATGAACTTGATAAGTTCTGGCGCCTTGAGCTGCCGAGCAATTGGCAATGCCTCATCCAAAGCCTCCTTTGTGCGTTCCACCTTATGCTGCAAGGTATTCGCTTTGATGATTTGCACAAAGCTCAGGAACTTCCAAATCAAGCTGTTGCAGTTTTGACTCTCTGTGAAACGATTTATATTATCTATAAGTATATAGGGTATTCAGGAATTATGGAACAAACCTTTTATTGCCTTGCGTGCATTAAAACAGCATTCATCGTAGTGCAATGAAGATAATTTAATTCTTGCAATTTGATGTGAGATATAACATTTCTCAATAGAATATGTGGCAAATCGCATGCGTTTCTCCAAACGTGCAACTAATTTTCTATAAAACAATCAAAATAATTGAACTTTTCTTTATATTTTTTGTTTCTTATTTATATATTTACCGGCTTCTTTTGCCTTCTGCATCATCGTCGCCTTCCTGGTATGTGGAACGGTCTCCAAATACAAATGGTACTATATCCTTAACCTTTTCTACTGGCAGCAATAATAATTTTCGCATGGTCTCTGGGTTAATTTTCAAGTTTTTCGGTACACGATATTGTTCGCAATAAGCCAAAGCTAAAGTATTATAAACCTCATTGATAAATTCAAATTTCCAGCACATGACACGATTCGTTTTTATCACATAATAATCACCCATGATTTTCTCAACGTAGTTTGTAAGATTCTGAAAAGGTTATCAACGTATAATGATGAAATGATCAAATTATTGTTTTGTAATACCTTGATCTCCTTAGCTTTACGCAGTCTTCGAATTTCTTTGAGATCGGCAATCATATTGCGATGTGTTTGATATTGAACTCTGAATAGATATGCATCGCGAGTCTTTTTCAACATTTTCTTATTGGGATACTTTAAGAAGGTCACAAAGTAGAGAGGATTGCGAGACTGTAACATTTTCTGTAAAAAAAATATATAAATTAGTATCTGTTTCTAACTTAAACTATTTTTCATACTAACTATAAACTGTCGGATGATCTCGTACTGCTTAACGGATAGTTGTTTCAAAAATAATTTCGAACGTTGGCATTGATCCAGCAATAAATTGGGATTATGACGCAAGTTTTTCATAAACAATACATCAGTCCAGGAGTCATTCAGATAGGTCTGATGAATGACATTAAAGGCACGCGCACGACGAGCTTCTTCCAGCGGCGACAATATCTCTTCCTAAAAGATAACTGCTTATAATGGGATTTTTAGTCAATAGCTTCGAATAACTACCTCCACTTCTGGTATACTGAGTATATCACATTTCTCGAGATCCCTCAATATCTTCCACATGGGACGATCATCAATAATCTCTTTAGCTTTGTTTATCTCTCTTACTTTACGTGCTAGCTTGGAGTTTTTGGTGAGGAACAAAGACATCGATTGGCCAGTGACATCTCTAATAACATCATTTACCACCGTTTGCCTTAACTGAAAATTCTTGGCCTTAACGCCCACGAAACTACGCATATTATCATGCAGCTCAACTGAGCAGTTTTCAAACTGATTCAACTCAAAGAGTGCATCGCATATTTGCATATTAATTGGGCTATTTGGACCCCTTGCTTCCACAGCCATTTCTAAAAATTTCAATTGAGCAACCCAACAAAAATACACGAAACGAATTTAATCACTTACTTGCAGCATTTCGTGCATCAATCAAAGCCTCTCCAATTCTGGCTGCCTTGCGCTGTACCTGACTGCGTCGATATAGCGTTAGATAATCGGAACTATCAACATTCAATGCCTTTGTATAGTAATGCAATGCAAAGTTTTCGCGTCGTCGAAGAAAGTAATATGTACCCCAATCTCTGTAAATATCATGCTCGATTTCTGGACACCAGTCGAACTTATTCCATGGCGATACGGCACTCTCAATGCCCGCAGCCGGCACATGGCCCACAATTGAAGTCATTTTTCAAAGCGATCCTCAGATCTAGTGTAAAAGTGCAAAAAAGCAAAACAATTTGTAAAAGTGTAAAAATTAATAATTATTTGTGTTTTTCACACTTTGTGTCCAGTATTACTAAACTACTTTTGTCTGAAGTCTCTAAAATGCGTATGGCAAAATTTCAAAGAGCTCTAGATGACAATTTTTTAAATCAAACTTTCAAAAACTTCCCAATTGGCATGGATACAAGCCAGGCTTTACGAGATGTTGTCTTCATATTTTTAAGATTGAGTTTTCATCATCACAATTCCTGAACATTTTATATGCAAATTATTTTCGATATAATGAAACTATAGCAATAATCTCATACTGTTACAGAAAGTAAAACTATCTGGCAAGAAAGGATTAAAACCCCTGGTCTGCTTGAATATATGTATGTTTATTTAATTGTAGCTATGCTTCTTATTGACATTGACATATATCACATACAGTTATATCATATTTACGATATCATCTTTAGAAGATATTAAGGTAGATGCCTTGCTGGCCCGTTGACTAGACGTAGCGTTTTGTTTCTTTAAAATATCCTCAATATTGCACATTTTGCACGTTTCCATAAACCTAATCAGTTCTGGACTGTTCAGCATCACCGCTACAGGCAAAGCCTTTTCTATAGCTTCGCTGGCCCTTTCCACCTTGTGCTGCATTGTATTCGCCTTTAATATTAGTATAGAACTAAGAAAACGCCACAAATTGCTGTTGCAGTTGCGGGTTTCTAAACAAGAAAGACATTTGTAAAAAATTGGTTTTTAGAAAAGTTTAAATCGAACCTTTGGCGGCTTTGCGAGCAATCAAACAGCACTCTTCGAAACGTCCTTGTTTTAGATGAACGCTCGCAATCTGATGTAGTAGGTAGCATTTCTCGATTGAATATTTTGCGAATACCATACGTTTTTCCAGCTTGCTAATCAATTTTCTAAAAACTTTTTGTTTGAGTATCGATAATAGGAGTTTGATTAAATCATGTACTTACCGTGCATTTATCGCAACGGGATCCTGTATATCACCATCTTGGTATGTGGAACGATCGCCAAATACAAATGAATGAATATCTTTGATCTTATCCACAGGCAGCAGCAAAAGAAGATTCAATGCCCTTGAACTATATTTGAACTTCTCGGGTACTCGATACTGTTCGGACAGAGCCAACGCTAAGGTGTTGTAAACCTCATTGATGAACTCGAACTTCCAACACATGACGCGACTTGTTTTAGTCACATAATATTCTGACATAATTTTCTCAACATACAGTGAGAGACTCTAAAAAGGTTTTGGTTTAGAAAAAATAAAAGATTGCAATTGTTATACTACCAATATACCTTAACTCTCTTTTCCTTTCTCAGTCTACGAATTTCTCTTAGATTTGCAATCATATTACGATGCGTCTGGTATTGTATGCGGAATAGATACGCTTGCTTATTCTTTTCCAACATTTTCTTATTTGGAAACTTCAAATAGCTCATGTGGTAAAGAGGACTACGACATTGTAACATTTTCTGCAAGTAAGAAATATTTGAGAGAAACGAAAATAAAATATTGAAACGCAATACTTACTATAAACTGTCTAACAATAGCGTATTGCCTAACAGATAGAGTTTTAAGAAAATTCTTGGAACGCTTGCACTGATCTAGAAGCAAATTGGGATTGTCACGTAACTCTTTCATAAATAGAACATCCACCCAAGAATCATTCAGATAGTTTTGATGAATAACATTAAAAGCGCGCTTTCTCCGAGCTATTTCCAGCGGGGACAAAAGCTCTTCCTAAAAAAGGTTTAAATTGAGATACGATATGATTTTAAGATCTGAAGAATTTACCTCCACTTCTGGTATACTGAGTATATCACATTTTTTCTGCTCTCTCAATATTTTCCACATGGGACGCTCATCTATCATCGCCTTTGCTTTATTTATCTCACTAACGCGTTCAACGAGTTTTGAGTTTTTAAGGAAAAACAGAGACATCGATTTGCCCGTGACATCTTTGATGACATCATTTACCTAAGAAAAGGTTTTAAATCATGTTATATAATATAGAAATCTGAATGTAATTTACCACAATGAGACGCTTTTTGAACTTTTCCGCCTTAACGCCACTAAATATTTGGGTGTTGTTGAACAACTCCGAAGTGCTCTGCTCAAAATCGTTTAAATCAAAGAGAGCATCGCATATTTGTAAGCTTATTGGAGCATTGGGTCCAATGGTTCTGTTGGCCATTGCTAAAAAACATAACACTATAGAGATGAACAGTAAAAAAGTTTTTTGTCTACATACCAGAAGCACTCTTTGCATCATTTAATGATCGTTCAATTTGAGCTGCTGTTCTAAGGGCTTTACTCCGTTGATATAGAGTCATATAATCATATTCATCAATTTTCAAGGCTTCGGTATAATATTGTGTAGCCATATTCTCTCTGCGCCGATTGAAATAATACTTTCCCCAATCTCTGTAGATATTATGCTGTATATCTGAAGGCCAGTCAAATTTCATCCAATCGGGTACTGCCACTCCAACACCCTGAGCCTGCGGTGCATACATTATTGAAGTCATTTTGCTACAACTATTTTAGTATTTATTTTTTTAAAATATATTTTTCAAAATGTTTTTTAAAAAAGTTTATTTTTGTTTTACGGTGTTTATTTTACATCTACTACTAATTTTAAATGTGCATTTTAAAAACATAAGACTAACTACAAACAGAACAAAGGGTTCTAGATAAAGTTGTTACAAAGTATTCATAAGCATTTGAAATCCGTTTTGCAAAGTATAATGCCTTGTTAAGCTTTAACTGTAGGGTCATCCAATTAAAAACTGCTTTCAATATTTATTTTCTGATTAACGATAACGATATATTATTATGCCATCAAAGCATTGCAATTTCATATGGCACATATGCAGGTCTGCGTGTTGTGGGACAGGCGTGCAGGTTTCCGTTTCCGTTTCAAATTTGAATTCTGTCACACTTCAAATGAGCACCCTGCAACTTACAAAAGCCACGCAACGCATACCAAAACATATTATTAAGCACTAAGCAAAAAAATAAATAGTGTTTGTGCTTGAAGCAATATTTAACCGCAAGTCATGTGACAGAAGTGGCACAAACATACACCGACCTTTGCACCCGATTGGCTTCCTAGTAGTATTATTATAATATAATTGTGCATGTGTGACCAGAGTGTGCCTGCCCAAGTGAAAGAAATCACTTAAAACCCACCCACACACACACACTTACAGCCAGTTGAAAGTTTCTCTTTGTGGGTATTACGTATACGAATGAGCAACCACAAAAGGCCAATGATAAGTGTTAAGAGTCGTAGGCGTCGTGCTACTATTATATACACAACACAGAGTAGGGGCAACTCAACGCGCACATAAATCTAATGTATAATAAATTTAAATAGCGAATTCATGCAAAATGGCAACTGAAGTGTGGCCAGTGACTCCCCGTCCCACCTTGATCTCCTAGCTTTGGGCTCCGTTCCCCATCTGGAACCGCCTCATTTTTGGCTGTCTCACGCACATGAGGCCGAGGCCGAGGCCGACAATGACTACACTTTAGCGGCAAATTTGTGCGCATTGTCGCCGTATTATTTGCTATTATTTATGACGTTTCCACTATTTACTTCCCTTTTTTTGTTGTTGTTTCCATTGTTGTTGCTGTTGCTTACACGCCATTGCTGTGGTACGCAAAAGTGGACGCAAACCACTCCTTATACTCTGTCAAACCGTGCTTCCACAGCCCCAACACTTCAATGCCAGTGGCTTAGGCAGACAGTTGGGTGGCTAAGAGTGGGGTTACTATAAATATATAGCTGAACTCAAAATGGAAAATAATGCTCAGCTTTTACAGATGGAATTTTTAGTACAATATCTAATTAAACAAAATATAAAAAATCAATCAAACTGATACATTAATAAAAAGTTTGCGTATGTGTAATGAAAAATGTCAACATAAATGAAAAAAACCTATTAAAAAGTATTAAATGGCATTAAAACATAGAATATCGTACGATTCTTCCCAAAAATGCTTCAACTCTCCAAAGATAATTTCTTAATTTATAAACTCCCCCTCAAATCTTTCATTCTACATCCCTGTTTGCATTCAGCTGGCGTGTTAAGCATTTGCGCTTGAAAAAGCTCGCGTGGATTTTAAACATTTTCACACAACATTCTCATATTTAGACGGCACACATCAGCGACAGTTGAAAGCCAGTTGCCCGCAACCCAAAACCTCAAACCCAGACCCATAGTCAGAGAGTCAGGGCACCACCACCCGGATAACTTGGCGGTAATGTAAGCTCTATAAGCCAAATAAAGGACACACACTAATAGCATGCAACACACGCAACCAAAGCGCTCAGCAAACGTAAATCTATGAAATGTAATTGTTTGCCATAAAGAAAGGCAACAGAACAGCACAGCACAGCACAGCCCAGAACCCAAAAAAAAAAAGAAAAAAGAAAAAACTCGACCCAAACACCGAGTCAAAAACCTCACCCCAACGCTTGGCTAAGGGCATTTTAAGTAAGTTTTGCTAGCGTTCTGTGTGTATGTGTGTGCCATATTCGCATTTTGATAATCGCACGGGCCTTCATCGTTGAAGTCGAGTCCCTGTCGCTGATATACAAATTGGCTTTTGCAATGACTTTATACATTTTACGAGCAACAGCGGCCCTTTCGAGTGGTTTTTCCCGGGTTTTTTTTTTCATTTTGAATTTTTTATCGAGTATTTCTCCCGTGACTCGAACTTGTGTTGATTCTTTGCTCCAGTTGAGAATGTGCTACGAGTTTGGCGCACTCTGATGCGATTATAAAGGCTAAATTGATGCAGATAAAATTAATTGAATTCAAAAAGCCAAATCCGCTGCCCTTTTTTCCTATTTCTCAACTTTTATTTTTTGGTATATTTTTTTATTTTTATTTCGTGTGCTGGGAATGTGGTGGTTTTGGCAAGATAGTTTGAGCCAGTTAGTTGGTTAGGTCATGCGGGCAAATATTTTCAATGTGCACTTAATCGTTAAGCAAAACTCATATGTGGGCCAAGCCTGTACGTTTATAGGAATGTAATTTAAACTTAGATATGTTTGTGTGCATAATGTATTAATTTTTCGAACAGTAAAATCTCATAGTGAGGAGAGATAATACAGAAATAAGGTATATTTTAAGCATAAAATCAAGTGAAATCCAAAAGGACGTTAACAAAGAATTCTCATCTATCACGAAATAAAGGACGCAATTTGGCGATTTTTAAACTTAACTTAATTTTTCCATGACAAATTCTCATACGTCTAATAGGCGTTGCTCATAGACTGCAATTGATTAGGACGACCAACCCACGTTTCGATAAGATAACACGCTTATCTGAAGACTGTCATAAAAATATACTAAGTGAAGTAGAATATTATAAAACTTGTGCTTCCATCTGGGAGAATTTAGTAGAAAACAGTAACTTGACCCGTTCGCAGTATAGATTGATCACGGACAAATCTCCAGCAATGCATCATCACGGACCACCTCCACCGCATAATCACGGACCCCCAACACATCATCATGGATCACCTCCACATCATCACGGACCCCCTGCACATCATCACGGATCCCCTCCACATCATCACGGACCCCCGACACATCATCACGGACCCCCGACACATCATCACGGACCTCCTCCACCGCATAATCACGGACCCCCGACACATCATCATGGATCACCTCCACATCATCACGGACCCCCTCCTCATCATCATGGACCACCTCCGCACCACCATGGTCCTCTGCCGCACCACCATTGTCCACCTGGCTGTCCTCTGGCCCATCATCATTGACCCAAGCCGCAGCCCCGTTAACTTAGACTTGGAACAGGATTTAAAAGCTACTGGAAAGAAATTTTTTTTTTCAAAATGAGTTTTAAATTTTCAATAATTTTTTAATTCAAAACCAAACGTAATTGGCGTTTAGTTCTTAAAGATTCTTTTGTATTTAAAATATTACAACAAATAAAATTTTGTATTCCGTTGTGTTTGAATACTCAAAAAACTATGTAATTTGTGTTTTTTTTCATTTCGAATTTTTTAAAACTTTTTCCCTGCATTTTAATTTTGAAGGTCTTTTGAAGTTTAATGTTTAATGAATAAAAGCTTTAAATGTAATAAGGAAAAATATTGTGAGTGATTTAATACTGAGGAAACAAGTTTTTCTCTAAGTGAATATGTTGAAGAAAAGCATTCTCAGTCCAAATTCCATAAAGCGGTTCTCAAAGGGCAAGTAAACATTTCGTTATAGATAAAATTCGTTACATAAAACAGTTTTTTGATTAAACCAAATTGCCGTATTCTGGACATGAATTTGTTACATAGAAAACTTCGTTTCACTAAAGTTCAATAACAAGAGAAATAGAATGGCTTCACCTTATTTATGACCTCTATTTCTTATCAACAATAACGTTATTGAAAATTTCTATGAGCTAGTTTTTTTTTATAGACTTATTTTTTTAATGCGTAGGACTTAACAAAAGAACAAGCCTAGTTGCAGTTACTCATGCCCTGCTGCAGTTTAAACCAATATTGATTAGCAAAGTATTGAACTTGAGATTAGATAAGTCTAATCTAAACCAAACTACACAAATACTACTATATATATCGTGTATGAAATCATATTATGGCTTTTTGTGAGCTATCTAAAAAAGGGTTTAGTAAGCTTTAATAGTTCGAACTCATCACACGTGAAATATTTAGAGTTTAAGTACAAAACAATGCCACCGCCACATGGAGGACATGGACATGGCCATGGGGGACCACATCATGGTGGACACGGTGGACATGGAGGTCATCATCATGGACATGGACCACCACCACACCATCATCATCATCATGGACATGGACCACCACATCATCATCATGGACAAAGACGTCCTGTTCTGTGCTGTTGCACAATCTTATAGAGCTCGTCTGGAATTTATAGTTATAATGTGTTCAAAATCAATGTAGTTTAACTTCAAGAAGAAGTTTACATATGTATGTCTGTTAATTATCTGTTTAATTAGTCAAATGAAGTGGCTTCTTGTGCCAATTAATGAGCGGCTAATCTTTTTGCCTAAATACTTTTAAACCTCAAAAGCCGCTTAGACGGCGGTTACTTTTATGTGTGTATCTATAATATATATATACATGCATGATTATTGCATATACGTTTACTTCAGTGTGTATGTGTGATTGTGTTGCCTTGCGTGTCGATTTCTGTTCATGTGTGTATGTGTGTGTATGCCCATCCACCCACCCACCCACACACACACACACATACAGCAAAGCCTCCACTTTAATTTATAGCAGTCAAGTTGAAGCAGACCAAAGAGAGAAGGAGGAGAGAGAGTAGAAGACGAAGACATACAAGTGCCATAAATTCTGGCAAAGGAACACATTATTTATACTGTCAACTGGCTATATTTGAAACGGAATCCAACACTACCTATAAATAAGTGCATTACGCAGCCAAAAAAAAAAAAAAAAGAGCCCCGAAACAAGTAGCGCTCATTGCGGTATAAGTCTTCATTAGCGGTTAAAAGGCTGACCTACAATGGCTAACTGGCTATGGCGATGGCGGATGGTGCTGCCAATGGGTTTTTCATACGCATTGAACTGTCGCCGCAGCGTTAAAGTCGGAAATACCCAAAGCAACAACAACAACACCAAAAGCAACACAAACAATACCGTATGCCCTGTGAAAAGGACGAGCTGAACAGAAGGAGCCAAAAGGAAAATGCTTAAAGTTCAAATTAAGCACAACAGCTGGCGAAAAATTGAATTGAAGGCAACAACAACAACAACAATAGCAACAATGTCGCTGCCTTCACATCCTGCCCCTTCTGCTCTTAGCAGCCCCTCGCCTACACTCGGGAAGAGAGACCAACCCAAAGCATTTGAGCGACAACAGCAACGAGGCTGCTAAGGAAAATCCAAATAATACAAAAAATAAATATATATACTATATAGAGTATGGATGAAAAAAAAAAAAACGCAAAGCATGCTTCAAGGCGCCGAGGCGGCAAAAAACACGACCTCAACTCGTTGCCAACAGCTGGCAAAAAAAATAGAGAGAGAGAACGATTTAGGTTCTCTCATAAAGAGAGCAGAGCGCTCTATCTCTCTTTCTGCACAGTGGCGCCACTTGTTAGTGTAGCGTTTAGTTTTTGTACTTAAACAACGCATGCGCCAAAAATGTTGAGTGCAAATATAAACAGAGAAATTTCCGTTGAAAGTATTAAAATGAAAATGGTATTTTAGTGTTTTCTAGAATGCTTTGATGCTTGGATAGCAAACTTTCAAGCCGCTTATTGTTATGATACGAATACGTAAATTCTTGACTTCATCGGAAAAACCCAAAACAATCTTATCGTTTTAAGTAGTATTTTGTTTGAGGCGACTATGGATTACAAGTATGCAAGAAAGCAATGTTAAGTGCATATTATATATTTAACTGCACTTTCTTGTTGGGTACTCACTGAATAAAGTAGTTGACTATATGTAGATAGATAGGCATTTATTCATAATCTTATCTATAGATAGTTTAATGCCTAATGATAATGTGACTCCAATAAAGTATAAAATATGTGCTATTGGTTTCTGTTAGACTAAATAAATTAATACGTACTATTTAAAATAGGTTTTTCAATAAAATACAAATCGCTAAGTATTTTTGACAGTCGAATTTTTCAAAAATACCTTAATTAAGGTTTCTGCATTATTATATTGGACTGCAAATAGCAATGGCATTCCCAGTATGTATTTATCCCCCAAATAAGTTTTAAAGCACTTTTCAGTTTAAATGCATCTTTATTGCAAAACAAATTAACATATTTTCCTTTGTGCACACTTTCTTGTTGTTTTTGTTGCTGATTCGCTTAATTTACAGCCTTGTATATATTTAATTATATGCACTTGGTAAAGTTCCATTATGTTGAAAAGTGGCTGTGTGGCAATATAATGCCTGGCCATATCCTAAGCATGTAATTATAAATGTGAGTGTTGAACTTAGCCTAGCGTTGAATGCCACGCCCACAAGCTTAAATAACAGGCGGCTAAGTACGGTGCTCTTACTGCAATGTAGTGCATAAATTATGTTAGGCCAAAGTGCAAGCAAAGTTATTTGCAACATAAACCTTGCCACACACTCACAAACACACACAAACAGCGTTGGTTTGTTAGAAAGATTAACGCGTGCATTTTGTTTTTTATGCCAACAGCTCATAAAAAAAAACACTCACGAACACATACAGAGATAGAAAAAGAGAAAGATACTTATACTAAGCCGTCTGCCGCGAACCGGGCGCAAAAACAAACTGCAACGGAAGCTGCGCCTCTGTCATGTGACAACTTTTTGGGTTGATGTGGGTTGAGGTGGTTTGAGTGGCGCTAGGCTGCTCATGGCGGCCACTTCACTGACAATAATAAGCGCGCCACAACAGCGGCAACAGCAGCGGATGCCCGGAGAAGGTGCGAGAACCGTGGCGTCTGTTAATGATAATGATGACAGTCTGTCGCCGGCTTTGCCTAGCTTTTGCTGCTGCTGCTGCACTTGCTCCTTATGTTGGTAGCTTTTGCTTCTAACGCTGTAGGACACTCGGCGCGCTAGTTAAAGTTTTAATTTGGCATATTATAGTGGCTGTAGTGGCGCAGCATGCGCTCGTTAGATACGGATATATGGTTATGAAGAGAGAGAGACCATATGGAATTATGCGCGAATACACAAGTGCACAAGTGCATCATAGAAGGCAAAAAAATATACACACATAAAGCTGACACACCACAAATGACAAATAAAATGAAAGAGGCAAACAAAAAGCTAAGAGTTCTGGCATTGAACTTTAGCAAAACAGAAATTATGTGAATATTATAAAAAAAAGCTAGAAAGTGTGTCGGAAGATGGATTTTTTGAAGAGTTTTGAGCTTTTCATAGCCATAACTAACTATGCTGAGAAGAAAAAATATGATGTCAATACTGTAATTAAGTTTTTGAATAGATTAAAAGGCCCAATCGTAGTTAAAAAATTCGATTATTGTAAAGTTTCTAAAGTTAGTTCTAACTAACTAACCTTAGTAGTTTATAAAAGAAGGAGCTTTTGGCAGGGTTTCTTATCTAGATTTGCAGCAAAAGCGAAATTTTACTTTGAACTGCAATAACTCTCAAAGCTGAAAAGATTATTACTGAAAGATTAGATTTTCAGTCGTTATTTCTAAAATATTACACAATTTAAAATCAATAACTTTATAATTCTTTCTTTTTTTTTAGTAACTTAAGATAGGATTAAAAAATCGAATTTTTTACTTGAAGGCCAACGATCAGCAATACAGGCAATATATAAAATCAAAAAAATCAATTACTTAAAATTCAAAATTAAGAACCCTTAAATGTCATTATATTCAAATTTTAGACGGAAGTCCTTTTTGCTTAAATCTTTTGTTGATTTGTCTGGGGTTATTTTGCTGAATTCAATGTTGCTGTACAAGCTCACACTTTAAGCCATTTAGCAAATTATGTGCAAGTTCCTTTAACCCTTGAGAAAAGAAACACGCACAAAAGCAAGGCAAAGACGAAGGATATCAACAGTAGACGAAAGGGAAGAATGCAGAAAAAGGAATGCAGAAGAGGGCTACATTTGTTGGCAAGCATTTTCAATTCAATCAAACGCCCGCTAACAAAAATGCAAATATATATACCCAACAGACAGAAACACACACACACACAAACACACACATGTGGACACTCATACACACGTTCAAATAAAAATAAACATGGCAAATGGTTGGAAATACTTTGAAACACTTTTAAGCATCATTACATTAGCAAATTTTTCTCTTTCTCAACACATTCTCAATTCAACACAACACACAAAAGCAAACTGTAAGCAAAATATGTACAGATTTTTGAATGGGCAAAATGTGGGCGTTACTCAATGTTACTTTATTTTGGCGTAAATTTTATTACAGTTGAAAATGTTGAGTGTGTGTGTGTTTTTGGTGGGTGTGGTTTGTCTATGGCTATAAGAACATACGATTATGGCCACTTCTATTTTTTTGCTGACGCTTTTGTGTGGCATTTTCTAATTTACATTTAACACAAATGTAATTATTGACAAACGGGCAAAACGATCTGACAGCACGTAAACCGCTTTGCACCACCAAAAACTAGCACCAGACCCATCAACATTGTTGGTTCTCCTATGTAATTGTCGTTATAATAAATAACTTCAACTGTCCAACACTTGACACTTGACATCAACTGCAACGGAAGCAAACACAAAAAAAAAAAAATAAACGGCAACAAACGAAAGCGGGACTAAAACGATTCCAATTGGCAAAATTTTTTAGTGCATACCCTGTATTAATTTGCTACTTGTATATGTGTGGATAATGATTGAATGGATAGAAAGATTGTGATATAGAATTGGATTAGATACATATATATACATAGATCAAAGATTGATGTGAATGAATTATTACAGTCCTTAGTAAGGATCCTTTAATTTAAATTGATTTTTGAAGAACGAAAATTCAACAGTAGTAATGGGATCCATAGATAGTATACTATCGTTTTTAGTTAGGATATTAAAATGGAAAATCGATATAATAAGAAAACAAGCTTTTTTCAAGGTGTTTATATATAAGAAAGAAAGAGGTAAGGTTAACCAGTACCAAATCTCTAGAGTTCTTTTTAATGACTTGCTTTGAAATGCCTTTCAATACAACGTGGAAAAAGAGAAGCTTTATAATTGCTTTCTGGTTGAAAGAGCTTTAAGCATAAACCTTGAATATTAAAGAATGCTTTTTGCTTTTTGCCTGTTTTATTCCTGATTAAAACACATTTCTGTAACATCTTATATCAGTTACTTTAACCACCATCAATGTCTTCTTCATTCAATATACCCCATTACCAACCCTCCCATAGAGTATTGCAAAACCACCAAACTCAACTTAACCGCATGCAAAGTGGCAGAAAAACAGCGCTGCATATTTCAAACGGGACACATGTAAAAATGCTGAAACGCTGATAAGGACATTAACATTTGCACAAAAACACACAGCACATAAGAGCGTATATAGAGAGGAAAAAAGGGATTGGGGGGATGAGGTAAGGGCATTCGAATTCGTATGTGAAAAAAAAAAAAACTCTACCGCGTCGCTTTTGACACGCAAATTTATAACAGCAGCAAGAGAAACTTGTTGTGGTGCCTTAACCAAAATAAAATGAAATAAAAACGTTGAATTGAGCAAAAATAAAAAGTTTAAATAAAAGGCATACAAATGCAATTTAAATTTACTTATTTAGAACCCCCCGGGAATTTTGGAAAATTATTTGCCTTTTCACGCAAATTTAGCGACCATTTTTCTCAACAGAAACATCATTCCCCCCTCTTGCCCACTCCCTTTTCGACAGGTGGGCAAACCAATTGGAGTTTACATAGTAAGGAGTGCTGAGGCGGTTGGTTATGGGGGAGGGCAGCACCCTCTGACATGTGCTGCACAAGTTTTTTCATTTGGGCGATTAGAAAATGCTTGAGAACAGAACCGAAACGAGCCAAGTAAAAGTAACCCAAAAGGCTCTGACAAATGCTTTGGCTAGCAAATGATGTTGTTGTTGTTGCTATTGTTAAATATTGTTGTTGCTGCTGTTGCTCCTGTGGTGATTAATGACGTTGAATGCTGGAAAAGCAGTCAGCAAGGGGGTGGGTACAAGAGGTTGGTGGGGGTAGAGCTGACTATGCCTGCCCGCCTGCCTGCTTGGCAGCTTAATTTAAAATGAAAATTGTACTTAATTTCTAGCGTAGCTAAGCAGACGAGTTGGGTGGGTAAAAAGGCAGAGAAAAGACATCTGTGTAGCGCTTAGAGACAGAGAGATGGAGAGAGTGAGAGAGAGAGAGAGAGAGGGAAAGAGAGCTTATGGAAAAGCCATTGGTTAACTCCATTTGGCCTCCAAAGCTATGCTCATTGTCTGGCTTGGCTAGCTTCGAGATTCGTTGACTCTATTTATAACGCTTTACAGATAATTCAAGCGTTAAGCATAGTACATAAATTCTGCTTCCCTAGGCCTTAAACACACATTGAGCTGTCATAAGCGACGGGAATATGGGATAAAGTTATCACAAATCTATTAGTATTAGAAAATAAAGAAACTTCGAAATTCTTAATTCTTGCCAGTCTTGAGAAATATTAAAAGCGATATAAAATCATTTTTAATGCCCAAACAAGCCTTAAATAACTTAAGCCAAATATTATGACAAATACTTTAAATAACTTTATGCCACATATGTCAGTTTCTTACAACATTTTCAGCACAACTTTTATTTAAGAGAGAGAGAGAGAGAAGGACTTTTGTTGGGTGAACCGCAAGCAAATTGAATTAAGATTACCACGTAAGGATTTCAAAGAATTTACACAAAGTCAAATAAGCTTTGGTTTATTATTATTATTATTAATAATATTATTTGGTTGGGGAGTGGGAACAAAAAGCGTTGTCAATTTTCAATCGCAATCTTTTTATTTTGTTGGTTGGGTTTTGGTTTATTTGTTTTGAAGCAAAAGCTACTTTATTTTGACAGCAGACAAACAAATGTCAGAATTGAAATTAAAAGGAAAGCAGCGACAGCCAGACAAGTTGCGGGGCAGCAAAACTTGCTGAGAAAAACATGAAGAAGAAGCAGCAGCAGCTAAAAAAGTGGCAGCCGCATTACGCATCAGCGCCAATGCCAGGCTCTTGCTCCTTTGACTACTTCTGCATCTTTCCCCGCATCTTCCCTGCTGCTTCTCGAACAGTACTCACTTCTAAGTTACACCCACACGCATTGCTCTGCTGACTTTCTTGCTTTTGCCGTTCGTTATTCGTTATTCGTTTTAGTTTTGTGTGTGTTTGTGTTTGTTTTTGTACATTTCACACAGCGTGAAATTTTCTAAATGTCATTTTGCTGTCATCTCGTGGATAATAAGATTACAACTACGTTGAAATAATAGGATTCAAATGAAAAAACTTTGCCGTTGTCTGTCATCTACTTGCTTTCTTTTCTGTCTCTCTTTCTCTCTCTCTTACATCCACATTTCATTGCTCATCTCAACTTTCAATACGACTTACAAACACACCTATCCCATTGTTTCTTCTACTCTCTTCTTCTCCACTGAGTTTTGGCCAAAGTGCAAAGTTTCATTTGGTCTGCTGATTGAGTGGAGCGATAATGATTAAGCAGCTGTTGCTGGCAAGTAACTCCCGCTTAATCTGTTACAGCCCACAATAAGCATGAATAGGTAAAAGCAAAATGATCTTCAGACCACACTTCAGACAGTCTGTATGGATAATTGATTTGATCGTCCGACATAAGCCAAACCACAAAAAAATAGAAAAGAAAAACAAAACAAATTCGCAAAAAATAAAATCAAACAATATTTAGCTTTCATAGAGCCCGCCCGCAGGCTACAAGCTGACGAAAGTACTTGCCATTATGGAAAAAAACTTAAAATAATGAAAAATAATAGCAAAAAATAGGCAAAAAAAAACGACAGTTTGAATAGATTATTGCCACGGGGTCATTAAGAAAAAAATAAAAAAAAAAACCGGCTTGCATTACCCTCCAAATGTGTGACTATAAAAGCTAGAAGTTGTGCTCCAACGAACATCAGAACTTTTTCATCGTTCTTACAATTCATAACAAGTCAAAATGAAGTCAATTTTTGTGATCGCTCTGAGTGCTATGTTTGTGGCTCTGGCTGTTTCTACGGTAAGTACTCAAAAGCGGTTTAAATTTATACAATAAAGAGTGAGTAATTCTTTAATCCACAAATACACAGCCCGTTGAAATGACCGAGGAACAAAAGACTCTGGCCAAACAGCATGGTGAACAGTGCTTGAAGGAGATCAGCCTAACCGAAGAGGAGACGGCTAAGGTGAAGGCCAAGGATTTTAAGAATCCCACTGAGAACATCAAATGCTTTGTCAACTGCTTTTATGAGAAGGTGGGCACTGTTAAGGACGGTGTTATCCAGGAGCAGTTTGTCCTGGAGAAACTCGGCGCTCTCATCGGTGAGGAGAAAACTCGTGAGGCTTTAAACAAGTGTGGTGGCATCAAGGGCGAAAATAACTGTGATACTACAAGCAAGTTGAATGAATGCTTTGAGTCATTCAAGGATATTAAAGGTAAAGTTTAAAGCATCCAGCAGCTGCTGTATGCTGCACATGCTAACAAATTGTAATTAATTTACGCTTGCATTGAAAAACAATAATAATTACTGTATGTCATAATAGACAAAACAAAATGTGTTTGCTTAAGAGGGGGGCGATTGGAGTTGTTTCTGTATGTCTATGGCTATCCCATGCATATTTAACATCCTTCCAATATGCATTACTTGCACTGCCAGTTCTCATAGATAAGCCCTTACTTTTGAGTGTGTTATTTCATCAATTTTGTAAAAGTTGGCTCAAAGAATAGGGTTCAAGCATTAACTTTTAGGAAGACTTTTCAATATCACAAAGACGCTCGTAAATTACATTTTAAAACTTACACAAAATTCAACTTTTGTCTAACTACAAAAAAAATAATCATTAAAACCGGTTCACTAAGAAAAAGGTTCTGAAGTTGGATTAGTTTTGTTAAAAATATTAAGTTGAACGATGAGCTTTGCTTACACAATAATTAGTCAGGGCTTTTGTTAGGGTCTAGCTGTGGGATCTGCCATTAAATAGGTCCAACCGGGTATCTTTTCATATATGGCTTTCACTGTGATGCGTCACAGTTTGTCACAGCTTAATTGCAGCTTTAGTGGCCTCTGGACTGGGCACAAGCCAGCAGCTTAAATGGATTATGTATACATATTTGTACATACATATTGTACATGCATACAATATATAGTTATAAAGTGTGCTTTTTTTGTTTGTTGCTATTGTTGTTGTTGTAAGCATGTGTGTGTTGGCTCATTTGCCATTTTCAATTTGCATAATTAAATGCACAATGCATGTGTGTGTGTGTGCGTGCATGTGTATGTGTGAGTGTGGCCCACACCTCCGATTATGCAGCAAATGCGTTAATATTGTAAAATAACTTTATTATTTAACGGATTTCGCCGCGTGATTTCTGTTGCTGCAGTTGCTACTGCCTGCTCACTTATCATTTATGCAAAGTGCAGTACTCTTCAACTTCCCCTCGACTTTATACCCCTCTCACACTTATGCCTTAAGTGCCTTTGACACGCACTGCTCAAAGTTATACATATACTCACAACTGTTGGCACCTTTCGCCGCACTGCCTCTTAATCTTGTCCAGCGATGCATTCTTAAACTTCCACTGGGCATACTTAATTATGCCCTCGCTATTCTGTTTACCCTCTGAAGTCGTCACTAGACCTAGGTTCTTATACAGACAATTATGATAGCATTTGAATCCTTTGGAGCCATTTGTCACAGCCCCCGAGACGGGAATCTTAAGCTCCTTAATGCAAGTCAGCTGAATGCTTTAATAGGCAGCACTCTGTGACTATATAAAATATATATACACAAAAATCAAATACCATCCTTGTAAATACTTTTAACTTACCATAACCAGCTGATAGAGCTAGCCGCCTACAGTAAATGTTTCAAAAATACTTTCATTTTGTTGGAATTTATTTTCATTGATTTGTTGTTCATTTCAAGCTGCTTAAATAGCCAACATTTTACACATTACTATGTATCTCCCCGTAATTATTTGATTAAGTTATTAAATTATAATTTAATTTAATTGTAAGTTTAAATTGCACGCCATTGTCATTCAAATACCATTGAAATGAAAAGGTTACAACAAAAATAGCAATAAATTGGTTTCACCCGCATTGGCATTGCCTTTCAGTAAACATTGTTATTAGCATTATTTTTTTTGTTTAACAATTTACATATGTTTTATGTAAAAAAATATTACTGCGCACAGCTCTGTTTTTATTTTTCATAACCTTTAAAATTATTTTTTTGTGGTGTGTTTTGATTTCTTGAATAAGTAAAATAATTATTTTGTTAATTTTTATACACAATGCTTTCAAAATATTTGATTAAATTATTGTTAACATAATATTTGGCAAGAATAAAAGAAAATTGAAAAAAAAAAAAAAAAATATTTTCTGTCACAGTTAATAACAGGATCAGGTTAGATAGCTACATAGCTAACATGTTTTGATTCCCTTTTTTTTTCTATTACTTGTTCATAGTTGAATGTATGAATTTCAGGTAGGTAGGTAACGTTTTTCGTTATTTTTGATGGTAAAATTTGTGGATTTCATATCGCATTTAACTCGAGTAATCCCCAAAGCTATGAAGATTCAGCATATTATTTAATATGCGCAGCCTAAAAGCATGCTTTTTTATTTTTCTATAAACATGCCAGGAAAAGTATAAATATATCAAGATGTGTTACATTCTATATCCAAAATTTGTCCTATGATTTTGTTGTCAATTGATCTCCATAACGTTGAATGGCATTCATGATCTCATTGGCCTTTTCAGCCATCTCATTTGAACCATTTACAAATTCATTCCCATTCGTATTGTCGCTCTCTTCATTTTCGCTACGCTCGGAAGCCACTCGAAGTCGCTGCTCTGCCTCCAGATTGTTGAGGTGATTGTAGCACAAGTGTAGCTTATAGGCAGCCTCACAACGATTATTGCTACTCATATTATTGCATTCCCTAAGCTCTGGATTCAAGCGCTGCATTAGATTCTGCAGCTGCATAAGGAATGCCTCCTCTATCATCATGTCATTGTCCACCAGACCCAAATTCTCGTACAAACAGCGCACAAAGCATTCCAATGGTGCATTACGCTTCATATCCAAAATTGCTGCTGGACTGCCATACTCAAAATCAGCAAAATTATTGATATTATTCAGATCAACATCACCGTCGTCAGTGGTTGTGGCCAATTCATTCTCCCCGTTGCTTTTGTCATTGTCATGCAAACTGAGTCGAAAGAATTTTAGCTGTGACATCGATAGCTCTGTCTCCCGCATACATGACTGCAGCGTCTCGTGACTGAGCTTTGGGGCAGATGTAGTTGTTACATTCCGTTCATCTACTTCGCTAATGTTCAGCGAGATAGAGAGCGAGCGTGTCTAGAAGAAAGGAAACAGAGAGAGTTTAGAAGCTTCCATTTTAACTCCTTACTTTCTACATTACCCATGTTAGTTGTGGTAGGTAACTCAAACATAACACCAATAAAACTATGATTCTAGTATACATTTAATTTTCAATCCAATTTGTAGTACTTCAAAGCTTCAACCAGTTTTTAGACCTAGTGTAAGTAACTGCGCTCAATGCCTTGACTTTTATAGTGCCTGGCTTTTGTGGATGCTTATCGGCTTTAAATGGGTTTTAAATTATACTTAATAGCTGGTTAAATTGTACATGCCTGAATGGTCATACATCTATAATTCGATCTAAGATAAGTATCAATAATTAGAAGAATAATATTCACAACAAATTTGGTTTTTCAACAGAAATTTATATTGATAATATTTTCATTGTATCAACTATGACTTCTATATCGATGAAAATATAATAAAAAACTTCAATAAATTTAGTCATTAACTATAACTTAAGTAATTTCTTTCGAATACTTTAAATTTTTTGCCAATTACTTAAAATTTTCCTTAGCATCTTTAGCTAATCCCAAGAATCTTATCAAAATTCAAGATATTTGTTAACTGAAAAAGCAATCCCTAATTGATGAGCTAAGTAACAGACGTGTGTTGATTATCTAGAACAGAAAAAGAAATGGGGAAACAAGGAACAAGCAACCCAAAACCTGGACCGCAAAGACCGCAAGTCCGCCAATCGCCAATCTCCTGCTCAATGTGGATGTCTTTAAGATCAAAGTAAAGACAGCTGAACTGTCAATCCCACAATACGTAGCATATAACAACTCCCCCAAGCGCAGTTTTTATAAAATTAAATTACATTAATGTGAGAACCGCAGGCGACCGACCACCACCCCCACTCAAACCCCAGACTCATTGAGCCAACTAACAAGCCAGCGACAAGACAAGCGAAATAAGAAAAGTAGCGACCAGCTACTTGGATGTCTATCCTGTCTTGCTTCCCTGTCTGTCCATCTGTCTGTCGCTGTCAAGACAAAAGGCTAGCTTACAAGCATCAATGTGCGTTTGTCCCTTTGGCAGGACGCGTGTGTTGGTTTTTCTTTGACAAGCCGCCACACACAACGCTTGAAACAACGAGCTGTCTACTTAAATGCATTAGCCGCTTGGCGCCGCGATAGAAGAAGATGATGAGGTGGGGTGCGGAGGTGGTTGGTATCTGCTTGAGTTTGCTTTTTAATAGACATTAGTAAACGCATCAGTGATTATGCCAAGGCTTTTGTGCGCAGACAACTGCAACTGAAACGGATGCTAAATGGAAGTGACATGACAGTCAGTCGGTTAGTTTCTGGCCAGGAAGTGACAAAATGAATTATATACGCCAAAACCAACCAACCAACCAACCAGACAGACAGTCAGTCAGTCAGTCAGCTGACGCCAATGCTAATAGCTAATAGCTGGGCACAACTCCAAATTCCCCAAGCGATTGTCCTTTACGTGCGAAAGCGTAGTCCACGCAAGTAAGCAACCCTATGAAGGTACACTTGGAGAAAAAATTACCTTCGACTAAAAAGTTATCAGATAGTAATTCCTTTGATTTAACATAAGCTTTGAGAAAAATTAATCTTTTTTATCAGTGTAGGTCAACCCTATGCACACCTCATTGACCCAATGGCTATTGCAATTGCGACACGTGCTCAATGAATGTTTAATGATTTGTTAATTGGATTTTGGCTTTTGAGCAAGCATAACAATAACAACAACAACAACAACAGCACAATTTGTGCCTATTCATTTGTAACAAACATTACGCATACGCCTATTGTCAAACAAAAATACAAAAAAATAAAAAAGCAGAAAGAGAACGAAAAAGAAAAAAAAAACAAACAACGTTTATCAATATTTATGCATTGCATAAACGTGCAAATTCCTTTGGGAGACGGGATCACAAGGACTTAGCGCCAATGATGACGGTCTGACAGCCGCCACGTAATGATGGCCAACTGTTATGCAAATTCTTAGCGAAATAACCTTTAAGCTTTGCTTCTGTATACTCTCTATTTATAACAGCTCTACAACAATATACAAAGTTTGTTCCTTCATTAGAAGTTTTTCAGTTTGAACAGCAGCAAACAAGACGAGGCACTTTTAATTTAGAAAAGAATGTCTAAGTTTTGGACGTTTAGAAACACTTTAAGAGCAAGCATTTTAGTTTACCCTTAACTCCACAAAATGTTGTACTATAAGTATAAAGTAAAGAATTTTTATTTCCCAAACGAGACATTTATTTAGTATACTTCCACTAATACTTAATTAACAACTTTAACAAACAACTTCATTTTTAAACTCAGCATTTTACTAATGATATTTCACAGCTGACATTTCACACTTGTTTTTAGTGGGGCCTCACATATCGTCATACTGTTGACTTAGATCTGAGCGTGGTGCTTGTGGTAGCATTGATACAGCTGGAAGGCAGTATCGCACTTATCATTGCCCTTCAAAGAATCACACTTCTCCTGAACAGCCTTGACTTTATCAACGCCAGCCATGGGACCGAGCTTCTCGAGCACAACATCGGGCTTAATCTGGCCATCGACAATGAAGCCAGTCTTCTCCATGAAGCAGTTGGCAAAGCACTTGACCTTGCTATCGACATTCTCGAATTTGCCCTCACGCAAAGCCATTGCCTGCTCCTTGGTGATGCCCTCCTGTTCAACGCAGGCAGCAGCATTGGCCTTTACCTTCTCCTTTTGCTCCTCCGTTAGCTGCATTTGCTAAAGATAGATATGTCAAGATTTAGTATATAAATACTTAGTAGATAGTGAGGGATTAGAGCTTACATCGGCTACAACCAAAGCCACGCAGGCAACAAGAACAATTAGAAATTTCATGATGTGTTTAGGCTGTGTTAAGGCTGTGTTAGATCTGTTTTTCACACTGTTTGTTGAATACATCGGGCGAGACGTTTTTATATCAATTTACACGCTGAACTTTGTTCACGTTTTGTACTTGTTTTTCACTCTTTTATTTTTATCAGTTTTTATAGCTGGCTGATCACACTCATACACATACAAAATACGTATTTTTATTGAAGTCGTAGTTAGTTTATTAAGCTCGCGCTTAACTTTAACTCTCGACTGATTGTTTGTATTGTATGCGTCACCTATTGAGATTTTAATTTTACATATTATTTTGTGTATTGTAATCTGGCTACCTTAAGCAATTACCGCATCCAGTGGTTAGGCCCAAGTTGCTGTTAATTGCTTATTGTGATTTGTAAAATTAAAATTAATATTAATGTTAATCTCCCATTTTTTAGGCAGAACTTTTTTAAGTGCTTCAGAGTGCAGCGATGCAGCAATTTTTAATATTTTTTTGCAATAATTATGAACTTATAATTTCAGGGCCAATTTGCCCAATGAGGCTGCCTAATGAGATATAATTGTGCGCATTAAATAAATAAAAGGAAATATTAATATGATAATTTGTTGAGTATTATTATTAATTTAACACTTAACAACAAACATTAGGAATTTTTTATAATGAAAGCATTACGAAAGTAAATTAAATTACCAGAGTTTAACATGACTAAAAAAAATCAATTCGAACTACATTATTTCTCACCTTTAAACAATCTACACGATTTTTATAAGCATTTGTGAGTTTAGAGAAATTATTTGAAATTATTTCAGTATCTCATTTAAACTTAATCAATCTTCTAGGTTAACCGTATGACATTGCTGGGATGACATTTCTAGCATATAATCAATCCCCAAATCAATTATTCAATCATTTATACCTAACGTCGTACATTTCCATAATTAACTGACTGTGAATGAGATGCCGGCAGATCATGCCAGTAATTAACATATAAAGATACCAGTTTCTCTAATAGAATAATAATAAGACCTGGGGCAACACTGCTTGTTAGTTGTGATTGAACTTGAGTTTCAGACAGCTGACACAAATGAAATTAAAATTAAAATATAGAAGTCAAAGTACAAAAAACGGAATAAATAAAAGCTACTTGATGGACACATTTTGGCAATTAAGCACCACAATTTATTGTGACTTAAGAGTAAGATAAATGTTCAGGTTTATTGTGCTTTTAAAGAGACACTTTTCGCCTGTCTCTCGTGTCTCATGCAACAAATAACGTTGTATCGCATATATTTTAAATATTTACTGCTGACAGCATCGATAATTCATGACCTACTCAAACTACCTACCTACATATACGATAATATAGTTGGTCTATACGTACTATAACCCTGTTAAGCACAAAACTTACCCAGACAAACTCATAAATAGTTACGCACGCCAAGCCAGGCAAAAACAAATGAGAGAGAAAACAAACTGTCAGAAAGTTGTGGGAGGGAAGGGGGAAGGGGGGAAATGCTTATTGGGTGCCATCGTCGCCTGCCAGGGACATAACAAATATAAAATATTTAAATAGTAATAAATTCATAATGTCAACGTGTTGTTGCTGTAACTGCCATAGATTTATAGACGATAATAACGACAAACACGAAACGCGCTCGAAACAAACACAAAAAAACAAAAATACTGTGACTTAAATAGCCAAGAACAAAAGAAAAATTTGTATAAGGATGGAAAGTATTCGAATTTGCAATACTTTGTTAAACAGATCTTAAGTAAGAGTACTTAAATTCAACATCCTTCTTTCTCACTTTCCCAAACAGGGCATAAAAAAACACAAAACAAATGTAAGCTGTGCAAAAAAAGTGAGAATATGAGAATGAAACTGGCAGTTGTTTTATAACTTCATATAAGAAAATAATAAAATTCGTTTATAGCAGATATGATAGACTGTTAGGTTAAGGGTCGCGAGGGGGTTAACAGTGCCATGTACCTTTCATACACAAGGTATATTAAATACTATATGGCATGCTATAAAAATATAAACAGCACATTAAACGACTATGAAAACAATGGCACACGTTACACTACAATTGAGGAGAGCAAGAGAGGAAGAAAAGTCCTGCGAGCTAATGAAATGTCATTGGACCCGGGAGGCGCGGAGACGGGTTATCAAACTAAACTGAAATGCAAATGTCACGCGAAAAACTATTTGACGACAGCATTACGTTGACATTAAAATGCGATATGACCAAAAGAATACACAAGAGAACCCAAACCCAACCTGAACCTGAATGCTAAAGCTATGCTTAGTATATAGTCATATGCAAATTTTATGTTGGCTTTTATTTTTAACGGCAAGTCATGGAAGAAAATTTATTAACTGTATAAAAGCTACGAAGTAAAGAAAACAATTATAAAACTACATAATCATAAACTTAATTATGACTGCTTAATTAATAGTTGTTTGAGTCATCGTAATTCAAAGTGTTGCACTTTAATAAACATAAATGTTAAGTTATTAAACACTTAAGCTTTTGAATAACTTTTGCAATGAAAAGTCACATATCAAATTTCTGGAAATCGATTTAAGAGAATTAAAGCGCCAAGCGTCATATCTCCAACGTAGTATCTCCGCCCAGTACATTTTGCCAAAAAATCGAAATGGGATTGATAAAATTTTTCGACTTCCATAACTTCGTCAAAACTGACCCGATTTTCAAAAGCAATATCTTAAAAAACAAGGTTTGGCTTCTTGAATAAAGCTGCGTTTTAATAAATACATTTAAATAAAATTCGATTTTTGGTCAACTTGCATGTTCAAATTTTATCCCAAAAAATCGACTTGGGCATTGGTAAAATCTTTCGACTTCCATAACTTCGGCAATACCAACCCGATTTTCAAAAGCGATATCTTAAAAGTCATGGTTTGAGTTCTAGAATAAAAGGTTCCAAAACTTTTGATGCAGTTTTTTGGGGGTTTTTAGTAGCTATCTTCTCACCAAATTTGGTAGTTCTAGCTGTAAGGATGTGCGAAATATGTGGATTTCTCGGTTTTGAGTTATCGAATTTATCGATTTGCCAGCCCCCCAGTTATCGCAGAACTCCCATCTTGACACTTTAATTTACTACCCCATAGATAAAGAGAATTGGAAAGTTTCAAGTCTCTAGCTTGAAGGGTGTGGAAAAAAGTAGCGAACATACAGACGGACGGACGGACGGACACCATGACGGACATTGCACAAACTCAATATACTCTTGACCTTCGGTATCGAGTATAAAAATAAAAAATATATTAAATGTATTAAAAACTAATTTAAATACATTTTATGCTCTTCTAGTTTACTTAAAAAGTACAACTACAACATAAAAAGTATGATGGAAGAAACTGTCGCGTGCAACATGTCACGTGCGACAGTGATTAAAATTCAATTTAAAAAATAAATACTAAATATTTTTAAGTCAAACCAAATACATTATTAAGAGCAATCAATACATAACACATTAAATTTAATTTCATTAAAATCTTTCATCGCGTTTTGCTGAAATCAGTGCTTGAACTGGTCTTCGAAAAAGTGACTTCTGTCTGTGTCACGTGCGAATGCCTCACATTTATGTGATTATCTTGAAAAAAAAAAAATTCCCAAAATCAATATTAGCCCCAATTATAGTGCTAACCAAGAGCTGCTATAAGTTTCATATTTTGTAAAAATAAAATAAATTCTTGGCACATGTTTTTTTTCATTTTGAATGCGTACAAATGTCGCATTCGACATCAGAGAATTGCCCATATTTATTAACTCTCATTTAACACTCAAAAGCTTATGCGCATCATTTTATTTTTATTTTTTTGCAGCCAGACATAATTTAATTACTTAAAGCAACTTCACTTGATAACCAATCTGTTAAATATCAACCAAAAAAAAAAGAGAAGAATTTTTTGTTTAAAACACTTACAAAGCCATTGAGCTTCCCATTCATCATTTTATAATGCATTTTTATTTCGCATACAGTTTTTGCCTTCTCGCACCCTTAACAATACGTCACTCTCGCTATCAAATTGCCCTTTTGATGCTGGGGCATAAAGCGGCGCAGTTAACACTTGATTTGTATTTAAAAATTATTGACCAATTCATGGGCTGCTGATTAAGTTTGTGTGTTGTATTTGTGTTTGTGCTTGTCAAGCGCAGCGTGGTTGTTGGACTCAGCGGTGTGAGACGCATATGGTAAAGGGGGGGGGGTGGAAGAAACGGAGAGTGTCGGGTTGAAACGTTGGCAACCAATTGATTTTTGCACAGACCACAGTTCTCTCCTTCTCTCTATGGCTTCATGGCTACGGGAAATTGCATAAACGCCGCAGACACACACACACACACACACCAGTGCGCGGTTCATATGAAAATCCAATTTTCCAGTGATTGATCATACAGCCAAATTGCAAGTGGAGCGGTTAGGGGGAATAGTTAACCACACACACACACAGCGAACGTCAAGTTGTTTTGTTTGCTGGGCCATACGCAAAAATAATGTAATTAAAGCAATGTTTGCATAATAAAAATTAATATTTGTTGCATTTTGTGTCAGACGATAACAACCAAATACAACAGACACACATGCACACACACATACACAACCACGCACTTACGCACAACGCATCAACATTAAACACTAAATTCGTGTACTTCTTCTATTAGTGATGCATTTATACACATAAAAAAAAAAAACTACGAATTTGGTTTTAGAAAATCAAAATCAATTTTAAGGGAAAATTTTATAGAAATACAAATATATTTTATTTGATGCAAGTTACAGCAGATTAAGTTGCTTTTAACATTTATTTTTTACTTTAAATATAATTTTTTCTTGAGTGCAACCACGCCCCTCTCACTTATGTGATTACCTAGCACAAGTACTGGTACAATTTTGTTTGCTTGCGCTTGTTTTATGCGGGCTGTCAAATTCAGACAGTTTGCACACATGACGAAGCCCTCCTGATTCGCCATACCCTAACCTAAAATACTCATCAACCTCAAAAGCCCAGAGATTTGGAACCTGGCTGCTGTTGCTGCTCCTGGTGTCCAGCCTTTCTTGTTTGTTCAAGTTTCGTTTCAGCAAATTATGTTCGCAGCATATGAAAGGGATTTACACACACGGGCTATGCTGGGGGAAACGTGGAGTGTCATCATCGTCTGTTCTGTCTGTTGAATGTCTGGTAGTGTGTGTTGTTGTTGTTGTTGATGTTGTTGTTGCACATGTATCCATACGTTGTCGTTGAATGCAAATATTGAAATAAGTCTTAATTGAATACAAATACTCAATTACATTGCGGCACATCTATTTTGTGGGCCCAGCACAAACAAAGTTATCCGGGCAAAGAACAAAAAGTGTAATAAGAAAGAAAAGGCAACACTTTTTGCTTTATAGATTTAAATTTTGTTTATATCCATAAGTGTCGTCGGTCTTTAGACAGCCAAAATGGTTATGGTAATGCGTTTCGGAGTGAATAAGGCAAAAAGAAAGGGTAAAGGATTAGTCTGTCGTAATTGAATATGCGGGCTATGTTCACAAAGGAGAATTAGAACTCTAACTACTATAGCGAAACATGTTATTTAAAGAAGCTTAATAACTAAACTTTCTTCATTTTAAAATTTATAAAAAATAACTCAAAATAAAAAAATAAACTTATGGCCCATGAGGGGATCGAACCCGCGACCTTCGCGTTATTAGCACGACGCTCTAACCAGCTGAGCTAATGGGCCGATGTGTTATTGGCCAATTCGGAATGCTATTCAAACACACAATGCACTTTGGGACATGCTTTAAAGCAATATTTGCCATTTGAAAATTGATAAGATTATTTACATTTCTTTGTAGTTTATTTATGTGATTTACTTATAGATTTCTGTTTTATTATGCTCCTGGCAACTATTTAAAAATATATCAACATTTGTTAGCATTTGTAAATATATTTAGCACTAAACACTAAACATAAACTATTCATAGTTTTACATTCTGCAAAAACTATTAGAAGCATTTTCATTGTGTTTTAACAATTTCAGATGCATTTTCAGTTGCTCCTTGGGGAGTACAAGCAAGATTTCAATAGCAACGCTTGTACACATCCATTGTTCTGGCATCTCTGCTTGATGCATCTTAAAACCGAAACCGAAACTCCCTCAACTCAAGCCTTAGACGCCAACCAAGTAACACATTTGACACTTCATTAAAAAGCAACATTAGCAAAATCAATTAGAGAGTATTCCCCAAAGCACACGACACATAACCAGTAAAAGCAAACATAGATGGATAGATGTACATAGTACATACACATATATGTGAAAGTTACAGTAACTTTGTTGTTTTTGGCTAGCAAATAAACAAACAATTGAGATACATTGAGAGTTTCTGCCATTGTTGTTGTTGTTGTTGTTGGTACACCCAACACTGACGCTGATTCGAAAATTGTTTGAGAACTCGCAGACGAGACAACAGAGAAAGAAGAGAAAGAGAAAGAGAGAGATGAGACTTGTGTTTGCACTTTGAATTGCCCGGTAGAACGATATTTGCACTGGTAAATCGCCAGACAGACAGTTGGTCGACAGCTTGTTTTAAATGGATGATGAAAATTAATTAAAAACGTGTTTATTTCGATGTTGTTGTTTCGGCTGACAACTTTATTTTTCATTATTGTTTATGTGTGGGCGGCGCACATTTCTTGATCACCTTGCCAAGCCAGTCGCGTAAATACTCGGACGTCTGCAGACCAACCATACGATTCAATACCTTGCCATTGTGCATCACCAGCAGCGATGGCACTGAACCCACATTATAATCCAGTGCCAATTCTGTCAGTTCATCGATATCGACACGGGCCAAATGGATACCACCCATTTGTTCCGACACAATGCTAGCAAGACGCGGTGCGAGTGCTTTGCATGGAGTGCACCAGCTTTAAATAATACAAAAATCTTTTTAAACGTATAAGCCATTAAGAATTTGTTACCGATATATTTTACCTGGCATGAAAATCTACAATTACTGGCTTCTGGCAACGCTTCACTTTCTTTTCGAAATCACTGATGTTTTCCACATCGAATATGGTACGGTTTGTTGTTGGCTTGCGATAGTTTCGGCATATCTGAGACGTTCCTAGCATATTTTTGAGCATATTTACGTGAGTTTTGTTTGTTTTCATCATGTTTTTGAAATTTTACTATTATTTTTCTGTGTTCTGTTCAAAAAAGTTGCCGAATGAATGATGAATGACAAAATGATTTGTTCAAAGAAACTGTTTTGACGGACTTTTAAAAGCCAAGTAATCTTAGAAACGATGTAAGGAACATCTGTTCTATATATGTATATATTAATTTTCAAAAACTCTTCTGAATGTTCATAAGTTTTTATTTATAGGGCAAAAGAGCATCTTTAAGCAGTTAAGTAGCTAAAAGCGCGATTCTTTTGGAAACATTTATGTATCTGAAAACCAGTATCACACTTATCAGAACCTTTGATAGAATTACACTTGGCTATAACGTTCTTCACAATATCAGCTCCTACTAGGGGTGAAAGACTCTCAAGCACAACATCGGGCTTAATCTGGCCATCGACAATGAAGCCAGTCTTCTCCATGAAACATTTGGCAAAGCATTTGACCTTAGCATCAGCATCCTCCAAGTTATGATCGCGCAAAGACATTATCTGATCCTGACTGACGCCTTCCTGTTGTCCACATTGAATAGCTTGCTGAGCAATCATGGCCTTCCGCTCCTCAATATTCTGAGCAAGGAACGAGGATTGTACATATATTAAAGTCAAAAAGTATTCATGTTATTTGGTACTTACATCTCCAGCCAAGGCTAGGGACAATCCGGCAAGCAGCACAATTAAGAACTTCATTGTTAGTACTATAAACTAAATGTGGATTATTTTCGATTCACTTTTCACTTCGTTCTGTTGTCTGCCTTCATTTTGCGATTCTCTTTTATATGAATTTTGCAAGGCTTTTTTGTTGACAACGAACAAAACTTAAATGTTACTGTTGAATTTGATTTCATAAATCGCTTCATTTTTTTTTACAATAATTGCAGGTGCTATTATTATTTGTATTGCTATTGTTTGTTTTTGTATTTCATTGTGTTACTTAATTTACTTAACTATTGAGTGCAATTATTTTTTTTGTTTATTTTTTAATTTTGTCGCTAGAAAATAAGCTTGCTTATGTTAATGTATGTTAATTGGCATAGGGGCATTATTTATTATACATAATTTTTATGTATTTTATATGAATAAAAAGCGGTATTGCTTTTTTTTTTTTAAGTCTGGTTTATTGTTATCAAACAACAAAGTTACGCATTTTTAATCATTTATACTTAAATTCTTAACCAAATTAATTTTTTTAGTGACAACAAATGATTTAAAAAAAAAATAGCAGCATTAAGTTTGAAACCGATCCTAAAATCATGTCATCCAAAGAATTTCAAAATTATTTTTGTGTACACTGCATTTTTCCCTTCGTAAGTTATATGCTTATGTATCTCCTACTAATCAATAGTCTTAAACAATACCCTACCTTCAAACTTTTCTTGCATTCTGGGCCAAAATCCAGGCTAATCATCATTATGGCCTACTTGCTAAGCAAGCGTCAATGAGATTGCTTTAAAATTTGTTTGTCTGTTTTGCTTGGTCAGCAGCTCAACTTATGAGCTCCCCACCCATACCCCCAACACCTCCAAATACATACAGTATACAGCATAAGCATATATGTATATACAATATTTGGGTCACATTAGATCGCATGCGGTTGATAACATTAAGCAGGCACTTTCACCATTTGGTCATGTTTACTTGCTCAAATGAATGATGAGCTTAGCTCGTCTTCTTATGTATGCGATGTCTAAACATTTTTATGATTCAGGGTTAGAGATAGGATATGTACATATACATATAGACATATAGTAGGGCTGTCATTCAGCTAAGCTTTACATAATCTACACTGCTCAAGGAGCGGCCATTCAGCAATTAGTTTTTGTTTTTGTGTGCATTCAATGTGGTTTAGATAAGTAGCCAAGTTGCGCCAAAGAGTTTGCTCTCTCTTACTCTGATGGATGATTGACAAGTGCTTGACAAGTGGGTTGAGTTCTTTTTGTTGTTGTTGTAAGAGCCTAGGGTTGTCAAGGCAAAGCAAATTTAAATGGAATAGATAGAGATAATCATGCATGCTTTTATTTAAATTATATAGTATATTTATACAAACCAAAACCCAATCTATATAATGTGTCAAAATATATTTGCATGCTGATAAGAAATTACTTTTGTTGTTCGTCACCCAAAAAATTAAATGAGTTTTAGTACTGCTACAGTATAAATATTTTATGTAGCATGTCAAAAAAGAATGGCATGAAGTGAGGGCATATTGCGCCAAATGTAATTAAAAAACTTTGCCAACCGCATCAACATAAATGTGTAGCGCATAAAATTCTGTGCATTTGACAATTTACGGTTTTTGGCCAAAAAGTTGACATTTTCTCTCTCATTCTCTGTATGTTTGTGGGTGTCAGAACAAAAACCACTAAAACGTTAGGGCGTGAAATATAAGGGGGGCGGGGCGTGATGCATTGTATTTAGTGAGATTAAAGCTAAATTAAATGCTTGAAACGTTATTATTGTTAATAAATAAATGGTATTGGCTGTAGCTGCACCAGGCTTTCATTTTAATGTGTTTAACACTTTTACGACCGTTCACAAACCCAACTCCTGAAAATGTTTTTGTTTGTTTATTTCTTATTTTTTTTTGGGCAGCGAGCAATTTCATTTATTTTAATTGAAGCCCTTTTGGGCCATTGCCGGGTCATAAACTGTGTTCGAAATCGAGTGCAAGTGCACTAGCTGTACTCGCTCGACAGTTAGATACTCTGTAAATTTATGTAAATGAGCTAATGAATACTTGAAGATTAATTTTTGTGTATTGTGCAAGTAAGAAAATTGATTCCTAACATAAATACGTCTACGTACTATTTCAATACTTAGTAGATTGGTTAAAGGGTGTTTAGAAATGCTAAAAAATTTTAATGTAACTTTTTTAGTTTTGTGTGTTGTAAGAAAATATTAAACAATTCTTTTCTTATTCAAAAAAACAATTACTTAAGTAAATACTATATAAAATTTTGTGGATCATTTTTATAGTTGCAGGGCATTCAAAATGGAAATTTAAATTTAATTGCATTTAAATCGCCGACCCAAAAAACACCTTAATAGACCATTAAGGTGTACATAACTACCAATCTTTCCACTTTCTGCCAGTTTAACAACCTAAAAGGTTTAGTTGCAATAAACATTAAGAGTTCTCATTTCAATTCCAATGATAGCACCATAAATTGTATAAAGGTAAAGATTTAATCGATTAAATTCATTTATATTGAATTATTAATGAGAACTTGAGATTGGTCTCTACGACTATTACATCTATTAAATGACCTTAAAAAGCAAAAAAGTAAATTGCTTATTACCTTCTCCTACTCTTTCAACCCCCAATTCAAAAAGCTATACATAAATTATTTAGCTCATAATAACACTTTTTGTATACGTTTAAGTTTTTACTAAAATCATTCGGCGCCAGCCTCTCACACCCACACTCCAACCAGCTGTCTTCATAATTTTCCATTAGCTTTATTATATACTCATTTGCGCAAATGTCTTATATCATTGTTATTAGTAAATCTTATGCCTATGATTATTGCTACAGCTATATACGTTTGTGTGCATGTTGTCTTTGTGTGTGTGTGTGTGTTTGTGTCTTCGATAAGCTCCCTTGAAAAACAGCTACATCAGAGAACTGTTTCCTTTGGGGATATGCGGCAAGGTTGTTGAACTCTGGGCTCCTTGTTTTTTGGGGTCAGTTGTTTGAAATGCGTGGATAGTTTCAACGAATCGAAATAAAAGAGCCGCCAAATGATGTAGCGAATACATTAGTTTAGGGGTTGATTTTCCCATTACCCCCACAAAATGAAGTTGCTGTTTGAGTTTGCTATATTTCGCAAGATAGACCTTAAATGATATATCTACTTGTAAATGAAATGGAGATAAAAATATACTTTTATTGCTAGTAGAAGCAAAACATCATGTATATTTATGTGAGTCTGAAGTTGATGACATAAGCTTCTTTAATTAAAATGGATTTGCCAATGAACTATACTTAAAAAACACTCCAAAACATTCACAATAATAATATAATTTAATTTCTATTTACATTTTTAGGCCTGTGTTCAGGTAAGGTGCTTGAATGCCTCTATGCCAATATTAGAAAATCAAATTAAATACACTTAATTCTAATTGCAAATGCTCGACTATTACCCAAACAAAACAATAAAGGAGAGCTTCAACAGCACTTTAACAATTCACACAATCACAACCAGTTTACCAAATGGTACAAAACTTTTCAGTATTGTATTTGTCAGTCATTTCGTGCTCAGTCATTTCGTAGGTGAAGCTGCTCGTTTTAATTAATTTAATGACTGATATTTGCATATTTTTGCAGCTTTCATCAAATTAAAATACACGTGACAAAAACTTAACACAACAAACTCATATACGTATGTGAGTTTTGTGTCTTTCATTAAACAAATAATAAACTCATTTGGTGCAATTCATAAACGAATAAGCATAAGTTATTTTGAAGTGCCGACAGTTAAATACCTTATGAAGATCTGACAAAATATTTCTATTAAGGTATATGTAAGATAATCTTAGTGTTGATTAATCAATGAACTTTGAAGTTGAAGCTATCGATCTTTTTAGGTAATTTAGTACAATAATCTTTTCTTTTTTAATATGGTGAAAGTTTTATTGCTCTCTTTCTACCTTATGACTAAAACAGACATATATACAGTACCTAGTACCTATTAATTATATACCATACATACTTTCATGAATAATTCAACTCAATTAAAATACCTTACTGGTTTCAGAGTATTCTGCAGTCTGTTGCGTCCGTCAGCAACATTATCACTTGTTATAGCAGCTTTTGTTATTATCTTGTATTATATTAAAGTTCACACGGTCAGAGCTCTTAGCTGGAGATGATTAAATAGATTTAAATTAAAAGCAAATACTTATGCATATACTGTATATGCGTTTGTTTTTTAAGCTTATGAATTATATACATATATGCATAACATAACTCTTTCGAGCATTGGAATTCAACTGGCACTTTCGATAGCTGCCGAGAAATATTCGCAATCCGCATTGCTTGCTTATCTTAAATTCCAAGCATAACTCAAATGCAGAATTGTTTTGCGTCCAGCCAAAACAGCAAATAATATATATAAAACCAAAATGCGCATTGTTTTGAACCCCCTTTTTTAACCCTTCACCTTCACTCTGAATCAGTAGCAACGCTCCTCCTCAAACCCGAAGGCATTGCAGCAGCAGTTACAACCATTTTTGATTGCATTAGATATAATAAATACATTTTGGGGTTTTTCTATTGCAAATTTATCTTTATCTCCAAGTCTCTTTTGGTGCTGTGAGCACGTAAATAGAATATTTTATGCAATTTATGTTCGTGTCTACAAATTGAGGTGCCTAAATATATATATTCTCAGGGTGTTGCTAACGCACTCGTGCGTTCCATGCAATAGAAATTATGATGGGAACAAGCTGTTTTACGGCTTAGAAAAACAATGAACAATTTGCGAGGCCAAGATAAATATTGTGTGGAAAATATATTACTATGATGATTTTATGACAAGAAGTTGAACAAACTCTGACAATTAATGACTTTTAAAATTATGTAAATTACGATAAATATGACTTCAACAAGAAGCTAGCGATTTAATAAACTTTCTTTAGAAACTAATAATCCTTGTCAAATTAGTACCTACACCTACACCTTCTTTACAAACCATATTTTCCACTAGTAGTAATTGATGTTCCCCTTAAGTAAGTCGCAGTACACCTGCGATGCCTTTTGATTTTGTCTCCGTATTTGCGACAAAAAATAAAATAAAAAGCATTTGCTGCCCAGCTCATTACACACTAAAAACGCAATCGAGCATCAAATTACAAAGTAAATAAAATGTAAATAGCTTTTCTTTCCACTTTCATGAGTATATACGTTTTTTTCTGTTTATATATAAACTTGTATACTCTTTAAGAGGGTAAACTGAATTATTTTAAAGGTGTGATATATAAATTGTCAACATTATTTTAGTTAAAGAAGTTTGAGTTTGTACAGACTTTTTGTTAGTTAAATTAGTTTCAAAGAAGATCTCTCATACTTTCCTTTTAAATGTTAGTTTGTTACATTAAAAGCTAATTAAAAAAAAATATTGTGCCAAGATCTCATGGCAAAAAAATACAATCCTTGCAAGAGCATTCAGACATCGACTCACATTAATTTTCGGGTTTGCCTTCTTTTTGTTTTTTGGGTAAACGTTGTCAGCTACCAATTTCATGCAGCTGACCACGGTGCGCTGTGCCTTGTAATTGCTAAGCTCGGGATTAAACAATTTCCACATTTAACATGGCGCATCTTTAACCTTTGCTACAATAAATTTTTTGGGTTTGTTTTCTTTTTTTTTTTCATTTTTATTTCGTACTGTGTTGGGCTTAACTTTTGGAGTTGCGATAAGAATTTTTAGCTACGCTGTCATTTTGGCTTTGACTTTTACGAGCCGTCGCAAAAGACGCATATCCTTGTTTTGGTTTAATACTGATGCAGGGTCCTGTTACTGTGCTTGTGTGTATGTGTGTGTGTCTGTGCCTCTAATTAGATGCTTTGCCTAATTAGTTGGTTTTATGTGAGGGCCCTTTATGAATTTGGCTTACCTTTCTAGACGGTGCTGTTTTACTGTCTATATGAAAGCCTGCTTTCTTGTTCACGATAACACCTTTACGCCTGTGTAGGGTCCAACATGTCTTTATACTGTTCGTATGTAGCATATAAGTGCCTGGAGAATGTTATAAACTTTAACGTTTATTAAAAAATTCCATGCACCATGCAAGAGAAAATATCAACTCAAGATGCCATGACAATAATGTGAACTAAACCAGCGTATTTTCTGATGATTTTTTCGCCGCCCCCCTTTCCGTTTAGATTTTTCATTTTCTTACAAAATGGTTACTGCATTCCTTCACCTGACTGTCTTTGATGCGTTCGTTGTTTGAAAAGAGGAGCGAAAGCAAAAAACACATACACACATCTCTCTTAACGGTTTGGAGTTGCGTTCCAGTATGAAGTGGCCGTAACTGTCGTTTCTTGAGGGTTGAGAGTTCTTTGGCTGGCTCCTCCTGAAACTGAACCGAACTTGTCACAAAAGAATTCATTTTGTCGCGCTCGGAATTTTCGTCCCAGTTGGCAGATGGGCAAAAATATGCGTTGTGTTTTGTAAGCACATTGCTTTTGGCATTGTCCCTTTTAGCAAATAAACTTTTCGCCTTTTTTCTCTTGTTGGAATGCGTTATCAATAAATATTACTAAAAACACTCCGCAAATCGACATTGGGATAAAACCAAATCAACAGCAAACATTTTCCTTCCTTTTTTTCGTGCTACTTTTATGCGCATAATTTTTTCTTTTCTTTTTGCTATTTTGTGACCTTTTATTTGTTTTATTTCCCTTAGAGGCCTTTTATGACGCGTTTTGTTACCAAAACGAAAATGTTTGGCAATAGTATGAGCAGACTTAATTGCCTAATTGTTTTGTTCTTTTCGTATTTTATTGCAAAATGCGGCCGAACATATTTTTTACGAGCGCACGCATTGTTTTTTATGACTTAATTACTTAAATGCGTTTTATTTTGCATGCGGTTATAATCGTAAACAAATTATAGAAGTGGAAATTATGATATATTTCTTCCTCACTCGCTGTCTCTTTCTTTTTTGCGTCAAAGTTTATCGCTTTTATTATACGACCGCCTAAGAGATTCTTATCAGCGCACTTAAAGGAATGAAATTGTGCGAAAATAAAATAAAACAATTGGAAAATTAAATAAATGATATAAACTTTGAGTTCAGAATGTACTAAAATACTGTAGATATCCTTGGAAAAATACTCTCAGAGCCCCTAAGATACAGATTTAATAGATTGATTTAAATCTTAGCTTAATTCTGATGTTTAAGATTATTAAACTTATCGTTCACTCAATTTTTATGTAAATGTTAATGTGTTTAACCCATCTCAAAACTTTTTTTGCTTCAACTACCAACTATGTTTTAAGCGTAAAATATTCTCAACTTTAATTAGATTTGTTTATTTTAAAGCGCACACTTCAAAGCACGTTTTAACTTTTGTATCTGTGCAAAGGTTTTGTGTGTTCCAAAGACTAGGCCCTAATTATAATTTAAATTAACTGAATTTTCTTTATTTGATTTGGCTGCTTTAGTGTTTTCAGTGGTTTTTCCGGCCCATTGCTGACTTTGGTACACATTTTCTCGCTCTAATTGCGTGCCCTAAAAACTGAAGCTGGCCGAGATAAGCCTTTTACACTAGTTCAGTAAGGGATTGGAGGCTGGGGTTTGCTGGATTTTGCTGGATTTTGAATTTATTAGCCAGTGGGTAGAGCTAAGCATTTGACCCTTCGTACCTATACCATTGAAATTTTAGCTTGTGGGTTTTATGCGAGCCTACCAAGTATTTTTATTTTTTTATTTTTGTTGTTTGTGAAATTAATGCGGCAAACACTAATTAATTGCGCAGGTGTTGCTGCTGTTTGTAGCTGCTGGTTGTTCGTTTTTGTTGCTATTGTTGTTATTGTTGAACGGGATAAGCCTAATTGAATTTCTGTAGGTTTTTGTCCGGCACAGAGATCAAGCACGACCTGCCCCTTTCGTATATACTATAATCGTGACTGTAATAAATGATATATCGGTCATTTGGTTTTGAAAGATTTGGTTTTCATTTGTAATCACTTTAAGCTAAATTTTATTATGACTGTCTACGTTTTATTTATAATTACAGGAATTTATGTTTCGTTTAATTGATTCAACTTGAATGCCAAAGATGATAAATTGTGAAAGAATGAGAAAATTTGTTTGCAAATTAATTGCAGCATTAAATTACATTTGCTTAACAGCTGGTTACTAATAGAAAATAATGTTTTCGTCTATTCGCTGATTTTCTATAATTACTTTCTAAAAACATTAGATACAAATTTTATTTATGACTTTAATCGGGGTCGCGACATATCTCTGACGACATATCTCCGCCGCTGGGAGATATGTCGTTTCTAAGCGTCATAGCTCCGCTCGGAGGTGTATCGTCTCAAAACCTCATATGCCCGCCGAAAGAAACGCGACTTATCAATGCCAGCAAAATGTACCACTCGGAGATAAGTTGTCGGAGATTTGCAGTTTTATTCAAGAAGTCAAACCATGACATTTAACATATTGCTTTTGAAAATCGGGTCAGTTTTGACGAACTTATGGAAGTCGATAGATTTTACGAATGCCCAAGTCGATTTTTTGGCATAAAATTTTAACATGAATTTTGACCAAAAAACTAATTTTATTTAAATGCATTATTTAAATGCAGTTTTATTCTTGGCATGAAACCGTGACTTTTAAGATATCACTTTTGAAAATCGGGTCAGTTTTGCCCAAGTTATGGAAGTCGAAAGATTTTCCCAATGCCCAAGTCGATTTTTTGGCATAAAATTTTAACATGCAAAATAACCAAAAATCGATTTTTATTTAAAGGTAGTTATTTAAATGCATTTTAATTCTAGAAGTCAAACCATGACTTTTAAGATATTTCTTGTGCCAGGTCACCTTAGTAACCACCCAACATATAATGGACATATGCTTTAAAAAACCCCCCCCCCCCCAAACCTCTTTTAATTCCAAAAACCAAAACCAAACATCAATTTTTTTTTTAGGGCCAAAAAATATTTAGTTTAAAATGAGCTGATAGCCTTGGCAGCTAGTGATCAAAAGTCACTGTAGATTAAAAGTTTATTGTTAGTCTACATATTAATAAATAAAATAAAAAATAACTTTAAATGCAGTTATATTCTAGGGCATTAATTATATTAAACTTGTTTAATAACATCTATGAACTTAATCTAAGGTAATAAAATGTGAATTAAAACTTAATAAACGACTTTTAGCCCATCTTTTTAGCACGCTTATATTAGTTTCACTTGTATGTCTGCAACTCTCTTCTGTCACTTATTTAATAATTCCCAATCGGTTCTAGCCATCTTTAAACACCATTATATTATTTTGCTGTAACTCCCTTTGATCTCTTCACTTAAAATTCCCAATCGGTTCTAGCTTTGATAGGAAGGTATACCTGGCTCAAATCTCAAACTAGTTTTGCAACTAACGGGTGAAAACCATGCTGGTATTGAGATCAAAATGAATAAAACGCAAACTTCTTTATTTTTATAAACCTAAAAATGATACGATATAATCTTTATTGAATACTTTAAGGTAGCCGAATATGCATTCAAAGTTAAACATAAGGATAAATAAGATTAGCTGCAGTCAGGTATGTGGGTTTGTTGTAAACAGGCACGAGAGTAAAATTGGGACATAATTCGTTGTTTATGGTCATTTCTAATATTTTCAACAAAAATAAACAACTACAATAACTATAAACATTAAAGTACTGGCCTTTAATCTAAGTTAATGTAATTAGCTTTTTAACAAGCATATTCCAAAACTCTTGATATATTTTCTGACAATGATAAACATATAGATAAGCTAAAATATAAAGACATTAAATAATTGAAGTATTCAACTAATCTTATAACATTCGATTTTGTTAAATCTCAGTAATCAAGAGAAATTTGATTAATATTTGTAAATAAATAGTTTATCTGGTCATAAAATCTAAGATATGAAAAGCATTAATTTGGGAGGTGACAACAAAGTCTATAGTAAAATCCTGATCTCTTTACAGATTTATCACTATATAGCACTTCGTTCATTTGTCTTAAAGCAATCATTTTGGAATCACCAAAACCGCAAATGTCTCACACACTTCATTCACACACATATTAAGAGGCAACGTGGGATTTTGACACTCAAGCGGAGATGTTGAGAATTCAGGCGTAACTTTTTTTCGTTTTAGTCAGTTTCAAACCATTTGGCAATCAATATAAACAGACTTACAGCTCAATATACTATGTATGTAAATACATGCATATGTAGATGTTGCTCAGCTCTTCCACTTCATCGTCTTTTTTTGGTTTTCTGGCAAGTCAGATCCATCGTATCTCTCACTCTATCTCCCTTTATTTCTGTCTCGGTCCGGTTTTTTGGCCAAAATGGGCTGCGGCTGGCTGGCGGAAATTCGATTTATTTTCATCAATATTCAATGTCAATGCAACATCTTCGTGGCCAAAAACCAAAAGCGTACAACACATCAGAGGCATGTTGGACCAAAACACAGCACAATTGCAACAGCAGCAGCAATATTTGGACAGGGTAGCGGTTCATAGGGGGGGTTGAATATGTTGCCATTGCGCCATGGAAATGGACTTTGTGGCTTGAACTTTTTGGGGTTTTCCTATTAAAATTTGATGCGCACGTTTGTCGTTTGTCTCATGTCGTTTGCTGCTGCTACTCACCACCCCCTTTGGCAGGTGCCGTTGGCAATGCCGCAGTTTCAAAAAGAGAGAGTGAGTGAGAAAAGAGATCTCCCGTTACACACACATACACATGATACTTGACGCTTTACCATTGCATATTTAAACAAATTTATTTGCAATTTAGTGTTTGCGGTCTTTTCGGATATTTTCCCGTTTTCCTCTAGAAAATTGGGGCATGGCATTGACTGCAATAGAATCTGTCCCGTTTTAAGTGGAGCGCGAAAATTAATTAAAATTTTGGTATTTATTGACAAATATGCCAATTTTATTGCGTTGCGCAAACCAAATCAAAGCAACAAAAAATATAGCCCTCGAAAGTGGTAGGAATCTGTTGAAAATAACATGTATGTATATAAAGTAGTCTATATTTCATTTTAACAAGTGGTACTTGGTATCGTTAGCTTATGAAAATTCAAACAATAAAACATACTACATATGTATTAGGTTTCAGAGCAAAAATGTTACGATGACTTTTTTTTTAAATCTTGGAAAAATTAACATTTCCTGCATTTAATAAATTTCAATCTTATGGAAACTTCACAAATTTGTGAAACTAGTTTTAAGAGTTTTAAAGAATAGTTTTGCAGACTTTCTTGTTGGTTGTCGAGGCTACGAGGTAAACAAACAGAAAAGTCGAAAAACCAACAGGAAATTGCACGCGTCGCTTGGGTTATTAAAGCCATACATATTTGTGCCAAAGGCAAAAAACCGTTGTCCAACAGAGAGAGAAAGAGCTGCGTCCGCATGCAACGTGGCGATAAGAGTCATCAACGCTATGTGTGTGTATGCGTGGCCACAGCTAAGTAAATACGTAATCTACGTGGAGTTACCGTGGTCGAGCGACTACCTGAGTGAGTGTGAGAGAGAAGGGTGCCTGAGCAAGCTAAAACAATTCCACAGCATTCAGCTTGTGTGTCTTATGTTGAGCATTTGTTGTCAACTGTTCAACAAGCAGAGTGGCGCAGTGGAAGCGTGCTGGGCCCATAACCCAGAGGTCCGAGGATCGAAACCTTGCTCTGCTAGAGTGTAGAAATGGAGGGAGAATTGAACGCCCCATGTTTTTTTCGTAAATTCATATTTTTTTTGCATAGCAATTTTTACTTTGTGCGCTGGTTAAGTTAACTTCATAACAACGGCAAAAAATAAAAACAAAATATTTGGTATTTCCCATACCGGGAATCGAACCCGGGCCTTCTGGGTGAAAGCCAGATATCCTAGCCACTAGACCATATGGGACTGACAGCTGCAGTGTCAAACAACATATTTGATTGTACGGATTGTAGTTTATCGGACAATTTTCAAGGTTGCGTTGAATAAATAAGTATAAATATGTATTCAAAACACGAACTATTCAGTTAAACTTGAATGCCACTTGATATTTTCTCAAAAAGCAAATCTTGAATGAAAATAATTATCTATACATTAATACGCATGTATAAATTTTGTCCTCCTATGTTTCCTATGCTATCAATGGAGAACTATCATGCTATATCATTAGAAACGTGTTTTAGAGTAGATCTGCAGAATTTTATTCGTTGCGTTCTAAGCTTATTAAACTAAAAATAAAAAACAACATAGTCACGTAGTAAGAACGTTGCGTAAAAGAAGAAAAAGAAAAAACCAGCAGGCAAGGCAGCGTTGCCCAGCTTTGAGCATTTTCTTTTCGCACTTAGTAAGCTGTCACGTTAATGGATACAAATCAAATAAGTTGTTAATTTGTAAATATTGTTAAAAAAAAAAAAAACTAACCGACTTGAAATCAGTTTCATTGCTTCCCATACCGGGAATTGAACCCGGGCCTTCCGGGTGAGAGCCGGATATCCTAACCACTAGACAATATGGGAGATGTATGTTGTGATGCTTAACAAAGTATTTAAGACACCTCTTTGGTAAAAGTGACACACATGGTGAGGAGTTTTGATTTTATTTATTAAAAAATACTAGCTTAAAGTAAAAACTTAGGCGCTTGTAGTGGGAAAGCATGTACTGTAGTATGTACATACACGTGTGTGTTTAAATTTGAATTTTGTTGCATACAGCTTACATTTATACATATGTATTTAATAACGTATAATATATGTATGTATATGTTAAGTTCGTAAGATCTGTGGTATTGATGTGAAATAAAGGCGTGGCTTTCATTCTGTTACTTTTATATTTTGTGTTAAAGGTTGTTTTATATTTTAAATCTTTTATAAATTAAATGTTGTTTAAGGATGGGTCTGTTAATGTGTCTATTTAAGTTAATGATTTTGAACCAATTTAATGTTCTGGTATTTTCTTAAAGTATTTGTCTGTCATGTTTGTATTATACAATTACGTACGTACAATTACATACTATAACCTCTACTACAAACTACAATAAAACCTGCTACAAAATACAAACCAATCCACCGTCAGCATTATTATCTTTTTGGCATCACTCCTCTACAAACGATAGTGATGATTGGGAAATACACTCTTGGCGTGTCTACTTGAGAGCTAGTTGCCTTTAATGTTAATATGGCTTAGTATCCACATGCCTTGTCAGAACAGTTTTTAGTTAAAAGACAATATGCATTGAAGTTCCTTATATTTGTTTTTTCTCAATTAAGAACAATCGAAACAAGCTTTGGCAAACGAAATGTTTGAATTTTTGATACGATTTAAACTTACAATGCTCTTATCTTTAATACTGAAATATATTGCATGTTTAACTCTTCTTTGGGATCAGAGAATATAATAGTCTTTCAGTTTCTTATTATAAAAAATTTTTTATTTTTTTTTGCAAATGAACACCGTTTGAATTGAAATTATTCTGTTCCATGCAAATGAACGAAGTAAATAACTGAAAAGTTATAAATGTTGTATTCTATGCATTAGTTTTATAGCCCCAAAAGCAACTTGTACGCTATGCTGTTATTTGACGCCAGTGCATGATTAGCAGATAACAAATCTTGAATTTTGCGCGGTATAATCCATATCCCATATGGTCTAGTGGCTAGGATATCTGGCTTTCACCCAGAAGGCCCGGGTTCGATTCCCGGTATGGGAAATAACTTTTTATTTTTTTTTTATTATTTACTGATATATGTATATAAATATATATATATATATTCCTGTAAAAAGTAAAATTATTTTTGCATATGCATATAAAGACTAAATGTGCAAAAATAATATTATTGCATAATAAATGTGTTTGTTTGATAACGCACAATTGCGATCGGAATGTGTTCTAATATTTTCTCATTTTGTATAATCTGTATAATTCTCAACTGGTTCTAGCGTTTGTTGGTAGGTAAACCTTCGATATGGCTCCGATACAATTGTCATTAGTAGTGGTAGACTGACGTTCTACCCAAATACTAAAAGGCCAGTTGATGATACGAAATTATGACACTTTGAGTGATTATAATAAGTACCACGGTTCTGACGGGGTTGCTCCTGCCTAGAATTGTCGGTTGTACTGATGGTCTTGACTAATGACACAACATCTATTCTAAATAATCAATCGCATAGGAAACAGTAGACTAAATAAAAACTTTGTGTTGCTGATTTGTTTGAATTATTTTCTAACACTTGGTGAACGGTGTTATTCAGTAATTTTTCGTAAAGATATTGGTTGTCAAACATGTTGGTGTTTTTTCCATGATATTTTTTGTGTTTTTTTCATGGTGATTATAGTTTTTTAATCATTTTGTGTTTATTTTTTCTTCATAGAATTACGTAACTAATATTGGCGAATTTTGCCTTATGGTGTTTTCTGAACTATCATCATTATCTGGCTGCCTGTCTTACAAAAACCTGTGTCGCTTACGAAACATGTGACGTCAAATACCAATATTCTAAGCAATCTCAAACGTGATCTTATTTGTTGTTTTTTGCCTGGTGAAACTCTATCTCAATATTGTCATATTTTGGCTGCCTGATTTCAAATTTCAATTTGCAGTGGTGGTTTATTTTTTTGTAAATGTATTATTGTGCTTATTCTGGTAACGGAAGAGAAATTTTTTAAATTTTCTTTACATTTTTGTTTTTCATTTTTTTTGGCGGGGGTTGAACTCGGCATCTTGTGCAGGAACGTATATTTGCATCAGTCGAAAAATGAGTTGGAAGAAAAGTATTAACCACTTGATTAGGCCTATTACTACTTGGTGTTGCCCAGTTTCTATCTGTAACCGATAAAGTAGAGTTTTTGTTTTGTCTGGGCACGTGACCGTGGCAACTTAAAATCATCAGAAGAGCTCTGTTTGGTTGTTGCTCGTGAGATTGTTGGCGGTGTGTTCTGCTTCTTTTTTTTTTGGCAAAAATTTACATAGAAATCGCATTACACTTAACATCCACTTTGCTAAACGAAGCGCATGAAAATGATGGGTGCGCGCGTCTGCTCGTCTCCCATGTGGTTTGAGTTTTCGGGGACGTGCTTTTCTCTCCAACTCCAAATACTTCATGCACATTGGGTACTGTGCTTTTGTTAGTCTCGTGTATTGAGTGTGCATCGTGGCGTTGGCGGCGGCCTATGAAAATTAAATTAAAAAGCGCATACCCAATGCAATTTTTGAGCAGTATTTTTAATTATTATTATTTTAAATTATTTTGATAAAATATGAACTTTATAAAGGATTTTTCCAGGTGTTCTACTCGCGGTATCTTTGCTTATTATTGCTCATGTTAAGTGTTTGGGCCATTAAACATTTATGAGGCATTGTTAAAGCGACACACGCTAAAAAAAATTAACTATAAGCCATCTGTTATTATGCGCGTTCTGTTTATTAAATATAATTAACGCACGGCGATTTGTTGTCCAGCGCCATATAAAATGAAGTTGTACTAAGTCAGTCTTAAATGTTGAAATAGTGAGAGGAGTTTGAGGGTTGGGTAAAGCCCATCTGTTGTACCGAAATGTGCAGCGAAGCTTGGCTAAAAACAAAAGTCAACACACAAATTAGTTAAAGGACGCTTTTAAAATGCAGTTATTGTTGTTGTTGTTGTCGTTTGTCCCGCCCAGGCAATAGACTCGTAATACATATTTAAATGCAACTGATTAATCATGAAAATAAAGTTGTTGCTGTTTGGGTCACGTGACTAAAAACAATTTGACTTCAAACACATTAACAGTTACGCTCGATGTTAGAAATAAAAAAAAATGTGGAAAGAAGTCAAGTAAAATAAGTATTGAAAAAAAAAACACGTTGTACAAAGGGTGGAGGATAGTTTGTGAGTTTGTCAAAGAACATTCACTAACTTGGCTAACTAAAAGTTTTCATGCATTGCCGTTGACAATGCAATAAACATGCCAAAACAACAGCTTATAAAAACAATAGCGTCAACTGGACACGCCCATATGACCGCCCCCAAAGCACGCCCTAACTTCCTACCTAAAGGGAGGGACAGCAAATAGAAAAAAAATAATAGTAAACTCTTCGAATTAGACACGTAACCAGTAAAATATTTAGTTGGTTTTCGAATGGAGTATGCAGGGTGCAAGCAAATAGTTGGCAGCTCTTTTCTAAGAATTTCTAAGAATAAACTGTTTTTTATCTACCAAGCCTTTTGCCAGCAGGGGTGTTGATTTATGTGTGACACTTTCTTATTATTTTTTTTAAATAAAAGTCTTTGTTTTTTTCTTATTTGAAATAATTTTTAATATTTGAAGAGTTTATTTTACTTAAATATCATTTATTTGTTCATTGGACATTGATTTCAAAAGTGCTATCGAGCTTCATGTGTTTATTTTATATTTTTAACAAACAAAAAAACCTAAGAGAATTTCTTGTGTTAAGGTCTGTTCTGCAACGTCCCACATAACATTTGATGTTCATATTCATATCACTGCAAAATTTATCATGCTGTCAGGTTTTTTTTTTTATATTCCTATGCCTGTTCATGTTCCATTTTGTAATCATGAATTGTTGTCTTGTAAATGGTAAATATTCATTACATGTGTGCAAATTTTTAATTTTTGCTTTTCGCATTGCAAAAACTGAAAAGAAAAAAAAAAATAGGGTGACTAATGGGGACGCCTGCTTAAGAGGGCTGCACAAAAAGGGGGTTGACTCTGAGCTGCGCTCATATGAAAGAAAGAAATATAGTACTTCATAGTAGAGTCTATCTAGGGGAGTTTGAATGCATGACATTCATTGTGTTTAATGAACATCCATTACTTGCGTGCGTTATGTAATGCCATAAATAATCTCAGAACGTGCAGCGCAACGAAAAACCATAAAAAATTTGCCAATATTGCTAAAAATAGACCCGCCGCAACAGATGGCAACAATTCGACAAGCAAGCATGGCAAGCAGTTTATTTTTTTATTAGATTGTCTGCTGCCAAGCATATGCCATTAGCGTTAAGAAGAAAAACAAGTTTTAGTCGTCAGATGTCAACAGTCCTCGATAGTATAGTGGTTAGTATCCCCGCCTGTCACGCGGGAGACCGGGGTTCAATTCCCCGTCGGGGAGAGATTGTACAAATTTTTTTATAATTATATTTAAATTTTTTTTTTATTTGCTTAATATTTTGAAAATTATTGTGACTTTTTAGACAAAAAACATAACCAGAAAGATATTTACACACATAATTTTATACTACATGTTAAACTTATGCATATAAAAGGTATTGTGTTGATATTCTTAAAACAAAAGAGATCTTTTTTTTGTGTTCAGGTAGAGCAACCCTTTAAACAGACTGTCGCTTGTTACGAGTAGTTGGCAGCCCTTGCTCCTAACCCTAACTTACACCCGGTTAAGGGATACCTGCGCATTGGCCAGAACCCATTAATACTCATTAGTATCTGCATTCTTTCCTATGTATATTTTGTGCCATGAGGTTGGGAGTTGAGTTTGAGACACACTTCAGCTTGTGCCTTTATCAGCCATTTAGCCACTTTGTGTATACAGAATAATCCCCGGGACGACGACGACGACGACGTGCAACAACCGCAACAATATGCGTGTTTATTATTGTTGTTGGCCTGCGTGAGCTAAGTGCGGTTCTCGGGTTGTGTTCCCTTTGTCTTAATACTCTTAATATTATTAAAAAATACACCCAAGGGCACAACAATTCGGTTGATTTGGTTAGTTTGGTTTTCTTTCTTTTTTTTGGTGGTGGTTTGAATGTTTCCTTGAACTGTTTCCAATATAGCAGACGGATAAATTTTGGTAACTGTTAACCCCCCAGACAATTAGAAGTATAGCTTAGATGAGTGGGTGGTTGTTGGGTCTCTGTTTGTGTCATGTGCATACTTATGTTTAAGTATAAAAAACAAACCTGCAAGCAAAGAAATACAATTTAGCAATAAAGCACACACAATGTAGCTGACATCGAGTGAAACCAAACGAGAGAAACGTAACTCAAAAGTGATAAATGATGTTGCTTCTTGTTGTTACTGTTAACAATTTTTTGTGGATTTTTTCACGTTTATTTATATTTGTGCTGTAAAATGGTGTAGAATATCTGTCTTTTTTTTTTGGAATTGAAAGCAATGTTAACTGTCATGTAAGCCAAACGACGAGTTGACAAGCGCAACGGCATTTGATTAGGCAATATCAGCATGCAAAAAAAGTGTACAAAATTCTAATACAAATGTGTGCTACGCAGCAAATTGAAGTAACTGTAAGCGCCACGCATAATCTGCAACAATCAAACAAGCGTTAAAAATAAAAGCCTTAAACAGAAGTTTATTCATTTGTCTTACATCGATAAATGTTCTCAGATTCAATTCGACAAGCAAGGCGCGCATTTTTAATGGCCTCTGGGCATGCATCATCATGAAGAGCAGCATCTTTTGTACGGGCAAACTAAAGTTATACCAATCGCCAGCATAGAGCGCAAAACAAACTTCATTCTGCTACAAAATGCAAGAAATTAAACATTGTCAATGCAAAAAGTCAAACGATTCAGTAAAAGGGAAGTAAAAATCAACGGAAAAACAGAAATTCATTAAACGTGGAAATAGACAAATTGAGCAAAAATAAGTGCAAATAGTATGTTGTTCTCAAAATTATTAATGTTAAATGAGAACGAGTATGAAAAAACAAAATTTAATCTTTGCAAACTTTTTGTGTGAACTATTTTTATAACCTTTATTTCAACTTACACATTCAACAATTAATGTGGCATGCCAATGATAAATAAATAAAATCGCAGCCATCACAAACAAATAGATAAACATGAACGTATAATCCATTTTGTTGGGCACCTAAAGAAAATTATTAAATAACAGAGATGACAAAAGAAAGGCATAATTTCTTGTTAACTTACGCCCACAGTCAGAGCAAAGAACAGAAAGCATATAAGAATAGAGAATATTATAAAATCGGCCATAACAGGCAAACGTATAAGTTTCTCCAATTCCCGCACAAATTTGCGTATCTTAAGCTGTTCCTCAACAAAAGAATTGCAAAGTTGCAAATGCCAATGAATGTGCTTCGAAAAAGTTAATTCTTCCATGATTAAATCAGGTTTGAAACGTTTGATCTGCAAAAGAGAAAGCTTAACGAAACTATTCATACCGCATGATGTCATCGCATCTGCTATACTCACATTCATATCTCGCACTCTTTTGTTGAGTATCTGCTGCTTGAGTGTTACATACTTCATGAGGCACGTGATGAACGTATGCCACAATGGAATTGTGGTAATGCCCAAGAACAGAGCATACCACGGTCCCAAATAACCTATGAAGAAATTATCAAACAGTTCGCCAAAGGGATACAGCTTAAAGAGCAATATTGGTTGCGCCTCGCCATGTCGCACAGCAGCCATGTTGAACACAGTTTGTGGCAAAAAGATGGTGCGATAAATACAATCCGACCAGGCCATAAAACCAGCCACAACCGATGGCACCCACAACAACAGCGTTATAGTCCGTACATACATTTGCGTATTGCGCAACAAATCTAATTCCTGATCATCAGCTTCAAGTTGCAATTGTTTCAGATCAGCATGTGCCATGCGTAGCATAAGAACAACTCCTAGGTAGAGTGCACAACAGATAATCTATTATTTTGTGAGCAGTATTAAATTAAATACATTTCAATAATATTAATTTCTTAAAAAATGTATAAACGAATTGAAATTTAAAACAATATTTTAAAGAATTATAAATAGGGTACTTTCTTCCGCATTATTGTTCTTCTTCTCTTGCTACATTAAGCACTCACTTTTCCTTTGCACCAAGGCATTTAGTATGGCAATTGACACCGCTAAGTATTGCACTGCTGTTGCCCAACTGGTTGCACCATCATTTATATTCTCATAGCCACGAGCGAGAAATAGACGTGTCAACATCAGAGCACAACTCAGCCAAATGGAGGCTGAAAATATGGTGCAGCGTATGAGAGCCAACCAAGGATGATGCTGCTCAATGGATGCCACATAGCCGTACCATTGAAAGCAACGCAAGTGGATTTTAAAGATCGGATTGTCGAAGCTATCCGGCGTTAGTAGAAGCTCCTTCACCTTATACATTTTGACTGTGAATCGCCCTCGAATGCTTGGTACCTTTTATAGGCTACAATTTGTGTAGCTTTGTTTGTTTTTGTTGAACTTTAAATGTGTAAATGGAACCATTTTTCGTTGATTGTTAAGTGGTCAGCAATTTGAATATGTAAGGTGCTGAAAATTGCATGGTGTGTAATTGTCAGTTAATAGCTGTCATTAAATCACATTTAACCCGATACTTAGAGCACATGTTACAATTCTCTATACTAAGTTAATATGCAGTTCAACTTGAATTTCACTTAATACAATATATTATTTTCTGTACGCTCTTCTCTTCGAACCAAAAACGTCAATTGAATAAACAAACACTCTCAAAAACATGTCAAACATAAAAACTAAAACATGGCAAAAAAAAAAAAAAACCTGGCTAAGCAAAAACAGGCTGTGTGAAAAAGTTGAAAAAGTTCAATTTCACTAACAAAATTTCCACTCGCATGCAGATGCTGTGCACTAAAACCATTTGACATTTAGACTTTTGTTTTTATTAGATACTCCACTTTAGTTCAGTTTAGTTTACATCGAGAACATGTGGACAAAGTTTGGTTACAAAAAGGTGCCAGCAAGCGTAACATGTAAATCTAATTTCCTCAAGTTAAGAACAACAAATTTGTAACAGTGTTAAATCGAATGAAGTGTGTTGCCTCTTTGAATACTATGAGAATTTGAGTTCCATTCGTGAATAATCTAAGTGAACAGGTCTTGTTTTTTTTTTTTTTTTTTTATTGGCATAACAAATAATCTAGAAGTCCCATTTTGATTAATTTTTAATTTATTTTCTTTATTTTTATTAAATGAATGCAATCTATGAAAAGGGTTCTTCTTGTGTTTTGGGACCAATCAGCCGAACTTTTAATTGAGTTCTTGAGTTCCATTCGTGAATAATCTAAGTGAATAGGTTTTGTTTTTTGTTTTTTTTTTTATTGGCATAACAAATAATCTAGAAGTCTGCATTTTGATTAATTTTTAATTTATTTTCTTAATTTTTAATTAAATGAATGCAATTTATATCGAGAAGAAGGATCCTGTGTATTTTTGTAAATTTTTACTTTATCAACATTACCACAAGTTATGAAATGATTTTCATGATCATCCTATGTAGTTGTGGGACTAATGAGACCCACAGTAACAGTGTTTTAATTTAAACGCTCAGAGAATGACATTTAAGTAGAAGAACTGTCTTCTTGGCGGCAAAAGCTGCGTCAGAGGCCAGCCTTTGCCTTGGCATCTTTTGAGCTAAGAGCTTTATTCATTTTAAATCGATGCCCAATCAGTTAGAGATTGATTGTAGAGTTTATTTGAATGCTACTTTGCCTTTGAATGACAACGCTGAGCCAATTTGTTGAGTGGCTTGTCAAATGCTCGGATTTCCAAAACTAGCCCCATTGAAACTACTTTAACTCCCATTACTAACTGTTATTCGCAACTCGAGTGAATCTAATTCATAGAGCTATACTTTGAGCTGTCGTTAATGGTATTATATGAAATGAGATTCTTTGCATTGGCAGTCAAGCGGTCAAAGCACACAATCAACAACAACAACAACCACGTCCAAACTGTCCAACTTTACAGATGCATTGTGCCAATGCGATGACAATCATACATATGTATATACATATATACACATAAACTTATGCATGCATACATGCAGCAAGTTGAGTAATTCGTGGGTAATCATGGATATGTGTGTTTTTGTGTGTGTGGATGGATGGATGGGTGGGATTGGGTAGGGTATCGTATACTATATAACTAACGGATATTGTGTCTATGGCATAGCCGTAGTGTCGTCTATTTCACAATTTGCATTTAATATCCTTGTGTGAATAATTTACAAATGCAATAAACGTAAATGCGTTCGAGGCAACGCACTCAGACATGATTTCACATACAACTGAAATGGAGCAACAAGACCGAAACCGAACCAAACCCAAGCCGAATCCCATAGCCATTCACTGCCACGCTTCAACTGGCTTTAGGGGGGGACATGCATCCATTCCCCTGCCGCTTGAGGCAACTCTGTGTGTACGCATATTTGTATGTTGCATGTTTGCAACTGTCTGTTATGTTAGTATTTCTCTGGCTCTCTGTCTGAGTGTTTGTTTGTGTTTGCAAATGTGTAAATGCATTCACATTTGCTCTGAGATACCACCCGGCTCCCCCGATCTCTTTTAACTCTTGCCGCTTAGTCTCCTTTTCTAGTGTCTCCTTGGCGTGAAATTTGCTGTAAGCAATAAGGCTGTAAGGATATATTGAAAGTCACTCGTTTCTGGTATTTACTTATGCATTTGTTTCATGTTTGGCAAAATGATGCCACACACACTTACACATGACAATTGTAGGGAGGTTTTACTGTCTGAATTGGCTTTTACTAGCTTTTCACGCAACATTTGCAGTTTTAGAATCTTAGCCCAGTAATCGGATGTAAGTTGGTTTTAGGTTTTAGTTATTGTTATGGCATATTTATTGCCACACATTTTTGGCCAATAGCGACTGCTTAAAGTGCCGCACATAACTTGCCACCGATAAGTGTTAACTATGGCATTGAGAGGCGAGAGGGGGCTTAAAGGGTTACAAAAGTGTGCAATCTTTTGACTTTTCAGTATGTGTGCTGTGGTCAAGACTTTGCAACTTTGCAGTTGTTTTATACGTTTGTATTGGTAAGCAATTGTAATTCCAATATATATCTCAGGGTTCAGCCTTTTGCAGTTCATTTCGTAAAATGAAATGCCAAGGAATGTGCACAAAGCAACTTTACACGCAGTAACAACAATAGCAAAGAAAGAAAAGAAAAAACACAAAACCAAACAAGTTTTGCTACTTTTGTAATTACTTTTGTTGAAACTTTGTTTCCCTCAACTTTATTCTAACCAACAATTTATTAGTGCTTGAAAAGTAAAATTAATAATTTCATGCAGAATATTTATCAGAAATGAGATTCCATTGATTAAAAATAAATAAACTAAAACAGATTTAAACACTTTTATCTAATGCTCGAATGAAAAATTTGAACTTGAAATCCTTGCTAATCGCAAGAAAACTCGTCAGTCAAGTTTCTCATAAAATTTTCGGTCAACTGATTCATATTAGAGCATGTTAAGAGGCGACCTCAAATTAAGTCAGCCTTCATTTAGCTCTCATTCGCCAGCAAACTTACAAGTTTGTCTGTGCATTTATGTATATAGACAACAACATACTTCCGGGCGATGAAATATCGTTATATTTAACCTTAAATCAAGTCTTTACAAAAGTTCATAAGCTTAAAGCGCATAAAGGCAACTTGAATGGGAGCAAAAAGTTTTCTTGGGGAGTAAGTTGGATGTGGGTGGGTGGAATTTGGGACGGTGGGGAAGGGGGCTGCCAACCAGCCACTAAATTGTTTACACGCAATTTCATCAAAACAATAAATCATGCAGTTGGAAACGGCACAACAAAGGCGGCGACAACGTCGCAGTCGCTGTTCCTGTTGCTGCCGACGTCGAAGTCGACGACGTGACGTCAAGTTGACATTTGGTGAAAATCAAATCAAAAGCATTTTTCCGCACAGCGGAAGTTGGCGCTAGCTCTCTCTCCACACATTTCAAGTCAAACTTGGCAAAACACACATTTATAACTAGAAGCAAAGAGAGAGAGAGAGAGAGTGGGAGCTGGCCACACACACACACACACATCCACTTACATTGAGAATGTGTGTACGTGTCGTTGGCAATAAACTTGACGGCCAAAGTCATCAATCCTGCTTGCTTTCTTGCTTGCAACAACAACAAGCCAGAGAGTAAGAAGCAAAAGGTTTCTTTTTCTTTACGTTCTTTGGCCTCCCAATTTCACACACACACACACACACACGAAAACATTTTTATTTAATTTATAAGTATTACATTTAATATTAATTATACGCCATGTAATCCCATTGCGCAGCATCAGCTCTGAAAAACCAAACGCTCAAATAAGTATTTGCAGCATTGGCGAGAGATTCTGTGCCGCCCGCTTTTCATTTCATTCATAAACTATGCATGTTTATTTGCACTGCAGCTGTGCTGGCCGCCACAATGACCAGAACATAAAGGGACAACAGGCGGCTGTGTATGTGGTGGAGGGGTGTGGGAGGGGAAGTGGGAGTAAGAAAAAAAAAAACGTTTGCAATGTAGAGTGAATTTCTTTATAACCCTTTTTCTACTTGCCCTTTGGCATGCAGGCAAGAATGAAAAAAGTAGAAAACAAGTGAAAAAAGTTAAGAGTTTGAGAACTTTTAAATACCCTATACAGGCAGAAAGTATCCTGAATGTGTTATTGTAGGAATTATTCCTAATGCAATTATTTGACTAAGCTTTTAACATAAATATGCTGGTTTTTCAATATAATACAAACAATAAAATTCTACAAACTTAAATTTTTCTCTAAATGCAAATTAGACTTGAATAAAACTTTATGTTGGCCTTTAAAATTATTTTTATGACGGCAGGGTATAAAAAAATACAGAATAATTACATCTTAAACTTTTATTAAAAGAAAGCCCGAAAATCCTATACACTTACATAAATAATTTACTTATTTTTATTAATTTAAAACTATGAATTTAAATACAGAAGATTGTGGCACAACTTAAAGTTAAAATTTTTGCTGTTTCTCATATCACATTTTTCTATTTCTTCCACTTTCCATATATTAAAACAGGAAATATTTTTTAACTTTCTTTTTAAAGTCAAAGAACTCTTTGGTTAGAGCATTTTGACAAATGAATAAAAAAGCGTTAAACGATGGTTTGCTGGTCTGCATACACACACACAGACACACACACACACCCGCAAGTAAAAAATCAGCATCAAGTTTTTATTTGCATTAAGAAATTATAATTATGGCAGCTGGTTTGCAAGCTGGCTGGTTGCTTGCTTGGTTGCTTGGTTTTATCAGCTTTTGGGGTTACTTTCGCCCGTTTTACGCCATAGTTGTTGCCATTCAGTCAGTCCTTCCTTCCTTCCTTTCTTCACAGTTGACTCCTGACTCCTTTTGGGCTGCGTGGAGAGCACGACGCACACTTTTTTAATTGAAAAGTGCAAAATAATGTTAAAGAAATGTAAAAAGTAGTCGCAAGCACAAAGTATTCGCCCCAAGTAACCCCACACCATCCCTCCCACAATTTTAACTGAATACCATTCTCATTTTCAGTCTTATTCTCATTCTCAGTCCCATTCCCGATCCCGAGAGGCATGCCCACTGTTTGTATTATGTGTGTGCAAGAGAGAATCGCTTTCGGCCCCCTTCAGTCAGATGAATGCAGTTTTTTTTTGTTTAACTGCGCAAAGGGGTCAGCATTGGTGTATTGGTATGAGTGCTGGGTCGCTGGCCTTAAAAAGCATAAATTCCGACTTTTACACGGAGTGAAACAGAGACTTGGGTATTTAACAGCCATTGGCAATCAGACAAGTGCTAAGCTCACAAAAATTAAACATATTTTATAAATTTTTACCTTAAAAACGTAAATATTTTATTATACAATATAACTAGCTGTCCTTATTGATGATTTTTTTGAAGGCATTTCGAAAAAAACTTTACTGTTCAAATATTTGTGAGGTTATAATGACAGATAAGACATAGGTTACATAAAAGGTGGGCGTGGACAACGACCATGCGTTGCTGTGGTGCCAAATGACGTCTTCTCTATGAATTTAGAACACTCGATATTCTCGTTGATCGTTTGTTTTTAATTTTTTATTGTGTTAACGATTCATATATTTTAAAGTCAAACAAGAAGCTAACACCAATCCTTTCATGACGCTCGAAGGTAAATTTCGGGTCTGACCATTTGCTTTCCAATCCTTACACTTACAGTAATTAACTGCACACTCAGAGCACATATTCGCGTTATTGATCAAGATTGATGACATACTTTTACGCACTATAACATTGCAACCCAAAGTTGGCGATAAAGAACAAGCATACCCAGATAAGTCAGCTAAATAAAACATAAATGTTTACGTTGTTAAAATGTCAACAATTAAAATTTCTTATTCATACTGAAATAATAAAAAAGCAAAACTCTTTTTAAATTACCAATTGTTGTATATCTAGGGGCCAAACATTCTTTTAAATGTGGGTTTGTAGGCGCTCCTTCCTGGACATGAATAATTTTTCCTTTTTCGTCTGGTCCGGCATATACGTTCGTCTGACTAACTTTGCATTTGCTGTCAGAATACTCGGAGCACATGACGCAATCATTGTTGAGCTGTCCATTTAACTCTGTAACATGTTGATCTTATTTCGTTTTTAAGTTCATTTGTTACCAAATATTTTCAACTTACCAAATATTGAATTAAGGAAAACTACACAAAAATATAAGATTGAAAGAAAACCAAAATTTTTCATGATTCAAAACAAAAAACAAAATTTAGCTGAATATAAATAAACTGAATTGAAAGTTTATAAGGCTTTCGACTAAGACAAATTTAACTACAGTCTACTAAGATTTTCAATTAAGCATCTCTAAATTTCGAATCTTTAAAAACGGGCTGGGGCCCGTTCCTGATTCCAGCCTAAAAATAAAACTTATTATAAGAAACCAAGATGTATCGATGGGAGAAATGAAAGGTGAATGTAACAATATATGATCTGTTATATCAATAATCTGGCTTTTCTTAAGCAACCGAAAAAATCTTTGCGTTCTAGCAGAGATTTCCTTAAAGAAGAGCAGACAAGTACTTATCTATCCTCGGCAAAGAAAAAATCCAATTCGAAAATTTAAATTTATTGTGTTAATTATTCATATATATTAAAGTCAAACAAGAAGCTAACACCATTCCTTTCATGACACTCGAAGGTAAATTTCGGGACTGACCATTTGCTTTCCAATCCTTACATTTACAGTAATTAACTGCACACTTAGAGCACATATTCGCGTTAGTGATCGTGATTGATGACCTTTTACGCACTATAACATTGCAACCCAAAGTTGGCGATAAAGAACAAGCATACCCAGATAAGTCAGCTAAATAAAAAAAAAAAAATTGTTTACGTTGTTAAAATGTCAACAAGTAAAAGTTCATTAATCATACTGAAAGACAGACGAACATTTACTCAAATAATATGTTTTGCAACATTTTTTTTTTCTTTTTGCCTGGTGTATAAAATAGCAAAACCCTTTTTAAATTACCAGTTATTGTATAGTTAGGGGCCAAACATTCTTTTAAATGTGGGTTTGTAGGCGCTCCTTCGTGGACATGAATAATTTTGTCGTTGTCGACTGTATCGCTATATATGTTCGTCTCACTAACTTTGCATTTGCTGTCAGAATACTCGGAGCACATGACGCAATCATTGTTGAGCTGTCCATTTAACTCTGTAACATGTTGATCTTATTTCGTTATTAAGTTCATTTGTTACCAAATATTTTCAACTTACCATTTATTGAATTAAGGAAAACTACACAAAAATATAAGATTGAAAGAAAACCAAAATTTTTCATGATTCAAACTAAACAAAATTTAACTGAATATAAATAAACTGAATTGAAAGTTTGTAAGGCTTTCGACTAAGACAAATTTAACTACAGTTTACTAAGATTTCAATTTAGCATCACTTAATCAATCTTATTACAAATTGAAAACTTTAAAAGCGAGCTGGGGTATCAAATAAACTAGAACCAAGCCTTAAAATAAAACAAAGTAGACCACGCAATGCTGTGGTGCTTTTTGCATATAGAACACATTATATTCTCGTTGATCGTTTGTTTCTCCTCTAAAATGTTCACTTGAATTCTTTGCTTTCGATATTTTTTTCCTAATTGATTATTTGCTTTGAGTAATTTCGAACCATTTACAAAATTCAATTTGAAAACTCTTTAGGAACATATCTTTACTGTTTAAATATTTGTGACAAGTCAATTTAAGTGAGAATAATGTATTACCAAGAGGGTATATCAATTGAAAGTTAATTCTGTTATGGAAAGCTGCGTATTATCTTGTATGGAACGTTCGAAGCTTGATTGTTGATGGAATACTATGCAAAAATAGACTTGTGGCCTTAAAATTCCAAACTCGTTCTAGCATTCTGGGCATGGTATGAGTTAAGATACCTTGGTCAATTTTTAAGCCAAATTGAATTTTGCTTAGATTATTTAAGGCAGAACCAAACGTTGCTTCCTTAAAGACTTTTAGCTTCAACGTCTATAGCCATACGTAGCTGAGTGCTTTGTCTCTTGTTCTTCTTTCTTTTATGCAAAAACAACCACCAAAAAGAAAGAATGTAAACAAACCAAATGACAGTAGCAGTGAGGCCGTTAGGCCGACTTGACCAACTCTTAAGGAGTATGAAGAATTAAATAGAATTTTTGATGTTACTTTCGAAGTTTACAAAAGTTCAGTGGATGAAAAAACATTTATTCATCTATTTATCGGTAATTACCTCAGTTACCAACACTTGCAGCTCTTTATGGTTTATTGCAAATGGCCATTGAAAGCACTTTACTTAAAATGCATAACATTTGCGCTACTTATGCAAAATAGAAAAAGAAAAAAACAGAAAATAATAGCAAAGCTTCGCTGCATTCCAGCGCACTTACCTGCCCCTAAGATACTGCATACTGATGATGCTATGTGCCTGCTGTTGGCCATTTGGTTTTTTGTCTCTTTTGGCCGGCCAGCTGCAGTTGATGTTGCTGTTGTTGTTGGCGAAACGAAGCATGTAATTCGCCAAAGCAAGCTGGATCAGCTACAAGTAATTTTCAAATTGATGGCGCGAAAATTACGACAAACGCTGCGGGGCCAAAGTCAAGAAGCCAAGTTAAGAGAGCAGAGCAGAGCGGAACCGTTAGCAAAGGCGCAACTTTAGTGCGTCAAGTCAACTGTGAAATAAGCTTGCAGTCAATGCCTGATGATGGCTAAAATACTGTGTTGCACAACGCGTTTCCAACACGTTTTTGTTTTTTTTGCGACCCGGGGAGCTAATTGTGCGCACAATTGATGATCGCGCTGCATTTTGTTCGTAGGCGTGGCACTAAGCAACATTGTTTTTGATTTTTTTGTTTTTATGTTTTTTTTTTGCCCAGCAGCGCTTATTGTGCATAGCATTAAAAAAGAAGTTCCAAGTCTGTGGTCTTTGTGTGTGTGTGTGTGGCGCCTGTTAGTTTAGTTTAGTTAGCAAATTGGCCTACAAACTTGTCACCATTTATCACACTCAGTGTCTCAGCCCGGGTGGCAGCATATTGTGCCAAACGTGCATCAAAAACTTTTTGAGCAAAACGCTTGACAAAAATGCGTGTCGAGAACACAAAATGACACTTAACAAGGTACAAGATATTTGGCAGCAAGTATGCAAGAGTAGGGGTATTCTGGAGATTATGCTTTGGGTAGCTGCCTCAAACACACACGCACTCAATCAGGTATCACTTATAGGCTAGCTGGCTGAACGGCTGACTGACTGACTGACAAACCATCATCAATCTTGAGCTACTTTATCTTCATCTGACATGCAGACACACACTAGATACTACAGATACTCGCTCGTAGGCAAATGTATTTGGATTTGCCAATGCCTTTTGTTTGCCTAACAATAACAATTGATGTCACAAACAGCTTCAGCCCAAAAGCAACTAAACTAAAAGCTTTCAACAAAAATAAAAAAACGCATTTTATGTCGCATACTTTTAGGCGTAGCGTAAAAATTGTAACAAATTTTGTTGGGAAGCGAGATGATATATGTGTTTATCTAACAATGCGTGAGTATTGGTGCCTGCTATAGACACAAAGCCTCCAAGTTAAACACTTTTACTATATGTCTTAGATGGAGATTTTTTTTTCGGCTGAGCATTTGGTATTAATTGATTTAATAACATAACTTTTTAATTTTAAATGAAAATAATATGAATGATTTTTTATATTTTATTATTTCTCTATATAATTTTTTGATATAATTTGCATTCAATGCAACAAATTGTATTTACCTGAAGGGCAGCTGTCATCTTCAAACTTTTAATCCTTGACTTTAAAGTCTTTTGGAGCCTTTAAAATAGTTCATGATCTATTTGTATTCAACGAAAAAGACAAAAAAATACCAAATGTATTTAGCTTAAGGAATTTTTCTTAATATAAAAATACAACCCTTCACTTGAAGTTATAATTTTCACCATCATGTGACACACATGAGAGTATGTCAGAACAGACATGTCTACAGACACTTAACCGTTTTGTTAAACTGCTTTGAAAATTGGTTTATGCCACACTAGTCTCTTCAATAACTTTAGTTTCAACTGCAACACGTATTTAGAGAGTGCAATGCTTTTGGTCTTTGGACATTCCGCATAACTCACGCCTACAAAAAAAAAGGAAAAAAGAAACGTGCAAGAGTTCAAAAAATGCTTTTCTTATTAATTCTCATATATATTTATATGAGAACTCAAGCCACAGATATTTCTGAACCCTTTGAGGCGGCTACCCAAGCAAAAGCCATTGACACTGGCAGCAACACGCGCTTTTGTGCGAAAATATGCAATTGAAATGTTAAATAAATAAAGGCGTAAATACTTGAAGGGCACAGCACAGCACAGAACAGCGACAACAGGCACAACATTCAAATGCTGTTGTGTTGCACGTTATGGATATAAACATACACACACACACACACAAACACACAACAAATGCTTATGCAGAACAAAAAATCCACCAAGAAGTAACTGGTATCTTTGGGGTTATGCTGGTTAAGCTTAAATACTCTATATGTCACTATGGAAACATGAAAGGAATGAAACTGAAGTAGTTAATGCAAATTCCCTCGATTTAAAAACCTTGATGGAATATTGAAAAAATACAGAAAAATTACAAAAAAGAAAATATATAATATAAATATAATATATATCTAACAAAAACCACTCAAGAACTCAATTTTGATCCAACAATTCTTTGAAAAATGTAAGAGAAAAAAGTTTTCTGATGCAACTGATTATAACGTTATTGTAAAACATTTGTGCCAAGTTTGTACCAGATTAAGTAACAAACAAAATATTTCATCTTATATGTTACACACCTGATGGCAAACCTAAAATACCCCTTAGCCAGAAGTTAAAAAAAAAAAATGAATGGATGAAGAAATCGTCCCGTTATGCATTCCATAACTTTCGAGTCCGACGTCGTCAGACGGAGACGACGCCAGCGACAACAACGTTGACGTTCAAATGAATGAATGAAAATATGCAGGAAACGTGATTCTCAGCCGACGAGACTGCGACTGCGACGCCATATTGTGTTTTGGTGGAGTTTGTGTAGGTGCGGGAGAGTGTTTTTCCGAGTGCAGGGTGCCCCCCGTTACCGTTAGCAATGGAATTACCGAGCAGCGTTACCGTTACCTCTTTTTCCACGAGTGGAGTTGTCGGAGAAATATTCGCATTTGCTTCGTTGGTATTTTCTGTTGAGTTCAGCGTAAATTCATTCATTTCCACTTGAATTTACAATTATGCGAAACTGTTGTTGAATGGATTTTGACTTGCTTTCGAAGGCTGGCTCTCAGGGATTGGGTGTTGTTTGTTGTCGTCGTTGTTGTTGGCGTTGGTTACGTTTATGTGTATTTTTGATAGCAACAACTTCACTATTTAGCTTTTAATTAACTGTTGAGTGACTAAGAGAGAAGGCAGCAATGCAAACTGAAGCTGTTAAAAGATCCCCAGGATCCGCAGTCAACAGTGAATTGTCAACATTAGCTGCTTAGGGTTTGTTGCCAGGCCAATGCGATTTATTTACCAAATGCTTGTGGAATGTAATTAACTTTATGAGGTGTGCAAAATTGCAGAAATGCTATCAAGTGTGATTTAAAACCGGTTACATAAATATGCAGCGTTGCCATAGCTCCAAATTATGTCTCTACAATAGAAAACCTTTCAAAAGACATCGCCCAAAAAACTTTCGGTAACCCTTAAAGTTAGCACTCATAAAGCCAATTTTTTATTTAAGGCCTCTTTAGACATACACAACTATTTCAATAGGCATCAACCGCCTACCACTACGAATTCCTCTCACTCTATCTCCTTTCGATAATAAAAAAAAAGTTTTTCACGAGGCTGACAAAGTTTCTTATGCTTTTTTTGGGTCTAACTGCAGGGGCACTTCAGCTACTAGTTGCCAAAATGCAATTCAATGTCATATCCTTGAAAAAGCTAAAAAACACCCTCACAAAAACCGATTCTGGCAAACTGAAAGTTTTGTTATTGAAAGTTCATCGATGAATGCGAAACAGTTTGCAGAAATCCACTGGCAGGACACTCGGTTGACTGCAGTTGGCTGACGGCTGGCTGCTGGCTGTTGGCTGCTTACAGCCCATTTCCTTTTAGACATTTTCAATTTCTTTTGTGTATATATGTATATGCAATGCCACATTGTAAGCAATTGTCCTGCGAGTTGTCGGGCGCGCCTGGAAGGCCCAGCTCTACTAATTTCCTCCTCGGCCATCTACAGACATCGTCAGCGGCATATCCTGCCAGTCAGACTCAACTCAACGCAACTTGACTGTCTGCTTAGCTTCAGCATTTGTATGTGGTGGACAGAATGCGTTCGTTTGTTTTGTGGGGGGAGGAGTGAAAGGGTGGTGGCACCCGTTGTTTGCATTTTTATTTGTATTTCATTTTCAATTGACTTGCCGGTTGCCGCCTACCTTGGGGGCCTTTACCTGCGACTGAACCTAAAAGTTCAGGTATGCGCTTTGTGTACTTGAGTCCATTCATCAGAGTTATTTACTTTTTAACGAGTTGATTTCATTCAATTTGTTTGCCCAGGTTTCAGTGGCTATTACGGACAAACAGCATAAAAACAGAGAGGCAAAAAGGGTGGCCACATTGCTCTTGAATATTATTCTTGGCCATCATCATCTCTTTTGCCATACTTTAAACTGCAATCTTACACTTGTATTCAGTGTCCGATTAAAGCTCTTTAATGTTGAAGCTACAAGAACAAATTCTCTCTTGTTTTTGAGAGTTTCCTTTTTTTTTTTTTGCCCTTGTATACCCTGTAGCGTGTAGTATTTTTTGCGCTTGGAGGTGTATACTGCTTTTATTAAAAAATTGTATAAAATTATGTTTTGTTTTTTGTTTTGGGTATCTGAGCTTTATTTCGTTAATATAGCCTCACAGAATAAGTAAATACATTCAACACAATTCTTAAAGATTTCACAAACAATGTGACCCTACTTCCAGGGTATCGTTGCATTCACAACAATCTGTACTCCAACTATTCTTGTTTGTTTGTTTATTTTTTTTGCTACTTCCTTGTTTTTGCGCAAGTCTAGGAAGTCAGGAAGTTCTTGTGCCTGTTGGCGTTTTTTCGGTTTCAATAAATATTTTCGCAATGCACAAATTAAAATTCTTCAATATAATAATAGAACATGACGAAGCAAAATGGCGTTTACAGGCCACAAGGCAACCATTATCTATTTGAAGTTTAAAAACTTTCTAGTCCGACCCGATAACGAAACACAACAAGAACAACATCGAAGTGTCCCAACTCTGGCAATTCGATTGAAATTGTTGCCAGTGGCTATGATTTTATGAACATTTCGTTTGTCTTGTAAGGAAGCGTTGCGTTCAAATATAATTAAATTGTTCAAATTTTATAGATGCTTCGACAAATATGGCAGAAGCAAACCCAAAAAAATTAACCAAGAAAATGTTTGAGTAATAAGTGAATTTTGTTGCCCAATGGCGCCATCTGTTGGACATTGTTAACATAATGTGGGAAGCTTGAAGATAAAAAAAGAGAAATATAAAAAACTTAATTTTAGCTTTAACAACGAAGAGAAAATAGAGAACAGAGCCAAAAAACATCAGAGATAAAGACATTTTGTTGGCTGCTGCTTGTGGCATCTGTTTAGCATTTGCATAAAAGTGTTTAAGTTTTGGCTTGTTAAGCAAGTAAGAAGAAGTTAAAAGAGATCTAAAAGTTCGATTCTCAATACGCAGAATTGCTTATGGTTTTTGCTTCTTATTCTAGACATTTTATTCAGTTGGCAAGTTCGTTTCACATTTAAACACTCCTTACATATCCATGAAATCGCTAAAATGTTGATGCATGCAGCTCATGATTAGCATGGCCGTATCGCAAGGATTGGCACCAACAACATTGCCACAAGCAGCCAGAGCCTCTTCCAATCTATCATGAATTGGAGGATCGGCAAAGTACTCCAATATCTTATCATTGAGCAGTTTGCCTTTGCTGTTCATGAAACCGAATTTGGCCAGCATGCATTGCGCTGAACACTTAACATTATCCTTGGCATCTTCTGGCTTTGTTTTGCCCAACTTCAGATCTTGGAAGTCCTGTACAGTGACACCATTCTCGGATATACAGGACTCGAAAACCGCTTTGGCATCAGCTTCATTGGCAGCCTGTAAAATAAATCCCAAATACTTGAGTAATACAATTTGAACGAACTGTTTTGGGCTATGCTCACCACCAGAAATCCAGTTAGGCAGCTAACGAGTAGAAACAAAGTGAATGTTGACTTCATACTGCTGTTGTTTTGGCTTAACTAATTGCTGCATTAAATTGCAATTGCACTTTTATACTTTCGGTATGTTCAATTTGTAAATGCATTTGTCATACCTTTCTGTTTATTCCCACCGATTATCTATAGTTTGTTACGCTTGCTGCACATTTGAGTGCAGTGTGTGAAGCGATTTGCGATTTGACTTCACTGTCATTGCCAGAGTTTTGTTTCGCGCTTCCCTTTTGCTTTTGGTGTAATTAGTATACAATATATGATTTAAGAAGCGTGGAAAGATAACCAAAAATAAGTTGATTCAACTTTATAGGAATACTAATTTGTCAAATTTGTACATTATATTTGTTTAATAATGATTAATAATTTTTTGATGATTTTTTCTTGAAAAAAACCAGGTTACAGATAAAGAATATTATTCCTGCTGTATTAGTTTCGTCTCTTAAATAACTTTTATTTTATTGAGGATAAAAAGCCGTTGCCTAATCATTTTTCATAAGAACCCAATATCAATCCTCCACAAAATATTGTTTTCCATAGTTCACTTTAACAAGCGCTTACTGTACTCCAATTTTAATTAGAAGTTTGATTAGTCCAGCTATAATTTATAGTTCATTTCCACGCAAATATTGCATATTATCGAAATGGAATTGTTGAAATCAAAAATGCCTCGCAGGTGTTTTGTTCTATGATTATCAGTACACATTTTACTATGTCAGGCATGTGTGAATGCATATGTATGTATAAATATGTATAAATTCTAATTAAAAACGTTTTATTGTAATTTTTTATTGCATTGCAATTATCTAATTTTATTTTTGCATTTCGCATCTCTTCATTACTTTTGGATTATGGCAAATGATGATTTTTTCATAAATGTTAATTGCATTTTCATGACTTTGTGTTAATTGGGCTGGTTTTGTTTTGTTTTTGCCACAAGTACTTTTTACTTCTTTTTAATTAAGTTAGTTATTATTATTATTGTTGTTAATATTATTATGGTTTTGTACAGTCGCAAAAACGATTTCAAACTCTAATTGAAATCCTTTTAGAGTAATTACGAAAATTCTAATGCATTGCCGTCCGCAAGAGATGAAAACTTTAGCTGTTGCTCAGCTGCTTTCTGCTTGCTGTGGTCTCGCAGTAGTTAGAAAAACAAACTAATTTAGTAAATTACTATTTAGTGGCACCCCCCACCCCCCTCTCTTTGGTCGACAAGGACGAACGACGATGGCCACCTGGCCGCAGCTTTAGCCACACACACACACACACAAAGGCCATTTTGAGGCTTTGAAGTTGCGCTTTCAAATGCGCCAAAGGACATTTAACAAATGGCATGCTTTGTGCTTGTAAGCGTATGCGTGTGCGTGTGTTTGTGTGTGTGTGTAATGGATGTTGTATACACGCACACAAACATACGGCAATCGCTGCTGCTGAACGAACATCAAAGCAATGCGAGTTTTCCAGTTGACTTCATCAGTAGATTGTGTGAAGTATGCCAAAAATGTGTTGCAAACAGTCCAACACAAGAATTCTTTTCGATATACTGATAGTTGCCATAATGGGTATATAGAATTGCAGTCGGAAAAAGGAAAAGTTTTATTATTTTCTTGTTTTAAGTATGGTTTCAAACTTCAAGTCTGAGACAGCAGCAACTCTCGCAGTTGGCCTTTTGGGCAATCGAACTTAAAGAAATGCCATTAAATCGAAAGCTTAACAAGCTCCTTGGCTTTGAGGCACGTGCTGAACTGGGTTTGTCGGGAACTGAAAGCGGTGTTAATGCGAATCAAATGTATTGAAGAGTAAAATAATATTGGCCAAGCTTTTAAAATACATTTTACATGCACTTCAATTTAATTGACGCGTGGCCTTGTGTTTCACTATACTTTATATACATTAAAGGCTGTGCGAAATTTGAGATAAAGTTTTTCGAGTGCGCCATTCAATTAGTTAAAACACCCTCAAGGTATCAAAATAGGGTGTGGGGCAGTAAAGAAGGGATAGTGCTGGAGTTATTATCAACAATTGCTTCTCAGCTTTCATCAAAAACCGAGGGATCGAGATACTTGAAAAGCTACATTAGAAAGTCAATGAAATGAAACTGGAGATGCATTAACGAGGGATGGTCAGAAGAGCATCAAAACTGTGGTTGGGATAAAATCAGAGCATGGAAATGGATATGCAAAAAAAACATTAAAATTAAATAATAAGCTTAAAAAGCGTGCTGAAAAATAATGATAACTAATTATTTGTAAGGCAGCTTCTAAAATATAAAAAAAAAATACATAGAAACTTTATTTAGTAGATAAAAAATAATGTTTTAAAATGCATGACTTTTAAATGTCTCTTGCTTTGTAAATTAAGTGGAATGCTGCTCTTCAATTTAAGATTAAGATTCTTCCTGGCGTTGTTGTTTGTTGTCCTTGTTAGGCCAAAGAAATTTGCACAATTTACAATGCTTACCTAGCAAAGCATCCACAAATCGCCTCCCTGCCTCTCCACTGGAAAGCCTAGCACATATTACGAGCGGGGCAATGAAAAAAAAAAGAACATAAATACAAAATGCAGCCAGGCATAAGAAGCTACCACAGACCATTGACAACTAGTACGTGAATGCCGCTCTCTGGCAGAGTAGAAACACCAACCCTCCCCTCGTGATGGGCCCCACCTTGCCATCTCTTTAAAATGGCAAACTAGACCTGGCAATGGCTCCGTAAACACACAAACAGTGGGCTTGAATGTAATATGTCCTAGGGCTTAGTTCGCATGTGTTGCTGTTGTTGTTGTTGTTGTTCTTGTTGCAGGACGCCTAGTTGAGGCTATTGTCTGACTGAGGGCTTTACAACTCATAAACAGCAGCCCCTCAGCCTCTGCGTTGTAATAACAGTTTTAGCTCGAGGCACTGCCCGAAAATTGTCCACATCTCGTTGTTTAATTTATTTTTTTGTGTTATACTCTAACAAATAGTACTTTTGTTATTTCAAAATCCTCTTTCAAATGAATTTATAAGCAAACCATAAAGCACAAAGGTCTCGAAAGCGTATTTGTCTTGTTTCCCAATAATACGTTTTTTTTCTCTCTGACATAAAAGTTTGTTATATGTTAATTTATTTTCTTAATATTTTCGAAAATTTTGTTTGTACAATTTCAACAGCTTTATTCTCGCAACTTGAAAGGGCAACAGTTTATAACTTCCTCAACTTCTGTCTTAAGTTTTTTTCTTGTTATGAAAGTGCATAGAATATTCAGGCAAGTATTTTGCATTATTTTGATAACAGGCATTTTTACATGTGCTAAAAAAACAAGTAGAGCCCGCAACAAACTCTCACCACATCGTCTCAACCCTCCCCTGCCCCACAAACTGTCAATTTCAAGGAAGGCAAACCCGCGGCATCCCCTAAAAAATGTTTGTTTTTTTTTTGTGTTTTCTGGGCTGCATTTATGACTTCATAATGAAAGCTGGACAGAAAAGAAGCCAGGGACGATGACTTTGGGGAGGCATAAGTCGCATTATCCTCTCATCCACCGAAACACCCTCTAGCTGCATTGCATTGTCAAGAAGGGGGGTTGAGGCGCATGCTGCCGCTGCTGCTGTTGTTATGGATTTGCGTAGGCGTTGCGTTAACATGCGACTAAGTCCTTTTATGTCCTGGAGCCATTCGCTTTGGCTTTAGCCTTGTAGCTAAAATACATATCTTTAGACTTAGCCTTAGACTATCATCAATTGCTGTCCCCATGGTGTAGTTAGGCTGCCCGCTAACGTCTGCCCCCCCTTCCCATACCCATACATACGGTATTTATAGTGGATAGATGTAGGCCAAGAAGCAGCAGAATTTAATGCCGACCTCTGGGAGCTATTGTGGCCGTGGCAAGTAGCAAGTAGCAGTAGCCGCAGCAGCATCTTGGCCGCGACGCTGCCCCCAATGCCTCATGCAACTTTTATGTTCATATGTGTGGGGGACGTGGGGGGGGGGATGATTGTCTGTGCTATTTTATAAACAATTTTAAATTGCTGTCCAAAATGGTTTTGGCCCTTTTGTGGGCAAATTGTTTTATATGCGTCCGGGTCTTGTGCATCTCATTGACAGAGAAGAGAAGAAAAGAGAAGAAAGAGAGGAGGATGGGAAAACATATTACTTTGCATAATCCAAGCGTAACTGAAACTATGTGGCTCCATAATGCGCCACATTAACTTTGCACCACAATACAAACTTATAAAGTACGAATCACGGCACAAATAAATAAAACAGAACCCAAGATAATGCGCAAAAAATTAGATATAAGCGCAAAATAATATACCAACTTTCAGCACTCGTGGAAAATATGAAAAATAATATAGAAAAAAAGGGAAAAGGTGAAAATAAAACAAAAATATTTATAAGAAGCAATGAAACAGTTGAAATCGCTAGTTGTGTGGATGCTGCGCCATGTGGCAATGTGTTTGTGGCACACAAGCTATCCACCTGTTCAGCTCCATACTGCTCCCTGCCCCTTTGCCCAAGAGCGCAACTAGAGAGTGAAGCGTCTCTGCAACTACCGCATGATTTCATCTTTCGCTTTCGTGCAGACAACTTAAGCGAAATATTTCGTGGGCTTAGGTGTGTACCGAATATGAAAATACTCTTTTTACATTATAAACGTTTCATGATAACCCAAGAGTCCTTAATCATTAATGCATTTTAAGTTCTACTCAATAAATTTCGTAAGAAACATTCAACAAAACTTTTACCAAGAGCATTAAAATCTCTATATGGATAAAGTCTGATTTGGTATTCGCAATTTTTTCCTCTTTTTGTTAGTTTTTTTTTGTTTTTTTCATTAAATTCGCCTAAGCAAAATGTTTGCCTTGCCTGCCTGCCGTGTGTGTAAGATGATTTATGAAGCAGACTTCATAAAGTTCATAAATGTCGCGGCAAGCAGGCGGCCAAACCAAATGGTGGCAGAAAAAAAGGGTGTGTATCTGTGTGTGTAGAGAAAACTGCGACAGAAGAAGAAGAACTCATGCAGTTGACACTTTCACCTAGCTGGAATTATAAGGGAGCGAATATGAGAATATGGGAATGAGCAAATTTTTGCGCATTTAATTAACTAAAATGCTATAAATATGATTTTAAATTAATTTACTTGCGTGCATTATTAATTTACAAAGTGTATGCTTGCCATGCTTTGTTTCCACCGAGAACTTCATGAACAGACGATTGGGTACAGACGGGTAAGAGGGGAGGTGAAGCGTGGCACGCCCTAGATGACTGCTCGAGATTTATGGAATAAGTTCTCAGGTCAGTAAAAGAAAAATGAGCAGAAATCTAAATTGAGCATGTGTGAAAAATAAATGAAGTTGGCTCGGATTATAAAAATACTTTCATTAATAATTAGACAAAAGTGAAGAAAGATCTTTGCCAAATTGACGAAAATATCTCCTTGTAAAGGAACTTTTTACCATACTTCAACGATAATATTCTATATGTTATTTATATTAGATCATTTTCGCCTACAGCCTTTTGTGATAATCTGCTACTTACGGCAAAATGACATTTGAAACTAATTTCATGTTGTCTTGATATTTGCCACCTTTGCACTTGGGCGCCCCCAAGAGTGTGACACAGACAGACACACACACACACGCAACCGAAAGCTGCTGCCACCGCATTTTGCGACCTGCCGTCGGGCATTTTTTGGTGGAGGTATTAAATTGTCTGGTCGCATATCGCGACGTAGTCAAATTTCCGTCGCCAACTGCAAATACAGCTCAGGCGCAATCTCCAATTTCAATCAAAAAACCGCACGAGCTCAGCGCTCTTCAGCTTCCTATTCTCAACCCCCAAACCCAAAGTCAATCTCATTCGGATGCTGCTGCTGCTGTTGGGATCTACGTTTGACATGGCCGGGTTGTATGGCTGCGACCTCAAAGCTGCAGCGAAATGAAAGTCAATTTGAAGGTTGATACATTGTGCAACCGTTTGCCAGTTTCAAGTTGGCATCTCTGCTGACACATGGAACAGGTGATAAGCCACTCAGCCGCACAAGCCGATGATGTGTCTCCTGCATATACGCGACGCTAGCTGTCTCTGCCTCTGAAAGTTCAACTTGCAACAGAAAGCCACCAAATGATGCGTCAAGGCAGATATCCTGCATAGGATGAGTTGTAGTTTGAGTCGATTTTGTAGATTTGTTGATGAAATGTTTAAGGCTTCTTGTTAAAAACTCATACATATGAATTATAGTTAGAAATAAAAAGAATTTCCTTTGTTATACATTTTTAAGCCCACAATTTCCTCAAGTAATTCATTTGAAATTTTCTGTATTTATTTTTGCCTAATAAGCCTGAGAACTTAAGCTTTATTTAAATCAAAATAACTTTCATTGCTGTGAATTATGTCAGCTTTGAAAATTACTTTCATTACTTTTGTTTTTTCTCTGTGTCCTTATTACTTGACAATGTTATCCTTATTTGTCAGAACCGATCATATTTACAAGTCTTAGTCTCAATTTGGCAGAAAACAAACGCTGATTGGCAACCAAAAAGAAGAACAAATTATGCCTTATACATTTTTTTTTCTTTATTTATATTGATGATTATAACTTAATTAGGCTTCAGAAAATTTTAAGAAAAACACAGAAATTTTAAATGTGTTTTGAATATTTATTAAGACACACACACACACACACGCAAGACAAAAGAAATTAAGGCGAGACTTGATACAAAAGTGGCAAAAATATTGTCAAACAAAATTGCGTTGTGTTTGGCACACGATAAAAAAAAAAAACAAAAAATGCTACCAAAAATATCACGTAATATAAAAACCACTTTGATGAATACGCCATGTGCATATAAAGCAGCTGTTGCTCTTTCTTTCTCTTTAGCGCTGTCAAAAAGGGCGTAGCAGCCCCAAGTGTCGCTAAGAGGCGACAAGGGGGCGTGGCACTCACACACACACACACACAAAATGAGAGACGCGGCGTCATCGCCTTTGTGCAGAAAAGTAATGAATAGCTAGGCAAGTGAGTTGGGGATCTGGCTGCGAAAGCTGTTGTGGATCTCTGGTTGTGTGCTGTACAGTGCACTGAGAGAAAATTCACACACAAATTCATCAAAATGCGATGAGGAAATGATTTGAGAACAGAATTAAATACATTCTTCCAGCTTGATTAAATTTTTTAGTTTTGTAATTGATTCAAGCACTCAATTGTCTCTTTATTTATCTTTCAGTGTACTTCTGGTTGTGCTTGTTGCCTTGGTACTTGCAACGTCGCGACGTTGCCAACGCGGCGTATGCGTAACGCCATTGATTGGCTCAGATTGAGTTTGCTGCTGTGCAAAAGGTAAGTAAAGTAAAGAAAGTAAAGCAAAGAAAAGCAGAAAAAAACAAGTGGATCGTGGACCACACGGTAACAAACCATATTAAAACCGTAAAAGAGGCCGATCAAAGGGACGGATGCGGCAGGGGGACGCCCTAAAATGAGCAGATGGGATTCCACGCATCTTCCTTACAAATTGGGACCCAGCCAAAGTTTTAAAAGAAAGGGGGAGGGCGGAGGCGTGGCACAAATTTATTCAGTTTTGAGGTGCAGTAGCATCTTTCACCAAATTGGAGTTCTAGCTGAAGGATCAAATATGTGGATTTCGGTTTGAGTATCGAATACGATTTGCCAGCCCCCAGTTACGAGAACCCCATTTGACACTTAATTTACTATCCCATATATAAAGAGAATGAAAGTTCAAGTCTCTAGCTGAAGGGTGGGAAAAAGCGAACATACAACGGACAACGGACGGACACAGACGGACTTCACAAACTCAATAACTCTGACCTTCGGTAACAAGTATAAAAATTACTGTCCAGCTGAATCCACAATAAGCACAAAGTTTGTAGTTTATTATTAAAAACGCATATCGCACATTTCATCTTCAAACGAAACATACCATTATGCAAATTATAATTCAAAGTAAAGCGACGAGGTTATCAGGCGAAACAAGCGTCTTATCAAAAAAAGAAAACAAGGAAAATATGTTAAAAAAAAAATAAATAAATAAATAATCCAATGTAAAAACTGGGTAGGTTCAATATATTAATAAAATTTGCAAATAAAAAGTATTTCTAGCAATTCAATATCGTTTTATTTCCACTAATCGAAATATTGTCTGCAAGTCTTACAGTTTTCAAGTTTGTTTATTATACAGTTTTTGTTTGTTATTTTATGTTTCCCTTGGTCGTATCATCATTAGAACCGATTTTAAATGAATACTCCACCCATACATGCCATCATTTCATAAGGACCATCAAATCACCAAAAAAACAAAAAACAAATTTATAATAAAATATATCAATAAAATCTGTAAAAATAAAGTTTCCTTTAAAAAAACAAAACTCACCTAAACCACATTGTACCACCAAGCGCCATGCCGGCTACAGCACAGTTCCAATCATTATACGTATCACGATCGAATGCAAACTTTGATCTCACTGAACCAATCATCGTCGGTATCACCGTCGTGTTTTCCCAGTTTCTGTAGACGATAGCCATCCGTCTCAGTACCGATCTTTATATTATCATATTTGGCATAATATGAGTCACCTTCATCGTCCTCCATCTGAATAAGAGTTCGGTGGTTTGGCATTGTCATTGCATGCAACTTCCCAGACCGATGAAGAATTCCCAGTAAATCCCAAATCCTGTTTTATATTCCTCCCAGCCGCGATAGAAGTCAACGCTACCATGAATCACGCTTATAACGGTCCAGCCGGGTCCAGCTGACAATTGCTGTGGCACAACACTGAAAGGGTTTCGAAACCCTTCAACTTTAATCTCATGCACATTATTAGAGTCCCAAAATACACACACTGGAAGGAACGCTCCAATAAGTATCCGATGCGCAATGTGAGGCGATTGTAGCTTTTGTTTTAATTTATTTATTTCGAGTTTCATTCGAGAGTATTCTTCGGTTATATTCAGTACATGTGCTTCACTGAGGTTAAGTTTACGCTTATTCGATGATAGTTTTATTAAGAGCAAACAAAACTTGGTTTTGACTTCGACATTTCTTAAGTTCGTTGATTCACTCAGCAGTTCAGTGTTATCGGTAGCAAACATTTGGCTAGATTTGATATAGATTTATTAACATGAACAACGCCATCTTGGTTCCTTGGATCCCGATAGATTGTTTTCTATAGCCAAAGAGTTCTCAAACCAAAACAATAAAGTTGTTAACAAAAATATTAATTCATTTTAAATTAATTTCCCCACGTATTCTGCTTCGTTCGTTGTTTACGCCAAAACTAAACTGATGATTTAGATGAAGAGCAATTTATATAAAGTATTTCATTAGCTAAAAAACACGCACTATAAGCGGAATATTTTAATTTGCGTCTATCACAAATTGCCGAATCAGCAATGAACTCAACCTATTTAAATAATCATTACAGTCGAACTGCCGTTTAACGAAGTTTTTATTCAACGAATCATTTCATTTCCAGAACACTGCAATTGGTTCAACAATAAGCCGTCTATATAAGATTTTCTCTTAACGAATTTTTCTTCTCCCCTCGAGATACGTTAAAGAAGTCGACGTAGCAGTGTTACTTAAATTTATTTTCAATGAACTGCACTGAGGTCTTGGAATAGAATTATAAGTACATTAAATATGACTCGAAGATTATTTCTTAATTTGTATGGGTCAAGCAACCATCCGGTTGTTTCCTCAACGCCTATCACATAGTTTGTATTTTGTATTTAAAGTCTGGTACAAAAAAGGCAACAAAAACAAGGAAACGTTGCAGTCGGACACCGACGCGGTATACTAAACCAGTATTAAAACCGGTAAAAAGGCCTGATTCAAAACTCAACCAACGGACGGACAGACACGGACACCAGACGGACATCACAAACTCAAATACTCTTACCTTCGGTATCGAGTATAATAAAATATTTTTGGGCATGCGTCAAATATGTTCATAATTGTACAAGCTGTCAAAAAGGGATAAGTACAACCTTAACCAGAGCGAGGGCCAGGATGTTGCAAGGATATTTGTTTTGAGGCGGGCGTTCCACTGCGATTGATAAAGCCATAAAATGTGTTGAGAGTTTTTTTCTTTATACCATAAATTGAGGGTTTGCGCTAAAGAATTTTGATTGAGACAGTCTTGTGGTATGCTGAGAGAGAGAAAGAAATATGAGAAAGTTTATCAGAGTTTTTTTTTGGCAATTTCTGTTGAGTTACCTTTTGGGGGTAGCCAAATCTGATGGGTTTATATAAGTAATCAAATAATGTATCAAAATAAACAAATATTAAATCAATAACAACAAGATGTTGCTGTTATATTTTGGGCATATATTATTATGCTAGCATAATTATAATAAATAATTAAATTTCGACCAACTTTAATGCTTAAAGAACAAACTCAATTAAGTTTTTAATGTAACTTCAACCCCTTTTAAAAATTCCAAGCAATCGCCACACCTTTCATTATAATTAACTTTGCAGCATACAAAATCTACATACACCCATACGCACACCCAACCATACACACGCACATACCTATTTAAATTTTGTCTAGAAACGCAGCTTCATCAAAAATTCCAAAGCAATCAGCTTGGAAAATCAGCGCTAAAACTACGAGAACGAGAATAAAACCCAAGAACGACATATATGCTACTTAAAAATTCCACCTGCTCATAAAATTGGCCGAAGGGTTTGGGCGAAGTGGGAAGAGGGTGTGGGGTTACGGTAACCTAAGCCCTCCGAAAAGTATGCAATTGGGAGTCGTTGCCCCTGCCATAATTTTGAGAAATATGGCAAACAATTATGCGCTTGAGTTTTATTACAAATGCCCGGCAGTTATATATAAGCATGGCAGGTTAGGTTATTGCAGGCGATAATAACCAGTTTTCCATATGCATAAATGAGGGGGGGGGTGGGAGAAAAGGATTGAGTTGACACTCTCCACTGTCAGCGCTGTGACAGGCAGTGAACGGAAGCACAGGAAATTTGTACCCTTTCTTTCATTTTCTGTTTCGTTTTTTTTTTGCCCTGCTGCCTTTGTTTCTTGTGTGCCCAGCATTATCTTAAAATAATGTAAGCTATACTCAGATATATACAGACATTTATACGCTATAAGTAAGTAAGTGGTATGCATGCTATAAGAAGGCGTGGCAGAAGCCGCCACGTTTCATATTACGTCTTGGGCGGTTTGGACATACTACAACAACCCTCCAATATAACATTGTGCCGTATGCCTTTGGGGGGCCCTCATATGACATAAGTGGGGGAGGGGGGAGGTTTGCGAGGCTTGTATGACAGGGGGTTAGGGAAGTCATGCGCATATTTCAGCATGATACGACAGCTTGACAACATTAAATTTGCATTGCTCTTGCCGGGAGTTTGTTTATGAAAAAAATAAATAAAGAAAAAAAAAACCAAGTGGCAGGCACGCAGGGGGTGGTAAGGTTGGAGCAGGAGGATGGAGAAATCGGGTATGTCAGTCAGTCACAACAACATATGCACTGAGCCAACCAATATTCCAATACGTATCCCTCTCTAGACTTACTGCCCCCCCTCCGGTTGAGGCGGCTTCTCCCAGGGCCTGCTTACAATTAAAGTGATTGAAAAATAGTTTCCAAGCCATTTTGTTTGCGCAAAAGAAGAGGCAAAATGTATTTTTCTGGTACTACACATTCAATACAAAAGAACTTTGGGGTATATTGAAAGGAAAATACCCTGTGAAAACTTAAAATGTTGGCAAACGGTTTGATGAGTCGAAGGAACTGGAGAAATATGACAGGTTGTTTTGGTGTCAAATAGATTAAGAACGTCATTTTTTTCGCTTAGCTCCCCTTTACTTTGTTGTACAGGGTATACCAATAGTTGAATTGCTGCTTGCTTCATTGCATTTGAACTTTCTCTTTGCTGCCTTTGCGAAATTAACTTTGGTAAAAGTGCAGCCACGCAAAGTGGCCCGAACTGCGGCATTGGTTTGTTGTTGTTTCTCTTTTTCTACTTTTTCCAGTTGTTGTACACCACCAGAGGGTAGAGTAAAGAAGTTGTTGCATGCATTCAAGCGCAAAGTTGCAGATACAAAATTGGCTAGCGGGTTGCAAAAAAAATAAAATGATTGCCAGAACAAACCCAACCATCCGTCCATCCATCCCCTGGTTTGCAATAAGTTCTCCTTTATGTCATAAAGGCCAATTATGTTAAAATGTTGCAAAGAGTAAGAAAAAGCGTTGAAGTCGCGACGATTCCGTTAACTGACAGCTAATAATGCCGCAATGCCTATAAGAGCCACCTACCCATTCTCATTCTCATCCTATCAAACACAATAACACAATGTACTGCGTAATATCCTGGTCCTGGTTTCTTCCACCTTCCCCCAAACCAGGCCGCAAGTGCATTGTCAACGCGTTCGCCTGATGTACGCCGTTTCCTGTGTCAGTTCCGGCCGTGCACGCGACAACTTTTCCATACCATTCCGTTTCATTTCGTTTCGTTCCATTGCGGTGCTCACTAAAAGGTCCGGCGAAAGACAACAGAAAAAAACGTTCGCGTTACACTCGAATGCATCGAATGCCCATCCAAAACTGACAATAACTCAAACACTATGTTCAGCAGCGTGGACTGGGGAGGGATGCAAGAGGTGTTAGATGGCAGGCAGGCAGGGGGGGTTTTTAGTCTGGACCTGGTCGTGTTGCATGGCCCTCAAATCGCTTAGCAAATGACTGTGATTTCCCATCATTTCTATTCCTTCGTTTTTTTTTTTTTTTTTGTTCATGCCACATTTGAGACGAGTTGAGTTCTTGTGATTAATGTTACGGACGACGGTTCTATGTTCTGTGTGGTAGGAGCAATTAGAGCATTGACAGGCCTTAAAATCACTGTGGTGCAGCAGTAAAAGAGTGGGTGGTGCGAGAAGCAGCAAAAAATCATAACAGCTGTGGCGACAACGATGACAAAACCAAATGGCATGTAAAATATGATCACATGTTTGGGAACTTTACTTTATTAATATTGCACGCAAGTCCTTAGGGTTTGTTGCTAAGTAATATTAGTTGTTGGTTCGAAAGTCGTGAGGTTGAAAAAATGTAGAGGAGAAGTAAATGCAGTAAAGACAAAATGAAGGTTTTTGTGGAACGAAGTTTTGTTTTCAAATTTTCCTGTAAGAAATCCCAGAATTTTTGGGCGCTGTTTCTTTGATTGTTAATTTTTATTAGATCAATATTTATACCTTCCTATATTCAATTCACAAATGCTCTAGAATCTTCAGGTTTCCTTGCTCCCTTTCATGATTATCATAGGGTAATTTAAATTACGCGCCAATATTCATGCCGCATAGAGCAACAACAAAAAGCCAAATTCAAAGGCTAAAAAGCAAAAGCCATTTGCTGTTGAAGGACGAGCTTCCAGATAGAGTGTAGAGAACAAAACAGTCGCATTATTCCCTCGGCGTGTTTTTGGTTATGTGTATTTTTTAATCAAAAGCCGCAAATTGCCGCAACGCAAAAAATGACAATCAAGCCACCACCCAGACCAGGCCAGACTTGAACAGAGCAGACCCAACCAGACCAGACACGACCAGACAGAGAGACACCCGAGCCACAGAGCATTCGCTGCTGCTGTCCAATACATTTAACGCCTGTTTCACACAACACAAAAAAAATACCAAAAAAATGTTTTAACAAAATATAAAAAACGAAATGTGAAGCTGAAGCGTAGGAAATTGCTATGACATGTTGCCTTTGACATGCATTTGACATTTGACAGATCGCGCGCGCATAGTGCGAAGACCCCGGATCCCTCGAAACCCCGGAGTACCAGACAATCCGGCCCAGGCAAAAAACCCACCCGAGCATTTCAAATGAAATGACTAAATTATGTGCCAAGTGGTGGAAAGTGGAAAACTGCGAACTGGGAAAAGTCGAAAGCAAAAAAAAAAAATTAAAAATGCGTTTTGCCAGGTAGAAAATATAAAAAAATACTTATATACGCACTCGAGCGTCAACATTTAACTGTCGTATCTGACAATTGTATAAAGTGGTGTAAGGGAGAGGGAGTTGGCTTTGGGTGCTTACAAATTGACATCTATAGTCGGGTAATGCCTGCAGCATCTTCTTATCAGCGAATGAGTGGCACTTGAGGCTTTTGGCTTTATACAAAACTTTTTTTTGGGGAGGAACACACATAACCCTTTTCCTTTGATTGACAGCTGGCGGTAAAGCAACCACCACCAACATCAACAACAACAGGAACAGACATCAACATCAACATCGTCGTCATCATTGTGCAGACTAAGCGTCTCATAAGCGGCATATTTGTATTGCATATTTGCTCATTAATAGCGATAAGCGATAAGCGTGTTAAAGTTACAGTTAATGCGTAGACAGAAGAAGACCTCAGCATGAAAAATAACATACTAAAGCTCCGATTACCAAAAATGCAATGGTACAGTGGGGTTAAAGCGGCGAAAAGTTTCTTTGCAAAGTAGATGAAGAGCAATAAGTCAATTCGATGGAAAAATTGAAAGGAATCTTAGAAATATAAGTAAGGCATTTTATGGTATAGTTAGGAATAAAATCCTTGAGATTTCAAGTGTAGAAATTTTTAAAATTGGGTTAAAGTCAAATACTTTATATGGTTTATTTTATTTTTATTTATTTCTTTTCTTTTCTGAATTAAAAACAATATATCAATAAAACCATATAATTAGGCTTAATAGTTCTAAGGTGACTGCAAAAAAAAACAAAAATGAAGAAAAAATAATGTGTTGAAATTCTTCTTGTTTAAAAATCAGTCGGATGGGTTCTCTAGATCCTCCTCCTCACCCTTACTCCGAATGCTGCTTAAAACTTTTCAAATATTTCATAAAACAGAAAGACTACTGCTCGGATCTTGAATAAGTTGAAAGGAGACAAGCATCGAACAATCCAAATCAATTCATCTGATTTACAGTTCTTTTCATCCAATGGAAAAACCTCGATTCCTTCTCCCAAAAAGTTCTCATTTCAAGTTTTATCTTATGATCTCAACCCCACTGTGCACTGTTGCTGTTTCCTCCCCCGCACGGTCAACCCTTTCCTTTCAACACGCAATTCATTAAATTGAAATATTTTGCAGATCGATCATTGTTGCCGAGAGCTCTAAAAGCCAGGGGGAGAGAGAGCGAGAGAGTCCTTTGTGGAAGCTAACCCTTTCCCCGTTTCAGTCGTTCGTTTCAGGCAGACACACGATGAAATACGAAATATGCAAACCTTTTAGGCACCAATTATTGTGTGGTGCATACTATGTGACTGGGCATAGCCATCCACACACACACACACACATACACTCACGCACAACCCATTCACAACCCACATCTATTAATCTCTTTTATTGTTGTTCAAAGCGCAGAGAGAATGGAACAGAAGAACACTTGTGTAAAGACGATGCCCGGTTTTTCGGGCATGTGCAAAGTCAATGCACAAATATAATGAGTGAAAGCCAGTATGCCCCCAACCAATCCCCCCTCTCTCACCATCTCTCTCTCTCTCTCTCTCTCTGCCTCTTTCTTGTGTGCCCAATTCCAGAGACCGTCAAAGATGCCGCGCGTGTGTTTTGGACACGCGTTCGCCGGCTTACAATGCGCATTGTTGCAAGGCGGGTGGGGTAGGCGAGTTTCATGGGGATGCCTGTAAGGGTTGCATGCAATATAACTACAGTATGGGAGTGGATGTTGGTGTGGGTCATGATGGTGTGGGTGGTGCATGCACACACATACAAATACTGACTCACTTCTTTGCTGATTGCATTCCCGGCTTACCTACTCACCTTGTTTGTGGCACAGCGGGTTTGAAGTCCTTCCTTGCTGGTTTTTACCACGTGCAGCGAACGACTACGTGCCGTCGTATTGATGTGGGTTATTGTTATAGGCCTTTTACTGTTATTAACGTTGCGCACAAATTGGTATAAATTCTGCGAAAATGCCCGACAAGAAGAACCCCCCCAGACCCAGACCAGAAACAGGTTGCATTGACGTGTAGGCGCGCGCAGTCAAGGATAATATCTGGGCAAGGGTGGACTTTTGCGCACATGCTGTGCCCGTTAGGTGGTTGTGGTTCTTTACTTATATGCAGGCAACACAATTGAAGTTTGGGTCTTTCAGTTTGTTGAAGTAGGCGTTAAGGAGATGCACAAGTTGCATTGAGAATGCAGCCCTGCACACTGGCCACAGGGTTGCATTTACGCATAATACAAACATTTACTTGCTTGCATAATAATCAAAGATCTTTGACAAGGCAAAATACTTAATAGCTGCTTAGTATTGGTTATTTTTGCATAAACAATACTGATTGGAAATCCAAAAGAGTTGAGTTTTAAGTGCTCTGTAAACAATGTAAGTTGAAGCTTTGATGTTTATTTGTTATTGATTCAAGATTGCACATTGATTTTCGTTTCTTATGTATTTGGTTGAAGTTCATTGTATTTGAAGACTACAACTTTGTTCAACCTTAAGCACTCCCACAGACTATCCTCACCAAATGTACACCAAAATAAACATCTTTAAAACAAGACATAGGCGTTTCATTATGCCTAAGGCTTTAACCATTAATTATTTTATATTTAAAAAAGAGAAGAGATTTGGCTTATTTTTAAGCATTATCCCAGCCGAGATTTGGTAATTTATTTTGATGTACCACATGCAAGGCAACAAAAACAAAAACAAAGAAAGAAAAGAAAAACTAGGAATGAAAAATGTCCCGAAATGCTAGGATTACCAACGCTTCCTTTAACAAATTTTCTCACACAGCCTGCCTGCGTTGACATTCAGTTTGAGTTTTCTGTGAGCTATTTTTTAAAAAAACCAGGGCGTGTTTGTGTCTGTGCTCTGCCTTCGTTCTGTTCTGAAATTTTTCAAGTGATTTAGTGCAATTAGTATAATTAACACAGCGCGTAAGACGAGACTAAGGCGACGTTTGACAATGACAATGATAATGCGAATGAGAATGAGAGAATAAGTGCGCCATATGTCTTTTTAACCAAGTGCAAGTTGCCGAATCTCAAGTCTCGAACCTGAAACCGGCGTAAGATGCTTAAGCCGACATGTGTTGCCGCCTTTAAGTAGCAAATGATTTCCTGGAAGAGAGTTCAAAGTGTGTTCCGTCTCTAATGTAAGTGAGCAATGAGCTCAGGCTCAGTGTGAATTGTTGGAAATCATTTGCAGAGTTTTTCTATTCCTTTTGCAGAAGTGTGTCCTGTAAGGACAGCTTAACGTCCAACTCTCACTGCTAAAAGTCGTAAGACAAATGAATGCTTTGAATTAAATACATATGTGCAGAGACCAATTAAACTTGAATTGAAACTCGTAAGTTGAGCGATTGAAAGCTTTACTTCACTAAAAACAAAATAATAACTAGAAAACAAATAAGTAATATAGATCAAGTCAAAATGTTATTATTAACCTAAGAATATCAACAAAGTAATATCCCTTCCCTCGTCAGGTTAGGATACATTGCTGAAGTGCCATTCGAAAAGAAGATAGAAACTGTAAATACAAACAATTGCATAATTGGAAATGCTGTCCGATATATGTTGATCATTGTTGCCTTGTCATTAAATAGTTGATCAAATTGCAATGAGCCAGGAACCAGGCCTTCGGACCTCCAGGCACATAGTACACAGGTACCGACACCGACTTCATCTCCATCTCAAATACTATCTCTCTCTTTCTCTTTCTCTGTCTCTGTTTGTGTGGCATGTGAAACGCAAGTTTCCTGTTTGCGGCACAAATACAAAAGTCAACACTTTAGTGCAATTCGAAGCAATTAACATTGACAGTAAATATGGAATTTGTGCAATGGCAACTGGCAACTGGCACTGGCTCCCAAAAATGCCTACGAGGCAAAAATGTAGCACAGGTAGTACTAGCTCCATCTCTCACAACATCCTGCCAACAAAGTCAACTTCATTTGCAAGTCCAAAGGGGAAAGGTTTTGGCAGTCGACACATCAACAGCATTCATCAGCATTCTGAGTGAATGTCTCTAGCAGGATGTTACAAGGCTGAAGATGAGAATGCTGCTAGGCAAAATTCAAAGTTTTTAACATAGTTGAAATGTTTTTCAACTACAAGTTATTGCTGTTGTTGTTGTTGTTTCTGATGTAGGCCTGTGCGTGCCTTGTTCGATTGGGTAGAGAGGTAGCGAGAGGAAGACAGACCAGGACGTGTGCGTGCTTGTCAGTGACAACTGGAAATTAGTTTAATAGTCCAACTAGAAGCAGTTCTATAGGTAAATAGCGTCACATTTGTTATTGTTATAGCAGTTACATGGCATTATATGCTTTGGGTACACAGAAATTACTTTCATTATTATAGTACTAGTTCGATATGAAATAAATATGAAACGTGCTACTGTTAAATAAAGTTAATCATATGTCGCCATATGATGACTATAATCAAATATAGATAGAAACTCTATTCCGAAAAGAAAACGCCCAATACATTTATTTCCCCCCCATACAAATTACAGTTGGCATTTCGATTTAATGACATAGTTTTTGTTAGCAGCTCGAAACGCAATTGTAAATATGTCAATACAAGGACATTTGTTGTTAAAGTTCATAAAAAGTTATATTTTGGGTTTATTAAGGGTCGAATTTTATGGGAAAAACCAAAGTAATTGCACTTTTGAATAAGAATTATCTAAGTAATTTAAGTTTTCATGCATTACTGGCAGAAAAAAAACTCAACTTATTGTATTAAATATATTAACTAATTACATACAAAATGTTTTTGTACCAAAACCCCATTCATATGTTCTTTATTTATTATAAATCCAATTATAGTAAATCGATAGTAATGAGCTTTGCAATTATTTTAATATCCTTTACATTCAAATATTCGATTTGTTAGACAATAGCTAAGCAACCATAAGCAAAAGCGTCTAATCAAATCTGAATTGAGAAATGAGAAAATTTAATCAGCTTGCCTCAGAGGCTTAGGGTTGTCACAAACTTCCCTCATACTCATCCCGAATACTGAAAAACTGAAATGCGCAATGAAAATTGGCGACATCAAAAGCATTTCCCAGTTAATAAAGCGCATTGAAGAATTCGTAGCAATACAGGATGATGTAATATTATAATGCGTACAACTTTCCATTATTTATGACATTATATGCCAATAAGATGAATGCTAATTTAGTAAACGCGTCGCGCAGAAAATTCAACTGGACAGATATGTACGAACAATATGAATTGTAAAATGCGTTGCGTTACGTACATATATATATTTTTTTGTTGTTGTTGTTTTTTAATCCAATTTGCATATAAAATGACACAAAAGCCCACTAAATGCAACCCTTAATAAGTCACCGGGGGACTTTGAACGGCGGTCGCTTTGCCGTAGCACTTGAAAAATATTGTGTAAATCCCAAAAGCAGCTACCACCACCACCAACACCACCATCACCACCAACAACATCAACTGATTCCTTTCCACCACTTTACAATTGTCAAGGTTGGGTTTTTAAACATTTTTCCCTCAACTATAAATATGTGCAAAGTTTTTGGTTACCAGGGCCAATGGGCCTTCCTCAGCCAACGCCAAAAAAAATGCTTTAAGTATTGTCAATATTAGTAAATATTAAAAAAAAGAAGGTATAGATAGGGTGGCAGCAGGGTGGTTGCTATTGCAACGGTCTCTGCCTAATGAAATGCTAAATTTCTGTAAGCCGCAAGTATTACAGTTCGTATTACCCTTCTTATAGTGCTAGAAGGCATGTGACTGCGCCAATTTTTCACTTTTCTTTCTTACATGCAACGTGTGTAATTTTTTTATTAAACACATTAGTCAAATAAGTGCAGATACTATGTATAGGAACGATATCTGGCTCTCACATATCGCCGCTGGGCAATTCATCTAAAATTGCAAAACGCCCAGACCAAACCACCCATCCATCCAACTCTCCATCCATTGAGTCGCCGTGTGTGCGTCATTTGTTACAATTATTATTGTATTTTTTTGTTCGTATACCCTGGGAAACTAACATATTCTTATAGACTAGACAGTACTAATACTGGAAACTTCTCTAATGTACAATGAAATAATAATCTTTAATTTTATTATATCTCTTTAAAGCAAAAACACTTAGAAATAACTTTAAAAGAAAATATTTCGACCAAGATTTTAAGCAGAAAGAAACGAAAGTACAAATATAAATAAAAAAGAGAACCAATTGCAATCTTAATAATAGATAACAGGGCATCTGTTAGTCTATACTAGTCTTTCAAGTGTTTTTTCACTATGATGTTTCTCTTCCTTTTTTGTTTTGTCCGATCTAAACGGATTTGGTTACCCGGCACTGGCGTCGTTTTGCCTGAAGAAAATTAAACTTTTCGCTTCGCTTTTGTGCAAAACACAAAAACACATTTTATGCACTTATGACACTCGCAACGCCCCCCGCGTCACTCTTACCCTTGCCAATGCCCTTGCCCAACTAACCCAACACCCGCTAGCCACCCCATCGAATGGAACACCCTTTCAATGTCCGTGGACCAAGCCCAGTTTTTATTGTAATCGTAACTTTGTTCAGCTCAATATTGGCTTCATTTTTAGTTACTCAGCTGTTTCGTTTATTTTTTTCTTTCTTTCTTTTCTCCACCCACCCCGCTGGCAGCGTTTTAAGGGCAGTTGCAACAAATGTTGCTGTGGGGTTAATATTGCCGGGGTTTTGATTGTATGGTTAGGATGGGTTTCTACACTATATATATGGTATTATTGTTGTCACGTTTTTCACATAATTCATAAAATTCGGGCATATTGCTAATTTGTGCTCTAAATTTGTTCAAATGCGGAAATATTTGGTTTCGGGTTGCATTACATTTTTGGTTTTCACTTTTTATTGCATTTATTGCTTTCTATTTATCAAATTGGATTTTCAAATGGGATTTATTTCAGACACCAAGACAGACGGGAAGAGTTGCATGCAGTTTATTTTGGTGTTTATGCCATTTTGTGGTTGCAATGCGGCATTAGCCCACATTCAAAGTTGGCAAACATTGTTAATCCCAGGGTCAACAGGCAACAACAACAGATTTTCTGTGCATCAAGCTATCTGTTGGCTATAAATTATAATTATAATCTACTTTTCAGGCAGAATGGTGCAATTGTTTTTTTCCTTCTTTTTTCCTTCTTTACAATCTTTTAATGATCAGTTGGATGTGCTATAAAAAATATATAGAGGCGAACTTTCTTGTAACGAACTTCAATATAACAAACTTTTGTATATAACAAATTCATTTCCAGAAACCTGCAATTTGGTTCCATTCTATATTACGAACCTATTTTTATATCAAATTTTCTTCTTGCCCCCTTGAGATTTGTTTTATGGAAGTTCGACTGCATTAAAAACTTGTCTGTAAAATCTTTGATCAACAATGATTTAAGACTTTGAGCTCCTGATCTTTTTTACTTCCTATGTGAAATGTATCCTCCTCTCTCCCGGTTTTCCTTTCGCTTTTGAAATAAATATGATTTCTAACATACCGCCAAGCACTTGACCTTTGTTTGTATTCCTTCCATTTTAACGCTTCAATATGAAATTAATATATTGAAAAAGTGCTGCCAATAATAAAAGATCAACTTACTTCACGTTTTCAAGACATATCAATATCAGTTTTAGCTCAAAGAACTCTCCACTTCAAAAACCCTTCTTCTACCATGCAACCCCCTAAACGGCAAGCCCCTAACCCTCGACTTTACTGTTTGATTTATGCGGTAGTAAGAACGTCAACGGTTTCTAAGAACACATCGATCTATTGCATTCCAATGTAAATGAAGGTTTTTCCTGAAAAACGACAGCCGCCAGTATTGTCAATTTTGTATGTCAGTTGCTGCGTGTCCATTGACAGGACACACGGAACGGGAAAGGGAACGGGCAAATAAGGGACGACTGCAGCTTGCATTTCCTGCACCTTTATGTATTTATTGTAATTCGTCTCTCCTTCTCTTTGTTGCTCTGCTCATTTGAATGGCTGTCACAACAGCATTTTAATGTCCATGGCATATAAATGGCTTTTCGAAATTATCCTTTTGCCACATTGTCTATTTAGCTGGGTACAAAAATTGATGCATTTTTATGGGTGGTTTTGTCGATATTGTTATTATCATTATTTGAGGTTTGGCTTTGTTGGAGTGTTGACCCTATCTTTACCTGAAATGTCTAGAAATTTGTTTGGCAACCCTGGAACAATAGTAATCGGCTCGCAAATCTTGAGCTCATCACAAATTTTTGTGTTTTTCGGGTGTAACTCAATGCGAGCCATTTGTCAAAGGGGGCGCATCTCGCACGCGTCCTCATAGATTGTATTTCTACACCCAAGAGAGTGAAAGAGTATTCAGTACTATACCCTACTCATCCATATGCATAGTTCTCTACCCATACTACCATTCTATACACTCGAAAAGTGCGTGTTTCCAACACTTTGTTGCAGATTTTGTGCATTTATCATGCATGTGGTTGCGAGTTTTGGGCTAAAAGGGAGAACTGGATGCGCGTGCCGAGGCATTTGGTTTGGGTTTTAGTATTAAATTGTTTTGCGGTTTGCTCTCCCACTCTGTTTCTCTGTCTGATAATAATCAGACAATCGTACAATCGTATATATTTTATTGGAGTGCCTTTTTTTTCACCCTGCTACTATTTGACTTTCCGCATTTCCTTAGAGGTTGTTCACATTTCGTGTTTTGTGTACTTAACTTTTGCTTATGTATAATTTAAATGAAATATTTGCAACAATTTCGGCCATTCGTCAGACTTGTCTGAAGGCATTTGCAATCTTAGTGCCGGTTAATAGGTGTAGCAAGTTTTATTTATGGTTATACACAGTGAACAAAAATGTGGGAATAGTTTAGTAAAAATATTTCTTGGCCATTTTTCAGCTTCTAAATGGGTTTTATACCTTTAAAGTATTTTTTAAAAATTTATAACTGTCCAAGACTAACTTTTAGCCCTTTATCCTTTTTGACAAATTTTTCCATATTTCTACACATTTTTCATTACTTTTTATCACTTTCCAACACTTCATTCACCTGAAAACTACACTCTAAGCAATATATAACAATTTTTACTTACTTTCCCTACTTGATTTGCTCACTTTTGCAAAAACCAAATGCAAGAAAAAACTCATGCAGCAGTTAAATCTGCAAATGACCCGACATTTATTTGATCTATTGCCCTTCTACCTTAACCCCTATTGATCAAAATTCTTGGTCTGTAGAATTATAGCCCCCCCTTACAACCTACTATGCCCTGCCCGTTCATAAAGTACAAACAGAGTCCGGCTGAGAGTGGTCCATGATAAATTTGGTACTTCCACCGTTTGGTAACTAAGACATCGGGGTAGGCAAATCAACTCTGAGGGTTCCTAGAGCCTAAAAGAAAAAATGTGAAGAGAAATCGATGCAATGCATACGTCATTTAACCCCTTTGCGCCATATATTTCATAAGCTGGCGCCCTCTATTGTTGGCTTCTGCTGAGTGGCTTGTGTATGCCCTATCAAAGGGTACTACGAATCTGTAATGGGTTGCATAAGAAAATTAAGCTTTAATTTGAAATTGATATTTAATTCATAGAAATTAGGAAACCTAAACAAATATTGGTTTAAACCTTTTAAAGGGTATCTAATATTCGTCGTTACAAGCTGTTATGACTATACATATTTTTCTTTTTTCTGTTGCTTGACAAGTGTGCTAAATTTGAGCAGGCCAAAAAGGATGCGTCGTCTGGCATCATCGTTGTCGGCTCTTCCTGCTGCTGCCTGTCCTTCGATTGATAAAATGTATGCGAGAGGAAAGAGAGTTGGGGCGGGCGGGTTTGTTCATATATAGAGACATTTATTGATAGATAGCAAACGCATCGTTTGAACCCTTTTTACATTTGATGAACGTATCGAATTCCCCACGCACACTTTGCCAAAAAGCGGCAACAATTTATGGCTGTTTGATTTATTTTAACTTTTAGCACGCCCCAAAAAAAGAAGACAAAAAAAAAAACACAAATGCTGCCAATGAGGCGCATGGTTAGGAGGCGGGGTAGTTAGTGGTGGGGAAGGCGTGTCAAATTTTACTGGACAGTAATGCCAAGGCTAGACTTTGGTTTTTATTCCGGGTCGCCAATATGAACTTTGTGCCACAAATCTTTGGGTATCTACAAGTGAACAGAGATTTTGTGCAAATATATTTTGGTGATTTGGGCATTTATGCAGATGTTATTGAATAGAAGAGAAATACATTTATCAGTAGGTTCTTAACTCTTTTATTGAATACGAAAAAAAACACTTTAACTGTTAAAAATCACTAAAAAAAACTCTATCTTATTTAAATGCATTAAAGCTTATTAAGTTTTAAGTTTTTGGAAAACGCTTTAAAACTTTAACAAAAAATAAATATCTTCTTGTTTGTTTGATAACTTCTCTTAAAGCTTTTCATCTTGTCAGGAAACTCCACAGAATGTACTAAAAATATACCAAAGAGACTCTCACAATCTCTATCTTAACTCAATATTTTTTTATGTACAGTCGAACTTCCATATAACAAACTTCCGTATTCGCATTCTATATTACGTGATTCCCTCTATAACGTAGATTTTTCTTGACCTCATTATATTCGTTTTGGGGAATTTCGACTGTTTATCACACATAAATTCCATAGCAAAAACTTACTGCAATTTTATTACATCCCTCAGCAATTTTTATTGCATAATTGTGCTGTTTTACCTTAAATCATTCAATTGTTGAATGCATCGCTTGCCATAAACCACATTTTAACCCACCACACACACACTCACCCCCCTTCTCTATACCCAAACTACCCGTAGAGCCCTAAGTACGCCGCTATAACCAGCTATCCCAATCAGAAACTCCACATCCATTTGCGTATTACGCTTCATTATGCAGATTTCTTGCCGTTCAACATTTTTATTTATTTTGTTTTTTTTTTTCACTCTCTCCTCATCTTATTTGTTATTGTTGCTGCATGGCTTGCGGCTTGAAAAAATATTTTTATTTAATTTATTTATGAATGAACTGGCTGAAAACGGGTATAATGTGGGAAGGGAGGATGAGAAAGGGATGCTACAACGCCTGGTAGGCTGGCAATAAAAGCAATTGCCACACACAAGCATGCACTGCCACGCCTCCTTTGCCTTGGTGCCTACCACATTGTCACATAGATAAGCCGCGTCTGGCTTAACTCATAAAAAAGTGCCAGCAAAAGGATAATAAAACACCAACAACAGCAACAGGAAAAGACTGAGGCTGCTGTGGCAGAGGCAAAGGAGACGAGTGTGAGAGAGAGGAGAGCAGCAGTCGGGTAAAGGCAGAAATCTGAACGCGTGCGGATTTAAATTTTCAACAATAATAAACAGCCAAATAATATGTGAACAATATGCTGTGATGAAAGCAAAAATACCCTGTGCCATAAGAATTGCAGACGAAAGAGCTTTAAATAAATATTTGAAAGTAAAAACAAATCCAAAAATGTTCAACAAAAAAACTCTTGCTTGAAAACTGAACTGTATGTAGCTTTATGGATACTTCAGATCAATGCATACCCTACGGTTTTTGTATGGGCTAGTTACATATATAAACTAGTCCATTGGCTAGCTATAATGGACAAGTCAAGGACTAGTCCAAGCGGGTGCAGAAAATTACATTGGTTGGGCCAGTGTTTGTTGTTGTTGTTGTTCAAGCCTAGCCCACGACTTTCCCATGTAGGCTACCTCTGAACCAATCTCAGTAGATGCAGCTGGGGAAAACACTTTTTAAAATTATCATTGAGCATTTGTGTGTAAACTGCCTATTCCACGTGGACCAGTTCATGGATGCGTCAAAGTGGATGCAGACGAATCAGCAGCAATTGCTGCAAGTAAGATAAAGAACATAACACTATGTATTTAGATGTCAGTGCTGCCATTTATTCTTGCTAGATCCAGTTTTTAAAGCGCGATTACGAGAAAAACTTTCATAGAATTCACAGCCGATTTTTTGGCATAAAATTTGAACATGAATATTGACCACAAATTGAATATTTTTAAATGTGAAATTTAAATGCAGTTTTATTCTAGCGGTCAAACCTTGACTTTTAAGATATCGCTTTTGAAAATCGGGTCAGTTTTGCCGAAGTTATGGAAGTCGAAAGATTTTACGAAGACTGCAAGTCGATTTTTTGGCACACAATGTTAACATGAATTTTGACCAAAAAATCTTGTTATACCCTTCACACATGTGAAACAGGGTATATTGAGTTTGTCATGAATCTGTAACACCTTAAAGGAATGATGGGAGACCCCATAAACTATATAACAAAATGATCAGGACGAGCTCAGGAATTGATTTCCGTCCGTCCGTCCGTCTGTCCGTCTGTCTGTTTCAACACGATTTCCGGCCAAACTGCTGAACCGATCTTGATGAAACTTTCACAGATTGCTTAGATCATGTCGGGTTTGTTCACTATGAAATTTCATCCCGCTCGGATCATTCTACGACATAGCCACCATACAAATTGACCATATCGTACTATCAATTGTTGTTTCAAGTATCTACAAAATGTTTCAAGTATAACGCAATAAATTGTCAAATTGTTGTTGTTGTTGTCGCACACGAACAAGTAAATGACGCTCAAGAGTAAAAATAGGAGCGAAAAAAAAAATTAATCCATGTGTGAAGGGTATCATAGTCTTGGCATAGCCAAAATTAACTATGCCGCACTTGTTTTATTTAAATGTAGTTATTTAAATGCAGTTTTATTCTTGGCATCAAACCATGACTTTTAAGATATTGCTTTTGAAAATCGGGTCAGTTTTGCCGAAGTTATGGAAGTCGAAAGATTTTCCCAATGCCCAAGTCGATTTTTTGCCATAAAATTTGAACATGAATTTTGATTAAAAATCAAGTTGACAACCTGCAGAAAACGGAATTTTAAGATCAAGTTCATGTTGAAACAACTAATTTTAAAATGGATTAATATAAGCTAATTTTTATGGTTCAAGGAAAAGATTAATTTTTATAAAAATGCTAGCAAACATTTTAAAGATCACGCTTTGCGTAATCGCTTGGATTTCAAGTTAGTTTCACGTTAAGTTAAGTTTTGAAAACTGAGCCTTTAGACGGTAGTTATACTCGTTACCGAAGGTCAAGAGTATGTTGAGTTTGTGCAATGTCCGTCATGGTGTCTGTCCGTCTGTCCGTCCGTATGGTTGCTTCAAGCTAGAGACTTGAAACTTTCCAATTCTCTTTATCTATGGGATAGTAAATTAAAGTGTCAAGATGAGGGTTCTATGATAACTGGGGGGCTGGCAAATCGATAAATTCGATAACTCAAAACCGATAAATCCACATATTTCGCACATCCTTACAGCTAGAACTACCAACTTTGGTGAGAAGATAGCTACTAGCAACCCCCAAAAAACTGCACCAAATATTTTGGATCCACGCCCACCCATTCCGCCCCCAGCCCCACGCATTTTAAAGTCAAAAAAGCCTATATCTCCCACAGTGATGATGACACAGGTGATGATGACCCCCCAAAAACTGCATCAAAAGTTTGGATGCCACGCCCACCAATACTGTCCTAGCCGCCTCTATCCTCCCCAACGCTTCGTCAGAAACGAGAATGCGTGTATCTTCCAGAGTTGTGGAGCTAGAAGCACCAAATTTGGTAGGAAGATAGCTGGAAATGACCCCCAAAAATCTGCATCAAAGTTTTGGAGCCACGCCCACCCATTTCACCCCTCTTTCCCCACCTTTTACAAACTTTGAGCTAGAGTCACCAAATTTGGAAGGAAGACAGCTGGTGGCATCCCCATCTGCATCGGAGAATCTTTAAGGCAGCGTACACCCCTGCCGCATCCGTACCCCTTTGCAATCAGGCCTCTTTTTACCGGTTTTAATACTGGTTTCGAGTATACCGCAGTCGGTTACGTCCGACTGCAACGTTTCCACTTGTTCTTCGTTGCCTTTTTTGTACCAGACTTTAAATACAAAATATAAAAATTTGTGATGAAGCGCTGAGGAAACAACCGGATCAGCTTGACTTGACACCAATATAAAATTAAGAAATAATCTTCGAGTCATATTTAATGTACTTATCAATTCTAATTCCAAGACCTCAAGTGTAAGTTCATTGAAAAATAAATTTAAAGTAACACATACATACAGTGGAACTTTCATTTAACGTATCTCGAGGGAAGAAGAAAAAACTTCGTTATAGAGAAAATTCTTAATATAGAACGGCTTATTAGTTGAACCAAATTGCAAGGTTCTGGAAATGAAATGAATTCTTTGAATAAAAAACTTCGTTAAACGGCAGTTCGACATATGGAAGTTCGACTGTAAATGATTATTTAAATAGGTTGAGTTCATTGCCAGATTCGGCAATTTGAGATAAGACGCAAAATTAAAATATTCACGCTTATAGTGCGTGTTCTTCAGCTAAATGCAAAGATTTTATATAAATTGCTCTTCATCTAAAATCATCAGTTTAGTTTTGGCATAAACAACGAACGAAGCAAGAAATACGTGCGGGAAACTTAATTTGAAAAAATGCAAATTAATATTTTTTTGCTAACAATTTTAATGCTTTTGAGTTTGCAAAATTCTTTGGCTATAGAAAACAAACTATCACAAGAGATCCAAGGAACCAAAGATGGCGTTGTATCAATGTTAATAAATCTATATCAAAATCTAGCCAAATGTTTGACTACCGATAACACTGAACTGCTGAGTGAAATCAAGGAAAAGCTCGAGAGTCAAAACCAAGTTTTGTTTGCTCTTAATAAAACTCTCATCGAAATGAGCGTAAACTTAACCTCAAGTGAAGCACATGTACAGAATATAACCGATGAATGGTCTCGAATGAAACTCGAAATAAATAAATTCAAACAAGAAGCTACAAATCAGACCTCAACAATTACAGCATCTGATACTTCAATTGCAGAGAGCGTTCCTTCCAGTTGTGTGTCATTTGGAGACTATAATAATGTGCATGTGATTGAAGTTGAGGGCTTTACGGAACCCTTTCAAGTGTTGTGCCACAGCCAATTGTCAGCTGGACCCGGCTGGACCGTTATACAGCGTCGAATCTATGGTAGCGTTGACTTCTTTCGCGGCTGGGAGGAATATAAAACAGGATTTGGAGATTTAACTGGCGAATTCTTCATCGGTCTGGAGAAGTTGCATGCAATGACAAATGCCAAACCACACGAACTCTATATTCAGATGGAGGAACTTAATGGTAAATCATATTATGCCAAATATGATAATATAAAGATCGGTACTGAGATGGAAGGCTATCCTCTACAGAAACTGGGCGAATACGACGGTGATATCTACGATGCATTGCGTTTGAATGAAGGTCAAAAGTTTACCACATTCGATCGTGATAACGATAATAATGATGACGGCAACTGTGCTGAATACAAGCATGGCGCTTGGTGGTACAACGACTGTGGACTTAGGTGAGTTTTTGTTTTTTAAAGAAAACTTTATTTTTTACAGTATTTTGATATATGTATTTTATTATAAATTTATTTTTCTTTTTTTTTTGGCAGTAACTTGAATGGTGCTTATGGAGATAGAAAATACGAAATGGGCATTTATTGGAAAAACCCTTTTTTTTTTATGAAATCAGTTCTAATGATGATACGACCAAGGGAAACATAAAATAACAAACAAAAACTGTATAAGAAAAAAACTTGAAAACTCTAAGACTTGAAGACAATATTCTCGATTTGTGGAAAATAAAATAGATATTGAAATTGCTAGAAACATTTTTTATTTGCAAATTTTATTAACATGTTGACAAACCTACCCAAAGTTTATATAACATTGGAATTATTTATTTATTTATTTTTTTTTTTAACAGAATTTTGCCTTGTTTCTTTTTTTCTCAAGCAAGTCCAGCTTATAAGACGCTTAGTTTCCGCCTGATAACCTCGTCGCATTACTTTGAATCATAATTTGCATAATGGTGAGAATTCTGCGAAAGTTGAGTATGTTTCAGTTTGAAGAGAAAATGTGCAGATATGCGTTTTTAATAATAAACTACAAAATTTTGCTGCTTATTGTGGATTCAAGCTGGACAGTAGTTTTTTATACTCGTTAAGCTCAAGAGTATATTGAGTTTGTGCAATGTCCGTCATGATGTCCGTCCGTCTGTCCGTTGGACCGTCTGTATGTTTGCAACTTTTTTCCACACCCTTCAAGCTAGAGACTTGAAACTTTCCAATTCTCTTTATCTATGGGATAGTAAATCAAAGTGTCAAGATGGGGGTTCTACGATAACTGGGGGGCTGGCAAATCGATAAATTCGATAACCCAAAACCGATAAATCCACATATTTCGCACATCTTTACAGCTAGAAGTACCAAATTTGGTAAGAAGATAGCTATTAGCAACCCCCAAAAAACTGCATCAAAAATTTTGGAGCCACGCCCCCTCATTCCGCCCCCAGCCCCCCCGCATTTTAAAGTCAAAAAAGCTTATATCTCCCACAGTTTTTGAGCTATAGCCACCAAATTTGGTGCCAAGTTAGGTGATGATGACCCCCTAAAAACTGCATCAAAAGTTTGGATACCACGCCCACCAATACTGCCCTAGCCGCCCCCATCCACCCCAACGCTTCGTCAAAAACGGGAATGCGTGTATCTTCCAGAGTTGTGGAGCTAGATCCTCCAAATTTGGAGCGAAAATAGCTGCTAACGACCCCCAAAAAACTGCATCAAAGTTTTGGAGCCACGCCCACCCATTACGCCCCCAGCCCCCCCGCATTTTGAAATCAGAAATAGCTATATCTCCCACAGTTTTTGAGCTAGAGCCACCAAATGTGGTGACAAGATAGGTGATGATGACCCCCTAAAAACTGCATCAAAAGTTTGGATGCCACGCCCACCAATACTGCCCTAGCCGCCCCCATCCACCCCAACGCTTCGTCAAAAACGGGAATGCGTGTATCTTCCAGAGTTGTGGAGCTAGAGCCTCCAAATTTGGTGGGAAGATAGATGTTAACGACCCCCAAAAAACTGCATCAAAGTTTTGGAGCCACGCCCCCCATTTCGCCCCCCTTTCCCCACTTTTTACAATTTTCGAGCTAGAGTCACCAAATTTGGTATGAAGATAGCAATTGACATTTCAGAAAGATCTGCATCATAAATTTGGATTCCACTGCCACCCATACCGCCCCCAGCCCCCCTTTCCCCACTTTTTACAAACTTCGAGCTAGATTCACCAAATTTGGTATGAAGATAGCAATTGACATTCCACAAAGATCTGCATCAAAAATTTGGATGCCACGCCCACCCAAACCGCCCCCAGCCCCCCTTTCCCCACCTTTTACAAATTTTGAGCTAGAGTCACCAAATTTGGTATGAAGATAGCAATTGACATTTCAGAAAGATCTGCAACAAAAATTTTGATGCCACGCCCACCCAAACCGCCCCCAGCCCCCCCTTTCCCCACCTTTTACAAATTTTGAGCTAGAGTCACCAAATTTGGTATGAAGATAGCAAGTGACATTTCAGAAAGATCTGCAACAAAAATTTTGATGCCACATCTACCCATACCGCCCCAGCCCCCCCCCCTTTCCCCACCTTTTACAAATTTTGAGCTAGAGTCACCAAATTTGGTATGAAGATAGCCGGTGGCATCCCCATCTGCATCGGAGAATCTTTAAGGCAGCGTAAGCCCCTGCCGCATCCGTACCCCTTTGCATTCAGGCCTCTTTTTACCGGTTTTAATTCTGGTATCGAGTATGCCGCAGTCGGTTGCGTCCGACTGCAACGTTTCCACTTGTTTTTGGCTCTCTTTGTGCCGACCGCTGCTGTAATTTGCTCATTCTTTTGTTTTTGTTCTTACTTGTGATCGTTATAAGCGGTTTATGTTTTCAAAATTCCTTCGCTATAAGCGGCATATCGTTAAAAGCGATATCGTTATAGCCGATTGTGCTTCCATACAAGTTTGTATGAAAACCAACCAAACCTTCTTGTGTGTATCGTTATAAGTGGAATATCGTTATAGCCGGCATCGTTATAACCGGCATCCACTGTATATGTATTGGTTGAGTATGTTTCAGTTTGAAAAGCATAAGAAAAATGTGCAGTTATGCGTTTTTAATAATAAACTACAAAATTTTGCTGCTTATTGTGGATTCAAGCTGGACAGTAGTTTTTTATGCTCGTTAAGGTCAAGAGTATATTGAGTTTGTGCAATGTCCGTCATGATGTCCGTCCGTCTGTCCGTTGGACCGTCTGTATGTTCGCAACTTTTTTCCACACCCTTCAAGCTAGAGACTTGAAACTTTCCAATTCTCTTTATCTATGGGATAGTAAATTAAAGTGTCAAGATGGGGGTTCTACGATAACTGGGGGGCTGGCAAATCGATAAATTCGATAACTCAAAACCGATAAATCCACCTATTTCGCATAACCTTACAGCTAGAACTACCAAATTTGGTGGGCAGATAGCTACTAGCAACCCCCAAAAAACTGCATCAACTGCCACGCCCACCCATTCCGCCCCCAGCCCCGCCTGATTTTGAAATCAGAAAAGCCTATACAACAGTTTTTGAGTTAGAGTCACCAAATTTAGTGCCAAGATAGGTGATGATGACCCCCCAAAAACTGCATCAAAAGTTTGGAGCCACGCCCACCCATACCGCTCCCAGCCCTCCTTTCTCCTCCTTTTACAAACTTTGAGCTAGAGTCACCAAATTTGGTATGAAGACAGCTGGTGGCATCCCCATCTGCATCGGATTTAAGGCAGCGTACTCCCCTGCCGCATTCGTACCCCTTTGCAATCAAGCCTTTTTTTCTACCGGTTTTAAAACTGGTAACGAGTATACTGCAGTCGGTTGCGTCCGACTGCAACATTTCTACTTGTTTTTATTTGCATATTTTCAATGAAATATAATCTGAATATAAAGTTTTTCATTACAGAAAGAAACAAACTAAAACTGAAAACTAATACATACTTAATTTCTGTAGGTTTGTCGCTCTTAATTTGACTTTAAACCAGCTGTTAACGCCTCTTTTATCTGTATAATACAGGGTATAAAAACGAAATAGACATAAAAAGGCATAAAGCGCATTGCTCGACAAGGTTTGAGGCGTATTTTTCACGGCCATGGTGGGAAATAATTCGAGTATGAAACGCCTCACACATGACTCCACACAAAACAGAATAAGATGAGGAAATACATGCTCGTAGATTTCCAAATGGTTTTGTTTTTGAGTTCAATATATAATGACAATAATCAAAAATTCTCAGGCTACCCATTTGGTTCTTTTGTAATATGCCGCTACAAACAAAGAATCTCAGAAGAATCCAATAGCGAGAAATGAATTTAAAAACAATTTGCGGTCGAACAAGCTAAACAAAAGCAACACAGAGCCATGAGGTAAAATAAAAATAAAAATAATAAACCGCAAAGACAACAATTAAGCGTTACAAATGATTATGAGTAACCATTTTTTGTAGTTTTCCTCTTCACTCTGTGTGTTTGCGCCCTGAGAAACGGAACAGAGTTGTGCATGGTAATGGAATTTATGCCGCTGGGCCTATTTAAACTCACTCGTCGTATAACTTCCCATTTGTGAAGCTATTGATGTTCTTAAGCCTGAGCGCCTGAGAGAGAAAAGCTCATTTGTTAAGTTAAATTCTTATGAATGAACACATTGTTCAAAGGTTACACAACAACAAAGAACATTCACAATGATTTACTGAATGTCATGAAAAGAATTTTAAAGTCTTGCGATTTGTCTCTTTTTAAGTTAAATTGAATGCTTATGATTTGAAAGTATACAAAAAAACAAATAACAAACAATACAAAAATAAAACAATTCTAAATATACTATGCATGCAAAAGCGTCAGAAATAACGCTTTGGTGATCGCATGGACAACTGCCCGGCTAGCTCAGTCGGTAGAGCATGAGACTCTTAATCTCAGGGTCGTGGGTTCGAGCCCCACGTTGGGCGAAATGCAATATTTTGTTTTTATTAGAAGTTTTACATTATTTAACATTCGAAAACTGTTTTTAATGTTATTTAAATGTTAGTAAGACCTAAAATGTTTCGAAAATCATACGCAAAAACCCAAAATGAGTGAGCCCGAAAGCAAAGAATAAACTAATGACTGCAAGCTGTATATGATAAAGTTGAACAACATAAATATATGTGTAAAAAATAATAATTCAATGAAAAAACACTTTAAATTGTCAAAAAACTTTTCGATCCTGCCAGGAGTCGAACCTGGAATCTTCTGATCCGTAGTCAGACGCGTTATCCATTGCGCCACAGGACCCGTTGTACCTTCAGTGACAATAAGCTAATACAAAACTTTAATACTCAGTAACAAAACATTTCAAAGTTCTCAGCGGAACTATTAAAAGTATTTGTTATTTGACTTTACGCCAAAGAACAATTTTGGCCCTAAAAATATTATGTTCTTTAGTTGCTTGTGAAAGTCGTTTTTTGTTTGCCTTTTGCAACCCAACCAAACCTTTAGTTTGTAACGCTTTCACAAACATAAACATTTTTTGTTGGAAAAATATGTAGCCTGCAATAAAAATAGTCGAGAGCGAGAGAGAGAGAGAGAGAGAAATATTCCATAGAACGCATTGAATTTGTTTGGCCTTATGCCCAGCCGCAGGACAATTTATATATTACAAAAACAAATAACAAAAAAAATAAACTCTACCCGCTGGATAAACAAATGGAGCATGGTCCCTAGCAATCCACCGCCCACCCCTTTTTATCCGCTTTGTTTTCACATGCATGCAGCTGAAAAATTAGAAGTGGGGGAATAAACAAATACATTTATTACATGCAAATACAACAACAACTACAAGAAGAGCGGCGTCTCTTTTGTATTGCGTCAGTCTCGCCAAAAACTCACACACACACACCTTCGCTCACTCCCGCTCTCTCTGTCTCTCTCTCTCAATGGCTCTCACACCCCGCCCTGGGGGCACACACACGTGACTTTAAAGCTCATGGGATTACATTCAACGCAGTTTCGGTGCGGGGATTTTTATTTTTTTGGAAAAAGCTTAGGAAATTAATGCGCCGAAGGAAATGCATTTAAATTACACACAATGTGGGTGAATGTTTTGATTTGCATGGTGGCTGGAGAGTGAGAGAGAGAGAGAGAGAAGGGGTGGAAGGTTGTACTTTACGACAACGGGCTTTTCCGGAGGTGTCCGCTGTGACAGCCGCAGCCGCAACATTAATTTATAATTCAGTGACGCCGTTGGCATCAAGTTGTAAGGCAACGGGACGGGGGGAGCTCAACAAATTTAATGGCGACTTTACAAATGAATACAAATTGCAATTTGAACTTTAACAATTTCGTAATTAACAGCGACCAAACAACAAAAACATTTTGCATCATACCTCTTGAGTTTTGAGAGAGAAGAAGCTAAGTCAAAAAGTATTTTGAAATTTAATTAAGTTGCATTGGCCACGCTGATTTGTCCCAGGACAGCAGGCGGGCGGGCGGTTGGTTTGCCTTGGGTTGGGCTATGTGAAAGCAAACCCTTTTCGCAAATAAAATCTTGGGCTAAAGTTGATTTTTAATGTCATGGCCAGACGCGACGTGAGCAGGAAAAACATAAATTTCCATTGCCCGGACAAATAAACATTATGCTGCACTTTTTTTTTTGTTCTGCTTTGTAACTTACAAAACTTACACTAAACGACATAGTTGTAATATATATTTCATTAAATCGTAACGTGTACGGACACATATGTATGTCATTCTATGGGAAAATCGTTTCCTGCACACAGACACAAATCAAAGTTAACTTTATATATATAAGTAATATAAAATGTATTTCTTTCTTTTTTTCGATATCATGTTGTTAAGTGTAAAAGGATTGTTTTTCTGTCAACTTGCTGTTCTTGATTTGGCTCACCTTCTGCTGACGTATGACATTGCAGCATCAATTGTTCAACGAGAGAGAGCGAGGCAAAAAAAAACATGTAATAAAATCGTCATAGAGCGAAAGCAAAGTCCCGTTGCTTTCCTCTCTCATCACTCTCACGCTAAGCGTTGAGAGGGCGTGAGTTGCTGTTCCTTGGTCATTAACGGCGTTAAGCCGCTGGCCTGGTACTCTGCTACTCCGACTGCGCCCGGAAGGATGCCGTGGCCTGAGTGACGTGTGGGTTTGCACAACCAACACACACACACACACCCAATTTATTTTGCACCCATCCATTCATCCGTGTTGCTGGTGGCATTGTCATTAGCGTTCGTTCGTGCGCCGTTATCCCTTTTTAATAAGGTTTACTCAGCATTTTTTTTTATTCTATTCTATTGTATGTTTATTATGCGAGATTTGGTTTTTGTTATGTGCAAGCAATTGTGCAAGCAAACAACAACAACAATGCTGACAGCAGCAGAGAGAAAAAAAGACAAAGTGAACTTTGATTACGTTTATGGAGCTTTAAGCGCAGCTTAAAAATGCTAGATGACAACAACAATTCATTCAACAAGCTCCGAATTATTTTATGAATTGCTGTTTTTTTTTTTCATTTGGCAATCGATTCGCGATAAGTATTGCATTAAATCACAATTTGAGTGCAATCGATCGCTATTATAAAAGTATTTAGCTATTTATACCGTGACTTTTCACCTTCTATTGTAGATTTGTGATTAAATCACGTGCCATTGTGAATAAATTTCTCTCTCTCTGCTTTCTCGCTCTTCTTTGGTCACACAGTCTTGATTTTTTCTTCGCATAATTTAACACGCGCGGCTTGTGCCAATTAGAAAAAAGTGAAATTTGTGTATTTATTTTAGTTTAATGATGTGAAATATGTTTGTAAAGTCGGGTTTAGTGCTTTGGTTAGTAATATTTCTCAAAATAAAGCAATACATTAGTGTATAAGTGCGTGAAAACAATTAAAAATTGCCGCTGGCACCTGTTGGACGCTTTGTAAGAAGAAGCACATACATATATATATATTTAGTGCGTCATTTCGCAAAACACGGCTTAGAATGAAAATTAAAGGCAACGCTAATATTAATTTGAACAATTATAATCTCCGATCGAGCAAAATATATACCCCAAGCAAATTAAAGTTGCATTTTCTTTAAAATAAAACAATATAAAACTCATATGTATGTACTTACAATACATGCAAAAATCAATTTGTGCTCTGCTCTCTTTTTCTTATGCTCTCTCTAACGGTAAGTGCAAAATATATGTGCCTAACTCGCTTGCCCAGCGGCGAAAAAACAAGTATTATGAGTTTCCAAAATGAGTAATTATTCATCACCTACTGTGACGTCACTATTATTGCTTGGCAAATCTTTTGCCATTTAATTAAATGTGCATACAATTATCTGTTTATTAATTAATCACGGTCAGCAGTTAGTTTTGTAAGTGTGAGTAAGTGCTGTAAATTAATTGAAAGAAAAATATAATTTACTTTGAAAGCAACCTAATTAAATATTTCTCATCCTGTCTAAGGTAATCAATGCCATATTTAATGCAGACAAAAATAACTTTACTTTTTAAAATGGTTTTGAATAACAAGAAAATGTATTTTTTATGCGAATTATTTCTTCATTTGTTAAGGTGCAGATCGAATTTCTGCTAAAGAAGTTTCTCTTTAAGCTTATTTTGATTGAATTTTAAGCTCTCACTCTATCTATATTATATTTCTTTGACTTCTTAGCTGATAAAAAAAATACGAAACTATAATTTATAACGCTTTAAGTGTGCTTTGTTATGGACTTTTGTTTCCATTTCTGTAACACTATGAAACACCATTAGCCAAGCCAAATATGTGCATCACACATTACCTTACCCACTTTGCCCCCCCTAACCCCCCTCCCTGCACTCGTTTCACAATCTCTCATCAACTAATCTGCCTACGTGCCTTGCACACCACATTGCATTATCTTCCAGTAAATCTTGCCTGCAAAAGAGAAGCAACAAGAGAAGAGAAGATTCTTTGTGCGTGCACTCGAAATTAAATTGTTATCAAATCGATCAAAGCCGCAGCATCATTATCTGCGCATTAGTCGTGGTTAGCCAGTTAAAAAGAGAAGAAAAAAAAGCTGATGCTCGAAACGAAGCAAACAAAAAAGAAAGAAGAGTTAATGTTAGAGAGGTGAAGTTAAGATACTCTTTTAATACTCTCATAGAACAATGCACCAAATATATATGTACTTTATCTATAGTCCGCACTTTACACCATAGTCAGAACACCCAATGCTAGGGTATACAAAATAAACTAGTGTTTGATAAGCAATTTTTTTTTCCATTCTCCCCTTTATATTATTTTTTTTTTGTTCGTACTCTGTCGCATCGTGTAACTAAGTCAGTGCAATAGAGTGGCGCTCGAAGTAGGGTGGCAGCTGTTTTTAGTGTGCTGTTGGAGTGTTGAGTTTGTTGTTGTTGCTTCCTTTCCACTTTCCTCTTGCCCCATTGCCCCGTACCTTGGCCGGCGCTTGGACCTGCGCTGGCAATAACTTCTAATTAATACACGAAAAGCATAACGAAAGCTAATTATCAAACTAATGAGCTTGTTGGCTGGCCAATGCAAGAGCAACAAACCAAGCAGGCAAGCAAGCACAAACAACAAAAATAACGAAAATAACAACAACAACAACATAGCATCCAACCTTAAGTGTTAACCATGCTGTGCTTAACAAGGCGAGCACCGCCGCCGTTCGCAGCCGCCGCTCCAGGTGCGAAATACCATGAAAAAGAGTGAACACAACGCAACACATACGAAGTAGGTAAGATACACATATAAACTGATATACATACATATATTTCATTTCAATTTCCTTTTGGTTTTGCGCGTCTTTTTAGCATACTTGATTATGGTCTCTGGAACAGCAAAGGCAGCAGCGCAGCATAAGGAAAGAAAAAAGGGGGCTGAACACTGTACGTCGCCGGTCATCAGTCACTTATGCGCACGGCACGTCACTCAAAGAGCCAACACACACACACTCAGACACAAACACACCCAGTTAAATAACAGAGCGGGACCAAACACATAGAGAGAGAGAGAGAGAGAGAAGAGTCCAGAGAACTCGCGGTCTAAACTTGTACTCAAACTCGACTACTGTCATTATCTTGTTAACTCGTTGTTACGTCAGCCATTCAATGAGTCTGCTCTTGAGCTTGTTGTACACCATACAGACATACATACATACATACGTGTATACATAAATATGTATATAGATATGTGGTATTTGCTATATACTAAGTCTGATGATCATTTGATGATTGCTGACCAAACTTTCAAGTTTGCCACAATTTCTTTTTCATGTAGTTATTGAGATTTGTGCAGTGATGTAAGCTAATGTTTTGTAGTTGATGGAGATTGTCAACGGGTACTTGAAATCGATTCTGTAAGATTCGGTTAGCTAAGAATTCAGTAAAAGTATCTTTTTTATTTTGTTCCTAAAATGTTCCTTAACTTCTTTAGCTATGTTTTTAATAATGAGTTCGCAAAAGTTTAGGTTCTTTCTTAATCTGTTCCTATACAAATACCCAGCATTGTTTTCCTTTTTATACGTACGCTTGGACTCACTTATAGCGAGTGTGTGCAGCGTCTGCCACAGTACAGCGAGCACCATTCCATGGCATCGCGGCCCTTTACCTCATGCCTCATGTGTAATAATAATATACACACAGGTGTCCCAACAGGCCAGTTTTTGGCCGTGGGCCAACGTCAGCTTCGTACTTCATCAATAAGTATCTGCAGAGGGAGAAAGAAAGAGACAGAACGAGAGAGAGGGAGGAAAGAGTGTGGCATGAAATGAGAGTGATGACGATGGCGCTGCATGTAGCACATGTAGCGGCGATTACGCGTAATAATCATCATAATCAAAAGTCGCAACACGAAATGAGTTTTGACTTGTTGTTTGTTGCTGTTCTTGTTATTCCAGTACAAGGATAACCAGTTAGGGATTGTTATGGTCCAGGCAGCAGCAGCGCTCCATATAGAATTGATTAACATTGGGCATTGGGCATAGGAAATAGTATGTAATACTCTGCCGGACTAACTTCACTGTCGATGATGGTTTTCGCCATCTCATTACATGCGATGCGGCCCACTGAGTTCTTGTTGGCATTAATCTGTGGCAAAAGGAGTTGCGAGTTGCGAGTTTGAACACAACTTTGTTAATCATAAGTATAAAGGAAAAGCTGAGAGTGAAAATGCGGTTTTTTCTTCTACTTTTGCCTAGGTTAAGGTTCAATTTCAGTTCAAGGCATTAGACCTAACTTGTCAGCTGATTGATAGAGAGATAGATAGAGACTGAAAAAGCAAGAGCAATTGGAAAATCATTGTGGTAGTGCTTGATTTTGTTTCGATTTCGGTTTGTAAGGATTTAATCTCAACGACAAGCTTTAAGTTGCTTGAAACTTGAAATATATGATGAAATATCATAAAACGCTCTCTTTTTAAATAACTTTAAAGTAAATTGTTTAGCTTCATAGGTCAGAATCCCCTTTTATGAAAATATTGTTTGTATTGTTTTTCTTGTTTATGACAGTGAAATTGTTCCTACAAACTCTTTCAGATGTTCTTATAGTTTATCATGCATTTGAAATTACTTTTATAAGTTGCGTATTTTTAACATCTTATACAAATTATAGCTTTGCTACACAGGTTTTTGTATCTTTTAATATATCTGTGTGCTCTTATTCACACGTAAAATTTTGCTTGGCATATCTTATTATTTTTTAGTGTTTCACATCTTTCCACTTAACGTTTGCCATTTTTATGGGACACTTCATACATAACCCACTACATCAGCAGCAAAGTCATAATCTATTCTTGGCCCAACCCAAAGTATAGTAACCCTAACCCTCTCTTCGATGTGTATCGCATGCATATTATGAAACCCAAGCAAGCAATCAGTTGTAGGTACATACATAGATATTATTATGTACATACATGTACGAAACTTTATAAACACGAAAGAAAAAAAATAATAATTAACTGACCATCAAATCAACAGCACGTACTCCCTACGTGAGCATCATTTTATGAGCTTCAAGCTCTTTGGGCAGCAGCAGCAGCTTGATAACTCATTTGCGATTGTATATGTGGGATAAGACCGAGAGAGAGAAAGAGAGAGAGAGAGAGAGTTTGGGTCTAGGGCTACGTGCGAAAATATAAGACTACAACTAAACAAGTACTATGAAACTATCCGGCCAGGTCAAAAACTACAATCAAAGTCAATTGGTTTTGTCGAAGGGCAAATGAAAAGTATGAATAGAGGCTCAGAACAGGGGAATATTTGTGAATTCAAGCGGTTAAGTGGCAGGCTACCGCACTTACCGCATAATTAATATGGCGAAATGCAATGCCAGGGCACAAGGACCCACAAGGACATGATAAACAGGACAGGCTGGACATTCTGGATAGGCGGGACAATGCTGTCAGTGCATTACAAGCACACATGACATTTGCATTTGATTTACGCACTAGACAATAGCTCAGAACTAGAAAATGTTCACGTTTAGTGATGGAAGCGTGAGAAACTTTAGAGCAAGGCAATTGTTTAGCGGTATAAATAATACCCTAAACCCATAACTTTAGTTGAATTTTCATTAGCTTTGACAAAGTAACATTGTAGATGGAATATTCTGGCTGTTGATTTGCTCAGCTTTTCTTTACGTCATAACGATATGTTCGTGTCACGTACAAACACGACTCTCATCTCTAGACAATGCTCAGCCTCCGAGCACTTGGCTCGCCCTTAAGGCGGTAGAGTCAAGCCATAAAACTTTGGCTTAAGTGCAAATGCGCTCAAATCTGCACTTGGACATTTGACTGTGTCTGTGTATGTGTGTGAATGTGTGTGTGTGTGCGTGTATTACTATAATTAAATTGAAAATTACTGCCAAGCAATTGCAATTGTCCACACGACTGGACTGGACTGGACTGAACTGGCAATGCAACACCCCTCGCCAAAGTCCTTCATCAACAAATGTGCAATGTTAATAATAGGTTTCTCTGTATGTCTGTGTGTGCGTTTGTATGTGTGTGGGCCCTAATCATTGTCTGTTATTTGCATCTGTCTACTGGCAAAATGTTTTTGGGGGAGGTAAATGGCAAAAGAGAGAGAGAGAGAGAGAGAGAGAGTTCCTGCCACGCATAAGTTATAAATTATACGTAGATGCATAATTTACAGCTTGTAAGGTCAGACAGTTGCATTTTCCACCCACAACCCCCCAACCCGCGAGCTAGAAATCTACATCTATAGATGTACTATCATTAGTTGTAATACTCCTTTTTGCAAGCTGTGGTAATAATAATACCTAATGTTGGTGTGTTTTGTAACGCCTAGAAATAAAGTGAATGAAAGTTGTTATCACAACAAATTGATTAAGATTAGTTTTAAAGGATTCCAATTTGTCATTGTGATTTATATGATGAAACATTAAGAATGCTAAACAAGTTAATGAATATAAGTAATTAACTCTTGTTGAGAACTTAATATAAATTCATGAGATTAAATTAAAACAAACATGCAATTCCTCAACTTTTGTTAGTAAATTAATTTAATTTACAATTGTGATTCGACCAAAGAGTTTAACACGCTATAACTTCATCACATAAGATAAATCTGCACTAAATATATATATAATTATTATAAATTCATTTACTAAACTTTATATACATGAGCCTTTTTTTTCGAACTTTTATTGTTACCTTTTAGTTAAGTTCTCTCTTGCTATTGTCTTGCAAATCGCAATCAAGTTTTCTGTTTTCCGTTTTGTTAAACACACATTTGTCTGACTTTTCTCAATGCATTGCTTGGCAAACAAACAAACCACACATCGATCGAAAGATTCACTTAAAATAGTCGAAGCACTTCAAATAGTAGTTCATTGTACCATCCACAAAGTTTTTCCATCCATACATAGCTCAGACACCTCTTAAACACTTGAGAAACTTGTTTTGTTTTTTTGTTTTTTGCATTGCATTGCATTGCATTGATTTTCAAACCGCATCATTTTGATGTATTTTGTGGCTTGCGTTTTGTTGTCTTGTGTTTTGCTGTTGTATTTTTTGTGTACTGTATCATCATCACGAGTTACACGCACGAGCTGCGTCTGCCAGTTTTGCATATGTAGTACAATACAGGAAGGGTTTGTCAGAATCGGTATGGGAAAAAGGCAAGTTCGACCCAAAGTGCCGACAACGAAAACAGTGACGGTTACAAATTATCATGCATACGTTTGTTTGTGTGTGTGTGTGTGTGTTGTTTGTCTTGATTTCTTTGTCTTATTGCATTTTATTCAAATTTCCTACCGTGCGGTTTTTACGTTTATATCGTTGGCATCGATTTGCAATTCGCAATCGTAATCAGCTCGAAGGCAAAAACGCTCTATCTGTACATACATATATCTCTTGTTATACCCTGAGCCCATGAAAAGGGTATAAAAGGGTATAATGGATTCGATTGGATTGATCAGCTTTAACAGTCGAGTTTAACGATATCCATAAGTCTTTTAGGGCCATCAGATCTAAAAATTATGTTCAACTAAGCCATAGCCTCAAGTTTGTTTGAAATTATCGATAATTATCGATTATAATTCTTACAGCTTTAGATAGACACATAGAATCGATAACAAAAAACTTTTCAGTTAAGATATTTTTGCAATTATTGTAAGGAATATTGTCAAAATAATACAAATCTGTGAAATTTGTATCGAATTCGATTGTGAAACAAGGGAGATATTGATGGTCAAAGTTTCGTTATCAAACATTTTCTTCAGTTGAGGATATTTCTAAGTCCAGCTTTACCAACTCGAGCCTTTTTACTTGCTTTTTTGTTTTGTTTTCTTTATATGAATGTATTTGTGCTATGGTCCGAACGATGACAGGCAGAGACAAAGAGGCGGATTCACAGCAGTCTTGTTTATTATGTGTGTGTTCGATTTGTTTGTGTGTGTTTTGTGTGCCAGTTATCAACAGCTGATGGTGAATATTTATGTTTTGTTTGGTATAAACGGAATAACTGCAAAAATGATAGAATTTTAAAGAAATATTTCGAAGGCATGCAGAAAAAAGGAATTCTTAAACAAAATTTATTGCAAAAATTAGTTTGAAATTATTTTTAGTATCTGCAAAAACCACAAATAGCACACACTTCTCATTTTATGTGGGTCAAATATTTATGATGCATATGTGAAATGGCTAAAAATAATATAATAACTTTATTGAAGGACGCTTCTCAACAAGCCCTCAGCTCCTTACGTTCCCAAAATGGCAACCGCACATAGTTACAGTTCTTTTGCGGTCAACAAGTACAGCAACAACAACAAGAGAATGATGTAAATATTTATGCTAGGTTTTTTCTTTTGTTAGCTAAACGATTTGCATTGGCATCCATTCACCTGAACCTTTTGACCACCCATGAAATAAATACCTGAACACATTTTATAACTCTTCAAGCCGCATTTATGTTAACTCCTTGGTCACGTGCTCTCCTCTCCTTGCTCGTTACAATTCTAATGTAATTTTTTGGGGCTTGGGCAAAGGAAGAAGAAAGAAAGATGGCAAAATACCTTTTGTCTTTTAGTTTATGGCCCGTAAGGGTCGACAGCTGTGTTTTGTAACCAATTTGCTGCTACCGTTTAAAAGAATAAAGTGAAAACACACACACACACAATGCACAGGCTGTGTTTTGTTTCCAGGGAGCAGAAGATCAAAAACTCCACAAAAAAAAAAACATATTTACCATAAGTGTGTAATGTAAGTGAAGAGTTTTGTGGGCATATTTAACAAAAGTTTTTCATTAGCATTTTGATGTTGTTGTAGCAAGATAAGGGTAAGGGTAAGGTTTAACAATTTCCACCTGTCCCTGTGGCAATGCAATGGTAAAAACTGGCAATTAGCCCAGGATAAACAATGAGCAGCAACAGAAGCAGATAGCTAGCCTAAGGGGCCAAGTCAATGCATTGATTTTGCCTTAGCCTTAATTTGATGACTATCTGAATAGCAGGAAAGTGAAGAAGGGGGGGACATCTGCTGCTGCTGGTGACACACGCACAATTGCTGTGGTGTATGTGTGTGTGGGGGCACGAACGACGCTCAAAATTGCTTATCAAAGTTGCACAATCAAAAAAAAAAAAAAAAACTGAGGAAAATGAGGAAGGCGCACCACCAGCATAACGAGGCAAACTTGGGTAATGGCTGTTGCATATACATATATACTGGCAGAGTATTGAATATTTGAGTTTCGTGTTTGAGTTAGGGTATCAAAAGGGCAAACTGTTGACTGCACGTCATTCCATACGACGACTACTCCTTACTCTCCACGAAGCAGAAGCATTACGTGGCATAGACAATCAGTTTGGTAATGTGTGCAAAACAAATCAACGCAACAAACAGAGAAGAGAGGGATAAAGAGAGAGAGAGAGAGCACTCAGATATAATCAAAACCAGCGCCCCACAACAATACCAGGGCTGGGTGCTGGAAATTGCAAAAAACTAACATTTCATGCGAAATTGCATGAAAGCTTATACGCAACTGCATAGCCTTGCATACTTATCATAGTGAAAGCGAGTAATTTTTAGGCGTCCTTTAAGATATATTCATAAATTTTAGCCATGAAAATTTAACTTCAACTTGTTTAATTTGAGAAATTAATTGTTTTTAATCGAAAATATAATTTTATTGAAGTTTTAGCTTAGAAAACGAATTTTTATTATTTGATTAGGCATTCAATATATCGTTTTACGATCCCAAAGAATTTTCATTGACGATATTTTCTATTTTGAATGTAACAATCTTACTAAAATATTTTTTCGCCACAGATTGGCATTAAGTAAATGATTGTTTATCACTAAAAAGGTTTTTATTTTTTGAGAATAGTTGAAATAAATGAATAATACCGTTTCGCCTCTTTTTACTCACATTACTCCAACGCAGAACACATCAAGTAAAATATTGATCTTGCATAAAAAACACGCCAAGACTTTAAATCCCATTTGGTTTATGACTGTCCAAAAATCAGAAGTTTGTGGCCCATCCCTCGTAAATCGATACGCTTTATGGGCATATCAGAAATCTGTCTCTTTTGTCGTCGCTGTTGTTGTTGTCATTGTTGTTGCCACAGGCATTTCTTTCGCTGCAGGCGGCAGGCGTCGTCTCCGTCTACCGTCTACCATCGTCATCGTCCTGTTCGTCTTCGCACTATTTTTCATTTTATTGCGCCGCTGCACATGGCTGTCAACTGCCAGCAGCTAGTCAGTGGAAAAACAACAACAACAACAACACGAAGAAGAAGAGATACGACGACTTGAGCCTGCTTCAAACAAAATACATACAAACCAGCTGCATGCAGCATCAGCTATAGCTATAGCTATAGCTATATCTTCAGTTACTTTACTTTATTGAAGAACGATGCGCGCCCGCATATCGATTTCAGCGCATTGTGCGCCTGTTTGCATACAAATATCCTAAGGACATTTTAGAGAGAGAGAGAGAGACGAACCCCTCAAAACTTATCCTCTTCCTGTCACACGTACGCATGTAAATTGTATTTTGTGCACAGAGCCCCCCTTGTCGTCGTACTTAGTTGTGGAATACCCCCTTCCTACCGCTGTTCGAAGAGCACTTCCTTGTGCTTGATTTCATTTGCTGCGGCAATTGTCTTCGACTTGCATCGACTTTTTATTTTGGCAAAAGCGAAAAAATGAAAATATAAAACGAAGAACTTCCAATTTCGCATTCAAAATTCCTTGCTCTTTTGCAACTTGTCAGCCAAGTGGCAGCCATTTTTTTTTTTTTTTTTCTAGCTATTCCTCCTTCTGCTGATGCATGTGGCAGGACTTTTGCGCTTTTGTGCGTGCTTTGGTCTCAGTTTTTTTTTTTTCGTTTTTCATTTTTACTTTTTGCCTGGCGCTGACATTTGATGTTTAATTTCAATAACTCTGTGAGTTCGCCTTTTTAATCTTCTCTTCGTTTCGCTTTTGTGTCTTTGACTGCCAAAATAGCTTCAAGTGCTCTAAAATGCTCAAATTCCCAAACACACACACACACACACACATGCATATATATTAACACTCAATTTCAATTACAGCTGCCAATGGCAAAAAGTGTTGGCTCTCTCTATATTTGTGTGTGTGTGTGTGTGTGAATTACATAAATTAAATTTCTAAAGTGTTCGAGACTTCAGTTGTCAACGCTTTTCACAGCTTGTCGAAAATGTAATAGAAAAGACCCCCAAAGCATATTGGATTTAACACTGTCTAGGTTTTATTTTTGCCAAAAGCCAGAAACTGATATCGAGCAATGATTCTTTAAGCTTTGGTTAGCTCCATTATCACTTGATATAATCCAAAGTTCACATCTACATCTCCTTAATATTTAATCTAGAGTTTAGTTCCATCATCATCATAATCTATTCCTAAATAATGAACTAAAGTTTTATGTATTGTTTTTTCTTCTCTCCTCTTTTCTTTCTCTCGATTAGGCATGCCTCTTAAATATTATTTCCGTTCAATATCCTTTACAAAAATCGTGTTTTTTTGTTCTCACCCCTCGATACTCAGTCACATCAATGTAATGAAATTTGACTGGAAAACCAATTACTCTACCACAATGCCCAAAAATAATTTTGATTTCATTTCCTGCTGTCCGGCACTTTTGTGGTCAATGCAACCACTGCAACCACTTACAAAAAGAAAGAAGAAAGGCAACAACAACAACAACAAGAAAAAGAACAAAAAACAAAACCTTCACAACATGACTTCAACAAAAAAAACAAAAGAGCCCACGTGGTTTGGGCAATTGTTAAAAGGTCAGGCAGAACGTTTATAGGAGTTGTTTTATTTTTCACTTTCCGTTTTTATATAATACTTACAAATTATGGGTGGAAACATGCTCAGCGGGGGGGTTTGTAGGGATGGTTAGGTGTGAAAAACTAGAATAAAAAACAAAAAAATGAAGAACAGTTGTATCTTTTTTTTTATAAAGTTGAATTATGAGTGCTAAGTAGTATGTTTTTGGAGGGTTTCTATTTTTTGTCCAGGAAACCCCTTTGCGATGTTCAAAAAGTGCCGACTTAAAGCTACTACTAAAAGGGGGGAGGTGGAGGTTGGGAGGGAGGGTTAAGTTAATACAGTTGTCAGTTGGTATTTTGTTGTTGTTGTCCTGCCAGCTGTTAATGAACATTCAACTGGCTAATTAATTTTGTACATTTATTAAACTTTTGCCGGGGGGGAGGGTTGCTGTGCTGGCCAAGCCACCAAACTATTTACCATACAAATCTAATTTTATCAACTTTGTCTTTGTGTCCTCCAGCCTTAACAAGCAAAACACGGCCTGGCATCTATTGGGTTGTCCTTCTTTGTCTCTTGCCTTCCACGTTTTCTTTCCCTTGTGTGTGTGTGTGTGTGTCAAAACATTGTGACACAGTTCTGCTTTCTTACGGCTTGCGCGCCATTCTCTTGGCTCATTAACGTTGGCCTTTTGTTTTGGCCCTGTCATCGTTGTCGTCTGGCTCCAGGAAGCTTCGGTTCGCCATTTCAGTTCTTTTTTCATTTCGTAATTTATAAATGTCTCCTGTCTCCTGGTTTTCTCTGGCCATCTTGTAGTATCGGGTCCAGCAACTGGGTTCGGCATGTAAATCAGGTCACAAAACAATGCAACTGACAGTGAATTGTGCTTCGGTTGAGTTTCGTACTGTGCCACAATGACACATTCAGGATTCTACAGCACAGTTTACTTCATTATTGGTTACTCAGCAATTCATTCACAGGACGACACACCTTGTAGTTGTTGCTGCTGCTGCTGCTGTTACTGCTGCTGCTGCTGCTTTTGCCCTTTTTATGGCCATGTCCTTTTGCTTATCCTTGCTGACTAATGACAAGCAGCAGCCAGACTAGTTCAGTCCAGTCCAACAGCACCAGTAGCACGTTGTCAATTCGCCCTGTTCCGTCCCGTTGTTCATTTTTAGCCCTTTTGTCAACGACTCTTACTCATAGTCATTGGCCAGCTTAACTAACTCTTCGTCTTTACGCTTCAACTCCAACTCCGACTCCATCTTCATTGCAGTTCCAGTTCTTTGGCTTTAATGGCGCCTCTCCACTTCTTGGCTGCCTGCTAAAAAGCCAACTACACTTACCTCAACTTTGCTGCAACCCCAGGTTACGTTCAAATGGGCGTGACAAGTGGCAAGGGCCAGTAGAGAAGCAGGTGCGCATTTTATAACAAAGGCATAAATTATTTTCTACTGTCAGCATTGCTTTCGCCATACTAACTGTTCGTCTGTCAGTCTGTCTGTCTGTTTGGACTGTTTGGACTGTGGCCTGTAAATGGCAGGGCTGAGAAACACTCTTGCCCCGTCTTATTGTTTGGCCTATTGATTTGAATTTGCCCAACGAATTGTACTACAAGTTACTCCACATCTATCTATATGATAGCACAAGTATAGTTTGTGAGGTGTTTGTTTACTTATTTAAGTTAAATGCGCATTGGTTTCCATAGCGATTTATTTAAACAGATTTAATGTATTTATTTTCTAACGCATTATGGATGAAAGAAGATATGTATTATGTAATAATAGCATTTCTCCTTCTCTGAACTTAAAGAAGAATTTTCACATTGAACTCAACTCTTTAAAAAGTCAAATTAATTTGTTTACCATGTAAAATTCATACTGCATCAAAGAAATTTAATATGCTTAACAGCTGTTAAGATGTTGCCTAGAAAAAGTTGAAATTTCATTTAATTTAAACTTATTTGTAAGAACAAAACAAAATTTTCTTAGAAAATTCCAGTCTTAAACTTTTCTTTAACTTTTTTTTTCGGGAAAAAACGTTTTTGATTTCATTTTGTTAATTATTAATTCATACTTTTCTTTTGAAACACAATCTTTTACTTTGCAGCTTTTAATTATGAGTAATAATTTTGCTTAATTATAAACTCGTGTAAATAATAAAGCAGGCCCATCGACTAACTGAGGTAAAAATTTGACTTGTTGTCAAACAAATAATAATTTTTAATTAAAATTTGCTATTTGAATTTTAATCTCAGAATTGTAGCAGACCAATTGGCCGCCACTTGACCATAAATAATTATTTGTAAATTTGCAGTATTGTCAAAATGAAATCATTCCAATCATTGAGTTTGAATAATTAAGTTGATAATTTTATAATGACCTTGCCCACAAAACACACTAAAAAATCTGCATTTGTCAGTTGACCTCATACCCTCCGCAAAAAAAGTACGTGGCTACAAATTTTGAAAGCCATGAAACAAATAAATTGTTATTTGTTTTTTAAAGAAAAAAAAGAACCAAGCGCTTGAAAGCACATTACAAATTATTGCAATTTCCGTGAGGTTGAATAATTTCGACAAAAGCTAAAATTGTCAGCACACAAATACAAAGGCAAACGAAATATAATAAACATATAATTGATTTGCTATTGTTTAAGCAGAAAACAAATTGTGCCTAACCATTGAGTGGCTGTTTGTCTGTCTGTCTGTATTTGCTGTTTTGGAGCTTTCAATCCCAGTTGTCGGCAGATAGATATGCGGTTATAGATTTAGTTGTTAATTTTCAACTGGAATACATAATTTTTCATTCTATTTGAGAAGTGCATGACTTCAAAATACCCTCGTTATACTAAGGTATATATACTGTAAATAAATGTTTGCCAAATATGTGAAATACTTTTCCATTACCAACACTTTATACCCATTCTCTTAATGCCTACAGAGCATTAGAAAAGTGAAATTCGATTACGCAATAATTGATGCAAAAACAGTTGCGAAAAAAATCTAATTACCTTAATTGCACACACTTGTGTGTCGCCGTGTGTGCTTTGGCCCTATATAAAGGCCGTTGTTATTTAACTATATTCAAAACATTCGCAGTTCGAAACAACAAAGCATATAGCAAAAATCTAAACAAATCAAATCAACATGATTAAGGCAACTCTTTTCACAGCAACTCTGGTCATAGCTATGGCTGTTGTCCAGGTAAAAACTTCTCCCGAATCTCTCTCATATCCTTTAGGGGAAGAAAAAGTTCATGTACTTTTATATTGGTTTGCAGTGCAATCCAAACATGCAGCAGTTGATGAAACAGTGTTTGGATGAGAACAAGGTGACAGAGGCAGAGCTCAAGGACTTCATGTCCAGTGGCATGAAAACTAATCCCAATGAAAACTTCAAGTGTTACACCAAATGCCTGATGGAAAAACAAGGTCACATGGTCAATGGACAATTCAAGGCAGATGCATTGTTAGACACGCTCAGGAATGTGCCCCAAATGAAGGATAAAATGGATGAAATCACATCGGGTGTCGAGGCCTGCAAGTCTATAACGGGCACCAACGATTGTGATACGGCCTTTAAAATCTCCATGTGCCTCAAGGAGCAAAAGACTGCTCGAGGTGTTTGATAAATATTAAATAAAACTGTGTATTTTTCTGTTCATATAAAGTATTAAATCAAAAAGCTTGGTGTTGGGATTTTTGTGAATATTTATTGGTGTGTTTTTCTGTAAAAGTGGAGAGCAGATTGAATGATGTGACATAAATCTCGGAATGCAAGTGAATCATTGCTGACATTCAACATATTTGCTTATCTGTTGTATAATCGATGTGATTGTATTTTAAGATCAAGATGAGCCAAGCCCAGCATTCTAGAGAGGGCGAGAGAAGAGGGCTGCTTGTTCCCAAGCGTTGTGTGATTTATCAAAAGTCGCTTGAGAGAGCGCACGCCCAAAGTTCTAGGAAACAAGCATTGACAACCTGTTTCCTTTGTTGCAAGGGGCAAGACGCAAGATGCAAGAGAACAGCGCGATGTTGTCTACGAATATCATTTGTCAATTTTAATAAGTTTAAAATCAAGATAATTAAAACAACGCACAACAACGAAGCTAGTGAAAATGCGAGAGAGAGATGTGGAGATGTAGAGATGCTGGTCATGGCCAAGTTGAATGTGCAATGGGATATTTTGTGGCTTGGCAGAGCAATCCTTTTCATTTTCTTTGGAACATTGTGACACCAATTACCGCTAATAAATCATTTTCACATGTGCGTGTGTGTCACCCTTTCCCTCTTCCCTCTTCCTCCTCCTTCTCTCTCTGCTCTGTAACATATGAGCTGCGCTTAATGGCAACAAGCAGAGTCCGAGTGAGAGGGAAGGGTTCTTATGGGCCAATGTAACCATAGAAGATGTAACATAAATCAACGCTGCCAGCCTGCAAACGCAGTTCATTGCACTTGCAATGGGGTTGAGATGCTCCCAAGTACAACAAGAAGAAGAAGAAGAAGACAGAAGGGATAGATTGCGGACGGTCGCAAGTGTTCCGCTGCAGGTTGACAAGCCCAGGCGACATGAGACAACGAAATTTTCATACATATCAGAACGGACTGTAACAAGAAAAAAAGAGAAACAGTTTTTTTGTGTAAAAGAAAGTCAAGAAATTCTTTAAAGGACAGTGAATACGCTACTATTTCCCCCCACGCCCCAAAATGCCAATGACAATTTGAAACAAGATGAGGTAGCTGCCTCATGACGAAGTAGGAATACCCTTGCTGAATGTAGCTATGAAAAGTAATGGGAGCCTGAAAAGAAGAAAGTAAATTGACAGTTTGATAGTTAGATAGATACCATTTATACGCACTCGTACTACATTGGGACTGCTACTCATTCTACTCCACTCAATTCGAATGCATTCTATAGATAGAAAGATAGATAAATGAGTTTAAATAGCTTTCGACTATGAACGATGATCCATTGCATATATTACTCCTACTATTAAAGATCACTCCTATCAACTTCAAAGTTTTACACACAAACTAACAACAAAACTATAAGACCCTTACTGAAAAAGTATCGAAGAAAAAATAAAGGGCGAGTGAGAAGTTTGTTGAATTGAAAGGAAAGCAAAGGTCGGGTCGCATTTGGAGCTGGAGTTGGAGTTGGAAGTTCGATTCGGAGAACAGATCCAGGCGGTAGCCATGACAGCCGTATGCATACAAATTTGTTATGCCACACTCACCCCACCCACCCCTCCCATGCCCCACGACCTGCTTGCTTTTGCCTTAATACTGAAACCTGGACAGAGCGGCACTTGAAAATTGTGCAGCTTGGCCATGCATATAATGGCTTGGCCTTTTATCAACTAACAAATACAGGCAGCAGCAACAAAGGCAACAACAAAAAGAAACTTTGACGATGGATGACTACAGTCGTCGTTGCCTGCACTGGAAAACTCAATTTGAATATTGTTGAAACTGAAAACAAGACAAAAACCAAAAGAAAAAGGAAACACCCATACCATATACAAAAACCAAAGAACCAAGCAGCAGCAGAAGCACCCAAAGAGACTTGAGACCAACATGAAGATGAAGAAGACGACGAAGAACAAAAATATCATCATGATGATGATGAAGGCGAAGAAGCGCTCATGTGCCACATGATGAAATGCAGTCAAGTTAAAAAGTGTCACTTGAGTTATGAGTTCATTGTTTGTACGTAGTTACGTTGCTCAGTGTTCAGTGTTCAGAGGGCTGGCATTATGGATGGCTATGGTGGGGGAGTTTTTGAGCATTCAATGGGGTCGTATATATTGTAAAAGTTGCTGTTGATTTGGTTTTTAGGCTTTTGTTGGGCATAGTCTGGCAAAAAAAAGAGTTGAAGCTGCTTCGACTTCGACTTCGCATTCAACAACGACAATTTGCAATTTGCTTCTTTAGCGGTGTTGCCCTTGGAGACCAAAGCTTCTGCCGAATGACTAGGCAAAATATATTGCCAAGAATTTTAAACAGTTTCGTTATTTATTATGATGAGTAGAGAAGTATGTAGATGGTGATTGAATCATCTTAAGCTTGAAAACTAGTTACAGATTTAAGCGAAAATGAAACAATTTTAAATTTTAATCTTTTACATACTCTTTCTTTAGGGAAATTTTGAATTTTGTTCATAAACTATGTATGTTTTTCTTTACAGAATGCAAAGTGCAGGATATTGGAACGTAGAGTACAGCACAGGACATTAACAGGATTGTGCGGTTCGGTCACAATCCATTATCGCTTCGTTATCAGCCGAATCTAGGAAACCTAAACAAATTGTAAGTACAGTTTTAGTTGTCAAACAATTCCCATGAAAAAAAAAGATACTTTAATGCGGCCAACAAGTTTCGCAGGCTCACGATTGGTAGCCCACTCTATAGATGTACTAGCTATAGCAACCTTAACCATATATTATATTCATAAATCAACTTTGACTGAGCTCAAAGACCATGCACAGCAAATTGTTAACATCCGGGTTATTTGAATAAAATTGTGTTTATCACTCGCTCGACGCTCATTTTGGTGCGGCGAGAGAGAGAGAGACAGAGAGAAAGAGAGAGTTGAGAGATTAAAATAGACAGCAATTAAAATTCGGTTATTTGCCTTGGTATATATTTAGGCGCGCTTAATTATAGCAAAAAGTCGCGACGAAGAATAGAAACGTTGGAAAAGTGGGCGTCTGTAATGAAGGTATTGAAAAGGCGTCGACATGCAACCAATAATTAAATTCCCAAATATTCTAAACACACACAGTTCCCACATATTAATAAGGATTTAGCAATAAAAACTATTTAGGTGTAAATATATATACACAGTATGTAAATTTGGTTGCCTGAGAGGGATCGTTGCAACATTTCGTGTCTGTGCATCTTGAGCGGGGCAACAGTTCGCCGCTAACAGTTTTTCCCAGGTCCGTTAGAAACGTGTACCCGCACATAATGTGAAAACTAAAAGTGTCAATGTTCGCCTATTTTTTTTTTTTTGTATCTTTTGCCCGGAACGTCTGGCAACCCTAAGCTACCCAACGCCCCTCTCCCTTGAGTTGCATTTGTTTTCTAATTTGAGCACACGCTCAGCTTAAAACTCTCGAGTAAAATAAAACAACAAGAACAAAAACAAAAGGGCCAAGTGTGCAGAGAGACGAGTGTTGAGGTTAAGGGAAGGGTGAGGGAGGGGGAGTTTAGGAAAATAGCATTTCCGTTTTTCACACAAACATTTGAAAGGCAATTTTTCAAAAATTGAAATTCATTTTATATACAATATATATATGACAACAACACCAGCAACAATAACCACACACGCGCTTGTCTACGCTTCCATTATTTCTCATATCAAGCATTCGTATCTCAATATTCCTAGATCGTTTAGTGTTGATAATGCTGGTCTCTCTCTCTCACTCTCTTTTCCCCCTACCCCATCCCAAATAGTAAGCAAGTGTTGTAAATTGCGCCAAGGGGTGACAATTGTCAATTGTCAAGCCACCAGCTGCTGATAACTTCTAGTTTGGGTTGGGTTTGCTCTTGTCTTATAGAAGGAACTCCTCTATCTTCAAATTAGTTCCAGTGCTTTCACAGAAAATATCTAATTCTCTGCACAAGTCGCAAATCAACATATTGAGATCTAACTAACCCTCCAAATAAGAACTAAAAGACAATTTAAAGCCTGTCCACATGCCAAGAACTGATTTAATGATAAGTGTATTTTTTCTTCATTTTTTTGGTATTTTTATTGCAATTTTGAAGATATGATTGTGGGATTTCCCTTCTCAGATACCTTATTAAGTCGAAAGTTTCTTACCAAAAGTTAAGATATGTCAACAAGAAAGAAAAGATAGACAACTAGAATTTAAATGCGTTTCCGCTTAAGTCATGTTAGGAAATGAAAATATTTGCTTATAATGAAATGATTCTACTGTCACGTAGTTTCCCGATATCTTCCATGTTTGGAAAAAGGGTTGAAATGCAAGGCTTAAAGTTCTTTTAGTGTTATTTAAGTCTCCTTAATTCCTTTATCTTGTGGCCACAGAATGCAAAAAAATGTTGCCAGCTGCAATATTTACAAAATATTTATGCCAAATGTCTGGCCCATATACAATCCAAGTACAATAGTTCTATGCAGCGTAATTAGATAGTCAAATAACTTGACAAAAATCAATAACAGGCCAACCCCAACCCATAAACTAACTTGAAATCGTGAGCTGACAAAAGAGAGAGATGGTTGTCGGGGTATGTCCATTAAATTTGTCACCCGCGGCTAAGCTAAATGTCAAATACTACACACACACACACAGTCTCTCTCACAGATAGATGTACAATACAATAACAGCATCAATTTGACACGTACAGGCGCTAATGATGGGAATGACCAGCCAACTGAGCGATCGAATCCCATTCATTGACCAACCGCTCAACATGCCCACAATTGTGCCAACCCCCCTCTGCCAACTACTCTACTTCTTTCACGTCTTCTCTTCCGGGTTTTGGGAAACTTTTTCCCTGGCATCCTGCCGCTTTCCTGCCGTGTGTATGTGAGTTGACATTTAGAGTTGAGTTGAGTTTGAGTTTGAGTCTCAGCAACTGACTGCCAATTTAATTCCCATTGACAAAATGCACAATTGCTCTCCTGCCATCCTGCTATCCTGCCGTCCTGCCGACCCTTTGTCCCTCTTTTGGCTACGATTTTGCGCCTTTTGTTCGGCTTGTAACTGTTGGTTTTTGTGTAATTTCTGCTTGTGACAGCAGCAGCAGCGCCGCGCACACACTTGCTATTAATTATTTTAGAAAATCGCTTGTAATAACAATAAATTTCTACCAGTCTCTTTCTCTCCCTCTCTCTCCCTTTTTTGTCTGGCTAATTTCTTTATGGCAACACACAACTGTTAAATTTTACACGACATTCAAATATTTGACGACCAACAAACAAAAAAAGAAAAAATAATAGCTTTCTTTACTTTTCAACGAAATGCAATCAATGCAAATGTTTATATTGGGCTTTCAACTGTCTGCACGAGTATTAACCTCTCTCTCACTCATTTTCCATGTCCTTTTTGGGTTCTATCTGTCAAGGTCCCAGACATGCAAACCAGCAACCACTTTCAATTTTGACGGCATATCGATTTAATAAATTTGCGTGTGCGTCCCTCGCGACAATTTGATTGACAAGCCACGTCCGTTTGTCTATCTCCCTCTCTCTTTCGCTCGCTCTCTCAGTCAGTCAGTCAATTGTTGATGGGGTTTTTTAGCAAAAGTCCGCTGTTTACATTTGAAGTGTTCGTCGGGTCAGGTTTTGTCCTGTAGCTATGATACTTCTACTTTTCCATTTGGTTTCAGTTTTTTTTTTTTTTTTTTTTTGATTATTTGCTGTGAGCCTAAGAGCATGGGGAAATTGGTTTAATTTTGTTACAAATGTCACTGTTTGAGGTTGGGACTGCAAAAAAAAAGTTTGCTAACGATTCTTTTTTGCCTTTTGCCCTTGGTTGTTTAGGGTAGATTCGGGAGGAGGGGTGTTACTTTTCCAAATCGAATTGGTTACACTTTGAAGAGTTCAATAAAGTTGATTAAACCATAATTTCCACTTTTCCATACATAATTTCATGGGAAATACATTTGACTTGATTCAAATTCAGTTTTCTCCTTTCTAAAATAGTTTTCTTTTAATCACTTTTTGACACGTTTTCAACGTTAGCTGCCAATAAATCAATTAATTGAGGACAGCTTGTTGTAATGCAGTTCGAGCTCGTAAATTATAAAGAGCAATTGACATGCATACAAAAAAGAATTTGCCACGAAATGCATTTTATTTTTTATGTTTTTGAGTTCTTAGGTATTTTTGTAACGTGTCTTTAGGCAAAGTTTTTGGTTGCTTTTCGAAGTCAAGTCATGGACAGTAACCATTAACCATAACCATAACGCTATCTCAGATGTCCCAAAGCACGAGCTTTGGCTTTGGTTTTGGTTTTTAACCAAACTGCATTTGCTGTTGCTCTCATATAAATTATTTTTTGATTGATGTGGCTCGTAGTACAGCACGTGCAAGCCAAAAGCCTGCAAAGAGGAAAGCGTAATACAAAAAAAAACATACAAAACCAAACGAACTGTTGATGATTAAAATGCAGCCAAGGTTATGTGTGGCGTTCTACCAAGAACTAAAAAAAAAGCAAGAGAATAGAAAAGAAATGAAAATATTATGCTTTAATTGTCTTGGTTATTGTTCATACATATTATATGATTTTAGAGTTCGTAGAATTAACGAGCTGACGACGTGCACGGCATTAGTTGTTTCATTCGATGCCTGCATGCATGACAAAATTTTTCGAAAATTCACTAGATGAGTAATGCTATAAACTAGTTTAGAACGCCTTGTTCTAGGAACTTCTACTCCTAAATGAGAATTGAAACTTGCACGTGTCCAAATTGAAGGCACACTCCCGTTGATTAGGGGTTATAGTATACTACACCATTCTGTCTATGGAAAAAGAACTTTGTTTTATGTACACACTTACAAGGGCTCTTAAAGTGCTATAAACGCGTTCAAGAGCGCTTCAACTAACTTGGCCAAGACAGGCGCTTGTTTAATGTTATGCTACTGCTGCTGCTGCTGCTGCTAGTTTTATTAGCCCAGGCCCGGTCATATGTAATTGCTATTATTTCTTTTTGCTTTTTTTTTTTAGCTGTACTCCATTTGCTTCCAAGAAATATTACACTCTGCCTCGTTGCTGCTGCCTTTTGACTTTCACGTTAAAGTTGGCTTAGTTTCTTTCTTTTCCTGTGAATGAGTTAAGCACTAGTTGCTAGAGTTTTAATCTTTGGTAATAGATAAACGTAGATTTTGTTTTCTTATTAAATACGTGTTTGGGCAAAGATGTGAAAAGATTAAGCACAGCATTTATAGTCAAGAAATTGTCATGAGTAACAAATCTTAGAACTTCTATTCGAAAACAATCAGCTTCAATCTCTTCAGTTCACAATTAACCAAGTTTACCAAAAGGATATTCGAATGCATTCTCAATAGCTTGAAAATCCTGGCGCAAATACAACATTGCACTGCAAAGACAATCAAAGCTGCACTTGTTCGAGTTTAATTGGAAAATGCAAAATGCCATATTTGCCTTTTTTGCCTTGAAAACTGCAAAACTGAAAAATGGGTATGATTTCCAAGCAAAGCAACAACAACAACAACAACAGCAATAAAGGATAAACAAACTGTGGAAATCGAGAAGGAAAGAAAGAAAAAAACCCATCAATTGATCAAAAATAGAACAGTAAAAGATGCTTGGATGAATGGTGGTTGCGCCACGCACACACAATGGAGCATAGCGCGAAATAGGCCTCGAAAAATCAGGCAAGGACAACAACAACAACAACGACGACGACAAGGTGGCAAAAATCAACAGAAAAACCTCCTGGCCACGATGTCTAAACAAAGTTAGACAAGATTGTGCAACACACAGGAACAAGGAAAGCGTGAGGAAAGGTTTATTTGAAGCAGGGAAAATGGGGGGGGGAAAAGAATATTGCAACTGGCTATTGCTCTGTTCTTCCTCTCTCTCTCTCTCTCTCGTCTCGCTCTCTTGATTGGAGTCTTAACTCGTTGGCCAAACCCAAACGCAACCCAGCCCACACTCACCTGTTAGTGCCAGCTTGTTGGCTCCTCTACTTCTTTACCCACCTCCCCCTACCACTCTTCGAACATTTTTAGCTCCCAACTTTTGCTCCTGTTGCATTTCCAGCTGAGTTGTTTGGCTGCTTGGCGAGTTTTGAGCAAACTTCTTCTTGTTGTGTTGCCAGTTGTTGTTGTTGTCGTTGGTTGTGATTGTGTGTGGGGCATAATTGCATGCGATTATGCTGCCTGCTCAGCTGTACAATTTATATCATGGTTGCAACAGCAGCAGCAGCAGCAGCGCCAGCAACAACTACTATAATAATAACAACAAGCTGAAGATGATAAAGCATAAGAAGAAGAAGAAAAAGTAGAAGAAGAATTATACAAAGAACTACAGCAATTCAACAATCTTCACACTTGCTGCTTGAAGCCAGCCAGCCCCTTCCAACAAACAAAGTGAGCAAAGTGCATCGCACAGTGGGCAAAGGAACTAAAATTAATTTGCAATTGCATGTTTTAAGCAAGAGATATTTAAATAAAATATTTGTTATAAATATTTTGAAGAGTTTCGCTTTATTTTAGCTTGTTTCGTAGAAAATATCATGGATATAAACATGTTTCAAAGCTTAAACTGCATTAAATATTACATTTATAAATCTTCCATTCAATTATTCCCTAACACACTTCGACCACACACCACTGTGCGATTGCTCCATTTAGTGGCATCCTGCGCCCCAACCCAACCAACAACAATGCATATACAAATCGACTGTCAATTTCAGCTGCTGTTGAAATTAGTTCAATTTTTGGTTGAAATCCTGTGTCCGGCCGTGAAAATGGCAACGGGTTTTTTAGACTGGTTGGTTTTGAGAATATTTTATATCCAAACTCTTTTGACGTTGGCTGCAACATTTTGCCAGTTGCACAATATTTCGTTTTTGCTTCATGACAAATTCCCTTTCGTTTTTTTTGTTGTATATTTTGGTTAAAAGGTTTTTTGAAGCTGCACTAAACTTGATAATGAAACTCAAACCAAATCGAAATTCAGTCTATGCAGTGCTCCATTGAAGTGGAATAGCTTTTGGAGGGAAGTGGATTGGAAAGGGAGGGTTTTAACAATGGTGGCGCCTGCTTCAGGTTTGTCGCACTTTTTGGCAATTGAAAAATTATTCGCAAAGCAGTTTTTGAAGGGAAAAATAAATTAATTGTTCTTTTAATCACTCAATTTAATGCACATTAAAATTATATTGCTTGTTCATAATACAGCATAAAAAAAAAAACATTAATTGAAATATAATACCAGTAAAGCGCACTATCATATCAAAGAAAGACAGCGAGTGACAACAAGAAAAAGAGAGAGAGCGAAGCAGAGATAGGGGAAAGAATGACAGCTGATAACCTTCGACTTGCATTTCTACTCGCAAGATGTACTTAAATTATATATGTAATGTTTTGTTATACTAACAGCTTATTTTACACTGTTCAAGTGAGTTCTTCGTCTTTAGTTATATATATTTCATGGTGGGCTAAGGAGACTTTAGACTGAGATAACAAAATAAAAAATCTACAAAACACACGCAAACAAGCGATTGCAATAGCTGTGGTCTCGCCAGAGTTCATTGTCGTTGGCCATTAACATTTATTAAGATGAGTTTTTTAAATGTCTTTTTTTTGTATGCACTAAAAGCTAAATATACATATTTATAATCAAATGATTATTACAGCAAGCAAGATAAGCGCTTAAGTTGAAAGGCTTCAAAAATAAGTTTTTTTTATATAAAATAGATGACTCACAAATGATTTAAAATGTTGGAAAAATAGAAGGAAAGAAATAGCTCCAAAGAAGGGGTTTTTGATGTGTAAACATCTATAGGCTCGGGGGGTAAAAATCTTGTTTCAAATAAATATAAAGAATCGTACGTAAGAAGTAAGTTCAAATCGGTGTATTTGTCATTGTGTTAGTGTTGTCGTAAAAGACGAAGTCTTGCTGCTCGTAAGCTAACGAACATAACAAAATGTATGTACATGTCAGTGCTGCCATTTCTTCTTGTTAGATCCGACTGTTTTTAAAACTCGATTGCGAAAAAAAAACTTTCATATATTACACAGCCACAGATTTATGGCATAAATTTTTAATATGCATTTCGACCAAAAATCGCATTTGTAACTTTAAATGCAGTTTTATTCTTGGCATCAAACCATGACTTTTAAGATATTGCTTTTGAAAATCGGGTCAGTTTTGCAGAAGTTATGAAAGTCGAAAGATTATACGAATGCCCAAGTCGATTTTTTGGCATAAAACTTTGAACATGAATTTTGACCAAAAATCGAATTTTATATAAGTGTAAATATTTAAATGCAGTTATATTCTTGGCATCAAACCATGACTTTTAAGATATTGCTTTTGAAAATCGGGTTAGTTTTGCCGAAGTTATGGAAGTCGAAAGATTATACGAATGCCCAAGTCGATTTTTTGGCATAAAATTTGAACATGAATTTTGACCAAAAATCGAATTTTATATAAGTGTAAATATTTAAATGCAGTTATATTCTTGGCATCAAACCATGACTTTTAAGATATTGCTTTTGAAAATCGGGTCAGTTTTGCCGAAGTTATGGAAGTCGAAAGATTTTCCTAATGCCCAAGTCAATTTTTTGGCATAAAAATTGAACATGAATTTTGACCAAAAATCGAATTTTATATAAGTGTAAATATTTAAATGCAGCTATATTTTTGGCATCAAACCATGACTTTTAAGATATTGCTTTTGAAAATCGGGTCAGTTTTGCCGAAGTTATGGAAGTCGAAAGATTTTCCTAATGCCCAAGTCAATTTTTTGGCATAAAAATTGAACATGAATTTTGACCAAAAATCGAATTTTATATAAGTGTAAATATTTAAATGCAGTTATATTCTTGGCATCAAACCATGACTTTTAAGATATTGCTTTTGAAGATCCTGCAAAAAAAAGGCTGCTTGGGTATTAATTATATTAAATTTTAATATTGTTTTATTCAATTTGAAGGCAACAGCTGTTCGATAAGTTGACGCCTTGCATATTCGCTTGAACTTCAAGTTGACGTTCAAGTTCAAGTTAAGTTCACGTTAAGTTAAGTTCGGGAAACTTGAAACGGTCGAGCCACGTAGCTCTGCTGTTAATATGATAGTTGTAAAGAAAGTTTTGAAAGCATAAGTTTTTGCAACTGTACAAAATAATTAATTTCAAGATATTGACATATATCCCGGTTGATCGGGCTCACATTGGTTTTTTTTTTACTAATAAATTGTTTTAAAATATAAAAATATTAAATTTATTTTTATAATGATGTGAAGGTTAAGCTCAGACATTAAAAATAAGGTTATTCACTATCATAATTTCGTATGAGTAAATCGATCAGATTGTAATTTAAACAAAGAGTTAAAAGACAAAAATGCAAAGAACGTTTCAGTTTTAGTAAATTTTAACTAAAAATTTTCGCCCACATTTTTCCATCATCAAAACCCAACACCGATATAAAGCCTTGCTTAATCGAGCTTTAAGAGTTGATAACAAACTAAATTTTGAATTTTTTTCTTCGTTGCCCAACCGATAACAATTGGTGTCCTGTGCAGCAGCAACAGAAATCAAACAAAAACAACTCTGCTACACATGCCTCAATATGAGGCAGCATTTTGCCATGTGGCTATTTTTACAACCAAACATACACACACAAGAGAAGGGAGGCAGAGGGAGAACAAAAAAATAGTAAAATGGAAACAAGTTGATCAAGTTTTGCGACACCTTAGCACTAGCCAAAAAAAAAAGAACAAACCTTTATATGAAACAATGGCAATGTGTTGGGCATGTGTTGCTGGAAGAGTGGAGAAGGAGAGAGTGGGGAAGAGAGGAATGGGGGGTGAGGTTTGGGGGTAGCACTAACTTAGTTACCTAGTCTCGAAGCAAGAGATGAAGGGCCAGTTACTTTTTTTTTATGGGTTGCGAGGAAGTTTTTTGTGGTTTTTTCGTTGCACCTTTGGCAATTTACTTTGGCTTTGGCCTTTTGTCGATTTGTTGCCGATGACGACTGCTAAGGAGAGAGACAGAGAGAGAAGGGTGAGCGGAAGTAGAAGGCAAGACCGTAGCATCTTCCGGTCATGTGTGGGCGGTGTTTCCCGCTCGTGTTAGTTAATGAAAAAGTTGGCATGAATAATAAATGCATTAGAGCAAAACTTGCTGTGTGCATACAAACAAAAGTTCTTCTCATACATACATATATTTATATATGATCTAACGCATAAATAATATATTTTCAAATGCCACGCAGTAAGGCAAAAAGTTTTTCCCAACCAAACGATGGCCTTGGCCTTAAAGAACAACAAATACTAAAACAAAACAAACTAAAAATACTTTTAAAGATAATGCATTCACGGCTCTAGAATCTAAACAATGGCTGTGCTAAAAATATCTCGTTTTTTTCTTGTTCTTGCTCTCAGCCAACAACACTTGAGAATTGTCTAATGTAGTATCTTTAAGTGCGCGTGATCCTCGTGCATCTATAAGATACATTCGAGTGCATGTGTGTATACTTTTATCCTAGCAATGTGTTAAGCATCTTTTAGCGTTGACAAAATTGCCAAGCCACCAGGCTGCCTCAAACTGCTGCTCCTTTCTATTCCAACTCCTCTCACCCCTGTTTCGAGTCGACGTCGCATGACGAGACGCCTTTGCATTTGCAGCTGCAACAATTAGAAGTTGCCTCTCGCAATAGGAAACGTATCTGACGGATGTGTCTTCAAAAAGTTGTTGCTGATGGCGCGGCGCGTGTGAGCTAAAAGCAAAAACAACAATAACAAAACAAAACAAAATGTGCATTGCACAGTTAGGAGAGGGCGAGAGAGAGAGAGTGCGAGTGCTGAGTGATGTCGAGTTAAAGAGCGCGCACTGATTGTAATAAATATTGTTTATCGCTTTAGGTGTTCCACAAATAATGACAGAACCTTAAAACAAAAATATGTTTGAAAATCAAAAAATATAAATATACAATTTATTTGTTAAAAAATAAATTGGGTAATCATTTAAATTTTTTCCCATTTATTTATTTACCGATTCACTATTCAAACAAACAAAAAAAAAACCACTCAAAAAGCAACTCAAAACTTTATCTCATCCTCTCAACAATTCATTGTGCTCTCTGCTTTACTAGCGCCATTTGGCCACGTAGCGGCAAGAAAAGCAACTAAAAGAGCATAAGAGAGTAAAAGCGTATGAGAGAGCGTGGGAGAGAGAGCCGTTAATTGTTGTATTCTCGTCGTTGGTTGCGGTCGTTTTTATATTCTACTTCTTTGAGCACAAAAAACCCACCCGACAAGCCAAACATGCGCCTCCTTCGGGACCGCAACGCTCTCACTCGCTTCGCTGACGCTCTCTCTCTTCCTCTCGATGAGTGTGCGTTTCGGCTGTTTTGGATTTAGCTATCGGTCTACGGGCAGTTAGTTAAGCGAACTAGCAAACAGTTCGAGTGCGAGCGCCGTACGGTACGGACGTGTGAAGCACGCACAAATTTTTCAAATATAATTCAAAATATACAAGAAAAGAAAAGAAAAAAAAAATCGCAAGTGTGTGAAAGAAAATATTTGTAATCCAACAGAAAACATGAAAATCAAAATATACAAAGTGAAGTGAAGAGCTAAATGCAAGAATAATTAAAAGGAAAGCAAAGAAAATAATTGAATGCAATTAAATGAAAAATCTTTTTTCAAGTGCTGTGTAATAATATCGAAAAAACAAAACAAAACCCAAAAATGTTAACTATGCACAAAAACTAAGCCTGCAAATAAAACGAATCGAGTAAAATTAAAAAAGAAAATTAAATTCCCAAAAAAAACCCTTCCGAAAATCAAATAAGCGCCCAAGCATGGAGCTCAGGCTGCGGCTGCTGCTCCTCGTTGGGTTGCTCCTCTTCCTGAATGAGAGCTGCCGGTGTGCTCTTGTGGTCAAGGAGTCCGGAAGCGATAATAGTGCTGCCAATGCCATGTTAGGCGGTGGCGCCGGCGCCGCCAGCGATTATTCCTCGCTGTTGGCAGCCATACAGCCGGTGGCAGCCTCCTCACCGGCCCCGGCACACAGTGGGCCAACTAATCAGTGCACCTGGACATATAACGGCACCAGTGCCGTCTACTGTGCATTGAGGCTAATTGAGCGACAGCCTGGACTGGATTTACAGGGTGCCGATGGCAGCAGTCAGTTGACCATCAAATGCAGCGATTTATATCTATTTGAATCTCAATTGCCCGTTGCAGTCTTTGCTCGACTACAAACGTTGGAAACGTTACGTTTGCAATCCTGCAAACTGCTTCAGTTACCCAACAATGCCTTCGAGGGTTTGAGCACACTGAAAGCCCTCAAGCTGAGCACAAGAAATGCCGATTGGGGTCCGGCCAAGGCACTGGAACTCTATCCCGATTCTTTGAATGGCTTGAAACAACTCACTGAACTCGATTTGAGTGATAATAATTTGCGTGCACTGCCCGCAGGTTTCCTTTGCCCCGTGGGCAATCTTCAAACATTGAATCTCACACGGAATCGCATACGCACCGCCGAGCAATTGGGTTTTGCGGACATGAATTGCGGCAGCGGTGGCACTGGCAGTGGCAGTGAACTACAACTGTTGGACGCAAGTCACAATGAGCTGCGCTCGATAACGGAAAGTTGGGGCATCTCGCGACTGCGTCGACTGCAACATTTGAATTTACAGCATAATAACATCTCGGAGCTATCGGGTGAAGCGTTAGCAGGTCTGGCCTCCCTACGCATTGTGAATCTAAGCAACAATCATTTGGAAACGTTGCCAGAGGGTCTATTCGCTGGCAGTAAGGAGTTGCGTGAGATACATCTGCAGAATAACGAGCTGTATGAGCTGCCCAAGGGTCTCTTTCATCGTTTGGAGCAGTTACTCGTTGTGGATTTATCGGGCAATCAGTTGACCTCGAATCATGTGGATAATACAACGTTTGCGGGCTTAATACGTTTGATTGTCTTGAATTTGGCACATAATGCACTCACTCGCATTGATTATCGCACTTTTAAGGAGCTTTATTTTCTGCAAATATTGAATTTACGTAACAATTCAATTGGACATATTGAGGACAATGCTTTCTTGCCATTATATAATCTGCACACTTTGAATCTGGCTGAGAATCGCTTGCACACCCTCGATGATAAACTCTTTAATGGTCTCTATGTCTTGTCCAAGCTGACATTGAATAATAATCTGATAAGTGTTGTGGAGCCGGCTGTATTTAAGAACTGTTCGGATTTGAAGGAATTGGATCTGAGTTCGAATCAATTGAATGAAGTACCACGTGCTCTACAGGATCTGGCAATGTTGCGCACTTTGGATTTGGGCGAGAATCAAATACGCACCTTTGACAATCAAAGTTTCAAGAATCTGCATCAATTGACGGGTTTGCGTCTCATCGACAATCAAATTGGCAATATTACAGTTGGCATGTTTGCGGATCTACCACGCTTGAGTGTCTTGAACTTGGCCAAGAATCGCATTCAGAGCATTGAACGTGGCGCTTTTGATAAGAACTATGAATTGGAAGCAATACGTTTGGATCGTAATTTCCTATCGGATATAAATGGTGTATTTGCCACATTGGTTTCCCTGCTCTGGCTGAATCTCTCCGAGAATCACTTGGTATGGTTTGATTATGCTTTCATACCATCGAATCTCAAATGGTTGGACATACATGGCAATTATATTGAAGCGCTGGGTAATTACTATAAACTACAAGAGGAGATACGCGTCAAGACGCTCGATGCCAGCCATAATCGGATCACAGAAATCGGACCCATGTCCATACCAAATACCATTGAGCTGCTTTTCATTAACAACAATCTAATTGGTAATGTGCTACCCAATGCCTTTGTGGATAAATCGAATCTGGCCCGTGTCGATCTCTATGCGAACCAGTTGAGTAAACTGCAATTACAACAGCTGAGAATTGCTCCGGTCTTGGCACCTAAACCGCTACCAGAATTCTATCTCGGTGGAAATCCCTTTGAGTGTGACTGCACCATGGATTGGCTGCAAAGGATTAACAATTTGACAACACGACAGCATCCACGTGTCATGGATATGCCCAATATTGAGTGTGTTATGCCGCATGCTCGAGGCGCTGCAGTGCGTCCGTTGAGTGGATTGCGTCCACAGGATTTCCTATGTCGCTACGAATCGCATTGTTTTGCTTTGTGTCATTGCTGTGACTTTGATGCCTGCGATTGTGAGATGACGTGCCCGCATAATTGCACCTGTTATCATGATCAGATTTGGTCGACGAATGTTGTCGATTGTGGCAATCAGTTGACAATGGAGCTGCCACGACGTGTTCCCATGGATTCCAGCATTGTTTATCTCGATGGTAATAATTTTCCGGTACTTAAGAATCATGCATTCATTGGACGCAAGAACCTCAAGGCTTTGTATGTGAATGGCAGTCAGGTGGCAGCCATACAGAATCGTACTTTTGCCAGTCTGGCAACTCTACAAGTGCTACAACTCTCCGATAATCGGCTACAAAAGCTTAATGGCTATGAATTTGAACAGTTGTCGGCATTGAGAGAACTCTATTTGCATAATAATCAATTGGCTACCATAGAAAACGGCACCTTGGCACCGTTGACTTCGCTGGAACTGTTGCGTCTCGATGGCAATCGTCTGGTGACACTGCCCATCTGGCAACTCCATGCCACACATTTCGGCCAGCGACTACGTGCCATTTCCTTGGGCAGGAATCAATGGAGTTGTCGCTGTCAGTTCCTGCAAGCTCTCACATCATATGTGGCCGACAATGCTTTGATTGTTCAGGATGCCCAGGATATCTATTGCATGGCAGCCCCAAATACAGCGGCTGCCTACGAGCAGAGCAGCGACCAGCTGGCCACACAGAAGCGTGAATTGGATTTCAATGCAACGGGTGCAGCGTGTACGGATTATTATTCGGGTGGTTCAATGTTGCAACATGGCATACCCGAATCCTATATACCCTTACTGGCAGCTGCATTGGCTCTCATCTTCCTGCTAATCGTTATTATCATTGTCTTTGTGTTCCGCGAATCGTTGAGGATTTGGCTGTTTGCACATTATGGCGTTCGGGTCTTTGGGCCACGTTGCGAGGAATCGGAGAAGCTCTACGACGCATTGCTGCTGCACTCGGCCAAGGATTCCGAGTTTGTGTGCCAACATTTGGCCAGTGAATTGGAAACGGGTCGTCCGGCCTTACGTGTCTGCCTGCAGCATCGTGATCTCACTCTCGGACACGATGCCACACATTATCAACTGCTCGAGGCTAGCCGAGTTTCTCGTCGCGTTGTCATTCTGCTGACAAGGAATTTCCTGCAAACGGAATGGTCACGCTGTGAGCTACGCAGATCTCTGCACGATGCATTGCGGGGTCGGCCACAGAAGCTTGTCATCATTGAGGAGCCCGAGGTGGCCTTCGAGGCGGAGAGTGACATTGAATTGTTGCCGTATCTAAAGACTTCGGCAGTGCATCGCATTCGTCGCACCGATCGTCATTTCTGGGAGAAGCTGCGCTATGCCTTGCCCGTTGATTATCCCACGTATCGTGGCAACAACTATACACTAGATCATAATCATGAACGCATCAAGCAGCCAGCGAGTCCAGGACTACTCTATCGCCAGGCACCGCCTCCTGCTTACTGTGGACCAGCAGAGGCAGGTGTTGTTGTTGCTGTTCCTGCTGCAGCTGCGGCTGCTGAGCAGAATTATTCAACAGCAACGACAGCTACGCCCAGTCCAAGACCGCAGCGACGCAGTGGTGGAGAGGCAGCGGTGGGTGGACAGCAGCATCATCCGCATCATTTGCATGCACAGTATTATCAGCAGCATCATCATCATGGTGGTGCTGGTGGTGTAATGCGTCCACCGTCGGAGCATATATATTCCAGCATCGATTCGGATTATTCTACGTTGGACAACGAACAGCATATGCTGATGATGCCAGCTGGAACTGGTTCAGCACATCCACCTCCTCCTCCCTCTACCACAACTACCGCTTCTACTCCTCATGTGTCAGTTGAGCAACGTGCACAAACCTGGCGACCACAGCCCAAGCAGCAGCAGCAGCAGCAGCTGTTGCAAACGTCACATGCGGGCACACTGAATCCCACGGCGGTCAAAGTGAATCCTCAACAACAGGCGAGTGTTTCGGGCCAACAACAGGGACCACATGTACAGGCATATCTTGTTTAAGAGAGTGAGAGAGGTAGAGTCGAAGTTGGACTTCTTCTGTTCCAACAACAAACTGTGTTTGGGCAGCAGAGTGACAGTGATTTCTTTAGGGACTGGTTCCTGGTGCATCATTTTAATAACTAAAATATGTGCGAGCTAAAATTAAGACAAAATAGCAGAGACGATGTGAGAGAGCAAGAGAGAGAGAGAGAGAGAGAGAAGAGAAAGAGAGAGTCAGGCTACACAGTTAAAAATATTTTGATTTAAACTTCTTGAACTGCCCTCTCCCAAAAACAGTGCCCCCCTTTTTCTAGTGGTTTGACCAGCCCGCCCCTTTGTTACCCCTCGGGCAACATTCAGGAAGTGAGCGCAGCGCTAACAAATATTTTGTTTACCCAGTGTAAAGTCATTTTAGTGCACTGTACAAACATAAATCCAAGTACATTAAACACACACACAACACAAAAAGATACGAGATACAAAATACAGTTGCATTTGTTTGTATTATGTTGTGTTTATGTAACAAGTCGCATGTGGAACAAGAATTGTGCGAGGAGGAAGTAAAAGTGAGGGACTTTTCGAACAGCTGAGCAAGAAGTTTCCCTCAAAGTTGTACAAAACTTTTACATCACACAGCAGCGTTTTCTCATTTTCCCCATTTTCTGTGCTGCTGCAAATGCGTTTAGTGCATTTGCCAGAGCTAACTTCTTAATATGCTTTTAATCAGTTAGACCAACAACAACAACGAAAACAGCAAAAACAGAAACTGAAAGCTAAAGATTTATGAACTAGACACTATGAACTTTAGCACCGATTTCAGTTGTTGTTTGGTTGATTTATGCAGCTATTTTAATGAGAGAATATTTTTGTTATGGTTGTGCTTTTAGTTCAATTTTGAGAAGTTCTCCAATTATAATTACCCAAAACTTTTGCTCTCTCAACTCCTTTCGTTGCCCCTTTGACGCAAATCCTTTGTAAATATAAAAGATATGCCTAAAAATAGTTAATAGTAAGTAAATGCCACTGCAAAAACGTAGTCTTCTACAATTAATTCAATAAACACAGACACACACACACACATACAGAGAAACTAGTGTAAAAAAAAGAATGCATTCAAACAATTTAGCTAGCAAACATAAACAACTAAACTATGCAGTTAAGCTCATTTTAAACACTTACGCTTACCAAAATATTGTAATAATAAATAATGATAAAAAAATAATTACTACACAATATGCAAAATACATACTGCGAATAAAATGATGACAAAATACTAAATCTTTATATATGTGACTGTAAAAAAAACATAAAGAGTAAAATACTAACTGATATTATATAAAATTATACATATATGTATGTGTTTACATGATATTATAACAGCAAACACTCACGAGTAAATGTTTAAAAAACTGCCTATAGCAAGTAAAAAGAATTACAAGAAAACACTTAAAGCATTTATTTCAAAGAAAAAAAAAAAAAAAAAAAACAAAAGAATATGTAATACTTATATATTGTATGTGTAATATTTTGGATCATAAACTCGCCTACTCGTCATTAAATTTTAGCAACAAAAAACAAAAAACAGTTTCAAACTAACAGCAAATAAATAAAACAAAAAAAGCAAATTATGCAAAAAACTTATATAGAAAAGGAAGCAGTGTTAGAAAGCGTTAGCTGAACATAGTTAGAAGAGAGAAAGAGAGAAGAGAAGCAAAACACTTGTACCAGTATGAAAGCCCAAAACTGTTATTTATTTTTTATTTTGTAATATAAAAATGTACCACATAAAATGAATTCTAAGTTTAATAAGCTATAATTTAATGCCACTCTTATATTTATATATACAACAAAATAAAATGTACTCTATGAATAATTCAAAACTCTTGTGAATAACTATTTATATAATGATCTATATACATGAACATAATTATATATATAGTATATAGATAACTATTATATATACACACATCTATGTACGACAAAACAAAGATATTTTTCTGTTTCGCAAGCGAACAAATGCAAAAATGAATAATGAACAAAAACCTTTTTTTAAAAACTCAAAAAAACAACAAAAACATTGTGCTATTATTTTTAGATCTTACATTTTCAGGTTGGTTTGTACGAAAATATGAATTCTTTTTTCAGGTAAAAGGTTAATGATAATTATGTTGGGGCAGGTTTTAGCTCGCTGATTATGATAATGATGATTATTTTGTTGGTTTAATGTAAGTTTGATATTTTACAATTTTCTTTGTTGTTGCTAAATTAATTCATCATGCACATGAGTTGCTCTTTTGTAATCCTCACGTAAAATACACTGTTTGAAAAAAGAGAGGGTGAGAGAGAGACGAGGAGAGCTACGCACAGTCGGCGGCCTGTCAAAGTCAACTGAGCGAATGTAACTCTAAAAGTGATAAATCATTTTTTTTTTTCTGTTGTTTTTATACTTATATTTAAACCAAAATACAAAATGCGTCTCGCATTGCAGGCAACTTCCCTTTCTTTCCCCCCCACCCCCCTGACCAACCATAAAGTACCATACCGTGGTTGTTAGATGGTTTGTCTGTCTGTCAGTTTTTGCGAAGTGTTTGTCTGCCTAAATGACGGCATGTCTGTGCATCACTTTCAAGGGTAGCAAATAAACACACACACACACACAAAGAGTTTTATAGACATTCTCCTAGTCACATTCTCTGCATGCGAATGTGATGGGTTTTGATGCCAAGCCTCAGCCTCTCGAGTGCGGCCCCAAAAGAGCTGAGTAAGTGTGCCTTGTGCGTCAGCTCAGAGTAGGCGCTACACTTGATGGCCTGCAAAGGTAACGGTAAATAAAGGAAGCGTTCAAAAATATAAACTTTGAAAAACGTTAAAAGAAAAACGATATCTAACATTTGTTGCTGGCTTGTTAATTCAATGCGTACAAAAGTGTTTAAAGATCTAATATTTAGTCATGGTCTCAACTCTTACAGAAAAAACATTCATTGGTTTTTTGGTTTTATTTTGCAAATGGCAAATGCGACTTCAAGCTGCAACACAAACGAAAAAGTAACCAAAATTCTCACACAAAAAGAGAGGAAAACAATTGCTGTAGTCGATTTCAAACGAAAAACGTTTTCAAAAACACACAAAGAAAAAACTTAAAATAGGGGGCAGCTTTGTAGCTTTGTTTTGCTTGCAGCACAGAGAAAACTCTGTTAGCCTCTCGATTGGTAGGGCAAAAGTTTTTTAATTTGCTTTCATTGAGGTTGTCGTTGGTTATTTGCGTCAAAAGCGAGTTGCGTGTGTGTGTGTGTGTGTGTATATGCCACACTCGACTACAACTTGCAACTAATAGAATTACACACGAAAAACCTACAAAGAAAAATCACACACAAACACGAACACACACATACGAAAAACCCTCCACTGCTGAATGCTGAACTATAAATGCGTATCTAGATACAAATGCCAACAGACATCAGTTGCTACTGTGTGTGAGTCTATGTGTGTTTGTGTGTGTGTGTGTGCCCGGGAAAATAGCAGTAAGTAGGAAGGGTCGGTTGGCAGGAAATGGGGGAAGCGTAGAGTTTCGGAATTTTTTCGTAAAATTCATTTAACAATTTCTTAATTGTTTGCAGATACGCATCTGCTGCTACTGTAACTTTTTCTACTTTTTCAACATTTCTGGGGCACAAAATCAATAGCTACTAAATTAGCTTTGCACTTTAAATCAATGTAAGCCAAGGGAAAGAAAAACGAAAAAGATGAAAAAATGCTACATATAAGAAAAGATACAATTTATGGTATATATATATATATTTGGGGCATATTACTTACTAGGCAACTGATCAAAATTCAATACGTGTTGCAAATATCGAATTTCCATCAAAACAGAAACAAAAACACACATAAAAAACATTTGAGGGTTGCACAGAAAAAAACAGTAGGATAAAAAAATGTTTGCATTTGTATGTATATATATGTGTGTGTGTGTTTGTATACATATAGATAACATATATTTCTCATATGGGCTCGCCTGCTTATAATGATAATAAATTTTTATGCTGCAAGAAGAAATAAAACTGAGTGCCGAGTAGAGAGCAAAATGTATCTGAGACATCGCCCACGCACAACATGAATCCCGTGACGAGTGCAAAACATCTTACGTAAAGTGAATTAAATTGAATTGAAAACTGTAGCCAAAAAAAAAAAAAAAAATACTCACAAATAATAATAATAATACAAAAAGGTCTTGGGATGAGAAATGAGCGAGCACATTTTGGGGGCAAGCTTAAATGCTGCTTCGGCCGGACCCTGTCAGCACTTGCAATCAAATTATTTAAATGTGATATAAAAAAGGTTGCCACCTCCCCTTTTTCCCCTCCCCATCATATATATATATATATTTATTTGACACCAGGCAGCAAAAAAATAAAAAAAGGAAGAACAAATTTTGGTGTCAAATCTGTCTGGACAGAAAATGTGGGCCAGCCAGTTCATTGCCAAAACATTTTGCATAAAGATTTACCCTAGACTGACTTTTTTATATGTATGTATGTGTATATACATTTAAAAAGAACAAAAAAAAATTGTTGCTGCTGGGCTTTTATTTCTTTTTGTTTTTTGAGCGAAAAAAAGCGCTTTTCGTCACGTTCTGTGCACATAAATGGGCAAATAAATCTGTGTAATGAATGGACTTGCTAACTTTATATATAATGTATATATATATATATTTACCTACGACACATTTTTGTATTTTTTTTTTCCATAATTAACACAAAGGGTAACTTGCTGCAATCAATTTTTGGCCCTAAACACAAAAATTTCCATTAATTTAACCAACTTTAATTGGGTTTCCCTGTTGACCTGCAGCGTATTAAAATAACTGAAATATGTTAATTAGTTGGTGACATTTTTGACATTTTTTTGCAAAAAATAAATTAAAATGTAACAAAAACAATGATTAAAAATATTTTATCAATTCTCAAAATCATCATAAAAAACTTTTAGCTTTAATTTTTAAAAATTACTTCAGTGATATTTAATGTCTCTTTTGCTTTGATACTAAACAATCTATAAATACAATTTTACTTTACTTTTACTTACTGAATGTGCCTTAAGTACTTGTAAGTAACTCCAACAAGGATTACTTCTTCCTGCCTTATTGTATGCTATCTCGCTCTCGCTCTTTGTATGTTTTTCAACTTTGACCTGCTGAGGCCATATTGCTACACTTGAAAAACCTTTTGCAAACGTTAAATCAACAAAGGTGACACTTAAGCATAACAAACACAACAATAAAGCACAAAAACAACATTAACAGCAGCAACATTTGGGCAATACAACACCACAACAACAATGGCAACATCAGGAAGAGAGAGAGAGAAAAAAACAATTAACAAAGGTAACCCGAAACGTGGCAGGGCGAAGGAGGAGTTGCTTTGAGGAAGCTCCTAAGCGAACACACACTGAGCCATAATTTGTAATTGTTTGAGCCCACGCAAAAGACAACAAACAGTGCGACAAAAGTGTAACAGTTTTCATTGTTGTTGTTGTTGTTGCTGTTGAAGAACAACAAACAAAAAATTAAAACACATGTGCGCAAACAAATATATACACATGTGGGGCATGCCACACAACAACGACAACGACAATGGCAACGACAACGACAACGAAACCCTTGCCACGGGGCCACAAAGGCAGCACATGCAGATTTTTAACATAAGCATGTGTGTATGTTAGTGTGTGTGTGTATGTTAGTGTGTGTATGTTCTTTAAGGGTTTTTCTTTTATTCTTGTTGGAGTAAATGAACCCAGCAAGCCAAAACAAATAATTATGCCACATAGGAGCAAGGAAAGGAAGGGAGGGGCAAACAACAGCAACAACAACAACAGGGCAGGCTCAGCAGCCAGGACATAGCATTGCTCTTGTTGTTGTTGTTGTTGTTGCTGCTGCTCGTCCTGCGACATTTTTCTTCTGCTCGCCATGTTGAATGCGTCGCTGAATAAAATGCTGACAATGGACGTGAAATTATGACAAAACACACACACACACACACAGACAAACAGTTATATAAACACACATAAATATATATATAAAGATATGAATATATATATATGAAGTCTGTGTGTAGGTTTTTATAGGCGAGAGTGATACTTGTGTGTGTGTTTGTCTGCCTGTTGGCACTTGTCACATTTGCGTTATGGCGGCCCTTTTGCAGCTTATTAAATTGGCCCATCTTTGCATTTGGCCAGAAACAGACGGACAGATAAAGTGTGTGTGAAAGAGAGAGAGAAAAAGATAGTTTCTTAGCTTGGACCTTGAGATGACTGCTTAAGGTTTTAGTTAAGAGACTCAAATGGTTAGATGCAATTTGGGCTAAACTATTTGAAGCACAAGAAATAAGATTGGAGCAAAATTCTATATTTTATCTGTGTTTACTTAATTAAGGTCAGTATAAGTCACAAATACTTTTGTTTATTTAAGCTTTTTTCAAGCAGAATCATTACTTAAGAAAACACAACGAGAAACTTAAATAATGACCATTCTTTCTGAAAAATTACAAACTCTTTGATGCACTAACTAAAGTATAATTTCATACGCTTGAAATTGGTTTTTTGTTATAGTTAGCATAATTTACCAAAGAAAAATCGATTAATAATCCTTATGTAACTTGAGCTTAATCACAAACGATGCAATCTTAGAAGGGGTTGAAGTTAAAAGCAAACCAGTTTTCTCCTTTTTTACTACCAAAAACCAAAAGAACTATTGAAAATATATGTATGTATGTGTGTATGAAAATCAATAAGTACAGGACATGGTTTTTAGCTTTTAAAGTCAAGCTTTTTTTTTGGGACACACAGAACATAAAACTCTCCCAAAACAAGTTTAATGAGCCGGCTGCTTCACTTGATGGACGTCTTGCACGCAAGGCGCAAGAAAAACTGGGTAAGTAATGGTAAGAAGAAGGGGGTCAAAGGGGCAAGGAAGAGGACGACACCAAACATGTCCTTTTGCTTATTAAATTTCGAGTTGGAGCAAGTGTTGAGGCACCCCAAGCAGAATGCAAGCAGAACAGAAAAGAACAGAACAGAAAAAAAAACTACAAATGAAAACGCAAACAAAGCAAAGTCAGAACCTGCACAGGACAAGACAGGATAAGACACGCACACACGCACACAACGAGGTCATGAAAGAGACAGAGTGAGTGAAAGAGAGAGCGAGAGAGGGCGATAGTGTGATGGGTGGAATATGAGAAACATGGGCAAAAGCTCGCATAAAATGCGACAACTTGCTGGAGATTGAAGACAATTCAATTGAAAAAAATAAAATAACGATCGATAATCTTTACACCCACATCTGACCTGAACGCCACACATATGGCCACAGTCAATACGATGCTAAGTCTGATGTCTTTTAACTTGGTCAGTTGGTCTTAAAGACAAGCTGCAACGAGTGCTCTTGTTTGTGTGCAGCTTGAGTGTGTGTGTGTGTTTGTGCTTTTTAATTCGGTTTACTTAGCGCCAAGTGGGCCCCAAGCAAAGTTGAAGAAGCAAATCGCTTGCTTTCTTAATTTTGTTTGACTTTAGCTTAAGTTTAATGATAGCACTTACTTATGTTCTTGTTGGCCCTGTGTCTAAGCAAATGCAGACAGACAGACAGACAGACGAAGGCAGAGAGTGCATAATACTTGGCAAGTAAATCTTCAAGTTCTTTGTAATCGACTGTAATCAACACCCATCAGCTGGCCAAAGAGTTGAGTTGATTTGCTTGAATAAATTGAACATCACTTCTTAAAAGTTATTAACAAGAAATTATCAACTAAGCTTCTCTCAATTGTTTTCTTAATCCCAAACACTCAGTTCCTAATTCTTTTAAATCGTGATTTCCTTTCGAAACTTTCTCACACACACACACACACGTGCAGGCACTCGTTCTATGTAAACAGGGGCATTCTTGTTACTTTTTTCCTTAATTTTTTTTTTTTTGTTTATTTTTTGTTAAGCTTGTTTCCACTTCGTTTACTTTGCTTACTCAAATTTCGGGGCTGCCTATTTACATGCAAGCGGCAAGAAAAGAATATTTTGTTAAAAGTTTTTTGTGTTGTTGTTGTTGTTCGCCTGCCCTGGAGCTGCACTTTTATAAAGTGTTAATTTGATGCCATAAAAAACGGGTTTAACCCTTTTTGCTATACTAAAGCCCTAAAAACCTAAACTCGACCATAAACTGCATGTTGATTAAAGCTTTGATTTGCGTTTTAAGCGTGTGACAACAGAACAAAGCGCCGTTAGACCGTAGAATTTATGAATACATTTTATTAAACAATAAATTTGTTTATGACCAACAACAGCAACAAAAAACGGCGTTTCCTCTAATCAGCGACATTTTATGTGACATTTTTGTGATCGTTCCGAGAGCAGCTAGTTGACTTTGTTATAAATATATTCTTGTATTAAAAATGCATAAAACTATAACCACATAATTAGCTAATATAATCGTCGTCGCTGAACAACTATTGCATGCAACAAAACCAAACAGAACAACAAAAATATCCAAAAACTATGCTTTTTTTTTTGGTATTTAAATATATAAAGCCCATAAATGTTTTTTTTTTTATATGGCATGAAACTGGCTTTATGGCGCTCATAAAAAATGGAGCAGGCATTGTTTATGTGCGTGTGTTCTGTGTGAAAATGTGTGTGTGTGGTAAGCTTAGGTGGTTCTTGGAGAGACCTCACTGAGAGAAAGATTTTCTTGAGATAAACTTTCACCTGGGCATTCAATAAAATGTAAATTGTTATCAGATTTTGTATAATTAAAATTAGTTTTTATTTTAAACAGTTTTATTTATTAATTTTTTACAGACATAAAACAAGCTTTTAACTGTATTTGAGTTCCCATAAAACTTTTTTTCAGTGCCGTAATCAAAACCAGTGCTTAGAACCTTCAGCTTCAGTGAGCTGCCAGTCTGTCAAAAACTGTCTGCCCATCAATGCAAACTATTGGCAACATCAAATCCATTGAGTAATATGGCAAATCCGCCAATGAAACTTGTTTCTTTCAAAATTTTCTAGTCTTTGTGCCTGTCATAAGCATTTTGAAGATCTTATCAAGTTACAAATTAACTTGACCAACGAATATTTGGGGATTTTGTTGTTGTTGTTGAACAGAACAAGATTTCAAAAGTCACAATCACAGCACGCGTAGCCAAAAACGTTTAAATGCCCCGCAAAGGAGAGCTTCAAAGCGAAGATGAATGAAATTTATTAACCGACCGATAAACATCTTTGAAGCCAAAGCAACTTAGAGCAAAGAAGCTCTTGACTATTGATTGATATGAGAGAGTTACGCTTGATGGCAACAATAAAAAGAATCAAATGCCAAAAGTTGCTGGTTTTTTTTTCGATAATCGAAGACCTTATGATTGTAGCCCTTAACAAATACATACAAACATAGTTATGATCAAAAGTTAGTCCATTGTCTGCTCGAGCTAATAATAGAGGTTAACTAAGCTAATGTGTTTTTGTCTTTAATGCGACAAAGTTATTTATGTTGTAGCCATCAAAAAAGTAGAAACTTTATTCACATTTCGTTCATAACGAGAAATCATAAATATATTTATAAGTGTCTTAAAAGGTTTTACACAATGCTGAGGGTGATGTTTTGTAGAGCTTAGTTTTTAAGTATTGGCTTTTAATTAGAATGACAGTGCGAATTTTAATATTCCACAAAAAATGCGAGTTTGTATTCGCTTTAACAACATTTACGGGCTCATTGCTCATTAACTTGATTGACACACTGCTCTACATTTGCTCAATCCCAACTTAGATAAGACCCTGATCTTTGCCATGCCCAAGAAAACCAATCAAAACTGTTTAAATATCATGGTTCAATTAATGCCTAAAACAATCCGCTTTTCAATGTTCAAATCATTAGACTTAATGATATATTTTCCATATCAGAAGGTGGCATCTAAAGGCCCGCATTATACATTCCAAAATTCATATGATTTTTCATTTGATTCGCTATGCAGTTTGAAATATTTGTTGCTGTTGCTGTTGCTGTCTGTGTTTTTGAAGGCATATTTAAGTTGATCGACTCGACCATCATTATTATTTCAAGCTATCGACGCACATATCTAATTTTGTTTAATAAACATGCTCAAAAAACATACGAAAATTGGTTTATTTTGTTTAAAATTCCAAAATTCTGCTGAAACACAAAGTAAAAACGACAACATTTGCTTATCTAAGCCACAAAATGTAAAACCACCTGACCAACTTGACCCCTTTGGGCAGTCATGTCCCTTACCTGCCTCTCGCTCTCTCTCTCTCTCTGCCTCTAGGCATATTTGTGAGTCAAACATGAAGTCTGAAGCCAGCTAGTTAGAGCTAGATGATGGCTGATAAGAGCGTTCGTAATGAGTACACATTTAATTATTGAAATTTCGTTTAATTAACTATTGCACAATGAACGAGACAAACAAAAAATGAATGGAATTGAAAACCAAAAAATGAAATAAAAAATTATGAATATAATGCCAGACTTTGTCTTCATTAAAATTTATGCGCGTTGACAGTTTGAACCCCACTAAAAAATTTAACCCAACTTGGGCCGTAAAATGCATTAAAATTTGACTTAGTTGGGTAGCAAAAAAACAAAACAAAAAGAATAAATAAAAAACTGGAAATAAAGAATGGTTTTTTAATAACGATCTGTAAATGTTGGGGTTTCGTTGATACCCTGTATTGGAAGTTTTGTTTCTGAAAGGAATTTTATGCCTGGGAATGTTAAAAAGATAGAAAGTACAACTTTATCAAGGGTTCTACCCTAGGAACTGTAATAGTTTGTTGACTAGGTTAAGGCTTTGTGATTAGCCTTTGTAAAATTCTCGTTCCTGCTAACCTTAACAAGCTCAGAAACTTTGAAAGCTGGAAACTTTCCTCCAATGATGAACTTGGTATGAAGATTCTCCAACTTTATTTATTTTATTCATATTCAACAGGGTATTTTGAAAGTCAAACAGCTTCGTCTTGACTCTTAGATCATTACTACTTGCTCTTTTTTTGTTGTTGCTGTTGTTTGTCTCTCCTTTCATATTTAACGATAGAGTTTTTTATTGCTGCGACCCCTTAAAAGGGGGGGAGTAGGGGAAGAGAGCGCGTTGATTGCACGCACACACCATGCAGGTTGGCATTTTATTAATGAGATTAATCAATTTTTTTGTACATTCCTTTTTTTCATTTTTGAATTTGTTTTTTCCAGTTGTTGTTACTTTTTGGTTTGAACTTGTGGTCTCTAAGTCGTCGTTGGTGGAGGAGTCAGTCTAGTGGTGTTTTTTTTACGATGCCTTTGGCCAGGGGCTTAATATTTATGTGGGAGTTGTTGTTGTTGTTGCTGTTGTTCTTGTTCTTGTTGTCGTCGTCTACTTGGCCGGGTTTTTCACTTGATGGCCTTTTACGATCTGTCAACGCTGTTCCTATGTGTAGAATATATGAGCTCAATTGTCTTTTTTACGACTGCAGCTCATTTGACTGGTTCTCTCCCTCACCCTCACCCTCCTCCCTCCGCCATCCACCCTTGCACTGCCTGTCAACAGTTTCCATAAAACAAAAACAAAAACAACATCAAGTTAAAGCAAACGTACCTATTTTATGTTCACTACAAAATGTATGAAATGTACTGCTAATAGCAAAGAGTCTGCCCCTCGGGGTAGGTAACTGTGTGTGTATGTGTGTTGATATGTTGCATGTTGTTGTAGGCGGCTGTTGTCTCCACACACTTCATCAGGTAAAGCGGAAGTTTTATGACCTCCATGCAGCACTAGTACGAAGAAGACATCAAGTTGCAGCTAGATATTGTTTAATGTGCGCGTGTGTATCGAGGCGCCACCAGAGTATGATGCCTATGACTTTGTTGTTGCCCCCAAAGGTGCAAGCTGGGATTGACAGTTAACAGTGCGGTTAACAGTCATAAAATCTAGGCACAACTTGATGTCATTTTAGATGTTTGTGCAGCTGAATTTGCAATTGAAACTATAGTTTAGCTGACTTTCAAGTCTCTCTTCATGCCTCTCTGGGATTACAGTTTGAGTGTAAGAATTATTGGTAAATACAAATTTCTACTTATGAAAAATTTGAAACGAATATATTTATATACCTCAACCTGTACCTTCCTCAAATATTTGCAATCTCATGTCTTAAAAACCTTGGTGCAGCACTTTTTCTATTTACCTTTTAAATTCCTTAATCCCAACTGTGTTTTTTGCGCATTGTGTTGTATGATGAAGTCCCTGGAAAACCAGCATAGAAATTGTTACAAAAACGCTGCGGGCCATTTGCCAAAAAGAGAGCTCAAAGAGCAACGCTTGACAAACGTTAAGATAACTGGCAAAACCAAAACTGAGCAACAATTGCTCAACAAAAAGGCAATTAAATTCCCAGAAATATTTGTCTTTTTTTTTCTTTTTGGCTACAATACAAACTCTGAGCTTCACTCCCGCTACAAACCACAATGTGCAACAATGCACACGTGAGAAGGGGAAAAGAAATCGGTAGTCGTAAGTAGCCTGTGTGATTTAACAAGGCATTCACTGAGCGTCCGATTTAAGGTCACAGTTAAAAAATAAGAATAGCAAAACAAATGCATAAAATACAAATAATAAAGAAGAAGAAGAGGGCTTACTGTTAAACTGAAACTGAGTCAGAGGCTGTGCGATTGTTGGTCAGGTAGAAAAGTAGAAGATGATCATCAACATGAATGGGTCAGTCATCAGGTGGTGGCATGACAATTAAAATTAGGTAACACGGTGAAAATTGGAAAGTTGCCGCCTCTCTCAGTTAAGAACTTTTTGAACTGAACCGCGCCAAGATTTGAGATACAATTTAATGTGGCTTTGATGCTGCCGCCTCTTTATTCCTATTGTTGCACGCTTGATAAAGTAATTTTGTAGCCGCTGCTGCCACAGCTATTTAACTAAATATTTTGATTAAAGCCATGCTGTGACTTTAAGCGAGAAAGACAGAAAAAAATCAATAAACTTCACTTCCGTCTTTGCTATTTGTCGCTTTATTTAAATGGCAAGTTCACGCCCGACTCTCTCCCTCTCCCACTCTCTCTCTATCTCTGTTTGTCGTCTCGTCTGTCCATTAAAAGTAAATTCCTCAAAAAAAAAAAAAGAGAACAAAAACTTTTTGGCTGTCAACAGCAAACAATGTCAACATGCCCAAAACATGCAAAGGGTCTAGCGACGCGTCCCTGGTTCACGGACATCCCCCTCCCCCCTAAGAAAGAATCAACGAAATATTCATGCGAAAATTTGTTAACTTTTTCTTCAGACATTCCCATTTACGCTCTCTCTCTCTCTCATTTGGACACAAAAGGGCTAAGCTATACAATTTTGGGGACATCTATGCTTGACTCAACCTTCCATTTGCTCTCGCCTCCTTTTTTATTCATGAGCAAACACAACAAAAAAATAATACAAATGAAAATAATAAAAATACAAATTGAAAGGAAAACAAAACACTTTTTGTTGTTTGTTAGTTGTTGTTGTCCTTGCCCCTTTAGGTTGGCCAAAATAAAAATAAATATATTATTTTACACGCTGCCAACAAACGCACACACACACAGAAAGAGAGATCTAATTCAAATTCAGTTGAAGAAGTGGCAAAATAATGTGCCAGCAGGGCGTGCACCATGTGGGTGGAGTTCTTGCCACAAACGGGCGTTCTAACTCTGGGCTAGATGGGGTTGTCTCGCCGCGGGGCGGCATCCGTGACGACCATAAAAAAAATGCTGCCAGGCAGGCAGGCAGGCAGGAAAAAGGCGACGCCGGCACGGGCCACCCATTTGTTGTAACAGCACGCCCTCCCCTCCCCCTCAAGTCGCTCCACCCGCCACACATGGCCAAAGCAACTTAACTCAACTGAGCACTCAAACTCATTCTATATGCGATGCTAACGATTGCAGGCTCTGAATGAAACCAATACGTGTCCTTGCGCCTGCCTCTCGCACACAATATATACATTAACATATTTGTTTTGTCTGCTTTACTTGTACTTTTAGCACCCTTTCTGTCTTGGCTTCGCAGCGGGCTGTCATTCTCTGAAAGTGCGCAAGAAATTATGGCGTCAAATGGAAAATATGAAAAGCCACTGAGACACCGCGCCACACACACTGAGTCCGAGTGTCACAGAATACAATGAAAGCGTCTTTTGGAGCACTTTGAGTTGAACTTAACTCGACTGCAGAATACGCTTGAATAACTTGTAGAGTAGAGTATATTGGGTCATTTATGTGTGCTGCAAGTTTTTATAAGTTCCCAAGTTCGAAAAATAGTATTCGAAATCGATTTCTTTATCCTTACGGAATTGTTAAAGTCGAGAATTGTCTTGCCTTCCTCAAGCTCTTCTGTTCTTGGTTCAAGATTATTATTAAAACGATTTATGTTCCTGCATACTTAAAATGTGATTTAAGTTAGTGTAAACTCAACTTTTTTCTTGATTTAAGTATTTTTTATACTTCATTTCAAGTATTTCAATAACTTTTACAGTCAATTTAAATGCATTCAAACATTATTATTAATTCTTGTTTCTTTCAAGCTAAATACTTCTTTTTTCTTAACATTTCTTAACCCTTTACAATGGTCTGACAATTTCTAAGACGTATTATATATATCCTTCAATCAAGCTTAAATTTATGCAAGTGCAAACATATAATCCATGATTGCTTTCACGCTTCTGAGCTACACTTAGACAAAACCCAATATACATAATACATATGAACAATATATATATTTATATATATCCCCACCCAATCATGGTCATGGACATGTGGGTCTCTAACGAATTCTGGCAGCTATCCCACAGTTCTTTTGCCTTTCCCTCCACCCGCACCGCTTGCTGACATCCACTTAGAAGAGTTCAGGCATAAAAAACATATGTTGCCATTGCTGGATTTTATTTGGGGTCCTTTTTTGTTTCCTTCACTCCTTTCTTTTTTGTTGTTGTTTTTGGTTGAGGACTCGAGTCGCTTGGTTGTGCTTTTTCCCAACAATTGGTTTTTAGGTGGCAGTCGAGCACATTTTAAGTGGTAATCATTTACGCTTCGCAAATAAATACCGAGTTTGTGATTTGAATTTTCTACCCAACCCTCCCCCCATTTCAGAAAACCCCCTTCGCAGTCGTCCGCACAGTTTGTGCTTCGTGTTTCTTGTTTCGTTTTTTTGGCTCTTGCCAATTCGTTTTTGTTTTTTGTGTTGTTTTATTATGTTGGAGTTCATCCTTCATTGTTTTGCTTTTTCTTACGCTTCTCTCTCTCTCTCTCTCGCTTTGGTTACTTTTGGTCGCTTTCTCTCGCTCCGCTGCGACGTCGACGTGTCATAAAATTCGGCGGCCCTTTGAGCATTGTAAATTTTAAAGGAACGCCTTCGTTTGTTTTGGCAGAGCTGCAATAGGTTCGTTTTATTGCGATTCTTCTTCAGCAGCAGCACGTTGCCGGATTCCAAGCTAAATCCCATGCCGGCAGCTTTACACCTTTTGGTAAGGCTTTTGGTTAATGAGGGTTAGGCATCGGCATCGGCATCGATTTCATTTTTATTGTCCGCTTCCCGACTGCAAATGAATCATTGAAATTGTCGCAATGAAATCGAAATGTTAAATAACTTTATACTCATATAATAATCGAGAAGGTAAAATAAATCGAAAAGTTCTTAAATTATTCTGTTTTGCTTAGCTTTGTAGTTCTTAAACGCAGCTTTAACTTTACAGTTTCAGTTAAAAGATGTTTTCTTGAAATTTCAGTGCAATTTCCCAACCGACTTTAAAACAGACTTTAAACTAATGTATTGGTCGGATTGCCTGGAACTTTGCTTTAAATGATTCTTAGTAAAACTTGCTTGGAACACATTTGGGGTTCGGGTTTACTTCCCATGGATCATCAGGAAGTAATTTTAGTTTGAAAATGAAAAAAGTTATCAGGAATCTTCTCACTTCTTGCAGAGTTTTTGTTTATTCCAAAGTCTCTTCTTAATTATTTTCCCTACCATCAAATCCGATTTTTCGATCATCATCTTGTCTTTGATTTAAATCTGTTTTCAAGTTTATATCTATGCATTTCTTAAACGAATTGTGTTAACGACTCGCACTTAAGCATTAATGACGGACTACTTCACATTTGATTTCCTTCTTAACTAGGTTTCACTACTAGGCACCATTATTTTGTTTGCTTTTCACATGAGCATTCTTATTTTTATATACTCTACCCAATTACGAAACCCAAAAAGCATTAAACTCGTTTCTTTTTTTTTTTCTTTTGGGTGCTTTGTACTTTCATTTAAGACTTAAAAGTAAAAACCCCAAAAACGAAAGTTCAATTTGTGGTCATAGAAATTGTGGCTTGGTTGCTTTAACCCCAGACAGCGTCAGTGTCAGTCACAGCTGGGCGAAGTCAATCGGGCCAGAACGTAGTTCTCTCTCCCTCTCTAATGAATTGGCCGCGTGTGCGCAGACCGCAGTTAATGACACACACGAAAGAGTAGAAGTTGAAGAAAACTAAAGTAAAACTCAAAAAGTCGAGTAACACGATCAGGTGCGAACAAAGTTATCAAGAGACCGCTGCGCAGATGCAGATGCAGATGGAGCTGAAGATGAAGGCCAAGACAGAAAACGAAATAAAAAAAACAAAATGAGCCTGTGGCTATAAAAAGAGCGAGAAAAAAGTGAGCAAGAAAAAATCAAAACTTGCCGCGAAGTTAATTATAATTGCCTGGGCAAAATCAAAAAAAAGATTTCTTAGGGAAGTCAGTTAACCACACAACAACAACAACAACAATGACAAAAACAACAACAATAAAAGTCAGGTCGTTGGTTTTATTGATTCGGCGCTCAGGTTTTTTATTTCATTTCTACTTAACTTTTTTTTTTTGAAGTGTGCGTGTGCCGGCATCTTAAATAATTTTTCATTTGTGGCACGTCTGGCATAACTCAGCTTATGAAATATCATTCAACATCTATGGTTGAAGCTGCGATTATTTGAGTTTCTTTTTTTTATTATTAAATTTATATTTAATTTCAAGGTTGTCCGAAACGACGAAACGACTCTGCTTAACGCCTTGTCAGAACAATGGCCTTAACTCTATGATTAGGCACCAAAAAAAAGACACTCTAAAGATATAAAGATATATATAATACAATACATATATGGTTGGGTAGCTGAACAATTGTTTAGTTTTTGTTGTGTGGGCGTGTGCCAGTGTGACCAACTGCTTGGGAATTAGCTCAAGTGCAAGCGCTCACTTCAACATGAAAAAATATATAATCAATGAGCTTCATCTGTGGATAATGGATTTGTTATTGAGAAAACAAAAAGCGTTCGTTTGAGCTACTGAATTGAGGTCTCTGCGAACTGATTGAAATACTAGTCATTTATAGTAGTAATAAGCACCATATGTGGACAATCAGAGATATGGAAAGACAATTAGCTATACAATGGCAAACAGCTTATTGAAAGCCAGCAAATCGAACTGTGTCGGCGAATTAAACAAGTTAAAGACTTGATTATTATATTTGCATAATGCAATTTTATTGAACTGCCAGTCTATTTTTAAAGATATTTAACTAAAATTCATCTTCCATGTAAGAGGAAAAAACTTCGTTAGAGTTTTTGATGGAACCAAATTGTAGTATTCTGGATATGAATTCGTTATATAGAAAACTTCGGCATACGGAACTTTGTTACATGGAAGTTTGACTGTATTATAATTGAAGAGCTAAGAAGATTCTTTTTAAGGTGTTCGAGAACCTAATCTTCTTTTACTTAATATAAATATTCCTTTTGACGCAATATTTTTATTCCAACTATATCCCTTAGCAAGCAAGGCTGGGGGCAGCGACACCCCTCATAGGCCCGAACCGTACTGTGGGATAGGAAGAAGCACAATACGGCAGGAACTTAGAGGAAGAGAAACTCTTGCGCGAAATGAGCTGGGCGCAGTCCCCAGGACTCAGACAAGCCAAGTGTCTTCTTGGAACTTACAATCTGAAAAGATTCAAGCAGATTATAAATATGGGAGAATAGACTCAGGATAATCACCGGTCTTTTGACGGACACTGCAGACTAAGGGTCACCTAGCCAAGCTAGGAATCGCTAGTAATGATACATGTAGATTCCGCGATATGGAGAGGAATCCTCCTTGCATATCATAGCAGAATGTGAGCCTTAGTGGGAAGAGAAGCAGGTTTCTAGGAAAACATGTTATTCAGTTCACTGATCTGAAGACCATCGATCCACTTGCCCTTGTACAAGGACTGGGTCTGATGGAAGAGCTTTAAGCCAAGAAGGGGCACAATAGATCTTTTAGGTCGCAGAGCACTTAACCCCAATTATAATAATAAATATCCCTTAGGGCTTACTTTAATAGAATTGATTAGAAATATCTCCCTCTATGAGGAATATTTTTAATCCAATTCCTTTTAAGGTTCGGGAACATAATCTTCTTCAGAGTTTACTTTAATAACATTAAATATAACTATCTCCCTCTTGGCGGAATATTTTTATTCCAGTTTTACTAACTTTTTTCTTTACTCTCTTTACTTTTAGGTCATAAATCGAAACAAATTTACAACTTCAAACGGTAAGTTTAACATATCAACCTACATATTCAATTCCATATTGACCCTTAAAAGAAAAAACCTGCTAAAAGCACTCAAAAGATGCGCGACAATGCTCTTGCCTCATATTGCTGCCACAGAAACTACACAAAACAAATACGCGTTGATAATAAAGTTGTCCTCTAATTGAAGCAAATGCAAACAACAAACAGTTTCTTCTCTTGTTCTTTGCGGTCTTACATTTATTGACATATCAATTTCTCAAGCAATGTAAACATATCAAATCGATCGTGCAACTTGTCATGCCCAAATATGCATCAGAAATGCCAAATGGATGTCAGACACTAAATGAAATTGTAAACACACACACACACACACACACACTCTTTGACGCATTGTGTTGAAAAGAAATTAACACGATATCAAATAAAACATCGAGTGAACAAACAAAAGTTGGCAAACACCGAAAAAGAGTTGCAAGAGGCAGGCAGCTCAATTTGATTTCCAGAGCGCTACAAAAAAATAAAAAATAAAAACAACCCAAAGTTCATGTTCATGTTGTTGTTGTTGCTGTTGTTGTTATTGTTGGGCTTTCAACGCCTGCGCAAAAGTCAAGCGCGACAAGCGTCATAAATTGAACCTACAACATGCTAAACAATGCTAGGCAACAACACGATTTCGAGCTGGACTTTGTTGTTGTTCTTGTTGTTGTTGTCGTGCATTTAACAGCCACACCCAACAACACCGACAACAACAACAATTAACAATTTAGTCAATACACATAGATAGATATGCATCAATACTTAGCATGGTTCCAGGTTCAAGCTGGGGTCTCTCTATGGTCTAGTTGCTCCATTCCCTCTCTCTCTCTTTCTCTTCGTCTCTCTCGTTCATTCAGCCGTCAACTTATTGAATTTCACACGCAAAATGTGGAAGTGTCTAAGTGGAGTGTCTAAAAGCTGTTGTTGTACTCTTGTGTGTTGTGTGCCAAGCAAGGTGATCTAGAGCTCCACCTATGTTAGACAGCTTTTACAAAGTCTTGTGTGTGTGTGTGTGTGTGTGTTGATCGATCGCTTAGTCATGCATGTATTCATGTGTGTGAAGTTTTTTGTTTCGATCAGTTTAGAACTGCAAAAGTTTTCAACGCCAACTCCAGCTGCGTTTTTGTGTTTTGGAATGGTTTTTTCGTATGCTTTTGATGCAGCGCTTTGAAACTGATTAGACGAAAATACAATATATACACATATATTTAAGTACCGCTATGTATAACAGACTGTAAACATGCATCGATAATTGTCTAAACATATGTGCATTGTTTACACTTAAGATTATGGTTTTTTTAGCATGAACATTTTATCGAATAAAGTTGTGAGAGTTCAACATGAATAAAGTACTTGAAGACATGCTTAATCTTCAATAAGTTCAAGATATAACTTTAAGCCAATATTGTTTAAAGAAGTTCTCGAGTTTTCAAGGAAAGAAAAGTTAATCTGTTGAAAGATTGTCTTAATACTTTGTTTACTTTGTAGCTAGATTTAAATTAAGTCCAAGGTCTAACTTAAAGTAAGTTCTAACAGAAGAACAGAACAGAAGAGTATCTTAATGCTTAAGTTTAGTTTTCACTTAGTTCAAAGCATAACTTTATGCTTATATTGTTACAAGTTCTTGAAAGAAAAGTTGTCATAAGCTAAAAAATCTGTTGAAATATTGTCTTGATTTATTTTTGAAGCCAAATTCAGTCCGAGGTCTAACTTCAAGTTCTAGAGAAAGAACAAAGCTTTAGATTGTATAGTTCTTGATGTTTCTGTTATAAAGATGTTCTTTATGCATCTTGTTTTCACATGCACACATTCTGCCATGTTTAACCTTAAAACGTGACCTTAAATTAGCAAAAATGTTCAACACGCATTGCAGCATAGAGTTTGTCAATTGTTTTCATTGAAAAATGACTTCTAACTAAGGCGCTTCTTCGACCCATTCAATCATAATACTCAGCAAATAATCATAATGAAGAGAGCTGTGGCACAACAGCATTTAAAGTAGATCGCAAGAGGCATTGATAATTATAAATATTCATGCAACAAACACACACACACATTTACTCCGCTTGTGGGCTATAATAAAATGCAAATGTGTCAATTAAAGTGTGCTTTATTTTGACAACAGCAAAATGCTACCCGCACCACCAACAAACCCAGTGCTTGGACACTAATGCATGGATGTGTTGTATGAACGGAAAAATAGATAAATATATATATATAGTAGAATATATACATATAGACAGCACAAGCACTTGGATGTCAGTTTTGATGTTGAGTGTTGCTTGCGTTGCGTTGCGTTGCCTGCCTGACTGCCTGGGCTGGTTGTTGACCTCACTCAATGAAAGTACACACACACACAAACACACATACATGCATACATACATGAACAAAGCACACCCACAGTGACAACAAAAGCGTAGTTTCACTTACAATTAAATGACGTCGACGACATTTCTACAATTGTTTGCCACAATAGCAACGCGGGACATCAATAAAAGCGAGACCCCAGAGCTATGTGTGCGCGTGTGTGTGTGTGCTTTGTGGTTTCTACAAAAGGCCAGCGATCGGTCAATGTGCTAGTTGTGCCCGCATCAAATCGCAATCAAATCGCTTCTTACACCCAAACTTATGCAATCTGCCAGATGACAATTTTTGTGCGGGATTCCCGTCTGGCAAAGCAAAAGAAATATTTAATTGAGTTATTTTTACAATTTGCATAAGCAAAGCTCCCTGCTCTTAATTAGCGCCACACGTGTGCACAACAAACACACACATACACACACACATTGACTGGTTTTTGTCCATTTTTGATTGACGCAATGCATCGAAGTGGCAACGTTGCGGTTTCCGGTCGTCTGTTTGGTCCACTCGGTCCAGTTGATATTAATGTTGATGTTGTCTACAGCTTGGTTCGGCTTACTTTTGCTTTGCTTTACTGCACACACACACACACACACACACACATAACCGAAAATGTATGTTTATTGACGTTTGTCAACAATTTATTTAAATTTATTGTGACAGCCTTTTCGCTCTCTCTCTCTCTCTCATTTGATCACAACTCAACAAAGGTATGCAGGTTTGAACACTAAATGCCAGTTCTTGATGTATTAATCGAAGAGAGAATTAGAATGAGCGAGAGAGGGAGAGGGAGTGAGTAGGGGGCGTTAATCAAGCGCAGCTGATATGATGCCAAGTGCATAATATTGTTTGTTGGGGGCGCCAACAATTTTCATATGCAGGTGCGTCAATTAAACAAATTGAGCAGGGATGGAAAAATGGAAACAAAAAACATCTAAAAATTTTATCATGCTAAATATGAGAGGCGTATCTTAATGGTCGAGCATTTGTTACAGACGATCGATCATTAATTTATAATTGGTGAGAATTTATGAACTAATGAGAAAATTTGATATTTGAATTGTATAAAGAAACAACAAGCAAGGGAAACAGCAAAAATTAGGTATTATTAAAGTCAGACCTGGCGCAATTTTCAATTTAATTGTTTTGCAGACCAAACTTATGCCGAGAATCTTAAAAATGTGTTTGTTTTATTCCAAATAGCTTTGAAAAATTAGGTTATACATTTTATTGAAATCATAATTAACTTCGTTGTAGAGAAAATTCGTAATATTGAATGGGGTTTACATTGAACCAAATGGCAGCGTTCTGGACTTCCCCGTAAACCATTCATTTCGCTCTTCCCTCAGCATTACTGCATGATGCTCTTGATTCATAACTTATTGACCTATTTTACAGGCAGTCTAGTCTCAGGTCTATAAATGAATTCTAGAATCGCATGATAATTCTTTAGTTTTGTTGTCTTAAAAGTCAGCATGACTCATGCAAAAGTTCTTATATATTTTTATTGCTTCCCAGGAACTTTTAACTGAGTTGCAATCATCGATGACTAAAACGCAAACCGAAAAGTTTAGTTTAATTCCTTTTGCATTTAATTTATTGTTGTCTGCGCCTGCGGCCACCAACTGAAGAGAAGCTGAAAACGCAACCCTTTTTTGCTGTTGTTGCTGTTGTTGTTGTTCCTGGCATTGCCTTATTTAAGTTGAACGTTACGTGTTGTGTTGCAACCTGTGACTGTAGAGCAACAACAACACAAACAAAAAAAACAGCCATGCGCGCACACATAAATCATAAGCGTCGGCGGCGGCGGCGAGTTACCCAGAAATGGTCAAAGATACAAAGCTATCTATATATACATACATAGAGAGCTGTGTGCAGATACAGATATAGAAAAATGGCAGTCAAAGTTTTTAACAAGCATTTAACGATTTAATTTGGCAAATACAGAGCAGACCAAAAAGAAAGGGAGTGAAACAGAAAGAGAGTCAAGTTAGCGCAAACGAAAAAAAAGGGTTTTAAGAACTCTAACCAAGGAATATTTATGGATTGAAGGCGCAACCTTGCCAAAAAACAAAAAAATCGCCGCGACTGGGGAATTGCTAACTGCGGCAACTGTTGGCTGAAAGTAGTAGTTGTAGTTGTTGTTGTATTGGTATTGGCATATGCAAAAGTGCCCTAAATGACCGAAAGGGATAGAGAGAGAGAGAGAAGAGAGAGAGAGAAAGGCCTGGCTACAAATGGACAGAGTTTGTGTCCCGTATGGGATGTACCACATGTGTGTGCGTGTGTTTGTGTATGCTGAACTGCCGACTGCAAATGGAGCACATAAATTATATTCCATTCGATGATATTTGCGTTTTGCTGCTCTTTACTTAAAAAGCAGCGCAAAAGCGACGGTTTGTGTGTGTCTGTCTGTCTGTCCGTCCGTCCTCTAAAGGGGCTACAAAAATGGGACCCCATGGACCGAGGAACACAAACAGACACACAGGATTCGAACGAGCAGGATTGGGATTCTTTTTTTTTTATATTTTTAACTTGCCAGAGTCAGCAATTTGCTATAGCCATATTTCTTTAGACTACACACATGGATTTTAGTTGCTTTTTTTTTTGTATGCGATACCCTTTAGCTATTAAAAAGGCAAATGGCTTAAAGTCAGTCTTTGGTAACAGTTGGAGTTTACATTAAAATGAACTAAAAATTATAATAGTTTGGAATTAGTGTGTTTGCAGAGTATCTTTGAGTCGAGCAAGCATTCACACATACTATTTTCTATTTGATTTTTGGCATTTGTAAAATGTGACTTTGACTTGGCAGCGTTGCTGGATTTCAAATTAAAGGATTTCGAGGCTCGACCGCAATCATTTATCGACTCGACTCGACTTTTTTTGTTGTTTTTATCCATCTATCTGGCTAAGTAAATGCGCCATAATTTATGTTGCCTGCACCATTAAAATCTATATACATAAAATGCTGCGGCAAGCTATCGATTTTTTCCTGTTGTTGTTTGTGGTTTAGCCATTTTTATCTTTTACTGCTAATTTCACTTCTCAGCAATTGTTTTAAATTATCTACCAAATGTGCAACGTAAAACTGAATGGATGTGTTTTTTTTCGTTTTTTTTCGTTTTTAATAATAAATATTTCATAAATTAACGGTCACAATTGGGGTTAACCAGCGTTGAAAAACGTTGCAATTAAGCTCCACATAAAATACGCAAATTATTACCGAAAAAAAAAAAAAAAGTAAAATAAAATAAAATATAAAAACAAACATCGCTCGCAAGTTTATCAAAAACTCTGTCAGTGGCATATGCGAAATGCGTTTTTATTGTTGTTTTCTGGTTTTGCATTAATGTGACATAAACAAATGTATAAATTACATTTTATGGGCTACAAAAACTTTTGAATGCAGGCGCCGCCTGTTGCGGTTTTGTTTAAAGGATATTCGCGTTATTTTTTTCAGCATATAACTTTTGGAACTGTTTTTTTATTGCTGTGTATTTTGTTAATCAAAATGTGGCAACACAAGATACCTAATGAGAATTTTTTGATTAACAATTTAATTATTATTTGCAGTTAATTTAAAATATGTTTAAGTTAAGTCTGGCTACAAAAAAAAAAATCTTCACTTTACTCTTTCTGAGAAAATTGATGTCTGCTTTTGATGTTGTTGTTTGGAATGCTCCATTAATGACAGCAGAGACGGCAACTTGTTAGCTATAATGGACAGTAAATTAAACATTTAATTTATTAACAAACAGTTTTGCTGCCAGTTTGCTGACAAACAACAAGAACAACAAGGAAACTGCAATAAACGACTTTTAAAAGCTGTTGCTGCTGCTGCTTCTGCTTCTGCTACTTCTTCTGTCTCTGCTGCTGCTGCTGTTTGTTTTGCATTGAGGAGGCGCATTAAGTAGTTGTAGAAGAGGAAGCATGCAACATTAAATGGAGTGGAGTGAGTTGCTGATGTTTTATTATTTGTGGCAGCCAACTCAAACTCAAACTTTATAATAGTTTAAAAGCACACACACACACACACACACACGCACACATAAACTAAATATGAAAACAAATTAAGGCTGTTAAATCATAAGAAACACTTGAGAGACAGAAAGGGGGGCAGAGTCGTCTCTACTTCTTCTACTTGAATACGTTGATTTGTTTGCCCCAAAAGCTCGAAATTGAAATATGCTCACTTTACTCAAGCCCCAACCCCAACCGCCCCCACTCCGACAAACAAATTGCACTAAATTGATAATTAGCCAAAGCGCAAGCAAGAATTTGTTACTCACAGCACAGATTACGGCTTTGTACATGTGTTCTGCTCTGTTCTGTTCTGTTCTGTCTGTGGCAGCAGCACTTAAAACTAGAACACATTTTGAGCGAGGCAAACTAAATTCTAACTGCAACTAGTTAAACTAGGCTAATGCCGATTTGAGCATAGATAATGAACCATGATAATGCTGTAACATTTAAGCAAACATTTTATACAAACCTTAAAGCTAGCACAAAAGCAAGTAAAAAGTTAGGAAACAGCCTGTAAACGTGAATTGGTTTGCACTACTGAGATAAAGCGTGATGATGAAACTTTAATCGTCGATATCTTCGATGTTTCTTTAAAGATGTCGATCAAAGTTTCACAGACTTTTATTACTTTGTTTGCAATTTTTAAAACAATCTTCAAGTTTGCCCTATTCAGAGAGTTAATGTTATCGATTGTTATCGAAGTGTATATCGGAAACTGAAAGAGTTATCGGTGGAAGATTATATGTTCCAAACCTGAAATCTCTAGCTCTTAAAGTCTCTGAGATCGACGCTCTCAAACAGACTCAAAGATGTTGTTGTTATCGATACCATTTGTTATCTACGGCTGTTGATGCTGAAAGGGGACGAAGAGGCTTTCTTCTCTCCGTTTCATACATTTCATATATCGGATACTGAAAGAGTAAACGGTAGGAGGTACAAAATCGAAAATCTCTAGCTCTAAAAGTCGCTGAGATCGACGCTCTCAAAAGAGACTCAAAGATGTTTTTGTTATCGATAACCTGTGTTCGATAGGACGAATAGGCTTTCTTCTCTCCTTTTCATACATTTGCTCAAAACCATTTACACATTTTATTAATTTCTTGTGTTAAAAGTGTTTTAAAAATCTTTTTCAACCACTTCTAACGACTTATTTCAAGCGCTTTTTCAAAACTTCCTTAATTTCAATAAATTTTCATTTTTATTGCACATTAACGGCTTATACTAGTATTGCCTCTTTTCTTTTATGTTGTGTGTGTTATGTGTGTGTTGGGCCATTTAGCAAATTGCTTGCTTGCAATTCTTGAGCTCGTCACCCACTTAAAAAGGAAGAAGCTCAAATGACCCACAAGAAGCGACATTGCTCCAGATTTGATTTTTTTCGTCGTTGGTTAATATAGTACTTACTTACTGACTTACTTACCCAGCTGCTTGGCTTGGCTTGGTTCAATTTATAACTTTTAAGAAATGCAACCAGCCCTCATATATCATTATAATTGTCAATAATCGTTCGATTTATTTATATTTGCTCATATGTGCTATGGCATTTAATGGCCATTTGTCTGGGATGCGGAAAAAAGGAACTCATAAAATTGCGACAGTCTTTTTTATTGTATCTTTGTAGCTGGCTTATAAATCATGCGAATATGTGAAAGCGGAACAAAATAAGAAGAAAAATAAAATTGAATGAAAAAATGAGCATAATGTGGATGAACTTGAAATACCCTTTTGGAAAAGAGCTTAAAATTTGTTAAGCTTAAACTACAAATATCATTCTTAATATTTGCTTTAAAATTTAAACTATCCTTTTCTGTTATTAATTTTAAACAAAAAAGGATCATTTTGCTTTATTATACAAAAAACGTTGCTGAGACTTAACATTTTGCTGAGCATAACATTCTTCCTTAAAATTTCCTTCGGTTTTTTTTCGCATTTGCATAAGCGCAAGTTCAGTCACATTATTATTATGTTTGTTTTTTTAGGTCTTTTGGAACGTTTTTGGGTCCCTTTGGGCTTAGATCAAAAGGCCGTCAGTATCAATATTTTAAAGCCAACAAGTCAAGGTCACATAAACAACGACAAGACGAATTATGAATGAAAAAGCGGCTGAAGAGAGAATTTTTTGTTGTGTTTTGTGTGTTTATATGTTGGCCAAACTAGCTAACTGTCAGCAGCAGGCTTAACTTTAACAGCGTTGTATGAAAACAAAAATTTAAATAATTTATAAAATTTGTTTACTTATGGCGCGAGCCAAAACCACCCCTGCGGGCATGAGAAACAAACAAAAACAAAACACACAACGCTGCGAGTTTCCGTCAAAAAAAAAAAAAAAAAGAAAAAGAAATTCTGCGAAACGGTGGCGTATGCGTAATCCAAAATACCGGTAAGCTTGCAATGTTCGCTCTACCTCTCGCCCACTCTCTTTCTTGAATGTTGCTCCATCTGCATCTGGCCTAAGTTACACGGAAGTCGACTGGCTATGCCCCAAGCCCCACGCTCTCCCGTTCTCGCAACTGCTGCTGCTACAGCTTTTGTGTGTTGCGGCGTTTGTTTTTTATTTTTAACGAATTTTTATGATGTCTATGGCAATGGAGCAGACATTCTTTGTGCCACCGCCGTTTGGTACATTAAAAACAGCGTCTACTGGGTCCACTCCCAGTACCACCTCCCCGCACCCCCTCCACTTCATTCCCTCTCTCTCTCTCTCTATCTCTCTGCATACTTTAGTGTGTGGCGTTATTTTTTTGTTGTTGTCTCTCCTTGGAGCGTGTGATAATAGCATGAGTTTTATGCTAAATGGAAATTTTTCAGCATGCAATTTGCTTGGCTTAGCTGAGAGTCTTCGAAAGTCAGGCACCTGTGACAGAAATCCCCACCCTCTTCACACTCCTCACTCCCCTGCCGCCTTCTATTGATTTGTCGCGCTGTCACGGTGCGTATGCGTAATCCCATTTGACTTCAGCTCGCCGGGCTGACTTATTTTTGCGTAATTTAATAACTTTGTTTAACATAATTGTCAATTGAAGCGTCGACATCGTCGTTTATAGCTCGTTTAATGCCTCACATCGACATCGATAAACATCGATAACACCGTCGTCGTCCTCGTCGTCGTCGTCATCATCATCGTTGTCGTTGCGGCTTAAGCCCATCCACATAAAGTGTAATGAGCTTTGAAATTTGATAAAACAAAATTTAAAAAACAGGAAACAAAATAAACATGGTAAATAAAACTGCTGCTAATGTTGTTGCAATGGACGAGAAAAAATAGCTTATCAGTAAGCTTATAATCATAAATTATTCGTTTTGAAGCATGTCCTTAAAGTACTTGAAAAGTAACTGACAAAAAGTCTGTTAAGCAATCAGAAAAATTTGAAGTTGGATATTTACTGAGATAAAATGTAAGTTATTTAAGCTTTGATTAGTTGTTTAAACTGCTTTATAATGCTTTTTGTTTATATATTTATTCATCATAATTTTTTCTGACTTGCAATAAATAAGTAAACATATATCAAAATTCTGTTAAGCAATCACAAAGACTTCCAGTTGGATAATTAGATAAAATGTAGGTTCGATAGGCTTTGATTAGTTGATTTTATTGCTCTTTGTTTATTTATTTATTCGTTTCGATTTTTTGGCATAAAATTTTAACATGAATTTTGACCAAAAATCTATTTGTATTTAAATGCAGTTATTTAAATGCAGTTTTATTCTAGCTGTCAAACCATGAGTTTTAAGATATCGCTTTTGAAAATCGGGTCAGTTTTGCCAAAGTTATGGAAGTCGAAAGATTTTCCCAATGCCCAAGTCGATTTTTTTGGCATAAAATTTTAACAGCTGAATTTTGACCAAAAATCTAATTTTATATAAATGTAGTTAATATTTAAATGCAGTTTTATTCTTGGCATCAAACCATGACTTTTAAAATATCAGCTTTTGAAAATGATCCTGCAAAAAACAGGCTGCTTGGGTATTAATTATATTAAAGTCTTATTATGTTTTATTCAATTTGAAGGCAACAGCTGTTCGATAAGTCCACGCTTTGCATATTCGCTGGAATTTCAAGTTTACGTTCAAGTTCAAGTTAAGTTCACGTTATGTTAAGTTCGGGAAACTTGAGACGGTCGAGCCACGTAGCTCTGCTGTTAATATGATAATTGTAAAGAAAATATTGAAAGCATAAGTTTTTGCAATTGCACAAAGTAATTAATTTCAAGATGTTTACACATCTCCCGTGTGATCGGGCTCACATAGGATTTTTTGCTAATCATTTATAGATAAGTTAACATATTTTGACCACATTTGCTACCCTTTTTTCTATTCCCTTTTAAAATTCAAGCTCTTTGTGTACATACTTTATTTGTTATATAAACACACACACAGACATTTATTAATCCCCAATCCAACGCAAGGGTATCTAAAAGCAAAAAGCTTAGCTCCAAAACGCCATCGACTGATATATATATTTAGGTCTGGCCAAAAATGCCAAGTCATTTAATATTTAAGTAGCTGGGAAGCATTTTGACAAAATTGTTATGAATTTGTCACACACACACACACATACGCACTCACACACATATATACACAACATATTTTTGCTGAGTTTGAGCGTTATAAAATTTTAATTAGTCAACTCGGCGCTGCTGCATGCCACCAATTTGAACGGTTTGGCAAAGTTTGGTTGCGCACAGTGCGTATGCGTTATTCATACAGTCTTGAAACTGAGAATGTGGAGTTGATACCCCTTTGATACCCTGCAATATTTATATTATATTCGGAAGCATCGAAAGTTTTCTTAACTGTTTACAGAGTACTTAAAAGTCTATAGCTTAATTTGTCGAAAACATTTTTACTTATTTCATACTTCGTAGAAGGACTCAAGTGCAGCGTTGTCGTTGTCGTTGTCGTTTGGCGGCTGCATCATCTTTTACTACACACAAATGACAAACTGACGTACGTGACATTTATGTGAATTGGCAGCAGCTGCCAGCGGTATGAGGCCTGCGTGCAACATGCCGCCTCAGCAATAGGCCCTCCATATACATGCATACATTTATGCATGACGATATATATTTGAGTGCAAAAAAGCAGCACATAAAATGTATGTCAACTTTACGTATACATACAGAAATTTATGTAGATGGCAAATGATATTTGTATGGCGCATTTAGTCAAATGTTTAAGTGAAAAGTGGTTGGCTGATGCTTGGGGGCTGATCAAAGAATGTGCAAGGATATATTTCAACATTGAATGACATGTCAAGGTTCTGGTTGTGACTTTGTTAAGGACACATCGCCTGGTTTGCTTTAGTAGTGTACTATGTCCTGATTGCAATGCTGCCACAAAACTTTTTTAATAGCTGCTCAGTAAAAACGCATGATAGAATTCATCTAACATATTTACATACAATAAATATTGCAATACTTAAAGCAATTTCCTTAAATACTTAGAACAAATACAAAACAGCAAGCACAACCTTTTTCTGTATGCCATTTCATTAAAAGGTAATGAAACCTGTTCGATCGATTGCACATAAAAATGTTTGCTATTAAATTTTAAATACAAAACACACAAACGCACATCGACTATCTATAGTACACGTGTGTGTTTTTGTGCTTGCAATAAAATGAAGTTGAACAAATCGCATAATAAAACGAAGAAGAAGTACAAGATACACAGAATGGGTGGCACACACACACATACATATAACTTTTTTGAGGGTTCTTCTTTTACACGCGCGCAACACACCAAATTTTTCGGTGGGTGGCCATAAAATTTTCGCCAAATGTCGTTTGATACGCACACGCTTATCACACACACACACACAGACACATTACGACTTCATAATGTGTCAGTGTATGTATCCTTGTGTGTGTGTGTAAAGGCAACGCACATGTTTAAAGGACACAGAGCAGACACGCCAAAAAACCGCACAACAAATATAAACATATCGAACACAACGAAACACACCAGGAACAACAACAACAACAACTCGAAGAAGAATGACAGCTACAATAATAACCCCATCACGTATACGCAGCGTTGTTGTGCGGCTGCCACACACGTGTGCGCTGTATGTTTCCGGGGTCTGGGGCTGGGGGGTTCGCAATGCTGGAGTCCGCGACTCGCCTTTGATAAAATGACATTAAGAAGTCGTGACAATGCCACTAACTGAACTGAACCCAAAAGAGGAGACGCCACCGAAAGCCGTCAGCTTGAGCAACACTCGAGTTCAAGTCAAGTCGACAACAAACCGCATCCGACGCACACTGAAACGCAATACGGTTGAAAATTAATGAAAATATGTGAGAGGAGCTTGGGGGTTAAGCAAATCTCGTTGATATTTTGTGACAAAAATTTGTTTGCAACAAAATAGTTGAAGTAGATTTTTGTAATCTAATACAAAATGGTGATGTTTTCGGAAAATCAAAAGTCAAACCTATTTTCGTGAATAAAAATCTGAGCTCAAAGTGTTTTTGATAGTTTTTTAAAATCGTTTTTATGCTGAAATTGCAGTTATTGCATTAAACCCATACAAAATTATGTCTGTCCCGACAGGTAACAACACATTTGTTTCTTATAAGGATAACTTCGTATCTTTTTGTCTTTCTTAACCTTTTAATTACATCTGGGGTTATTTTGTTATGTCTCATACCACCGCCCACACAAGTGTCGACGCATTTAGTCACTGGAAAATCCTGAAAAGTAATACTTAAATATCCATCAAACAATCAAGATTAACTTACATCATAATCGGCAAGCGCTGAACAGGCAAGCAATATCAAAATCAATAGATATTTCATGTTGCGACTTGTTGACTGTTCGTTCTGTTTGTTTGTAAGTTTAGCAAGAGTCTGTTACTGTTTTTAGCTAAATTTAACGCTTGTGATTTGCATTCGCTTTGGTTGTTAACAAAAATTTGATATGCCGGAAACTAGGCAAAGAATATTTCATTCTTCTAATTTTCTTTTCTTCTGGCACCACGGTTCCTCTCCGCTTCTATGCTAGCGGTAACCAGGGCTGCTAAGCTCTATTAGGTCGTTTCAGCAACTCACTCGTCCGGGTCTATCTGCATTGTAATGTCCTTTGAGATACGACAAAGCGGCGATTCTATTCGAAACAAACTTTTGGGCTAGCTAACAAACTCACATTGTACAGTTGTGTGTCAACAAAGTGAACGTGCCAATGTGCCCATTAGATGCAGACTGAGAGAGGGTGTGCGCCAAATTAAATAGAATTTTTATGGTAGCACCCTACCGAATAATGTTGTGGTCGCCAGTTGCCGGCATTAAATTGAATTTGTCTAATGACAAGTTGTTGCTTTTTGGGCAAAAACCGTTGTCATTCTAATGGGCCGAGTACTGAGCACAATAACTGTTTGCCTAACGGCCGACAGTTAAATGTAACTACTATAAGCTACAGGTACCCCCTGTGGGACAACACGTTTAGATATCAACAGAGTAGCACTAAAAACTGTTTTGTGGTTTTACCAACAAGTTCTACTATTCTACTACTACTACTGTTCCAGCCAAACCCTTAAAAGTAATGCAATGCTAAAACTCATGTTACAACATTTAATGGCATTTTAATTGTGGTCAATTTTTTGAATCCTATGTCTATGCATATGTGTAACATGTTTCCAGTAACTTTTTGAGGATATTGATTGGAAATTGCAATGGCTAAAGGAAACAATCGTTTTGTTGTGACTGCGGTTGGGCTGAAATATTGTGACTTAGTGGAAATATCAATTGTTAGGCAATTAAAGTACTCAAATCAAATAACCGCTTGCATATAGGTATATTACAGCTGTTTTTGCAAATCGATTCAAGTTGTACGTTTATTAATATTGGCTTTTAACCGAGTATTTAACAATACCCGATAATTATATGGAACAAACTCAAAGTCTTTCTAAAAAACCGAGCTCTATAAAAAGCTTACTGACTAGTTTATCATATTAATTAGTTTCAGCTCCAGCGATAGTTTTGTATTAAAAGCAGCAAAAGCTTAAACGTCTTTACCTAAAAAATCTTAATGCAATGAGTGTTTCGAACCTTTTAAAGTCACTTTTATTTTGCAAAAGCTTTGTTAACTGTTTATAAAACTGCTACTAGCTGCACCTAATAGTTAAACAGGTATTGGAGTTACCTAAGACGTTTCGTTACAGATGCTACGCTATAAGCCGGCATAACATTCCATTAAGAAAAGCTTTAAGAACGCTCGTATTTTGTTCAGATTTGGTTCATATTTATAAACAATGATTGACAATAGTTTTCAGAGAATGTTGAAGAACTGACAATTGTTTTTTAGTCACTTAACTTATTCCTTACTTTGTCGAAAGCAACTGTCAAAACAAAACATGAAATTTGAGCTGATTTAAGTGAACCTACCTACAGCAGCGCCCCCTTTCTCTCTAGCTCCTCAACAAAGAAAACTCATAACGTATGTTTGGGTAGTTGAGATTTTCTGACACAGATAACAGCAGCAGCAGCAGCTCGTGGCTCGACCAAAAACTTGGCATTCAACTGGCCCACAACGATGACGTTGACCAGAAAACTGAACAGAAGCAGTAGCCAAAGCAGAAACAGCAGCAGCAGCAGGATACAATATGCCAACGGTTGCACAGATATTCATAGCTATAGCTAAAGTTGACCACCCTCTCACAACCCCTGCATTGCTGTGCTTCGAAAATCGTATGAATACGAAAGTGATGAAATGTCGACGATAACGTGCCAAGGTCGTTTCCGGCCGCGTGCATATGAACCACACAGTCGAAGCGCCCTTTCCGCCTTTCCGCCCTTTTGGACTTCAAACAATGCATTGTGGTTAGTAGAAAGGCTATAACCAGGACACCATGCCAAGGCGTTTAAGTCTTTAAGTAAGAGCTCGTTCGTCAGTTGTTTCGAATTTTGCTTAACTCTATGCTCGTGCCTTTGCCCTAGCTTAATGAGCCTATTCTGTAACCCAACTCGGGTTGCACTTGAAATGAGCTAATCAGAGCTGGCATGAAATTTGAAACCGCCGAAACAGACTTGTTTGTTTTGAGAACCTGTACGTTGAATAGATGAAAGAGCATATTTAATTACCGCAGATGGAAATAAAAAAGCGTCAAAATTAATTATGACAGCTGTCAGTTGAATGAGTGTGCCGAAGCTCAACTGACAAACAAATGAAGAGCAATTTTAGACGAGAGACAAAGGCAATGACCGGCCGAGTTGACTACATAGTGGAATGAATGAATGAATGAGGGAAGAATGCATGATAATCATGAAATGGGTCAAGCATACCAAAAGTGACAACAGACAACAGTCAGTCCGTCATCTTCTGTTCTTCTTCTTTTGGTTATGCTTTGTTATGTTCTCATTGCAGGGGGCAGGTGCAACAGTATTGCTTTACAGCAGAATAAACTGTATCAAAATCTGTTAACCAGCTTAACGTTAAGCCAGAGAGTGAAGCTAAACTAATCATCTTTGTAGTTCATTTTAATTATTAAACTTAGTTGGATTTTATCAAGCATTGAATATACTTAGCTCAGGTTATTAGTCAATTTTCTCTTCTTCTATAATTGCCCATGCCAGCTGGCTTGACAGGTGTGTGAAATTTGAAACTAGTTCGGAATACATCACACATTCGTTACTCAACTATGAATATTCAAGCGTAGCAATGACTCAGCTTCTGTCTGCACGTGCCTCAAAAAAAAAAGGTGTTGATCTCAAGTATTATTCTATATTCTTCGGTCTGTTTGCCTGCTTGTAAGCATGTACTAAAGTATCTCTAGTCTGCCTCGCATTGTCTTGTCTGTCATTCATAGAGCATTTATGGCTTGATTATGCGCCGCAATTGTCATGCATAATATCAAATGAGTGTGGCATATAGAGTTGGTTAGGGAGTAAGGGATATTGTTAGTGTTTTCAGTTGATAAGCGAAAATGATGGCTCCATGTTGGCGGTCCAAAATGGCAATTAACGCGCCAACTCGATTGCAACTGTGAGTGTGTGGATTGTTTGGAGTTGCGCGTCTGGGACTAGTTTTGTGAAACACATACACTTAGAGAAAAGAATAAACCTAAAGAACATTAGAAACAAGCTAAGGTTTGAACGTTTTTCGATCTTCATTCAGTTCGGACTTCAATAAATAAATGTTTGTGAGTTTCTTGTTTTCCGCCGCTAGTTAAGGTTTACTTGCCTGTTTTCTTAGAGTGTAAACATACATGACATAGACAAGACAGATGTGTCGGATGGTTGGTTGGTCGAATGGGTGGGGGGTGTTATTATGAAGTACTTGAAATGGACGCATGCATAAACGAAATTAAGTCATTATTTTTAATACGCAGATGACGACGGCGACGACGACGACGACTGCGCAGCCCAGTCGACTTGTTTTGATATATGGCCGATGTTTTGTGTATGCATAATTTCATTATAATAAACGCACTACCGAAAACACCCTACCCCCGCCGCCATTCCAAGACCCAACTACGCAACAGACGAACGAACTGAGGGACGAAGGGGACAAAAACATAATCGTAAGTGTGGCCTGTCCGCACGGCTGACCCGTCCGATTATAAATGAACGTCTGTTTAAGTACGCGAAACGTTAACTATATATGTATATATAGTCATGGGATCTGGCACGCCTACCAGCTGCGATGCGGGTGACGCCTACATTTCGAGACGAGCGAAAGACTTCCGTTTGTGGACTCAATTGGGCATTTGCGTTTGTTGCTTGGCTCAAATATCGCGCTCTACTTGTGTTAGCTCTGTCTTACTTGCACCTCCTTCTCTCTCTCTCTCTTTCGCTCTTTTGCTCTTTGCTGGCCTGCACCCACGTCATTTTGTGCGTAATTATGATAAGAAAAAGGTTTTTACTTAATCGCGCTCTCTACCTGGCCAACATTTCGACCATTTCTACCTTTTTTGCCAGCCTACTAGTTTTCGTTGAAGCTACCGTTAATGCAGCCCATTGTTGTTGTTGTTGTTGTTGTAATGATAAACTACCTTTTTGAGATATTAATGTTGTTGTTGATTTTATTGTACTGCGCTGCTGTTGTTTTTGTTTGAATTTGACATGGTAATTAACCCGCGACGCTCAACTTTGCCCAAACAATTGGCCCATGTCTGAGTGTGTTTGTGTGTAAGCCAAAAGTTAACTACATATATAGTATGTGTGTGTGTGTGTGTTCTTATTTCTATGGCAATGTGCGCTTCCCTTAATTAATCAACATTCACCGATTCAATATTCAATTAATTTTCGCCATGTGACATTAATATATTTGGCTGCCTAATGCTTGAAACAATTTGCCTTTTTTAAAGTTTTGCAACACACATTTAACCAAATTCGTTAGCGCAAACAGCAGGCGTTCAATGGCAGTTTGCATGGATTTTAAATACTCTTTCTATGAACAATTCAAAACAAAGCACCGAAAAAATTACTTCGAATAAAGCTTGACTTGGTTGAAGTTTTCTTTCGTTATGAAGGAATTTTACGACTTTACATAAATACATATCCTAGAGTATCTTTTTAGCTATCCAAAAAAAAATCAACATCAACTCAATTAATCACAATTAATCTCGCTACAAATGTTCCCAAGAATATAAAGCATAATTTAATCAATTCAAGCACCAAATAAGTAACAGAATTCAAAAATTCGCAGCGTGGGCAGCTTGTAATATCCAATATTTAAATTGCCTGCCAAACGAAACTTTGATATTTATTAATTGGTTTTGTTGCCGTTGCCGTAGGATTTTCAAAAGTGTTGGATTGTTTGTTCTTGGGCTTGTATAACAATACTTATTGGACAAATATCGATGGGGCCTCTTGACCCCAGTTTTCATATATTTTGTACCTGTCGCAGTTGTGTGTTGTTTGTTGTCACGCCGCTAGCTAAACAAATAAAATTTTAATTTCTATACCACGGGGGGTCATAATTTCAATGTCTGTTCGGCCCCACAAAATATCACTTTTAACTTTCAGCATTTAACTTAAGCATGCGCATCTTTATGCAGTCAACAAATTTTGGTGGCGCCTTCTGCACAGTTGGTTTTTTTATTATTATTTTTGGGACTTTTATTGAGGTGTCACAAGCACAAAAACCTTTAAGAACAACTGTGTTAAAAAATTGATTTCAAATTGAAATTGAGTTTTTAGCTTAGCTCCTCGTCGATTTGGCTTTGTTTTGTTGTTTTTTTTTTTATAGTTCAGTCATTCAAGTCATTTGCTCAGGCGCCGATATCATAATCAAAATCATAAAAAACACAACATCAACTGGTATTTCGAATCAAGCACCGGAAAATGGAACCGTTTTAATTGGTCTCTCCAAGCGGGATAGCACAAGAAGAAGAAGAAGAACAAGTATAAAAACCAGACGACAGCAATTAACAATTGTTTGTGTGTTTGCGCGATGCCATAATAAATTCCTGCATATTATTAATGGAAGTTTTCTTTTTCATATACTTACATATATATTTGATTATTTATGATGCTGATTTTAAGTGTGGGCTGGAATTGGAAATGGTTCGATTGTCATTTATATTTTTTGTTTTCATCTGGGTGGTTAACAATGATCACAATAACAATATGATATTTAAGTGCTTTTGTTTATTGATGTTAGAAAACTTTTAGTATCAGAAAATTACTATTCAGAGGCAGCGATTTATACGCTTAATCCATGAAAGTGAGGTAGAAAGGGTATAATAGTTTTGTGCAAAAGAATGTAACAGCCAAAAGGAAGCAACTTCAACTTGATAAAGTATATGGTATTTAGCTAGTAATTGTAACAGCTGCATAAGATTTCACTTAAACTTCTTAATATGTTCAAAACGCATGCAACGCTTTTAAAACTTGCCACAATTATCTAACATCGAACATTTGAAAGCTGTGCTGTGCTTCGTTATCGTAGACATTTTTTTTCAGTTACGAAACGTTCGCGCACATAAATTAATAACAAATTTAAAACAAATATGTATCTGTTCGGGTCTGCACGACCCATCATTAATCAAGGCCCAAAACGATATTTGCCTGTCTTGTGTCATTCTCAAGCAATCTCTCTCTCTCTCTCTCTTTCTAACGTCTTGTAAACTATCTCTACCTTTTGTATAGCCATATCTTGTTCATAATTATTTGGCTGTTTTTTTTTCTCTCTGGTTTTTTTCTTTATACTGGCGGCTTTGGTTCGTTTTAATTATTTGGCTCAGCTGCAGAGGCATAAATTTTGTATAAACGTCTGTCTGACTGTATCTCTTACTGTCTGTCTGGCTGTGTAACATTTTTGGCACGCGATGTTTCTTGTTTTAACTGTGATATCGTTTTGTTATTTGTGGATTTTTCTTCTTTGTTTTTTGTTGTTGCCCAATTTGGTTGCCACAAATGTCAAGCCCTTTGCCTAGATATTGGGTCAATATGTCAGCGCTTGCATGTTTCGTGTGGCCTCAGACATGCATTAATTATGTAGATAACTGTGACTCCAACTCCAACTATAACTTTAAACACAACTGCGAGGCAGAACTGCATGCCTTCCACTACAGCGAAGTAGAAACGAACAAGAAAAGTAAAAAATAACAAGATTATATGCAAGAAACCAGAACTATTCGACTTTAAATTGCTCTGTGCTCGCTGTAGAAGCTTAAAATAATGTTTGTTGCAACAAAAGCGCAATGTTATAAGTATTAGGTGGATTTATCTATTCTATATCTAAAAAGAAATAATTATTTTCAATTAATTTTATGTTAACTTTTAATTATCTATTTTGTATTTGATTCCATTCATTGATGTTTGCTGCCTCAATTGAATAAGCAACGCTCCCTTCTCCTCGCGAGTACAACAAGTATTTGCATTCAGTTTTGGCCAAAGAAAAAACCGTTGCGTCCAATCAAGATACATTAAATGTCAGCTAAGTGCGGATGCAGCTAATAAAACAAAACTGCCTTTGTATCAATGCATTTGTTGAGCGGAGCATAAATTATGAAATTATCTGTAGCTTATTGATGTTCAACTTATATCGAAAATTTATTTGACAGCAACGTCGTGTTTTATGCAAATCTGGTTTTCTTTTCTGTTTTTGTCTTTGGGGGCTGAATTATGTTTTCATTTGTTGGCTCAAAGCTGATTAAGATTTTTCTCTTTATTTTCTTCACCGAAAATTTATGCAGGTCGTGTGTCTTATTGTTGTTGTAGTTGATGCTTGTTTGTTTTGATAAAAAATACAGATATACATAAAAAAAAAAGTGAAAATGAGTTGCATGCTTTTCACTTTCGAAATCTGAGCATAAGTGTCTGTAACTATAATTTAAATGTAGATTGTGAGCTTTTGAATATATTTAAATTTCATAAGCTGATTGGCTTAACTTCCCCAATGCTGATCAATTATGTGTAGATAAAATTGTCGGTTGGATTTGTTTATTGGCATAATAAATGGTTGAAGGTCTTAATGAAGAAAAACAAATTTTTGAAATGATAAAATAATTAATGCGTTAACGCATTGTTTTTTTGTGATTCTTATCAGTGTCTAAAAGCACAAACGTGATATTTTTTTTGATGATTCCCGAAACTATTTCATAGTGTATCTGTTTCAGCAACAGGTTTTAGGCTTTATTAGTAAAAAAAATTATTATTAAATATTTTTTAACACTTTTTGCATTCCACCTTGAGATGTCAGCTTAAAGCTTGACGATAACTTGACAACTATTGCCAACAACTCTGACAGGCGGATGTTTGAAACATTTTCAGACTGTTTTGACATGATTTAATTTCTTTAGCTGAAGTTAATTTTATTATATTTTTCTTGCGGTTGAAAGCAGTAAAAGCATTCAACATGCAACACTTGACTCATGCAACCCACGCAATTAAAATGACAACAACAATAACAATAACAAACAAACAATCGACAGTTGTGGAAGTAATTAAGCAAAAATCAAAGCCAAATCAAAGTGCATGGCAATTGTCACAGATTGGAGCTTAGAGTCGAGAAGAGAGTGGGAGGGCGGGAGCGAAGCGCTGCGATTGTCATTAAAGCTATTGTTGGGTGGTTTGGGTTTTTATTATGTCTGTTTGTTTGGGGAAAGAGCGCAAGGCGCATTAAGCCACAAGCTCAAATCCCAAAGACAGCAAAGGCAATGGGCAATGGGCAAATGGGAAATGCGAAAGCCAGAAGCAAAGTCAAAACGATTATCTTAATTTAATTGTCTTTTATTTATGTCAGCCCTGGCATTTATTTTGCCAAATGGATTTACTTGCAAACCAACAGAAGCTTCTGCATATTTATGGCGCCTCCACACACACACACACACACACACTACGCCATCTTGCGGCTGTCTGTAGTCTGAAGGCAGAGAAGGAGGCTCGTAAATAAGCTCCATACGATAAACTGGCATTAGAAATTGACAAATTCAACTAAACCAAAGCCGCCGCCACATATTGCCTTTTATCCTTATATAGCCTCAACCGCCCCGAACGAACCCCGAAACCCCGAACCCCTTTCCACTTATTTTGTCTGCTGTTTATGTAAATTTTATCTTGTATCTTCGCGCATTGTATTTCAATGCCTTCAATAATCATAAAAACTAATTAATGTGCGTCATCGCTCGGATTTAGTTACAAGTGCGTTGCACACACACACACATAAAACTTTTTGCTCGTATAATTAATGTTCCAAGTTTTTTGTTTTTTTTTTCCTCTTTTGGTCAGCCGCCGGGGGGGTTAGTAACAGCCCGCCGCATGTCATTCGAACTGCTGTTTGGTTGTTCGCTTGTTTTTGCTTATTTTGCGCTCGATTAGCAGATAGCAGTGAAATTAGTAAATTAAGCTGCAATCTGAAAGGCCATTTATTTATTTTCTCAGCTTTTTTTTTCTTCTGCTTTTATTATTGTCGTTATTTTGTTTTACTCCCCCTACCCCACCACAGAAATTCGACAAAGTTTGGTGCTTGTTTTGCTTATGGCCATAATCAAATTAAAAGACATATTTAAGTTGGGCCATTGAATTTTGTTGAAGATTATATTCAAAGCGGGGAGTTTTGTGACTCATTTCTGGTATTTATTTTGTCTATTTATCATTTATCGGCTTATTGACGGATGAGAATTAAGTATTATTAATGTATACATAAGATTGGCAAGCAAGTGTTGATCTTTTTTGATAAGTTCTCAGGCAAAACTTTCTTCCATTTGATTTTTGACTTGTTCATTTATAATTTTGTTCACACATTTCTTAATGAGTTTTTGGTTCGCCAAACGTTTGACTTAACAGCTGCTTTGCTTTGGATGCCAATTAAAAATGTCACAGAACATTGAGCTCGGACCAAAAAAAGATAAAAAAAAGTCCTGCTTAGCATGCTTAGCCTACCAGAAAGCAGCAGTAGCTGAGTTAAGGATAACACAATATCTATATCATTGGTTCGGGCCGGAAATGACAGTTTTGGCCCGTTTATTGGGGATTTTAATTTGGAGTAGCCTAACAACATGACAAAAACATCGATAACAATTTTCGGACATCTTTCAAAAAAGACAACAACAGCAGCAAAAAAAACGCTGCTATCTGCCAGTTAGCTCAGTTGGTTGTCCATTTCGTGAAGAAGAAGATGCAGATGGAAAGGGAATCGAAGAAAAAGGAAAATTTGGCGCGTGTCTTCGGATGGCCTGTCGTCCTTTGAACCCCGCTGCTGGAAAGTCGACATGTCACAAAAAGAGGGCAAAATGTTTGACAAATAAACAGTTGCGAGATGCCAAATTGCCTGCAGTTATTGTTTTGCCGGTTTTTTTTCTTGCTGCTGCTGCTGCTGCTGAGCCTTCGTTTATGATGTCTTTGGGCACTTTTGACCTTTTTTTTTTCGTTCAACTTATAGATATGTTGTACGCAGTATATATTTTATTTATTTTCTGTTTGTGTTATCACATCATTTTCTTCTCAACATTGCTGGACTAGTACTACCTGTCGAATGTTGTTTTATTATATCATTTTTTTGCGCTTGTGAAAAACAAAAGTGTGCCGAAGTCGCTTAGAGGCAGGTTGCTTGTTTGCTTGTTTGCTTGCCTGCTTGCCACCACCATTAACATTTACCATTTACAATTTCAACCAACGTCAACCTCGGCTCGAGGTCTCCTCGTCTTCTTCTTTTTCATCTGGGATCCTCGACACAGGGGGTCGAGTTTTGGGTAAGCTTTAGCAATGGTCGGTCGTTAGCTTATCTTGGCTCGACATCGTTAAAGGTGCTAATGTGACAGCTACTTTTACTGGGACACATTTCGACTCTGCCTCAGACTCAGGCTCAGCCTCATTAAGCCGGACGACACACACACACATTTGGCATAATAATATTTCATAATTGATTTTCAGTTTCAGTTTTGCCATCCCAAAAGTCATTTATTTAATATACACACACAGCTTTCATCACTTGGGGCGCCACAAAGCCTTGCACCAAACGCTCTCCCTCTCCAAATAATGATGGATTGAAAATGTATTCGGACATCTTGTCAATATGCAACATATAATATGTAATATGTAAATCAGCTTAGTGACGTTAATATTGCCAAATTGTGACGAAATTCAAAATTAATTAGCTAAATCGTTTAAGCATTGATTATACAAGTTAATTGGTCTAGCAAATCGTCGGTGTAGTTGTGCAACAGACTTAAATCTTAAATATAATTCTAAGGCCAAGCTAAGAGTTTTTCTTTCTAGTACTTAATATTTAAAAATGGTTTGCAAAGCTTAAAAATATAAATTTTATTCCCAAGAGTTTTAGCATAATCAAATTAAAAAGTAATCCACCTGAAATTGGCTTCCACACTTTTTGGCAATCATCTTTTTTGCCTGTTTATTTGCCGTTCAACAATTTGACAAAGTCTCGCATTTATACTCTATACACATAACATATAACTTAACCATAGAGAAGCCTGTTTTCTTTGCTTCCTCTTCCCCGAAACACTTACCAATGAACCGATGAAGAGGACAACTTATGCCTGGGTTTTGTGTTTTTGAACTTAATGCCTCAACTCAACTCTCTGTTATAGCCCATGGCTATAATTACTATATGGCTGCCCTCTTTGCGGCGTCTGCAACATTTATAAGTTTATCGTCTGATTGCTAACCATTCAAATTGCAGGCCGCCCCAATCCCCTCTCCATTTTAACTATTCCTTTGCAACTTGCAGGGCTGCTGTGGTAATGTTTGAAGGTAAGGAATAAGAAAAAAAAGGGGTCCAGACTTGACTTTCAGCTGTGTGTGTGAGTGTGTTTGTGTTTGTCTTCGGCTGTGCTTGGCAAAACTTTGCGTGTCCTTTGTGCATTTAACGGCTATTTTAAAGGGCAAACGCCTCCTCTTACCCCCGTTCCCCTTGAGAATTAACCAAATTGTTGCAAAATTGTTTATTGCTGCTGCTCGAAAAATTATGAAATTATGATTATTATAATGGTAAATGCCTAAAACTTGTATCTAAGCGAAGTCAATAAACTTGGCCAGCACCACAGTTTATTTAAACCACATAAGTGTGTTGCTCTTTCTCACTCTCTTTACCTCTCTCTGTTTCTCTCTTGTTAATTTGCGTATAATAACACAAAATTTGCTTCTCGCAGAGAAATGAGAAAAAAAAAAAGTTTGCAAATATTCTCATTATGTATGCATATTGGTCTCTCTCTCTCTCTTTCTCACTCTCTAACTATGTTTCTCCCTCTTCCTTGTTGTGCTAGCTGTGTAAAATTATGCATTACAAAAACACGGTTAAGTCCTTTGCGGAAGCCGGCCATAACACCTACAAACAGACAGCCCAGGCAGCCCAGACATGACTTGAGGCCATATTCATATGCATGTTACGGCTAACATGTGTAAAGTTCTCCACGTACGTGTGTGTGTGTGTGTTCGTCTGATAGTAGCGATAAAGAAAAAGTTACCAGACATTGGCCTGACTGACAAAATACATGTTTATATGCGTACATTTTTTGGCCCACAAAAGGACTCAGGTAATTACTATGTTTCGCCAACGGGTTTAATTTATTTGTCAAGGGGTTGTAGCTGTTGAGTTGGGGTATCCCTTCTCGTATCGGTTTTTTCTGATGTTTAGAATGGGTTACCTTATGTGCATATATTTGCTTTAAACGCGGCGCGTGCCACATCAGACTTAAACCATTTTTCTTTTACCAAAATCAAAACATCTCAATTATCTTAAAACATTTTTAGACTTGTAAAAAATACCGAAATGTATTTTATCCGTTTTTGTAACATTTTTTAAGCATTCTCATTAAATATCATCATTTCCTCCATTTATTCTCATTCTTTTTAAAAAATTTTTCTACCTCTGTCTCACTCTACTTGAGTTTCATAAGGATCTTAACTCAAAACCTATTTCTCCTGAAAACTTAACAAGTGAAAAACCAAAACCATATTAGATTCTTTAATTTGTTACAAGTAAGTTCTTACTGTTTCTAAGCCGCGATCTTAAGCAATATTTATTACAGTGCAGCCCTGGTCTACCGTTTACAAATTAAGCATAATTTGTGTGTGACATTACACTAGAAAAAAAGAGTGCAAAAGGGTGGATGCAAATTTAAATGCTATCTTTTTTTTTTGCCGTTCACTTCTATTCCCCCTCGGCCAGATAGTGTTGGCCAGGTCGTAATCGAAAAGAGAACCAACCCTGTTCCTTTGGCGTTCTGCTATAATTTGTGGGCTTTGGTTGCCTTGAGGGCTTCTTATTTATGGCACGGCTTAAATATCAATGCAAGTTTTATGTATGCGCAGCCCTTTACCTGCTTAAAGAGGGGGTTGGTGGGTATTTGGGGTTGGGGTTGGGTGCTTCTCTGGCTGTTAAGCATTTATTGATATTGATACAAGTTGGAGTTTTACTTCCGGGCTTTTTATTTCCACCTGTGCGCGCCTCTTGACTCAAAATACTTTGCTGCTTTGGTTTGGTTTGTGGCCGACTTTGGCTTTTGCTTAAGTCATTCATTTATACAATATATCTTCTGTTGTGAGGTGGAGGGGTGAAGGAGTTGGAGATATTTTTGTGGTTATAATCGGATTTTATTGCAAATTAACGAGCAAAGCGAACAACCCTACATTCCGCCTGTTTGTTGTCTTTGCCTTGGTTATTTATACGATTTTTATTACCATTGTCGTCGTTGTAGTTAAGCAGGTGTGCTTACTGTATATCCTCCTTTCGTTTCCAGGCCACTTCATTATTATCCCTTCTTGCGCAAAAACTTGCTCTTCTACTTTTGTTTCCCAAACACTCCCCAAATCCAAACCGTGCATTGCATTTATTGTTATATGTGTAATTGTTCTGTATTAATTTGTTGATATTGCGGCAAAGTGCGTTTGCTTCTTTTGGTGGGCCTTCAATATTCATTAGTGCTTTGATTTGTTATGGTTTCTTCACATCTTTGGCTTTTGCTTAGATCTCCCCTCCCTCTGTGTCTAAACTCTCTCTTTTGATATGAGTTTTTGTGTGGTTTTTACTAGCAAAAACATTTTGATTACCTTACAAGACAACTTCACTGTGTGCTCATTACTTGAAGGAGCAGCAAGTTGAAGGACTTACTTAAACAACTCGCAACATGTTGAATAAGTTTATTTGCAGCCGTATTATAAAGGAATTTTCTCATGCAATAAAAATACTAAAAAGTGGGAGGAGAACTTATAGAGTTTTACTTAGAATCTTTAATAATTAGATTTGTGTCGGATGCTGGAAAATACAATAAAGGCTTTCATTCACTGGGCCTCCCTTCCCTTTCTGATTATAAAATTATATTTTTATACCCTTAACCCATAAAATGGGTAAATAAGGGTATAATGGTTTTGTGCAAAAGTATGTAACAGGCAGAAGGAAGCATCTCAGACCCTATAAAGTATATATATTCTTGATCAGCATCAATAGCCGAGTCGATTTAGCCATGTCCGTCTGTCCGTCTGTCCCAGCTGCCCCAACGCTTCGTCAAAAACGGGAATGCGTGTATCTTCCAGAAATGTGAAGCTAGAGCCACCAAATTTGGTAGGAAGATAGCTGGCAACGACCTGCAAAGATCTGCATCAAAGTTTTGGAGCCCCTCCCACCCTCTCCTCCCCCCTTTCCCAACCTTTTACAAACTTTTAGCTAGAGTCACCAAATTTGGTATGAAGATAGCAATTGACAAGCCACAAAGATCTGCATCACAAATTTGGATGCCACGCCCACCCATACCGCTCCCAGACCCCTTTCCCAACCTTTTACAAACTTTGAGCTAGAGTCACCAAATTTGCAACGAAGACAGCTGGTGGCATCCCCATCTGCATCGGAGAATCTTTAAGGCAGCGTACACCCCTGCCGCATCCGTACCCCTGTGCAATCAGGCCTCTTTTTTCCGGTTTTAATACTGGTTTCGAGTATGCCGCAGTCGGTTGCGTCCGACAGCAACGTTTCCACTTTTTTTTCGTTGCCTTTTTTTGTACCAGACTTTAAATACAAAATATAAACATTTGTGATGAGGCGCTGAGGAAACAATCGGATGAGCTTGGCACTAATACAAAATTAAGAAATAATCTTCGAGTCATATTTAATGTACTTATCAATTCTCATTCCAAGACCTCAGGTGTTAGTTCATTGAAAAATAAATTTAAAGTAACACATACCTACAGTCGAACTTCCATTCAACGCATCTCGAGGGGAGAAGAAAAAGTTATTGTTTGAACCAAATTGGAGGGTTCTGGAAATGAAATGAATTTTTTGAATAGAAAACTTTGTTCAACGGCAGTTCGACATATGGAAGTTCGACTGTAAATGATTATTTAAATAGGTTGAGTTCATTGCTAGATTCGGCAATTTGAGATAAGACGCAAAATTAAAATATTCACGCTTATAGTGCGTGTTCTTCAGCTACATGCAAATATTTTATATAAATTGCTCTTCATCTAAAATCTTCAGTTTAGTTTTGGCGTAAACAACGAACGAAGCAAGAAATACGTGCGGGAAACTTAATTAAAAAATATGCAAAATAATATATTTTTGCTAACAACTTTATTGCTTTTGAGTTTGCAAAACTCTTTGGCTATAGAAAACAATCTATCGCAAGAGATCCAAGGAACCAAAGATGGCGTTGTATCAATGTTAACAAATCTATTTCAAAATCTAGCCAAATGTTTGACTACCGATAACACTGAACTGCTGAGTGAAATCAACGAACTTAAAGAGAAGCTCGAAAGTCAAAACCAAGTTTTGTTTGCTCTCAATAAAACTCTCATCGAAATAAGCGTAAACTTAACCTCAAGTGAAGCACATCTACAGAATATAACCGAAGAATACTCTCGAATGAAACTCGAAATAAATAAATTAAAACAAGAAGCTACAAATCAGACCTCAACAATTGCAGCATCGAATACTTCAATTGCAGAGAGCGTTCCTTCCAGTTGTGTGTCATTTGGCGACTCTAATAATGTGCATGAGATTAAAGTTGAGGGCTTTACGGAACCCTTTCAAGTGTTGTGCCACAGCCAATTGTCAGCTGGACCCGGCTGGACCGTTATACAGCGTCGAATCAATGGTAGCGTTGACTTCTATCGCGGCTGGGAGGAATATAAAACAGGATTTGGAGATTTAACTGGCGAATTCTTCATCGGTCTGGAGAAGTTGCATGCAATGACAAATGCCGAGCCACACGAACTCTATATCCAGATGAAAAGCCATCATGGTGTCCCATTTTATGCCCAATATGATGATATAAAAATCGGTTCTGAGACGGATGGGTATCCTCTGCAGAAACTGGGCAAACACCACGGTGATATCAAAGATGCATTGCGTTTGAATGAAGGTCAAAAGTTTACCACATTCGACCGTGATAACGATAATAATGATGACGGCAACTGTGCTGATCTCGAGCATGGCGCTTGGTGGTACAACGACTGTGGACTTAGGTGAGTTTTTGTTTTTTAAAGAAAACTTTATTTATTACAGTATTTTGATACATGTATTTTATTATAAATTTATTTTTCTATTTTTTTTGGCAGTAACTTGAATGGTGCTTATGGAGATAGAAAATACGAAATGGGCATTTATTGGAAAGAAACTTTTTTTTCTATGAAATCAGTTCTAATGATGATACGACCAAGGGAAACATAAAATAACACACAAAAACTGTATAAAACAAAAAACTTGAAAATTGTAAGACTTGAAGACAATATTCTCGACTTGTGGAAAATAAAAACGATATTGAAATTGCTAGAAATATTTTTTATTTGCAAATTTTATTAACATGTTGACAAACCTACCCAAAGTTTATATAACATTGGAATTATTTATTTATTTATTTTTCTTTTTTAACATAATTTTGCATTGTTTCTCTTTTTCTCAAGCAAGTCCAGCTGATAAGACGCTTAGTTTCCGCCTGATAACCTCGTCGCTTTACTTTGAATTATAATTTGCATAATGGTGAGAATTCTGCGAGAGTTGAGTGTGTTTCAGTTTGAAGAGAAAATGTGCAGATATGAGTTTTTAATAATAAACTACAAAATTTTGCTGCTTATTGTGGATTCAAGCTGGACAGTAGTTTTTTATACTCGTTAAGGTCAAGAGTATATTGAGTTTGTGCAATGTCCGTCATGATGTCCGTCCGTCCGTCCGTCCGTATGTTCGCAACTTTTTTCCACACCCTTCAAGCTAGAGACTTGAAACTTTCCAATTCTCTTTATCTATGGGATAGTAAATTAAAGTGTCAAGATGGGGGTTCTACGATAACTGGGGGGCTGGCAAATCGATAAATTCGATAACTCAAAACCGATAAATCCACATATTTCGCACATCCTTACAGCTAGAACTACCAAATTTGGTGGGCAGATAGCTACTAAACCCAAAAAAACTGCATCAAAAATTTTGGAGCCACGCCCACCCATTCCACCCCCCTTTCCCCACCTTTTATTAACTTTGAGCTAGAGTCACCAAATTTAGTATGAAGACAGCTGGTGGCATTCCCATCTGCATCGGATTTAAGGCAGCGTACTCCCCTGCCGCATCCGTACCCCTTTGCAATCAGGCCTCTTTCTACCGGTTTTAATACTGGTAACGAGTATACTGCAGTCGGTTGCGTTTGACTGCAACGTTTCTACTTGTTGTACAAGGTTTTTTTATATTTGTTGTCTCACATATTGCAATATTACTGTCAGCAATATAAACATGAATTTGTTATTGCTGTTGCAAATTGTTGTTGCTTCTTGTTGTTGTTGTTGTTGGTTGTCCGGGCGTTGGTTGATGTTGGATTTTTTATTTAATTACCGCACCAAATTTCCGACACTTTAAACGATGGCGGCACTAAAATAATTGCAAGTGCTGAAAACGTTAAGAAAAACCGGCTCGAAACGGGAGCTGTTGTTGTTGTTGTTGTTGGTAGTAGGAACAGTTTGAAGCTTGAAGCGCGACTTTCATTTTCGTTTTTGCTGCTGCTGCTGTTGCCAATTGTAATTGAATTTTGTTGTGTTTGTCGGCAAAGTGGCAAACAGGCCGAGCAGCAACATCAACAAACAGCAACAAAAAGGAAGCAATTTCAGGCTAAATTTAGTCTAAATGCCTACCCGTTCGTTCAGAGCCGGCTGGCAAACAGCAGCCAAACACATGCAACACTCGCAACACAGGCAACAGCTCCTGCTGCTCCTGACAGACTGTCGCCCGAACAACGACGACTTGTTATATACCAAAGTATAGTATAGTATAGTATGGTATAGTAATACAACAAAGGTTTAAACTCTTGCATCAGTTCCATCATCAGCATCATCATCATCATCATCATCTGCTTTGGCAAAAGTGTTGCCTGATGTTGCCAGTTTGCCTGCCTGCCAGCCTGCCTGTTGACTGGTTGGTTTGTTGGCTCAAATTATGCTTACTTTGGAATTCAATTAACTTGAATTTGTTGCACTGGCGCGACGTGATTTCATTTTTTTGCTCTTTCGCTTTCTGCAATGCACTTTTTCAAAGCATCGAACGAGCTTGCTGCCTGCCTGCCTGCCTGGCTGCCTTGCTGGATGATTGTGTTTTATGGCAACTAATGAGTGTTAGTGCCATTCAGTTTATTCGATTTCATAGCTGAATTACAGTCGGCCTAAATGGATTGGGACATACCTTATGGGAATATATATGGGCTATCGATTGGCATTGGCAAATAGCGCAAATGTAATGACAAACTTTAAACTCCGCTTTATAAACAACATAATTCGCTTTTTGTGTATCAAAATTGTAGCCCATTCGTTAGCTAATCTCCCTCTCATTAGAAGCAACAAAGTGTATGTATAAATACGTATGTCTGCCCTAAAGCCAAAGTAATTTGCAAAAACAAATCGATTTCGTGCAGAGTGCAGCTCTGAACTGCTTTTTCGAAAAAGTTAACTACTGTAAACGCCACACTCTACACTCGCTCTACACTCTAGCACTGTTAACTGCTATCTCTTATGTCTAATCCTAAGCATATGGTTGAATGGTTATGAACGAGAATCTAACTGAACCGAAACTGAAAATGAAACTGTTGAACTAAGCGTTGAACGTTGGGCAAATGTTTGTTGTTGACGCTTAAGCTAAAGCTTAGAGCTCATTACAATTTTCAAGTACATTTGCGCTGATAGTTACACCAGAAGTACTAAGGGTAGATTCCAAGCACCATCTATGTATTTATGTAGTAGTCTTCCCATCTACAACAACACGAACAGCGACAGTTTGTTTGTTTGTCTCTAGCAACTCTCTCTCTCTCTCTCTCCTGTCTCTCTGTGTCTGTGTGTTTCATGCATACAAACAAGCACTCGAAATATACTATGCAAATATCATGGATACCAGATAACAAGTTGCGTTCCATCCGCAAAAACTCCGTGTCCCTTTAGCAACGTTTTACTATTATGTAAATAGTCGGAGTACTTCCGTGTACTCTCCACCTCCGTCTCCATCTCGAGAACTACACAGTTTTTTGATGTTTGTATGGCAAATGTCTGTTGACCATTAAATTCACTTTACTTCATTTAAATCTGAAGCATTTTTGGCACTTGCCATTCGACTCCCTCTTTCTGCATGCGGCTCGTAAAAAAAAACCAACTTTTCCAATAACAAAAATACACTTGAAAGACTATCAAGCTAAGAGTGGCAACGGCAACTGCAAATAATAGTTTCTTCCTACTCTTCTTCTTCTACTTTTGATATTTAACAAAATTGCTTTCTTTTTGTTTTGGTTGAAAATTTTCACGCTGACGTTGGCAATTTTTCGTTCAAGTTAGTTATGTGAATACTTGAAAGTTGCCAATTTGTAGGCGTTGCCAAGGCAATCATACAAAATCGAATCAAAGCTAAACCATCTCCTTGATACCCTGTTAAATACTTACATTTTACTTTCGATGTGTGTCAAACATTTAAGGACCTTATACCTTAACGCAGCATCGCTCCATTTGATTGAATAGTTTCAATCAATGATTATAATTCACTTAAAAGAAATTCATGTAGGGTATCTATCTAACTTGGTATTTGAGTAACATTTGTCTTACTATATAATTCATTGTGATGTATTTAAAACTAAAATGCAGCTGGGATTTCAAATCGTTGGTCGAGCAGCTGGCCAGTTGGCCGCCAGGATGTGCAGGACAAGTGCAGCAGGGCTGCTCTGGCAAATTGGACAACATTGCTTTGGATTCAGGCTCAGTTTCAGCTGCTGCTGCTGGGCAACAAAAAACCGCAAACCTAAATTGATTTTGTCTACTCAAGCCAGGATATGGGCCAACAGTAGTCGGAGTCATGTGCGTTCGTCGACGAGGGGATTGTGGAGCGCTAACAAGAATGTGGCTAAATTCCCACACACACACACACACACAGACTTACATATGTGAAGGTTCGTCAGTTGGTGGCGCAATTTTCATTACGCATTTTGGACATTGGGCATTGCTCATATGCTATTACGCATACGACCCATTGTCCAGCGCACACAATTGAATTGCAGTCGACAAAAAGAGCGAGAGTAAGAGAAAAAGGAAGAGAGACAGCATTGTTGGGGCAACATGCATTGATGTATGCATGTAAACATAATCAGTATTTGCAAATAGGACGCGTTTTGAGAGTCGTCGACTTTGCAATTGGAATCGTCAATGAAGAATAGTCATTCTCTCTCTCTCCCCCATCATACCGCTCAGCCATTGTATTTTTTGGTTTCTGTTATGCAAAAATACAAAGAGAAAATCTGGAAATTGTTAAGGGACTGCTTAACTGAACGAAGAGCTACTGCACAAAAGGGGTTGGAACCAAGCTATGGCAAGCGATTGATCTGTTGTAGCTTGATTGTGATAGGATCGGCAAACTTCAAAGCTTTTACTTCAAAATTTATTGGAATAATGTCTAGCTAGTATTGTTCTTAAAGCAAATAATATACATAACTTTTTGATGTAATGCATGCACCTTTAACTACAAAATTAACCGACTTAAAAATGCCTTTGGCAAATATCCAATCTTAGTGATCTTGTATGATCCATGTGCTATTATTTCGGCAAGAAGTTAGATCGCAATGCCTTACGCTTTATGCTGTGCGTTGATAGCAGTCAATCATTTCTAATTTCTTTGAACAAATGACGACCAGCATGGATAAATCAAAAGAATATACAAACAAATGTTGAATAGTTTGACAACGGATGTGTTTTTAACAAACCCAAACCCAACAATCAGATCCCAGCCGATCAAGCTACTGCAATTTAGTGGATAACAAGAAAAAAGGGGAAAAGGTAGCAATTACCAAGATTGAACAGAAGGCCAAGTTGGCAGTTGGTTGTGGCAGTCATCATCCGTTTACATATACAAATTTGTATATACATATATCAAAGAACCACAAGAGCAACCAATTTTGGACACCAGCTGCTTCCTCCTTGCTGTTCAATGATTGCACTTACCATGGCAGAGGACAAAACCCTGAAAAACGAAGCCAAATGACAAATTTTTAATGCCTCACAAAACGAAAAAGTTGATAAGATCTGGCGGCTGTCAAACAAAGCGAAACAAAGCGCTGCAGAATTTAACAAAAAACAAAAACGAAAACGCGAACGTGAACGAGAAAACAAACAAATGAATGACAAACAACGACAGCGCGACGATCTAAAGAAGATCTTCGGGTGCTGATTTCGTGAATTAAACACGCGCGAATAAAAATCAATGAGCGACAACAAAAACAACAACGACTACCTGCTGAGGTAGGGGAAATGGATCATTAAAGGGATATGGATATGGACATGGATATGGAATGGAGAAGAGATGATTGTCAACACACAGAGAGAGAGAGAGAGAGAGAGGATAACGCCATGGGGAGTGCACAATAAAATTAGTAGAATACAAAGCAGGCCCAAGTACTTAAATTGTTAGAAAAGAAAAACATTTTGAAAGGACAAAAAATACACTCGACGCTGAGACTGAGGATGAAATCCAGCGAACAGGCAAAACAGGACATCGTCGCAAACGAAAATTCCAGCTTGGGTTAGTTGTCATCATTTACGGTTTTTTTTTTTGCTTTTTTCTTTCCTTTCCTTTTTTTTTATGTTTACGCTGCGCTGAGCACTAAAAAAAATATATCCTTTAAGTGCACTTCAGAGCACAATGCACTCTCCCGGGTTCGCACGAAAGTTGAGCCTCTGTCGCAAACTGGATTTTATTTTTAACGAGAGAGACAGAGAGAGCCTAGCTCTCTGCTCTCTGTGTCCATCTGAGATATGATTTAACAGCATGCGATTAGTATCGCCAAAACAGACTTAAGATGCGCGCCGCTGCCCATTATTGTAATTCTGGCAACAAGCGTTGCAAAAAATCATCAAGAGATTAAAAGAAAAATCCACTTTGGTCCTCGATTGAAAGAGCAGATAACAGAAGCAAGAACTGATTTATTCTTCACTCCATTTGTTCTACAAGATACATTTAAAGGTCTTTAGCACTCATCAGTAGGCAACAGCTGTGCCTAAATATATTTATAAACGATTTTACATATATATTTGATTTGATTTGATGATTTATTGCAGTGCTAAGTAAAATATGTTTGCATCTTGCCTTGCATACAATGCAAACAAAGAATACAAAAAAAATGGAAACTTAAATTAATTACAACATTTTGTCAGACACACAAGTTACACGTTGGCCACATCAGGGCCCATCAGCATCGATACAAGTACCACTAGCCCCAACCCACCCCGTCGGCTTTATCTGTCTTCTATACTCCCTATGTGGCAGTTGTAAGTAGTGATTGTTGCAGTTGTTCTTGCTGCTGCCAACATCTTTTGTCTGGAGGTTTCTCTTCTGTTGCCTTGCACTTGCCAAGCATCCGTCAACATTCACACACACTGGGCTCTCGGTGTGTGTGTGTGTGTGTGCTGTGGCAGAAAGTCCTTGACTTGCATTTTTGATAAACAACGTGTCAACTTTGTCGACATAAACCATAATCTTCAGTGTCAGTTTGACTTACAACTCGTGTACTTTTCACTGCTGCACTTGCGGACTGGTAATCATGTCACGAATGGAGCACCAAGCAGGCTCCCCTCAAACCTTCTTTCTAGGTAAATAATAATACTCCACAGAGTCAACCAAAAAGTGAAAGAAATTTTTCATCTTTCTATTTCTTGAGATAAAAGACAAAAACACCGACAAATGGCAAACAAAGCGAACAACACAAATTGTCTAGGGATAGTTAGGATAAATATACTCTTTGGGTGAACAACAACAACTGTCAGTATTTAATATTAGACTTTACATTGTTGTATATACAACTTCTAGTCGCTGCTGCTGCCAGACTGTTATATCATTAGCGTAATTAAATGTAGACGAAAAATTTCATTTAATTTTTATAACTTGAAAAAAAAAGTAGTACATACATAGAAGAAATATAATTAATCAGCGAGGCGGCATGTGGCATGTTTCTTACCTTTTGCCTTTTTGACTTCAAGTTCAGTTTCCAGTTTTTAAATTTTTTTGTTTTTCGGGTTTGCTAGACGCCCTTCGTCGGCACCTAGAAATTAAACTAAGTGTCGGGCGTTTTCGGTTGCCAAGCCAACTGCCACATGAAGCACGCATGTCTCATTTTGCCACCTCTCTCTCTCGCTCTTGTTTTTAGCTAGTTCTTGTTTCATCAACAGAATTGTTGTCAGTTTAATTTTATTCCATTTTTTTTTTTGGTTTAATAACACTAAATTTAGCCAAAGGGTGCTACAATCAACAAGTCTTGTCTTGTTTTTGAGCTGCCATGTAATTTTGCTAAGTGCAACAAGAACGACAAAAGCAGCCAAGAGTTACCCCAGCAGTGTTTCCGAATTGTTTCCCAGCTCCCTCTCTCTCTTTTTCTCGCAGTTTTTGCAGTTTGCTGCGAGTCTACATAGTGCAAATTTATCGTCACTTGCATGGAGCGTGACATTGAAATTGTAAATTAGCCACGCATCGTAAGCTACACTGAATATATACATATATGTACAGTATATACTATACATGGCATGTATTCAGGCATTATACAAGTCGAGCATGCAAAAAGTGCAGGAAGTGCCAGAGGCTGGAGGCTGGTTGAATGGGTGTGAGAGGCGCCAGGCTCAGGAATTTCATATGCAAAATAAACGTTTAAATACTTAAATAGATATAAAGCTGATGGATTTACTTAAGGCTTATGAGTTGGCTAGAGAATATGGTACTTAACACGATTTAATTATAGACAAAACATTTAGGTTTCAAGTTAAAAATTTCAATAAGGAAAACATAAATAACCTATTAAATAAAAAAAAACAACTTAAAAGACAAACCATAAGATCCCCAAGCACACTTGCCAAATTCGAAACCCTTAAGTTTTTCATTTCATATTTTTATGGAACATTTTTAAGGGGAAATACTTGAGCACAAGTGATAGATTCTAATGGTTTCCTGGGTTTGGTTCATAACGAGCTTATTGGTTTTTGTCGATTGTCCCACACGAACTGTTGCGGTTAATGATAATGCCAAACAAATCGCATGTTGCCCATTTAGATGACATAACCGATAACCAATAACCGATAAACTGTAAATTGCCAAAAAGTTAAAACTTTTTGTCACACATTAAGATGAACCTATGCGATGATAGATATGTATAATATAAATGTGTATAAACTTATATGCAAACCTTCTTGAAGTCAATCAGCGACGTTCTTGGCATGTGAGTTGAAGGTGCAGGGAAGAAGGAAGGTCGGCTGCTACCATTTCCACATGGTTGACTTATTTTGTTCTTTCGCGCGGGGTGGCAAGGCTGGCAACTTTTTAGTTATATATACATATATTTATATATATAAAGACGTTAAATAAGTCCCCGTTGCGCGGCGAAACTTTGTTTACGGCAATAAAAAAGTTTCTGCTTAAAAATATATATACAAAATAAACTCAAGAACTCAGGACAGCATATAAGAGGGAAGAGCGGAAGAGAGAGAGATTGCCTAAGAGCTGCTAAGAGTTGTTGATGTGGATGTGCAACCTTTTGGGAGCTGTTGCCAAAGCGCAAATGTAATATTTGCTAATTTTATGTGAATTTAGAAAAGAAAGAAAGTTTTCGTTTGCTTTTCTACTTTTCCAAGATGGAGCATAATCCTCTCGAGTAAAACCCAAATCTGGCGCATTTATGGCTATACAATATTTTTGCCTTGTAATATATAAAAAATAAAAAATGTTAAAGATAAGCAGAAAAAAATAAAATTATGGAGAGGAGACAGAGCGGAGAGTTCGGAGCGAAAATCAAACAAGCACCTTAAAAAATTCTAATGTACGAGATTATCCCTAAACAAAACAAAAACATTCGAACAGGAGCAGGAGTCAGCACCAAAGGCAAATCAATTTTACATATCTAATATACATTTACACACATGTGTGTGTGTGTGTGTGTGAGTGTGTGCCAAGGATAAAATCCTTTTGCATGGTGTGTTGATGTCTGTTCAAGAACTTGGGCAAAACAATAATAAACTCTTGGCATCTAATAAAAAGGTGAAAATCTTTTGAAAGCTGCCAAAAGGTTTTCCGTTTTTCCAACGATTTTTCGGATTTATATACACCTTCTAGTAGTATGAGAAGGGGGGGGGGGGGTAGGGTGGTACACTTATGTGTGTATCTAAGGTTGGAAATCTTGAGTTTTGCCAGCTGGCATGTCTTCATGCATGCGGTTAAATGTAAAAGTTTTTGCATTTTATTTTGAAATGTGCGTGTTGTGTTTGCTGTGATGTTGTTTTGACTAAGTTCATTATATTGAAAGGGATGTAGAGGGGTGGCATGCAGCTTAAGAAACGCTCAGGTGTTTAGCTGATGGCTTAAAAAAAGAAACACAAAAATATTTCGAGCCTTGCTTTGATGTATAAAAAATAGGCAGTGATTTACGCTGTTTCTTAAACCTCAAATGTCTTAGGAATACATAAACAAGTTCAAGCCTTCCACTCAAATACCTAAGATCTTAACATAAACCCTTTTAAATAAATATTCATGCATATTTATATCAATAATTGGCCCATAACGAAGAGCTGTACATTAAGATAGGTTAAGATAACTGTGTAACCGCATCGTTGCCCAATTAAAGTCATTTGGCAGTTGAAAACAGTTCGATGTGAAAGTGTGCGTCTCACAATTCTATATGGCCTTAGGCCAGCATAAAATGCACTTTAAGCCACAAAACACGCATGAGTTTCTTAATTAATTAGGTTATTGGGAAATACCTTTATAGAAGGGCCATTCCATTCATTGCGTGCCAGTCGATTGACGTTTGCTTCAGAGAGGGGGTTTAATGCATATGGTATGTGTCTATGCCACACACACACATACAGATAAACATTTAATAAGTTGACTCTTATTGAAAATTATCTATGAGCTGGGGCCAAAGAAAAAACTGTAAAACGTTTCCAAAAACATGCCATGAGTTTTGAGAGCGAATGCTAATTACGGTCAGTCAATTAACTTGGCGACCTTCATTGCCAGCTGATTTTGTTTTTTTTTTTTTTTGAGGCTAAAAGCCACACGCATTATATTTCTAAAAAGCGTTCTTTTAATATGGTTAGTAATTTTTTGAGTTTTTCAAGCATTTGATTGATTAATTCGTACTGAATCGGGGCTACGAATTGAATTTTATAATGATTATGTAATTTAGCAGAAAGAAAACTTTATATATTGAGCCGTAACTAAGAAATAATTCTCAAATATTAAACAAATATAACTTTTTCTAACAAACTCAAGATATATGTAATACCAAACTAACTACAGTTGAACATCCACTTAAAGAAGTTTTCTGTAAAATAAATTTACTGTCGAACCCTGAAGTTTCGGTTCAAGAATTTCCCCATAACGAAGTATTTTCTTTTGAGCTCTTGAGATTCGTTATATGGAAGTTCAACTGTAGTTTTAAAAAGTGTATTTTAAGTTTCGTCTTTTGGACTTTAATACAGATGATCTACGTTCACTTTGCTTGCTAGTTTCTTGTCCTATTATTTGGGGATGCCTCTTCAATCAAATTGACATAAACACATGTTGTTGGGGTCCTAAGTGTTGTTGCGTCTACAAAAGACAGAAGACGCAGCAGACGGGGAATGGAGGCTCTATTAATAGATCATTAATTGATGATAATGTCAGTTGAAAGCGTCGTTGACAAACTATGTATCTGATGGATACATGCGGCAAATGCTCCGAATACATCAGTTGAAAACTTTTCAATGCACTTGCATTGAATGCCGCCATTAATCAAGCTGACGCACAATCTTCCACTAACCCCCCACAGCCCATCACGCTCAACCAGCCTCGTTGCGGAAAGCTTTGCTGTGGTTAAAATATTTTGAATGGCAACATATGTTGGCTGCCATAAAGCACCATGAGATTTGTCATGTGTGTGGCCACAGCGCACAACAACAGCTAACAGAAATTACACCCTGTGTGCGTTTGGCCGAGACACAACTCGCAACTCAACTATTTACCGCCAAAAATGCCCGAATCGCTGCAATCGCAAACTACCCAAAAAACAATCTTGCATCCAACAGATATAAAATGACGACGACGGCGGCGACGAGAAAACCGCAAACAAGTTGCAGCTGCATTTTAAGCCAACGCTCTCTGTATTCAAATAAAGGCTACAGTTCCAGCTCTCCAGTATCTCTGTTAGCTGAAAAAGCCTGTAGCCCAGAGAGATAAAGCGAGAGAGAGAGCCGGGGCGGTGCAAATGTGCATCCTGCGGTTTGTTTCGTCGGCGCTGGTGTGGCAAGATTTTGCGTAAAAGTTTTTCAAACATTTTGCCAGCCCAGCAAAGAACAACTATGCCAAACATTTTTGTATTCAAAACTATTTAGCTGTCAGCATTTATTTGCCGCACTACGCCAAAATCTAAAATAAAAAACCATATAAAACGCAAAAAACCAATTCACTTTATATTGAGATACATAAATGCAGCAAAATACAGATTTAGTCGGAAAAGTTTTTTTTTTTTTTAAAATACCAAGTTTATGGGTATTTATTGATTTTGAAAATAGTTTGCCACAGCGAGTTTCGGCTTTGATTGATAGCTTTAGCTGCTGGCATATTTGTCAGTTAGTGTAAAAGAGATAGAGACAGAGCGAAATGATTATTGGATGTGTATGTGGATTTAACACACATGTAGACTAAATGCTGAAATGCGATAAAAAATAAGTTGAGTGTTATTTTCAAATATTTTAGCAACTATTTTATCCATCTGCCAGTTGGAGTGAGCATTTGTATGAATGTATAAGAAGAAGGGTATAATGTAACAGAGGGAAGCATCTTTGATCCCATAAACTATAACTAATCTTGATCGAACTCAAGAACTGAGAATATGAATGTAAAGAACATAAACTCTCCTCAATCATAAAACGATCATCGTCTTTGACATACTCATGCTACCGATAATCTGTGAACATTTCATAGAAATTTTTTAAGAAACACCAAAAATAAAGTTGACTGAAGATTAGTCAAAGAAATTTACAAATGAGATATAGGGCATTTTTTAGGCAAGACTTCTCGACTTGTGCCCTGTTCTCATTAATTTTTGTGTGCGTTTTGCTGTTTGTGCAAAGTAAATAAACTAAAATTGCAAGTTGGATGAAGAAAACGCTTTTTTAATAATGTAAACTAATTATAAAAACCATTTGAAATTGCGTCATATTTGTTTCGAGTATTTATCTATTTTTGATAGTTTTCATAAACTATGGTTTGAATCTTTTATCTACAGATTGACTTTTGAGGCGTTTTCACTGTAGTGCTACCTGCATCGTCAAAAGTCGTTGTTATCGGATATAAAGCGCTTTAATTGAAGCTGCACTTTAGAGGCATATTAAACAAAGTCATAAAAAGTCTCACATTTGGCTCGTTGACTTTGCCCAGAAGGCCAAGACAGGAGGCTATTAAAGAAATTCCTGGACGTAACTGCCAGAGTATCGAGTGTTGAACGTTGCTCAAATGCCAAAGTGTTTTTCCTTCATTTCCATCGTTGTTTATTTTTATATTCTTGTACTTATAACCACACAAAGACCATCATGACGACGACGACGATGATGATGATGATGATGTGCATTGCATTGCTCATTAACACGAAACTAATTAATGGCGCAATTCAAGTAAACTATCATGTTGCGAGCGGGTCTTTTAGCCATTACAAGCACTTGATTGATCACCGCCAACAGCCAACATGATCTTTCTTGAGCAGGGCCAAGGCTATGATGGTCTCTCACTCTCTTTCTCCCTCTATGTACTTTGAGTTATATGGAGGGTGCCAAGGTGCCAAGGTGCAGGCCTTGCATTGCATTTTAAACGCTAATTTATTGTTAACAGCAACATGTTGTTGCCGGTATGCAAAAATGTTGCCTGGCATATGCAATTAATTGTAACAAGGCCCCGCCAGCCCAAGCCAAACTAACTAGATACTAACCGAAACGCCGAAAGCTGAAAGCCAAGCCAAGCCAACCTTTAACGAGCCTTGAATTTGGCCTATTGCAATGGCAAACTGCATTTGGCCCCGGCCAACACTTTTGCGGCAGCGCGTTAAGTTGCAGCAATTTACGTGTTAATTTGAAGTCGTGTCTCTCTTTTTCTAGCTTTACAAATGTTTTTTTTTTCGGTCATTTTACTTTTACTTAAAGCAGCAGCGTTAGCGTCGGCGTCGAGAAAGTCGTAAGTAATTCATGTGTTGCACGTAATTGCCAGGGTGGCGTTTGTTGCAGTTGCAGCTCATTGCATTCAACAGCTGCAAGTTGCAAGCTATTAGATCTGCTTAACAATTGGCTTTTATTTAGGCATTGTGCGAGATTGGCGAAAGTTTGCCACTTAAATAGTAGCCAAGTGCAGGGTTGATTGTCTGCCAAACAATTGCTTGGCAAATAACATATCGATAGTTGCAACGTGATAAGTAATTGATAGTTCGACTAATGATACGACTAGTGCACAACGAAAGAACTAAATGATTGTATTTTTAATGAGGATTACCATAATACCGGTTGGAAGCTAATACAGATAGATAAGAATCGATAATTATCGCAATGATGCGATAGGTTGATCACCGATCACTGCATGCCGATGAATGTGGCGGTATGGCGATGGGACTATCGATGCATTGAAGAACACGTGCTTTCTTGTTGAACAAAAGGTCACTCTAATGTGTACAAGTGATGCGCCTATCTATTGTAAAGCAAAACAAACCAAAATAAAACATAAAAATATATTAAAGGATCGCTTCGCCATCATCAGCAGCACCAGAAGAACAAGAGGAAGAAGGGTCAATGCCTCAAAATCAGATTCCACAGAAGTCAAAAGTTATGAGCAAACAATTTTCTGCTTAAAAGCGTCTGTCACAAAACTTGCGAGCGCCCCTTATCAACTGAGAAACGGTCTCTGCCAAATATACTTGCCCCACACAATTTGTGCGCAATTAGAAAAGTTGTGAGTATAGATGTAAAAAATGTGAAACCCCTACGTGATTTGTTTTTAACGAGACAGAAAAACTATTGACAATGCAAATGTCGTAGTAAGTATTTCTGTAATTTACTGGACCGAAACGAAAACCCCCCAAAAAACAATACAACAAACAATGCTGTGCTGTCCAGTCCAGGGCATTGTGGGCGCGGCTGTCCACCCATTCTTAGAAAGCACAATAGAAAATATTGTGTGTCAAAAATCGTGAATGTTTTGTGTTGTGCTGTGTTTGCTGATAGAATGTTTTGTGTTATATAATATTTCGCATAGTTTCGCAGCTGAAGTGTTTCGTAAACGCCCCTTAAGGGTCTTCGCCTCCGTCAACAGTTGCAAAAAGTTGCCACACAACCCATAACAGTTTACAATTTCCACAAAAGGACCCTCACTCAAACGCATTCACACACACACACACACTGTTTCTAGTTTGCCACGCCTGCAACGCCCAGGCAACACCCATCGCTTTGCTTTTTAATTTGACAATCAATTGACAGTTTCGTTTGGTAAACACAAACACATAAACTATTCAGAAATTTGTGCAAAACTATTGACAATCAACTAAACACAAAATAGCAAATAAAATAAAATCGTATCAAATAACTTGGCCAAAACGATTGCCATTGAATTTGGAGGGGCTTCTTATGTTTCAAATGCAACATCAACAGTCAACAATATTAATTGAAACGCTCTGATTGAAAAATGTTCAACCTTTTGGGATTTCGACTCCAAAAATTGTTTTCATTACATCAAAATGGTTTCAATTCCATTCATTTATTCTCATTCCGGTCTACGGAATGCCTACAAAAATTGCACTCTAAAAGAGAGAGGTAGAGAGTGTACACAATTTTAGATATTTTATCAAATGTGCAAGCCAAAATAGCTGAAGCTGATACTAAACATTTTAAATCAATTTCTAGTTATTATTTTTGGTGTATAATATTTATTACATCAAGCTACTTATTCAAGCCGAACATTTCTAATACATCTTCTTTGGTTAATTTATCATCATCTGGCGCATTTGTCTTAGCTGCAGCTGGAGCTGGAGCAGGAACTGGAGCTGAAGCAGGAGCTGGAGCAGGAGATTTAGCAGGTGCAGAGGCAGGGATAGTTTGAGGTGCCGGCTTAGAAGCTAAATCTTTACTTTTAGCTTCTTTGATCGGGATGGGTCTTTGATTTTGTAAAGCTGGAATTGTGTTTCTCTTGATGATGAGCGAGGATTTGGATGGCTTTTTTGTTGATTGCTGGTTCTTTACAGAGGGATAATGTTGGCTCTTAATAGTAATATCCACATTCAAATCTTTTGGCGGTGGATTATGCCCAGCACTCAGCAGTGCTATATATGCACATTGTTCACATACTTGTTCTGGTCGCTCCTCGTTGGGTGCTCTTGGTTCATTCCAGCAGCGATAGGTTTCCCAGGAAATACCGCAAGGTGGCACCTTGGGTTTAATGGGCTCTTTAACAGGCTCTTCAATTTCTACTGGTTCTTCTTTGATCGTCGTAAATGGCGCCACATACGTATAGAGATGCGGCTGAGCACGACGCTTGTATTCACAGTGGCAAACGCATGGATTAATATCAACTTCCTCTTCCTCCTCCTCCTCCACGCTAGGTTCCGAGAGTTCAGTGTCAACTCTGGGAGTATCACGGAACGGCGCTAGCCAGCAATAATCCGTATCGTGATCCTCCAATCCAGTCTTTGATAGTTTCTCACCATGCTCCTCCTCAACATCGCCGTAGGCAGGGGAACAACGACAGATCCTACAAGTACAGGTGCACTCGTCATCACAAGACTCATCTTCGTGTATGCAGGGTTGACAGATGACTTCCATTGGCGGGCAGGGTACACGATGCTCCTTAAACTGTTCCTCCTCTTCGTTGTAGGGTACCCAGCGGCAAATGTAGGGTCCCTGACTGCTTTCGGCTGTTATCACCGGCGTCAATCGTTCCCGGAAACATTGCATATTGGGACAATTGCATTTCACAATCATCTTTTTCTTTGGCTTCTTCTTTTTACTGGGAGAAGCATTCTTGCCGCTCTGATCTGTGACTGAGCGTTGGGAATTGACAACGGACATCGTCAAGTACTCCGTGCGTATAGAGATGGGTGAGGTGGGCCTACTTATGTCCACAACTATTTTTTTGTAGAGTATCTCGGTGGTCACTTCACTGATATTTGAAGTACTCATTCCCGATGGTGCATCCCAAGGGGCCTTTGACGGTTTTTCCGTCAATCCACTATGCTGCGACTTGACATTTGGCTTACACGTGCATGTAAGCAACGCATTGTCATCCTCGTATTGCACGCGTGAAACAAGCTCTTCGTACAGCGCTTTATAGACGCACTCGATGCATGCCTCGTACTGTTTCTGCTCCGAGTACATGAGACCCGCATAGGCAGCAAAAACCTCCGACGTACGCTTAGCTGCATGCAACCATAAACACTCGGATCGATGTTTCATCTGCTTGGCCAGTTTGTTTAGCTGCACGCCATCCTCTCCTGTTCCATGATAATACGCTCGAAAGGCTCGCTTTGTAATGCCATAAGCCAGCTGGCTATCCATGCGGTTCATGCCTGCCTCAACGGCCAGATCGTGCATAAAGTTTTCCTTGTTGAAACGCTTAATGGGCACCCGATCGATCCGACAGCGTATTTGGTCATAGTGTCGAAAGGAGCGTTTGATGAGGTCCTTGGTACGTTTCACTTCCCACGCCTTCAGACGACAGATGCCCATTACTTTCATCAAACTATTGGCAATGTCATCGAGATCCTCCTGGAAATGATCCATTTTCGCAACTATTTCATCTTGCCCGCAGTTTGGTACGTCAGGACGCCAGCATTGGCAGCCATCAATGAATAATTCACTGCTGAAAAAAACCGTTGGCAGCATTTTGATAACAGAAATTTATTTTTTAAACTTTCGATTTAAAAATCAAAGTGGAGAAACTAACTGAAAAAGTTTGAAAAACACAAATGAATCATTTCACCTGTTGACCGTTCGCGTTACTCAAGTTAGGGAATGAAGTCGTGAGGCAACTTGTCGCTTCCCTTAATGACTGACAGACTGTGTGTCTGTCATAGATTTGATTGGGGCTGTTGGAGAAATGCTTTATTCGTGGCAGACATAGACAAGTTCATTTTTAACATTTTCGTTGGGAGTTTGTGTTTTTCACTGCTAATGCAACATGCTGCAGCCAAGTGCACAAAGCCCGCAGCAGCGACTGTGGCACGCATCATTTCGATATTTGTTTACCCAACAATTTGCTGTGCGTTTGTCTACCCCGTATGTCATTTCCACATCCCGCTCTTGCACTCTTCCTCGATGTTTGTTTTGTAGCAGGGGCAGTTGCAATGGCAACAGCGAGCGCCGTTTGAATTACTACCATTAATTTGAAATACTTTTGTGATGCACTGCAAAGCGGAAATGCAATGTGACAGACACACAAACAACAATTGCGCATCTCTACAAAGTTGCACTACTAAAAACTAAGAGTGAAACATGCGAAATTTCTATAAACCTTTAGATTAAAAGTCTTTGCGTATGGACAAATTAACCCTAGAAATAATACGTTCTTCATTATGATCGTTTTTTGTCTGGCTAGACCTTCTACCATAGCTGTTAGACCCGACGTGATTTAGTTTTCCCTTCAAAAACAGAATCAAAGTCTGCACAAATATTGTCAGGCGGTCAGGACAAATATTTACATAGGCAGCTCGTGTGTATAGGTAACATTTTTGGTTTTTGGTGTACCACCCCTCCAAAAAATAACAAAGAGCAAACCAAATTCAAAACCAAAAACAAGAAAAATATATTTGAAAAATACCACAGTACAACGGGAAAATGCGGGCACATTGTCAGTGCGGGCGATTGATTTTTCCTGTGTTATTTTTTTTTGTCTATTTGTTTTTAGCCTTCGAGAGTCAAGTAACATAATTGAAGAGGATGAGCAAGGGGAAGTACTAGGCAAAACTAAAATAAATGCATGCCCAATGCACAGTGACACAGTGAGGCAGGAGAACGAGAAGGAGAAGGACGTGAGGGAAGGGTATGTGCAACTAGGGCAAACAATGGAAGCAGACAGTTTTAGTGCAGCTAACAGAAAAATGAGTTTAATTGTTGACCTTAGCTATTAGCCCCTGTCAAATGGCTTTGGTTGACAGCAATTTGCCTTCGTTTTAGATCTCTTCGTTTTCGAACATTCATTTCTCAGTGCGTCTTTTCGGTTTTATGTTTTTTGCTTTTTCGTTCTCTTTCTCTTTTATTCATTGTGTCGGCATTCATTGCTCTTTAATTTATATGCAAAAAAGCACAACGTGCTGCAGTTTTGCAAAAGTTTCTCAGAATTTTTGAATATACCATATGGAAAGTACGTTTTGGTATGCACCAAAGGCGCTGACTGACAGGCCAGTATCAAAAGTCTTGGCCAGTGTCAGTGCTTTGTGTGTCGGCCACGTTTTGATATTTGTTTATGTTGCACCAGCAGCAGCAGCAGCAGTGGCAAAAAATGCCTTGTCTTGTTATTTCTTGATTTCCAGCACAGTGTTTTTTTTTTTTTTTCTGTTCATTTAACAGGGCCATGTGCTGTGCAAGTTGATGATTATTGCCTTTTGAGCAGCTTGATTTATAAATGTTGCATATAACAAAAGAAAATTGACTTGTAAGCTGACAATGGCAGCTTATTGATATTACCAACGAATAAATAAAGAGCGCCGAAAGGTGAAGAAATGCCAACAAAACAATTCAGAGTGATAAATGTGTTTATCAAAGTTCGAAGCAGGATGAGAAAGAAATCTTATTTACATATATCGCTTGGAATGTTCCAAAATCTCCCTAAATCTCTTTTTAAGTGAGCTTTATCTAAGAGAAACTGAAATCTTCGACATCGATATCTAGAGAGAGAGAATTTATATTTTGTAACAACGCAAAGTGCAGTGTTTTCAAACGGGTTAACAACTTGTCAACATTCTGAGAAGCTGTCGACAGTTCAATGAATTATGCAAATATAACGCTCACAGTTTAGCTTTTAATAAAATAATGTTAAAATGACTTTCATTTTTACTAAGCCTTGAAGTCGTATGCAGTGCCGAACTACGTAAGTAAACAAATGAATCTTCAGATTATATAACTCATTCACAAAGTAATCTCTTTGAATAGCTCCTGATCTTCAAAAATGTCGCTATGGTGATGGAGTAAGCATCAAAAACTCGATGAATCAGCTCATTAAACACTATCTAAAAAAATTTAACGCATGTGATTGGCTTTCAACGGGATCCTAATGAGACAAAGTTAAAGATTGGATAAAGTATACCACGACTAACTATCTCAATATGAGATGCACCTGCGCTGGCTATCGATGGTCCAATCGAATACAACGGGACCCTGCTATGCGGGATTATTAAATGTTAGTCTCATTCTCAATTTGAAAGGAGTTGTCAAATATAAAAAGAATAGACGCTATCGGAAGCTCTGCGATCTAGCCTCAGAACTGGTTCTGGAAAGATCAGAAAAAGTTTCCTTCTAAATGATACCTCCTTAGATTTGGTCTTGAACAGGGCGATTTGTATAAAGTCAACTTGGATCTCAATTTGGCCGTGAATCGTTTCTACAGTGAAAAGTGGTGTCCAGCTACTCACGAACAGCAGTCGAACTGTTGAATCAGATATTCGAAACTATTTCCTATGATGATATGTTTTTACCTGATTCGATTAGTCTTTGAATTACTCCACGTGCTTGAATATTACATCTTATGCTAATAAAGCACTTATAACTGTAATTGTTATTCGCTGTTTGGCAAGTGTAATGAAGTATATTCGCCTACTTATTGCTTATGCTACTGAAAAATAAAACATTTTTTCAAGCTTGCTAACTTCATCAACCGTAAGGTGAATCAGTTTAGCGGTTCAATACAATTGAAAGCTTTTACGCAACGGAACAGGTTTTACAATAACATTTAGCACTCATTTCATGTTTAGTTCTATTGCTCATTATTAGTACATCATAAGCGGTTGTTCCAACAAGTATTTAGTAACGTTTCAGCATAATGTTCCTAAAAATAATCTATATGTGCATCATTTGGAACTGTTTAACCAACGCTCTTCAAATACGTAAGTAGCTCTAATTGCAATTCAAGAACACAAAAATAAATTAATTTTTTTTTTAAATCCTCGACAGCTGAGAACATAAAGAAATGTCATTTTGGTGATAACAAATGCATAACGAATAGCACAAATCACTTTCTGCGAATCTATCACAAAGGAAATCCAAAACTTGGTCTGCCATCGATTGATAAACTGGAAGTGGAGGATATAACCCTGCTAAACTCTCCAGGACCCCTTTCGGTTAGCTACAAGTTGAAGAATCAGTTGCTCAAAGGCATTGAAAATGCAACTATCATAAGTATGTCGGGCTTTGAACGCGAACCGGAACTAAGTCCAATGGAAGTCAGATTACAAATACCCAGCCTTGTAGTGCAGGGAAACTATGAGCTTCTAGGTCGTGGCCTGATAGTTTATACGAATTCCAGTGGTACTACCAAAATTGATATGCAAAATGTGCGCATAAAAGCCACAGTCAAGCGATTCGTCGAGTATCGCAATAACAAGCGATATTTAAATATCTACGGTCTAACGCCACAACTCGAAATGGATCGGTAAGAACCTAAAAAAGTTAAAGTTTCTTACTCTATTAATCTTACTTTGTTTCAGTTGGATATTGTCGGCTGATAACCTATATAAGGAGAACACGGATCTAACTGTTTTGCTGAATCAAGTGATAAACAAAAACTGGCTTGAATTTTGGAATGAGGTTGAGTCAACGATATTGCCAGTTTATAGCAAAACCATTGCAAAACTCGTGTCAAAGTTGACCGCAAATATTCCCTATGATGATATGTTTTTAATCAACTAAAAATATTCGGATTTCTTTTGCTTTTCTTAAACTTATATGCATTTATACTTGAATTCTCCATTGTTGAATCTGTACTTTATATGTTCACACTCAACGCCTTTCAATGCCCACAGAGCAACTTTAATTTATCACGCTTGAACTTGATTAAAAATGCAAAAACCAGCAACCCGCACCATGACTAAAGAGGAGCGAGGAGGAGTGTTTGGTGTATGAGCCGTAGCAAATCCAGTCGAGCAGTCAGACAGCCAATTATAGACAGTCAAAGTCGCGTAAAGATGCCAGAATAAAGATCCACACAAGACGCAAGAAAACTGAATGAAAACGCACAGCGCAAGAAATGAAAATTATAATGTGAACACAACAACAGCAACTGCAATAAAGACATCAACAGTTCGGTGGCATCAAAGAAACACAACTATATAGTGGGAACGGTAGCAAAGGGCAAACTTATAAGATTTCCAAAAATAATATTAAAATTAGCAACGAAGCGCAACAAATGAGATTTTCAACCAGTTGCAGTTGCCTTGCCCTGCCCTGCACTCCCTCCATACTCAGCTCGAGCTCTTCAGAATGATGATGGCCATAAATTGAGCGAGTACTGATGGGCACGTCCAGACCTCGAAGAGAGAGAGGGCGTAGATCAATCAGTGCACCAATAGCAAGAAGCAGTAAGAAGTCGAAGTCGAGCAGACAAACAGCTTAGTCCCAGCAATTAGGAATGATAAATGTTTGGAATACGCAATGCACAAGAAGCTAAAAAAGCTTCCCATACGAAAGGGTTATAAATAAAACTACAAAAAATACTGAGTGCAGTAAATAAAAACCAGAGCCGACAACAAATTGGGCAATGTGTGTCTGCTGGTTATAAAATAGATGGAAAAACTAGCACATCTCTCCCTAAGAAACATCTATAGCTTGTTAGGTGGATAGGCAATTTAGTTTTCTAGAGATTCAAGGGATTTTCCAGGCTTAACACAAAGTGAATGATGTACAAAAATTGTGAGTGTGTGTAGACCGACAGCTCAATGGCGTGATCTTATTGGCGATATTTTTTGTATTTATTCAAATAATCATATGACATTTGATGCGAGTATTGAAATGTGTTAAATGCATGCTGCTGGGTTACAGTTTATACATTGGTGGCCTTCTTCTGTTGCTTGGACTTCTTCTTGTTCTTGTTCAGTTTGGGCTTTTTGGCTGGAGTTGGCATAATATCTTCCAACTCCTCGTCCGCTTCGATTTTGGCAGTCTTTAACACATTTATATCGATGTTATTTTCCTCCGCTTCGATTGGAACATTCTTTAACATCTTTACCTCTATGCCAGTCTCCTGCTCAACCGATTCCACATTCTGATCTAGTGGATCCACAACAGGCTCCTCGTAAGCACACTCAATTTCAGTATCTTTAGAAATATCACGTGAAGTAAAATAGTAGCCTGTCAACGAAACAAATGCATCGCCTAGCAAAATGTTTGTGTGAGCAAAATACAATTTTCAATAATTAAACTCACTTACCAGTAGTTGAGAACATAGCATGATCTTCGTAGCCAACAATTAAATCCAGGCTCAATTGCCGGCAGTTTTTATCAAGGTTTGCCAACAAATAACGGTTATTACCGGTTGTCAAATAAACTTTGGCCATTGAGCCACTATCGATGCAGGCGCCTGAAATGTGGTAATGCATCGACTTCATTTGCACTTTCTTGCCGTTGGGTTGTAGCGTAAGCCCTGCCAAAAATATACGCCAACAAAATGTTCAGACTTTTGAGGTTAAGACAGACACAAAAAAAAAAAACATGGCTGCGGCACAAGTGAAGCACCACCTAAATTACCAAATAGTGAGGCTAATGGCGGATCAACTGATGTGCATATATTAAAAGTTATTTAATAAATAATGTAAGCTTACCCCAAAATAAGGCCATTTTCGATTTTCGTTTAAACGTGAATAAAATGAAGACGACAAAATTAGTCTAGAAAACTCGAATTAAATGAAGACGACAAAATTAGTCTAGAGAACTCGTCCGGCTTCGGCTACAGACAGTTAAGGAAAGAAAGTTGTTTCGCAAACGATAAGCTAAGGCTGCTTAAATTGAATCGATAGCTTTCTGCTGACAATCATCTAACGATAACAAAAGAAAAATTCCATTCACACACTGATGGTATTCGACTATCGATTGCTGATTGACAATATATATATAATTAATATCAAAAAATTAAAACTGACTTGTGAGTTTAATACCTCGTGACAATCAATTTCCAACAACACAAAAGATGTCATGGCACGAACAACAAGTTGACAAGAATCTAGCGATGATTTTTATGGGCGTCGATTGGTGACGCACATAAAAAATCTAAGCAAATTCAATGAGTGCTTGTATATTGAATACATGATAAGAATCGATTCGCAGTGCTGGACAAGATATATTTAAGTATACCTTGGTGCTGGAATGGACGTAAAGACACGAACGATTTGTTAGGGCTGCTTAAAACATATCGATAGTTTTTAAATGATTATAATCTACCGATAACAAGAAATGTGTATATACAATCAGATATTTCAAACGCGTCGATTGCTGATTGACAATTCGAATTCATCGTTTACCATATATTAATGTTAAAAAAGTTTATCGATTGTTTTTTGCTGACAATAATCGACCGGTACTAACGTGCGTCAGTCGCTGACTGACAATATTAATTCACAAATAAAAACTGTGCTTGTGTATTTAATTAAGATTCTTTGTCGCTCGATCCTACTGGGCTGTATTCTGAATTTTGTGATAAAAAAAGAGAACTTGTGAATAATCATGGAAAAGATGCTTGAAGAGATGTCTTTAAATCCAGTGCGCATATTTAAAAATGAGGCGCTGGAGGAGAAATGTGAAATGGCGCGTCAATCGACATTTATGTGCGCAATTGCTATGGGGGATCTTGTGAAGAGCACTCTGGGACCCAAAGGCATGGACAAAATGTTGGTGGCCATGGGCCGCAAGGCCGGACAAGTTGAGGTGACCAACGATGGTGCCCATATCTTGCATTCTGTTGGCGTTCAAGCTCCGGCTGCCAAAATTCTAATCGATTTGGCGCGCGTGCAGGATGAAGAGATTGGCGATGGCACCACATCTGTTACAGTGCTGGCTGCCGAATTGTTGCGCGAAGCTGGACAGCTGATCGAACAGAAGTTGCATCCACAGATCATTGTGGCCGGCTGGCGTTTGGCTGCCCAAGCAGCACTCGATGCCCTCACCGTTGCTGCTGAAGACAGCTCTTTGAACAATGAGAAGTTCAAGAACGATTTGTTGAACATCGCACGTACCACATTATCATCGAAGATCTTGCAACAGCATAAGGATTTCTTTGCCCAGCTGGCTGTCGACGCGGTGCTGCGTCTGAAGGGCTCCGGCGATCTCAAATCGATACAGATTATTAAAAAGTCTGGTGGCACACTTGATGATTCGTTTCTCGACGATGGTTTTTTGCTGGACAAAAAGCCCGGCGTTCATCAGCCTAAGCGCATTGAAAATGCAAAGATTCTTATGGCAAACACAATGATGGACAACGATAAAATCAAATTGTTTGGCAGCCGCATCAAGGTTGACTCGTTCGACAAAGTTGCTCAGCTGGAATTTGCCGAAAAGGAAAAGATGATGCTGAAAGTGAACAAGATTTTGAGCCACAAATGCAATGTGTTCATCAATCAACAGCTGATCTACAACTATCCAGAACAACTCTTCGCCGATGCCGGTGTTATGGCCATCGAGCATGCTGATTTCGAAGGCATCGAGCGTTTGGCCCGCTGCACCGGTGGCGAAATTGCATCCACCTTTGAGAATCCTGTCAAGCTCGGCGAATGCGAACTCATTGAGCAGATTATGATTGGCGAGGACACTTTGTTGCGCTTCAGCGGTGTCAAGATGGGCGAAGCCTGTTCCATTGTCATTCGTGGCGCCACCCAGCAGATTCTCGACGAAGCTGAACGCTCACTGCACGATGCACTCTGCGTTCTGGCAGCCACCGTTAAGGATTCGCGCATTATTTATGGTGGCGGCTGTTCTGAGGCCCTTATGGCCAATGCCGTTTTCAAGACGGCATCCGAAACAGCCGGCAAGGAAGCTATTGCCATTGAAGCATTTGCACGAGCTCTACTCACGTTGCCCACAGCTATTGCCGACAATGCTGGCTACGATTCAGCTCAACTGATCCCCGAGCTGCGTGCTGGCCATGCCCAGGGCAAACATCATCTCGGTCTGGATATGACCAATGGCAAGGTGGTCGATGTTCGTGATTTGGGCATAACTGAATCCTTTGCCGTTAAGCGTCAGATTCTAATGTCTGCCGCCGAGGCTGCTGAAATGATTTTACGTGTCGATGATGTCATAACATGTGCACCACGTCAGCGTGCTGCCGAACACCAATAGTGGCAATTGCTAAACATACATACCTTACACAAATATTTTAAATAAACGATAAATATGCTTTGTTGTAGAACAGTTTATTTATCATCCAAACATATCGATTTCGAAATCCTTAAGCTATAAGTGCTTTAGGAACTTCTGTCTCGCACTCTTCAGCTAGCTTTATAAAATTGAATATATTTTTCAAACAATTAAGCAGTCTAAAACACTTTCCGAGCATATTTATTTCCACATACAAAAAGGCACTCAACCATCGCATGAGCTTACCTCACAACTGTTCCACGCTCTGCCTAATAGTACCTCTGAGTTCCTTTAACACGGCCTCAAGTTCGCGCTAATAATGTTAACGCCACTTTTGACCACTGTGTGTGTTGGCCGTGTTAGCTGGGTTGGCGTTATCATGACTTGACCGGGCCACGTTGAGTAGTCCAACAATGTTCGCCAAAAAAACCGCAAGGCCTGGCCGGCAGGTGCAAGTGGCCGTGTTTGTGTGGCAAAGATGAGGGAGGATGGTGTAAGTGGATTCGTGGCAACATTACAACATTTTGTGGTGCTTGCGGGCATTTGCATTTTGCATTTGGCATTCGGCATGGCACGGAATCTCACGGATATGTGTCTATAACAAAACAATTAGACGACGATGAAGCACGATGGAACAAGGAAAGCCCTCGACGATTTGACGCTGATTTATGAGTGGTGCAGGGCACGGTGGAGGGTGGTGTTGTAGAAACAAAAAAAAAAAAAAATCAACTCAAAGACAGGCACGTAGCAGCAGACCAAGGGGATTAATTCGAGGCAGAAGGCAAATAAAAGAATACCAAAAAAAAAAAAAGCAAGCCAAAGCCGAAAAGTGCTTTCAAAGTAAAAGAGAGGGAGATTTTTTTTTTTTGTCGGTAAGTTTGTGGAGGTTACTGCCATCCCCTCTTGGGGCATAGTAAAATGCTAGTGAAACAATTATGCAATTACTTAATTTGATAGCCCAAGTGTGTGCCATCTTCCACTCTCTCTCTCTCTTTCTCTCTCTCTCCTTCCCTTTAATCATGCTACTACGTATACGTAATGTTGGCCGCATTTTCCTTTTGAGTTTACTTTGCTTTGTGGCCTGTAATTGTTTTAACTGCCTTGTGCACGCGCTTTGCTCGTACCCTAACCATACGACCAGTACCAGTCCCATTGCCTTCGAGCAACTGCTTGGCATTACTGTTGTGCATGTTATAGTTTACGAGGGGGCAAGTGGCAGGTTTATGGTTACTGTTTGGTTGCATTTATGAATGCATTGCTGATATTTGCATTTGGCTTAGATTACTTTTTAGTTGGCTAAGCTAAGTGCTGATATTTTGTAAGAGAAAATGTAAACGAAATTGAAATTTTCTTTAAGAGAATAAGTTTTAAGGTAAAACCTCTTTTTGTGCCCGGAAACATAAAACCAAACTTACGTGAGATTTCCATTAGGAAAACAATGCAATAAGTGCTTGCCACATCTTCCAAATCTTCTACTTACATCTGGTCTTATTCCGTTTTGGGGTCCATAAGTCGCGCACAATAACTTCCGCGTCATAATTCACTTAAAAACCAAATACAAAAAGAAAGGGTTGCCAAAAAGCAAGAAAAATATGAATAAGTTGTTATTATCATGGCCAAAAATATGTCATACGCCATGTGTGTCGGTGTGTCTGTGAGAATTACACACTTGCGTTTCATGTTGCACGTTCCGGTCCGTCATCTGGTGCGCAAAATTTCAACAACAATCAACACCTCGACGCCTTGCCAAGCAAAAAAGGGCTGGTTAACGGGTAACGGGTAAAGGTAAAGTGCTTGAAATTGCTAGAAATCATGGCTAATATAAATCATCTTGGCAAAGCAGCTTTGCATGTTTAAGTGTCATACATAAGGCACAATATGAACGAAAGAGCGCGCATATGTGAGTGCCAACCCCACCCACCCACTCTTAAGTAGGTGTGGCATATAGCGAAGAGTGTGTGACATTGGGGCAAACAGAGTGTGGCAGTAAGACACAAACACTTGAAGCTCAACCCTTCTTTTGACTTTGGCAAATGTGTTGTGTGTGCCCCTAGCGCCTAAGACGCTCCACCCCCAACCAACCACTCGTCAGGCCTCACCTGGTCGCACCTTCAGACCCAGAGCTATACATATCTGTATGTATGTGTATGTATATGCATGAGTTTTGTTTGCTTTGACGCTCAAGTTGTGTTTATTTTTGTTTGGATTTACTAAAGCAATTTTCTTTGTTGATCCCTTGAAGAATTCAGGCGCTCAATACTCGTACAAAAAATGTGTGTGTAAATACACATTTGACATTTGCTATAAATACAAACATACATATATGTATTTATTTTTTGTGCAAATACATAGTTGCAACAGCTGGTGGCATTAGCCTTATAGCCTTAGTTTGCACCTCACCTCAATTGACGACTCTTTGCTTGCGGCTGATATTTGCAACAATTTTTACTAAACTCAAGACAAATAAAAGAGAGCAAAAAAAGAAACTCTAAAGATTGATTCAATTAAGCTCGGATGCTGTGGCACATGTGCATGTCCATGTGTGTGTGTGTGTGTGTGTGTTGATAGTTGGTATTTTTCTCAAAACCAACAATGTCAGCTGCATTTTGTATGGAATTTTCAATTAAAATTGCAACAAGCAATAAAAATATTCCATTTAAATTGTGGCTGTAACAAAAATGGCATATTTTATTTAAATATTCATAATATTTGGTATATGCTTTTGAATGTAAGAAGTTTTAAAGACTTTTAGCATTCCATAAAATAATTGACATTTTGGCATTATACATTATATGATATAAAGCAGAAATACAAACTCAATTTGCCAATTCCATATTCGTTATGACATTTTGCTTTGATGTGAATTAACAATGCGTAACTACAGTTAGAATTCATGGGACGTCTGTGACACCTTTGCTCTTTGCTTGCCACGCCATGCACACACACACACATATGTAGTTATGTAAGCTTGTGTTGCCAGGGCTCATATAAGAATTAAGCCATAATGCTTTCAAGTGCAAAAAACTTGACAAACGCAACATGACAAACATAAATAACCAAAACGAGAACGAACAAGAGCAATACCAACTACTCACATATGATTTTATGATGTGATGCAACAACAACACACTGAAAAAAAAAAAACACAATAGTAAAACTAACAACTCCGTCAAGTTGCCGTTGACATACGACAAGAGTCAAGCCAAAGCTGCAAAAAACCATACACACAGCTAACAACAAAACATATAGCTAGCAGCCCCTCAAACCCCTGAGTCCCTACTATATACATGTGGGCGTGGCAGCAGCAGGCGGTGCAAAAGAAATTGGAATGCCACAGAGAAAGAAACGACGACGACGACGGCGACGACATGACATGAGTGGAATGAGAGAAATATTTAAATGACATTTACTCACTCACTCAGAAGCTGCATAACAGCCTGCAGAGGGGGGGGACAGAAGGGGTATATGTATGTATATGCTTTGAGGAAACAGCTTAACTAAATTGCATAAAATTTATTTAAATGATAAGGGCGAGAGAAGGTTGATTCGTTCGAGCTAAGCTTTAAAACAATAACTATGCAATATGTGTGTGTTTGTGGCATTTTACCTAGCAGACAACACATGGCCTTAACCTCTCGTCTCCAACCCCTCCAGCACCTGCCCCTCTCTAAGCCAAAGCAACTAAAGCTAGACAGCATCAGTACAACACACAACCGCCGCCCCCCCCCCCAGTAAAAATATTCTACCAAAAAACAAAGCTTCTGCTGCTCCTAACAAACTGTCGTCAGTCAGCTTAAATTTATTGCTTCCTTATGTCGCTGTGTTATGCGTTATGAAAATAAATACCTTGCCACGCACACACACACCGACAGCAGTTAGCTCCTGTGTGTGTGTGTGTCTATCTTAAACTTGAACTTTTTTTGATGTTGTTGTTGTTGTTGTGTGCCCGCCCATCCATATATTTTATGTGTTTCTTCCTTTTTGAGAATATTATATATATGATTTTTCTTTTCGCGCAAAACTTTGAAGCATTTCAGGCTCTAAATTTTTTAACTTTTGGCAGTCCTTGAAGCACATTGAATCAATGGGGGAATACCCCAACTGTTTCACGGTTTGACCTCATTTTTTTTAATGGCGTTTGTTTTGAAGCGGGATTTCCGTTGTGCGGAAAGGGTTTTATGACTGCTTTTTATGAGCTTTTCCAAAAACAAAAACCAAAAAACACACTCAAATAACTTTTATATATATCATTCGTTGATATATCATTTATTTAAAAACTTTGCATTATGACAGGCTCGTGTCGGAGCGTGGCGGCGTATGCGTAATATATGCCAGCGACCTACTTTTGGCACATCCAAAAAATCTAAAATGCATTACGCAAACATCATTGAGAGCGAAAAAAGCGTTGCTGCTGCTGCTGCCGCTGCCAAAAACAAAAAGCTTTCTTATTTGGTCAATAAAGTGGAACACTTGAATAAATAAATCAAAAATCTACCTAAATGTAGAGATATTTTTTTATGTTGTTTAAATATTTAGAATATTATAATGGAAAAATTAAGTATTTATTTGTTTGGCAGCAGCTGCAAAACTTATTTATTTTTGCTCCAAAAAATCAAATAAATTATTTAAGTTTCTTCATTCATCTTAAAAGTCTTTATATTTTGTGTGTCCCAATAATGAGAGTGAATATCAAATACTCTTACTGTTTATGAACCCTAATTTTACTCGATACCGAAGGTAAAGAGTATATTGGGTTTGTGCAATGTACATCATGTTGTCTTTCCTTTTGTGAGAGGATAGCTACTGCCAAACCCCAAATATCTGCATCAAATATTTGGATGCCACGCCCACTCATACCACCCCAGCCCCCCTAAAACACCCATTTTGTACAAACTTTGAGCTAGAGCCACGAAATTTGGTAGGAAGATAGCTGGTAGCAACGCCATCTGCAACAGAAAATCTTTGAAACTGCTGCACCCCTGCCGCATCCGTACCCCTTTGCAATCGGGCCAATGAATCGCGTATACCGCAGTCGGTTGCGTCCGACTGCAATGTTGCCACTTGTTTTGATTTTGCGTCTTATCACAAATTGCCGAATCAAGCAATGAACTCAAAGCATTTAAATAATCATTTACAGTCGAACTTCCATATGTCGAACTGCCGTTGAACAAAATTTTCTATTCAAAGAATTCATTTCATTTCCAGAAGCCTCCAATTTAGATCAAGCACTGTACATGTATGTGTATTATTTTGCGTGCAACAAAGAGAAACAAGGCAAAATTATGATTAACAAAATAAATAAATAAATAATTCCAATGTTATATAAACTTTTGGTAGGTTTGTCAATATATAAATAAAATTTGCAATTAAAATAAAAATATTTCTAGCAATTTCAATATCGTTTTTATTTTCCACAAGTCGAGAATATTGTCTTCAAGTCTTACAGTTTTCAAGTTTTTTGTTTTATATAGTTTTTGTGTGTTATTTTATGTTTCCCTTGGTCGTATCATCATTAGAACTGATTTCAAAATATGAAAAGGAGACCACCAATACATGCCATAATTTTCATAAGCACCATTCAAGTTACTGCCAAAAAAAAAAGAAAAATAAATTTATAATAAAATACATTTATCAAAATACTGTAAAAAATAAAGTTTTCTTTAAAAAAACAAAAACACACCTATCACCACAGTCTTCGTACCACCAAGCGCCATGCTCGAGATCAGCACAGTTGCCGTCATCATTATTATCGTTATCACGATCGAATGTGGTAAACTTTTGACCTTCATTCAAAGTAAATACATCGTAGATATCAGCGTCGTATTTGCCCAGTTTCTGTACAGGATAGCCTTCCGTCTCAGAACCGATTTTTATATCATCATATTTGGCATAAAATGAGTCACCATTAATGTCCTCCATATGGATATAGAGTTCGTGTGGTTTGGCATTTGTCATTGCATGCAACTTCTCCAAACCGATGAAGAATTCGCCAGTTAAATCTCCAAATCCTGTTTTATATTCCTCCCAGCCGCGATAGAAGTCAACGCTACCATTGATTCGACGCTGTATAACGGTCCAGCCGGGTCCAGCTGACAATTCGCTGTTACACAACACTTGAAAGGGTTCCGTAAACCCCTCAACTTTAATCACATGCACATTATTAGAGTCGCCAAATGACACACAACTGGAAGGAACGCTCTCTGCAATTGAAGTATCCGATGCTGCAATTGTTGAGGTCTGATTTGTAGCTTCTTGATTTGATTTATTTAGTTCGAGTTTCATTCGAGAGTATTCTTCGGGTTTATTCAGTACATGTGCTTCTTTTGAGGTTAAGTTTACGCTTATTTCGATGAGAGTTTTATTGAGAGCAAACAAAACTTGGTTTTGACTTTCGAGCTTCTCTTTAAGTTCGTTGATTTTAATCAGCAGTTCAGTGTTATCTTTGGTTCCTTGGTAATCCTGCGATAGATTGTTTTCTATAGCCAAAGAGTTTTGCAAACTCAAAAGCAATAAAATTGTTAGCAAAAAAATATAATTTTGCATATTTTTTAATTAAATTTCCCGCACGTATTTCTTGCTTCGTTCGTTGTTTATTTCAAAACTAAACTGAAGATTTTAGATGAATATCAATTTATATAAAATATTTGCATTTAGCTGAAAAACACGCACTATAAGCGTGAATTTATTTTAAGTTTTGCGTCTTATCACAAATTGCCGAATCTAGCAATGAACTCAACCTATTTAAATAATCATTTACAGTCGAACTTCCATATGTCGAACTGCCGTTTCAAGAACACTGCAATTTGTTTCAAGCAATAAGTTTTTTCTTCTCCCCTCGAGATACGTTAAATGAAAGTTCGACTGTAGGTATGTGTTACCTAAAATTTATTTTTCAATGAACTAACACTTGAGGTCTTAGAATTAGAATTGATAAGTACATTAAATATGACTCGAAGATTATTTCTTAATTTTGTATGTATTAGTGTCAAGTCTAGTTCATATGATTGTTTCCTCAACGCTTCATCCTGCTAGCCAGCCAGCCGCTGCAATTATATATATATTTATATATAAATTTATAGGATTTTATACTCGTTACCGAAAGTAAAGAGTATATTGGTTTTGTGCAATGTCCGTCATGGTGTCTGTCCGTCCGTCTGTCCGTCCGTCCGTCTGTCCGTCTGTCCTTCCGACCGTCTGTATGTTCCCAACTTTTTTCCACACCCTTCAAGTTAAAGACTTCAAACTTATCAATTCTCTTTATCTACGGGATAGTAAATCAAAGTGTCAAGATGGGGATTCTACGATAAATGGGGGGCTGGGCAAAATCGATATATTCGATAACTCAAAATCTATAAATCCACCTATTTCGCACATTCTTGCAGCTAGAACTATTAAAATTTGCATGGAAAGTTTGGATGCCACGCCCACGAATACTGCCTAAGCCGCCTCAACGCTTCGTTAAAAACGGGAATGCGTGTATCTTTCAGAGTTGTTGAGCTAATGTCACCAATATTGGTATGAAGAAAAAAAGATAAGGACCAAAGATCTGCAAAAATTTGGCTGCCACACCCAGCCATACCCCCTTCCACAACCTTTTACAAACTTTGAGCTAGAGTCACCAAATTTGAAAGGAAGACAGCTAGTTGCATCCCCATTTGCATCAGACATTCTTTTAGGCAGCGTACACCCTTGCCGCATCCGTAAACCTTTGCAATCAGGCCTCTTTTAAACGGTTTCGAGTATACCGCTGTCGGTTGCGTCTGACTGCAACGTTTCCACATATTTTATTTATAATTTATTTATGATTTGTTTTAAAAGTCAAGTTTGATTAGTAAAAGCAAATTGAACTTCTAACTAAAACCCAATTATTTGTTTATTTTTGTTTCTTAATTGAATGCCAAGTTTAATTAGCAAAAATATATATCGAGCAATTGTTATCGCCATTTATAACTCATTTTGTTTATTGCAGTTTCGTTCTTTCAAAAAACAATTTGCATTTGCCGCAACAAAAATTAGCAACGCTTGTTTTCAAATCGTTTTCACATTTGATTCGATATTATTCTCTTGCTCTCTCATCTCTTTGTCCATTAATTATGTAAAGTTGTTGCACAAATAAAATGAAAATCGACCGAAACATATGACAACAAATTGCCAACGGTCTGCCCCTATTCCTGTTCCTGTCCCTGTCTCTCTCTTTTTATCTATGTTATGCTGCTGCCAATATTGAATTTGAAATTAAACCGCCTGCCCCCAAAAACGGACAATTGAGCGCCTGCCTGGCAACAGTTGTGCCAAATTGGCTAGCATCAGTGTGCCCCCTCCTGCATGGATTTAGATGCCCTTGCCCCACGCGTTGAAATCTGCATGTGTTAATTACTGATAGCTCTCGGTCTGGGCCTCTCTCTCTCTTTCTATCGTAGTATCTATTTGGTCAAGGGGTCGTTAAGGCAAAAAAGAAAAAAATTGTCAACATGGCGGCTCTTATGGTTGGTTGGTTGCTGTTGTTGTTGCTGTTGTTGTTGGCGATGGAGAGTAAAGCTGCCAGCGCAAGCTGCTTCACGGTGTTGATTTATAAACCCATCGGACACTAGCAGAAGGGAGGCCGTGGCACGTTGCAAGCACGTTGAGCTCCCCCTTTGAATTTGCATTTACCTATAGTCAAAAACAAATAAACGACTAATCGTTGACAGGGGAAGAGGGGTGGGAGAGGGGGTTGCGACTTCCCTCCCTCAAGCAGACAACAACAAATTATGTGACGTAACAGCTGCCGCAATGTGGCATGGAGTTGACATGGCCAAAAACTGATGCCCGGCCATAAACAAATAGAACTCCGTTTGGTTGCCAAAATTGATTTTTTGCGCCTAATCAAAAACGAATTAATTTCCGAGTTGCATGTGACAAACGGCTTTTGTAGCGAGGGGGGTGACAGCGTCGACATTTATTTTGATTTTCGGTCAACTATTCCCCCTCCCCCCCTATCAAATTTGACCCCAACCTGCCTCTCACTCTCTTTTCGATATGCTATCTAAGCCTAACCCGAATTGATTAAATTGGCATGAAATGAAATTTATGTTGCCTGCTCATTTTGCCCTTTTTGCGGTGGTTGTTGCAAGGTGTTTTTTCTTTTTGTGAGGGGAGGGGGTGGGGGGTTGAAAGGAAGTGGCCAGCAAATGGATGGGATGCTGGCCTCAATGTGGGGTTGGCTTTAGCCAACGTTCGCTTAAAGCTTTAGCAAATTATTGCGTTGACTATTCTTCGATTTTTTGTTGCTCTTGTTGCAAGGTGCGGCACTTAAAGCTGTTGTGGTGTTGTTGTTGCGTGACAGGCTTTAAGAATTAGTTGTGCAGTTAAGGGATGCTCAGTGCATGACGTCATACAATTTGTAATTATCAATGGAGTTTTTGTGGCTAGACTTCCGTAAGTCCAGACGAATTGATGTTCAAAACTTTTGCAAGTTGAATGAACGAATGATTTTGCGTGAAACATTTGAAGCGATTGAGTCGATTGTGGGTAAGGAAGTTAAAGAGAACAGTGAAAATCAACAACAGTCAACTAGTTTTGGAAGCAAAATAGCTGCACCAAAAGCAGGAAACTCGATTTTTGTTTGACATAACATTTAAAATGTTAGTTTTGAATTCAACTAAACACAGATTCAAATTTCACTTCTAAAAGAAACCAATTTTAAGAAAAAGTATTATTATAATCGACCCCAAACCATAAATAAAAACATGAAAACTTAACATTTGCCATGATTTTTAACAAATTTTCCAATCAACTTTTAGTTAAGCAAACATCTCGCAGTATTTCTATTCAATATAACTCAAGAGCAGAGATCAATTTCAATTTGTTTTACATTTCTAATTTCATTTAGCATTTTATAAAGCTACAAAATATTGTTTGCAGGCTTGTTAATAAGAATGTAGAAAAATGTGCCACTGCGGTTATTTTATTGATTTTTTGCTTGGCCCTTTTTTTTTACTTTTGGGCTGCTACAAGGATGGCCCAAAGTTGAGTTGAGTTGAGTTTGATGGGCGAGCGGCATTTTGTAGCGTGCAATTCAATTTCATTAACGCGCATTGAGCGCACTAAAATCAATAGTAATTAATATGAGTACTTGAACACACACCGACCAACACACACACACACACACGCGCGCTTCTTCATGCTTTTTACCAACATTCCAATAATCCGTTTTCGTCCCTTCAACTACCCCGCAGAGCATACAACACAACAGCCAACCACAAATCAAAAATCAAATATTAAGCGAGCTAAATGTTTGTTAGAGTACGTGGAGGAAAGTGGTTCGAGAGGTATGCAGCAAGTTCATATGTGATTGTGTCTGTCTGTGTGTGTGTGTGTGTGTAAAATAAATACGTTTTAGCCATGAAAATCCCTTTTAATTGCCACGCAACGGCCAAAGGATTTGCACACAAACATAGACATTGAGAGAGAGACAAGTGAGATAGACGACAGAGGGCTAAGTGGAGAGGGTGAAAAAAGGGAGACAGGCAACTTTTCGGCTGGCCTACGTGCAGCAGCAGCAGTATGTGTTTGTGTGTGTGTCGACCCAGTGGAGCGTTCGTTGGCCGTTCGTTGCCACAGCCAAGTGGGATTTAGTGCAAATTGCAAAGTGTAACTTGTTTTTACGAAAAAGCACTTTAGCGCATTAGAAGGCCAACACTGGGGAAAACCCGAGGCCGGGTTCAAAATGCAGGTATGGGGGTGTGAGATGTAAAGGTGGTTACCAAATCTATGGCCTGGACAGTTGTCGATGATTAGAAACGAACATAAAAGCTGCCCCCAAAGCGCCAACCCAACGGTGCGTGAGACAGCAGCTTGTGTGTGTGTTTGTGAGAAGTTGTTGCATGTCCGCTACATGACTGGCAACATGCAACAACAACAACAGTAGTAGTATGCAGTATGCAATGTTTTAGCTGCATGCTTCCATTCAACAAAACATACATCTATCTTGTATCTATAGATACTTAAATCCTAGCTGTGTGTATGAAAGTGTTGATAGGCTTTGGCGTTTAGGCAACAGTTACAATCATTAAACAAACAGCATTAATTACATCAAAGATTTTCAATGCATTATGATTGCATTAAGTAATTAAAGAGAGAGGGAGAAAGAGAGGGAGGAAGAAAAGAGATGAACGGTTTACAGCTCAGATCAAGTTTGTTTCAGTTTATGTGTGGAAATAGTTATTAGCCAATTAAGGATTTCAAGCAGCTTGCAACTAAAATATCTTCTAGTTAGATTTACGAATATTCAAAAGTATTTAATCATACGTTAAGTTACTGATAGATGAGAGAAATTGGTTGAAAGATGGTTAATATTTGATGTCAAAGGTTGAAATCCTTAAAAAATGTTCTTTTCTCTTAACTACAAAATCATTTTGATAAAAATTCCACTATTTAAAATTACTTTTTAAGCGTTTGCTTGGTATTTTTATGTTTTATATGCAAAATATTTCGTAGGTTTCAGCAACATAGAATTTTGTGTCTTAATTCTTTAAGCAATTCTTAAGCCCCACTTCTAAACTTTTACCTCATTAGTCATGACAATTGACATTAGCTACTGTACAAAAATTATAATGATATCCCAAACTTCAACTCTCTCTCACTCTCTCTCTCTCGCTCTCTTTGAATAGACTGTCAATTTACTTGCGATGGGAAAATGATTGAAATGAAAATAAATTGAAGACAATGGCATGCAAAATGCATTTTCAATTAATTTTCATTCTTTATGACAACACATATTCATATCCTTTTTGCACACACACACACATACATACACTGGCTTGCAGATTATGCCGTTATGATTTAAGGTGTCATAACGGTCCATTGTCATATAAGTGGCGCACAGCATTTTAACCATTAAATGCTTGGCAACCAATATGCATATATTTATTTGTTTATTATTTATTTTATTTTATTTCATGTTCTTTTTTTTCAACATTTTTAATCAATATACGGCAGATAGGCAAATATATTTGATATTTGACTTGATTTTTTATGCGCAGCGTTGAGTTTATTGATTTTATCAATTGAATTCCAATTTTTTGTGTGTTTTTTTCAGCCATTGTATACTGGATCTAGAGATGGACACGTGAAACAGCAATGGGGTATGTATTAATAATTAATTTATTAGTTTAAGTTCAAAAATGGGTTTAAAATATTTAAAATTTGATTTCTATTCAGTTTTCTTACTTACCAAAACTTCTATGACTTAAGATTTGTTATAACACGAAAATTGCTAAAGCACTGACGGCTATCGAGTCTTCCGTTTGTGGTGTGAAACGCCTGCTATTATATAATATGGTGTGTCGTAAAGCATATTTTCAAATTGACAACTCGATGAGCAGGGCAAAAGAAAGAAAGAAAGAAAAAAATTATAACCACTGTGATTTGTGTTTGCGTTTGGGCCGGAAGCTGAAAAGCGTTGCGGAAATCACACCATGAATTTAATGAAAAACGCCAAATATCGTGAGGGTCCTGTGTCCGCTTTCTGTCAGCCTTTTCTGCCTCGTTGGTTGCTTGCTTGTTAGCTCCTTCGCTCTCTCTCACTCTTTCTGTTTCTCGGCCATAATTGTTTGCAAAAAGTTTATGCACGTAGCGATAGCGTACATCAAAAATGGTGCAGCTTCTCAAGCACTCCCGCTACGCTTTTATTTTTTTTTTAAGTAAAGGCAGCACCGAAATCGCCATTCGCCTAAACTTCAGACATAAAACGCCAAATTGCACCATTAAGAAATTCGTTGCGCATCACTGAGCATTTAAAATGGATTGGGCAGCGGTTAGGGGGGAGCGGAAAAACTGGCAGGGTCCAGGGTCCAAAACATAAATAATAGTTATAAATACCTAGTGGTAGTAAACTTTGTCATTGAACCCCGTCGAGGTCCAAAATATACTTAGCGCAAACAACAGGAGATCTTAATAGTTAAGAGGTGCTTCACGTTGAGATACCCTATAATCAAGCTAAGAGTACTGAAAAAGGTCTTATAAAGAAATTAAATTTAAAAAGTGTGTTTGTGTTGCCCCTTTACCAATACTTATTCCATATCAATACTTTTTCCCAGCTGTTGTTATACTAGTACATTACGGTCAGTTTGTGAGGGGGAAAGTCCGAAACCAAGTCAAGTCAAGTCTATGGATGAAATCAGTGAACGTCAGCAGAAAAGTTGCCAGAAAAATGCGCACTTTGTTGCTTCCTGTGTAGGTTGCTGTCGCTGCTGTTGCTGCTTTGGTAATCACTTGAATATTACGTAGCGGAAATCGAAAAGTACGCTGCAAAATATTTCAGCGCTATCTCTTTCCAAGTATGAAGAAGAAGCAGCAGTGGCAGTGGCAGTGGCAAAAGGCAGACGAAGATGTCGCCACAGCTTATGACAATAATGAAAGCGTTTTGAATGTTCGCCAGTCGCCATCAATTTGCAGCTTTTGGCACGCCGCACTGCTGATGCAAGATGATAGAAATATTCGAAGGGGGCAGTTGCGGGAGCAGTTTTGTTCGTGCAAATGGCCGACGGAAGTGGCAGTCAGTATTGCTGCTGCAAATAAAAATGGCGGCGCCTTGCTGCTGGCCGAGCTGAGCGCATTTTGGTCATTTTTGCGGCGCCATTGAACAATTTTGGTTTGTGTTTTGCAAAGTTGTCGCAGGTTGCTCATAACGATGATGATGATATCGGTGCGCTCGTTGGTGCTCAATGTTGGTGGTGGTGATGGCAACCCTAATTTTGTGCTTGGCTGCAACTCTGTGGCGCCACATTGGGCCGCCATCGTCGCCATCATCTTGTTTATGGCGTATAACTAATATGCTGTAAAATAAGTGAGAATCTAGAGTTTCGGTTTAAAAACACATTTGCCATCATCTTTGCAGTGCTTGTCGTTGTGGTGGCCAAATGACTAGAAAAACTTCTCCAATGAATGCAGTGATAATTTTTTGATATGGCAGAAAGAGTAAAAATAATGTGAATGCACAGGCAAACTGAATGACTCTACACGCAAGCTGCTTAATGGCATGAAAGCAAAACAAAGCAAAAGTATATTGAAGGTTATAATACGAAAATGAATTATAGATAACAATTATCAAGTAAGTGGGTGCCTCAATAAACTTTGAAAATATGCTTTGATGCGCATCAAAATAAGAGAGAAACTTTTAAGTAACAAGCGCCTTAGAAAAAGCTAGCTTTAACACGAAATAAAGTCTTGACTAAGAGAGTGATGTCAAGGCTAAGCAAAAAGTGATGATAAGGAAATCAAAATAAATTAAGTCAAATACAAATACAATACATAGAACATAAGTTTAAAAATAGTTTCTGAGCTTTTAACCTCATTGAAAGATTAGCTTGAAAGCTAACAGAAACAAAGATTCGCTCAGTGTTTCATTCCGAGTTCTACTTAAAAACATGCATTACTTATGTATGCACGATTCCCAAGTGTTTCGTGCAACCCTTTTCATATGGAATACAAAATACTTGCCATAACTTGCAACATAACAACAAACTCTAGTTCTAGCACAATTGCATTTTGTATTCTAGCGAAATGTTTGGTAGCAAATTTTCGCAGCGTGTTTTCATTCCATCTGTCTGGTTGTCCGAATGGTTGGTTCAGCTCGAGTCCTTGACAACAAAGGACATTCATTGAAAAACGCAAACAATTGTAATGACAAAACCAAACTAACCACACGAAACCCAGAGAATGCAGCCACAGATAGAGAGAAACGCATGAATTACATAGATACGACATTGTGTGTGTAAGTGTGTGTGTGTGTTGAGATCGGCGGTATAGATGCTTAGAGATGGATGGGCGCTTGGCTGGACGCAACGAGTTCTTGTTTTTTTTCTTTTTTTTTTATAGTACAATAGCGACGAGTGCAGAGTGATAAAATATAAAAATCTGCTAAAATCATTCATGAGGGATTTCGAACAAAAATGCCACAGAAAACTGACAAAACTGGCAGAAGGGGCTGACCGTTAGTTGTTGGGTTGGAAAGAGTATAGAGGAATGCCATATATATATAGATAGATAGTGAGTGATTGAGGAAGGGATAGTGAGGCAGGCAGGCAGGCAACATGTTGACAAAAATTGCACACACAAAATTCTAAGAGATTTGAAGGTTTTTTGTTAGCGGACAATGGTCACACACACGCAAACACACACAAACATAAGTTTGGTGTGTGACGCCCCATGGCTGGGCGTTTAAATAAAAATCTGATTAATTTCTTTTATGTGCTCTCCGGGTTTTTGTGTCATTGTGTGGCCAAGAGAACCAGAACCCAAATAAAATCAGTGCCCAAGAGTCAGGGTAGAAAGGTGGCAGGAAGCAAGGATAAAATGGGCAGTGACATGTTTTTGTGCGGGGCACATGACATGTGGCATATGAGGCACACACACACACACACACATGCACAGCTGCATGTCAAAGGTTGCCGGAAACATTGTCGCAGCCGAGCAGCTTGTACATATGTTTGTTATGCCCCCATGTTGCAAAATATAAATGCGACGCAATCTTAAGGTTAAATCCATTGATGTGATTTAAAATACAAAATAAACTAAGGAAGTATGTGAAATTGTGCGTGTTTTCTTTCTTTTTTTTTCAAAATAATATTAAGATATTTATCAAAGTGGTTTAAAGTAGGGTCATTACTTTCACAAATCAATTCCCTTTTGTTCCTTAGCTTAAATAGTCTTGAGAAACTTTTTTGTTTACTGCCCTGCCCCATTATCATATAATAAATCGAACTATTACCGAACAAAAACTTTTATTTTTATGACCTTTAAAGAGCTGCAGCTTTATGGTTGAAATAATCAGTTCAACTTTGTGCGCTGGGGATTTTGTTTTGTTTTCGAATGTGTAGTTAACTGGCAGATAACTAAAAGCTGGTCACACCTTAGTTTGGGCCCATTGACAGCTTGATTTCCATACGCAATCAGTTATCGGCATTAAAAAAAGTTCACACCTAACTAAATTAGACATGAACCCAACCTAACTCCAAACCGAAACCCAAAACCCAATGCAAGACCGAAACTAAACAAAAGAGCTGAACAAAACAGCTTCTATGAGCTCCATTTATTCTAGCAGCTTAGTGAAATTTTAATATCAAATAAGGGTAGGAGAGGAGAGCATCTTTTCAACTTTGACTTAATCGGCATTATGCTTTCCTGCCGTTAGCATTATGATGGTAAGAATGTCTTCTAATGACTCATAAGATTAAAAAGAAATTTTCTTGTTATGCGGCGCAAACGATTTTTGTTCCACCGTTAATTTTCATACAAAGTATTATAATATTGGGAAAAAATAAGTAGCAGAAGCGAGGAAGGGAGCAGAAAAGCAAACGCAAACAGTATAGGAAAATTTTTACCAAAGCAACCAAATAAACATAAATTTGATGTACAAAATTAGGTCATTATTGGCAGCTCTGTTCGTTGGGTTTCGTTTGCTTCGATTAGTTCTTTCGGGGGGTTTTTTTTTTTTTTTGTTCATTGTCGTCTTTGGGCGCGTAAAATTACGCCAAACAAATTCATAATTTTCGTTGTGTTTCTTTTTATGATTAGCACGCCCCAACCGAAAAATTGAAAGAACCCTTGGGAGAATGGGGAGCCCAACACACAATTTGCGCCCATTTATGTTCATTTGCGTGGGAAGAAGGGAGATAGGAAGGCGCAAGGCGTGAGGGTGGCTCTTAATTATTAGCCGGGCTTTTTTATGGCCTAACACAGTGGGCGGGAATCGTGTACGTGGACACATAACTTTCAAGGCAGGCAGACAGACAGACAGACAGATAGTAAGAGAGGGACACAGACAATTTCTGTGGTTTCCAATTCAACGCACTCTCAATTAGAGCGTCCAATAAATAGTCTGACGGAGGGCGACACTTGTGCGACACTTGGCAAAAGTTGCTTTGTGGAATGGCGGACAACTAATAGAACTTGCCTTGGTATGGTTCTGTTTTGGCTCTGGGTGACATTTCTGCTAGGTTGGGGTAGGGTGTAAAGGGAGCTTGTTTGCCATGTGGCATGTATCGCACATTAAACTAATTAACAATTAAACTGCCAGGCCTGCTCCAAGACAAATAGAGAGAACATAACAAGTAGAAAACAGAACTACATTGTCGAACAATATGCGTTTGGCCCATTAAAAAAAAAAAAAAAAAAAAATGCCTAATGAATTAATAATAAAATATCTTTTTAATGTGTCTGTCTCTGTGTAATGGCCTTTTAAATGATGACTGCCTTCATTTTAAATGAAAGAATCAACGGACCACACCAATCTACATAATGTCAAACAACAAGCAATTTATGGTGATGGAAATTTAGGAAATTTGAGGCAATCTGCAGCTGAAAACTTGATGTAACCAGGAGTAGAAGAAAGCTTTTCTATTCCTTCTGTTAACCTTTCCACTGTTTGTCATTCACGGATTCAGTACCAAAGTCCGACAGCCGTTGCATTTATATGTCTTCCAACTCAAAGTTGTGTAATTAGTTTTATCAGTAGAAAAGAACAAAAAAAGTATGATCCTTGGCAACGTCGCGTCGTTACTTTTACCCGGCGAAAATCCGATTAATGGATGCTAGGGGAACGAGCTCGCCGCCTGAAATTGGCATTATTGTCTTATTGCGAATTGAAGGCTAGCCCAAAAGTGAGAGTGAGAGTGGAATGAAGTAGGATTTTTGGATGTGTACAAACCTTTCATTGTCTTTTCATTTGAAAATGGGCTAAAGCTAAAGCCCATTGCTGTCCATAATCAACGCAAATCCTTGGCTAATGCCAGTTTTGTGTCACACACACACACACACACAGCAGGCATGCTGGTTGGTTGGAGGTTAGAAGCGTTGGTGTTGGGGGCATGGTTAGCAGCAGCAGCAGCAGGTAAGGTTGACCGGCGGATATATTGCCATTGTCATAGCTCTATGGAGCGCTTTCACCTTCTATAGACTCTTGCTTTTGCTGCTCTTGCTGTTGCTGCTGTTGATGTTCTAGATGGCTAGGATATTGTGGTCCTGGCTGGCCCGCATCGACAGAGCGACAGAGTCCTTTGCCTTTTGCCTGATTTCGACGGCTTAATGTTATTTGTATGCCCGTTGTCCTTTTTAGTTTTGCCAGTTGTTGTTTCTAGGACTATACAGAATACACAACAACAACAGTAACAACAACAAAAGAAAAGAAAAGAAGAACAGAAAAATAAAAGAAGAGTAGTTGTTGGTCTTCACTTTGCTTTTGTGGTCGTTGTTGCGATGCCTTCTTCTTCATCATGCCCCGAAAAGCAGCTGAGTGTTGTTGTCCTGCCTCGTTTGGAAAAGGCGGGCACACACATATGTGTGGATGCGACTCAATCTGGTTGTTGTTGCTGCTCTTCTTGTTGTTGCAGCATGTCTGCGGTTGTCTTTTGGCTGCCTCCTTTTCTTTTTTTTTCCTTCTTGCTTTCAGTGCCTCTTGCGCTTGTTTGTTTGTTTGTTTGTTTGGTGAGCATGTCAACTGCTTTTCTTCTCTGTCTCTCTGTCTGTGTATGTGTGTGCTATTTTTTATTTTTCTTCTTTTTTTAATACTGTCCTGTGTTATCCTGTGTTGTGTCCTGTGTTCAAATTTAATTGCTGTGGGAACTGCACATATGAGCCACTCAGAGACTCAGACGACAATCAGACGCGCGGCCCGATTGGATTTTCAATCAAAATGGTCAGCCTAGTTGATCCCCCAGTTAAAAACGATTGCCCTAACCCTCCCCCCTCTCATCACAATCACAATGCCTTAAACCAAACCAATTTCACCCCATGCCTTCAGTTGTATTGTAAGTTTTATTTTTATGATTTTTGTTAACAAAATATTATCCAACTTTTTAATGGCACCCCTGCTGACAGCATAAATGGCTTCATATTTCTTAAGGCGCTACAAACCACCCACAAACAAATAAAGGACACCCAACAAACAACCGCAAGGACATGGAAATGCACTTGCCCAACTCAAAAGTGTTGATATCCTAAATGAATATCCTGCACATTACCGTCTACCGTAGTTTTCTGTTGAGCTAAAGTGTTTTCCACTTTAGACTTGCCAACAAATAAATATTTAAATTACTTTTGAGGCAAGTAAAGCTCTCGAGTGTCTAGAAATGTCCATCTAAATATATGAAGCCAACGATTCTTGATTAAAACTGAGCTGCAATAGCATTATAATTAAACTTTTTTATAGATAATATTTTTAGTTTATTATTTGGTTTCATTTAGTGTCATGGAACTTATGTCATTAGGTAATGCGGCGACTGTTTTTAGTTTATATTTTTGGGGTCGCATAAAAGCCAGCAAAGAGCCGCCATTCACATCCAAATGCACATCCGCAGCGTAGTGTCCTCGAAAAGCATCCTGCATATTTGCGACGTGTATTAATGTCGATAAAAAGTTGTTGCAAACTGTTGCGAAAAAGAGGCGGCTTGCTGTTTGCTACATGCTACATGCTGCTGCATGCTGTAAAAACGGGCGACATCATTATGCGGCAAACACTTAATTGTCGCTCATATCTAGTACGCTTCAGATATGGGAAAATGGCAAACGGTTGAAGTAGAACTTGCAAGCATTTTCAACTGCTAACGTTTTGTGTGTGTTTTTGTGTTTGTTCGACTTTTGCTTGTTGGGCATTTTCCATTTTTGGAAATTGGCAAAAAGCGCGTCGAATCGGGTTGCACACAATGTTGCAATTGTCAGCCAACTGTTTTTGGCTTTGGTGGTTCACAAATGTGGTGATAGTAGTGGGTGGGTGGTTGGGTTGGGGGAATGGCTAGGTCGTATTCCAACTGTCGTCTGCCACAACTATCATTATCAGCAATAATCAGTGTGTTGTTGTTGTTGTCGTTGTATTGTGGCGGCATCCAAAAACGCAAAATGTTGCGTAATGTATGCAACAACACACACAAACACACACACGAACACATAACTGTGGTGCAAGTAGTTCAGTGCCAGATTGTAGTTCCAAGTAGTTCCCAGCTACTAACTCCATGCAGATGAGTTATATGCAAAAATTAGCATTGTATTCCATTTGAATTTTGTCTGAGAGAGCAGCTATTAAATCCCAACTGAAATTAAGATAAAGAAGAATTTATAAAGAGAGCTTATAGAGTCTTTTTTGGAATACTTAAAAATCAAATGTATTTACTATTCTGTGTCTTAATAATGTTCTTGTTTCTATCTCTTCACTCCTTTGCCATTTTCTCTATACAATTTTACTTCTAACTCGCAGTGTAATTAAGTTATGTAGCGTTAAAGTTTAGTTTTGGGTTGATGCAAAATACAAATTCACAAAACTCTATTATTCTCCGTTGTTGTTGCTTCGTCCTCAGTTCACTTACTTAATGTCTATCTAAGTCGAGACAATATTCGCTCCACAGTTGAGCTGTTTCTTGTTTTGTCTGCCTAATCTGCTCATAAGCCCTTTACAACATAGATAGAAACAGAGAGAGGGAGAGTTGGCTAATAAATAGAAACCCTTTTCGGTCTCTATTGGACAAAATGCAGAACTGAAATGAGTATACAATAACTTAAATCAAGAATAAAATACTTGAAATGAGTTTAAAAATACTTAAATCAAGTACAAACGTTCTTGAATTAAGAATAAGAGAACTTGAATCAAGTATTATTCCAGAAATACTGAAATTCAGTACGAAATTCTTGATTCAAGTACGAGTTGCGGGTTCAAATCCCACCAGCGGCTTTTTATACATTTTTTTTCATGTTTTTGTCTGTTGAGAAAATATTTTATGTACATATGTACATACATACATGATTTCTTGTTTGCTTTGTTTCGTTTATGTTATATATGGATGATGTTATATATGTATGTACATATGTATATGCACATGCATAGATGTTTTTGTTGAAAACAAGAATTGCGCTGTTAGTTTAGAAAATATGTACCGCTTTTATTTTTGTTTTGTTTTCTTCATTGAATTTGTGTTTGTTGTAACTTAAGATTACCCGATACCAAAAACCAAGTACACTCATTACGTGTTTGACACTTTTTTGTGGGTCTATTTAATTATGTAGGTCGTTCTCTTGATGCACTAAACCCCCCTTTTACATTACCTTTGTACATACATACATACATACAATGTATGTACTCATGTAAGTGCCAGCGACCAAGTTTGGCACTGATTTTGGGTGGTCGCTAGTATAAATTAAATTATACATAAATAAGAAAAACCTTGCAAGGTATACATATGTAGTATATCTATTTCATCAAGTTTTGTGACGAATATTATATTTTATGTACAATAGTGGAAAAAAGTAATTTGACATTAGAAAAACGCATATTTTGTACATGTGTTAACTACATACATACATATGTATGTACATACATATGTATGAACAGAATTTATTTATGAGCAATAAGGCCCAAGTATAACCTTTTTTGCATTCCGTTTTTCTATATTAGCTCTTTTGCGCAATCAAGAGATGGGCACGTGCCACGCAGTTCGTGCAATAGCACTGCTTGTGCAGGCTTGGCTTTCTATACAACTGCATTCAGTACGGGCTCGTGAGTGTCGGGTCGAAAATATTTTGCACGTTCCATCTCTAGTCTAGAATTTGTATGAAATGTGACGCGGCGCTTCTAACGGTAAATCTTTACGTCGTGCCACGACGGTCGTGGTGGTCGAACACAGCATGGAATGCGATTTGATCATTTTCAGCTAAGAGTTAAAGCAAGCCTGACGATGTCGGAGTGTAATGAATATTCAGTGCGTGAAGAAAACGAATTAGAGAACTTATTAAAAGAGTTCGAGCTGCCGGACGTTGTGCCATACTTGCAAGGTAAGTTTAAGAAAGTGCAATAAATTTAAGATAAAAGTGAAAAAAATTATAAGTGGAAAAAAATATATGTGTTTCTATATGCTTTGCGCTGTATGTACTATAAATTTATGAATGCATGTACAAACATGATTGTAATTGTTTTCATACCGTCGCTTACGCTATACACAATGTACATACATATGTATGTACATACGCGCCGGCGCTACTACCTTATTTAAACAAAACATAAACTCATACACAACAATATATACATAAATATAAATAATACTAAATTATTATGAATGCATGTACATACATATAAAGGGTTATGTTTTGTTTAAAAAAAATTTTGTTCAAAATATGATCATACATACATACATATGTAAAATGAGTGCAAAAATTTGCGTGTATATGCGTATGCATGTGTCAGAGATGGTTGCGGAATACATACATACGCGTATATAACTGCGCACTTCGCTTGTGAGTACCCTGCAGTTTCGTTCGGCCTGAAAAAGACCTGAATCAGGGGTGAATAGCCCATTACTGTTCATGAATTTCTAGCTCCAAGACGTTCTTTTCATTCATGAGTTTGTACACGGGCTTGCATCATCAATTATTAGCGATTGAAAACTGCTGGGCTATTATGCTACTTTCGTCATACACATGCATCTAGAGAAACTCGAAACGCTTGCGTCTTTTGCGTCAGCTCAGATTTATCAATAAAGCATATCTATTTTTTAATATTTATTAATTTGTAAATATTATGTTTTAACCTAGCTGCGTCGGTATCATTTGAAAGCCTTAAATATTTGGAAAAAGCGGACTTGCAGGAGGCAGTGCCGCCATTAGGTTTGAGGGTACAGTTCCGAGAAAAATTGTTTTTGTGGAAAAAATTAAAAGTAAGTTTGCTTTAGCAGTGGTGAAAAATTTAAATATAAATTTTTATATATTATATACATATGTTTATTTAGTATGGAATCGACGACGAAACTATATCTATTGGCTCAAAGGTTTCAACCTTTCTACGTGGATCGGAGTGCTCATCAGTTCCAATTTTAAATAGGGTATATATTTTTAAAACTGTTGAGATTTATTTTTTCTTTAAAAGTTCCGGTAATCTTTTTAAAAGATTTTATAATTTTATTTTGTTTCTTAATTTTACTTAAAATTTATTTACTAATTTTTCTAGGATTTAGCGACAATTTTGAATGAGTCTACGAAAGGACGCGCCGTCCTTATGTATGAGCAGCAAAATAAATCGCTCTTAAATAGTCACAGGGATGACGTCATAAATATCATTATTGAAGAGGTCATTTTAAACAACATTAATTTAAAAGTTAATGATTTTAGTGTTGTTTTTAATGAAATTTGTTCAATTTTTCCGAGCGAAAATTTGATGCAGGTAAAATATTCAATGGTTTCTATATGAAGTATATGAAGTTTGTTGATATTTTTTAAATATTTATTTATTTTTTTTATTTTTAGGATTATTATTTTATTGAAAGAAGAGGAAGAAATTGCCCAACTGGAAAATTATATTCAAAGTATAGGAATGCTCGATGCAAAAGATCCCGAATCACAATCCGTGAAGAAAAAATAGCAGGGAAAATATAAATCCTCTTATTCCTGAAATTGATGAGTCAGTAGGAGCTGCATTAAAAGCTTCTTTGAATAGAGACTGCGCTGACTGGGGAGAGGTGTGTCAAAAATGGAAATCAACTTTTCATCTCCGCCAAAGGGACTTGATGAGCTTAAAATCTACCGAGTTTTTAAATACTGGTCAAAGCTATCTAACGCTAGAGCCGCTGATCTGGTAACTATAAAAATTACCTATTTGTACTTTTAACTTACAAAATATAAAAAAATTTCAGATTAAAATCGATTTTGAACTGCTGTATCCTTTAAAAGATCACTTGCTTCTTTCCAAATGGGATCAGTTCAAAGCAAAAATGTTTCAATTTTATGAAAATAATATCAGTAACGACTACTGCAAACAGCTTTTACTTAAAGCAAAACAGACAACAAACAATGGTAACTATTATAAACTTTCGTTAAATTTTTTACTATTCACAATTATTTTTATTCTATAGATGCACAAGATTATTTAGCTGCTATCCTGTTAAATGCTGTGCTACTACCAGTTGCACGCTTTAAAGATGACAGTGGAAAAAAATACAGGAAGGCAACAATAACAGATGCTCAAGAATGTTTCGTCTTACACATTTTGTGCATCAACGACTACGATAGGAAAATAAATGAAGTCATCAACAAATTCTACTGTTCTGGGATGACAATCCAACCCTTTATAATTGTGGTTGGAGTTTCGGAAAGTGACATAAAAGGATTTTATATATATCTTGACGGTAACCTCCTTAAATTTAATTCGTTCATTGAAAGCTTAGACATATGTTTCAAGACTTTCCAAGTTTTATCGCTCAAATATCCAGAAGCTTGCCAAACACCTTGGCTGTTAATACAAAAATATTTTTTTGGCATTGATTCTTCTTATGATGGAAAATCTTCTTGTTTAACTTCACTTTTGCAGTTTTTACATAATTAAAATCAATTTAAAAAATGTATTTCTGCTTTAAATGCCACAAGGCACTAAGCAAGCCAAAAGACTTAATATCTCATTTTAAAGTTGATCACTTAATGACAGCAAAATTATTAATAATTAAATGCTTGCAAAGCAACTGTAATCAAACATTTACTAAGTTTTCAATTTTTCGAATACATTTGGAAAAAAGGCACCACAGCCAAATTAATAATGTGAAATTAAGTAAGCCTATTTTGCCAGCAATGCTTCTGCAGCCAAATATTTTTAAATCAAAAGAATCATTGCCAGACATTGATAACTTGTCAGTGAATTTAAATAAACCTATAATTAAAGATTTTGCTTCTGTTACAAATGATCTCAAACAACAAGCTTTGATTTGCTCTCTCAATTTGTATGAAAAAAATTCAATGCCAAGAAGTCATGTTATCGAAATACAAAATATGTTTTCAACGCTTTTGACAGATATATCTACTGCTATAGAATGCCAGTTAAAGGAGAATAATGTAATGATAACTAGTAACTTAAAATGTTTATTAAACTTTTGTAAAAGCCCATTTGAAGAAAACCGCACTGAGCACAGAATGCTTACTAGATTACAAAATTTAAGTTTATATAAAGAACCCACTGCTTACGTTATTGATGAAAAAGTTTCAGATATTATTACTAATGGAAATCCAACGTTGGGTCCAAAGATATCCAAAGTTTTTGTTATGCCATTAAGTTTTGTATTTAAATCAATTTTTGAAATCCCCAATCTCTTAAATTTAACACTTAAAAATATAAAAAATGGGTTGTTATCAAAAAGTATATCAAGCTTTACCGCTGGCGAATTATATAAAAAAAAATTAGAGATGTTTGATACAGACTTAGTTATTCCATATATTTTATACTTTGACGATTTTCAGATTAACAATCCTCTCGGCAGTCATGTATATTCCGTATGTGCTTCTTATATAAGCTTCCCCCTTATGCCAGAGCACTTAGTATCGAAATTGGAATATATTTTCCTGCCGCATTTGTTTCAACATCAAACTTGAAGACAATTGGCAATGAAAAATCATTTTATCAATTGATACAAGAGCTTAAGCATTTGCATGATGGCATTGATATAATGGAAGGCAGTTCTATTAAGAAGGTTCATTTTGTTTTGGGCTTAGTTGTAGGCGACAATTTGGCGGTTAACACTATTTTAGGCTTTGTGCAGTCATTTAATACCAAACGGTTTTGTCGTGCATGCAAAAGGACAAAGGAAGAAATGCAATACGATACAGAAGAACATAAAATTTTTTTGAGAAATGAGGATTCATACAAAAAAGATGTTTTGGAATGTAACTATAAAGAATCAGGGATTAAATCTCCATCTGTTTTTATCGATTTACCAGGCTTTTTAGTAACTGAAAGTTTTGCATTCGATTTGATGCATGATATATACGAGGGCGTTTTTATTTATGATGTTTGTAATATTTTACTTGAGTTAATTAAATCAAATGAAATTTCATTATCCGATTTGAATGGAAGAAAACAATTATTTCAATACGGAGAGTTAGAAATAAACAATACATCTGTTCCATTAGATATTAAGCGACTACGAAAATTTAATCTTAAAATGACTGCAAGTGAGGTGAACTGCTTTGTGTATTTTCTTCCACTTATGATAGCAGATTTAATAAGTAAGGAAAACAAATATTGGAAATTTTTTTAGTGTTGCTAGATATTGTTGATTTGCTTTTAGGTCAGACTATTGTGAAGATGACTTGAATAATTTGAATTTATTGATAAAAAAACATCACTTACATTATACAAAACTTTTTGGTCCATTAAAGCCTAAGCACCATTTTCTTGTGCATTATGTTTCTGCCATTAGGAAATGTGGGCCTTTAAAGAATATTTGGTGCATGCGATTCGAAGCAAAACACAAAGAAGCAAAAGTCTATTTTCAGAACATTACTTGTCGGATTAATCCCCCTCACACATTAGCCTTAAAATCGAGCTTTAAGTTTTCTAAATTTTTAATTGATCATGGTAAGTCAATTGAGCAAGTTTTGGAGTATAAATCGGCTGTAAACATAGATTTAACTAAAGAAGAATTTTTTCCTAACATAATCAATACACATGAAATGGATATTAATTATAAGGATTGCCTTGTATGCAATGAAATTATTTATAAAGGCACAAAATATAAAAAACAATTTTATGTTGCGGCTAATTTAAAAAATATACAGCTGTTAAAAATTAAGTCGTTTATTGTTAAAAATGAAAACATATATGTAATTTGCCAACAAATTTATTTAAAACAATTCGAACGTCATTTTCATGCGTTCGAAGTAGGTCACCCTCTAAAAGAAATGGAAATACGAAACATTTTAGAATTTATAAGCCCGCCTTTACATTTGTATCCCTTAAATAATAAAAAAACTTATTTAAGAATTAAGTACATTTAATGATTTTCAAAGTTAAATTAAATGTTTTATGTTATGTTGAAAAAAAAAAAACTTATGATGTCTTTTATTTTCCAAATATAACAGCTTTATTCAAGTACTGTCAAACTTAAACCAAGTATTTGAACCAAGTACTTGGATACTTGATTGAAGTATACAAATTCTTGAATCAAGAATACAAGTACTTTTTCAAGAATTTTCGTACTCAATTTTCAAGTTTTGCAATACTTGAATCAAGTATTTGAATACTTAAATCAATTTCTTGGATACTTGATGAAAGTATCCAAATTCTTGAATCAAGAATACAAATTCTTATTTCAAGAATTTTCCGAACTCAATTTTCAAGTTTTGCCATACTTGAATCAAGTATTTGAATACTTAAATCAATTTCTTGGATACTTGATGAAAGTATCAAAATTCTTGAATCAAGAATACAAATTCTTATTTCAAGAATTTTCCGCACTCAATTTTCAAGTTTTGAAATACTTGAATTAAGTATTGCCATACTTGGGTCAAGTGCATAATACTTAACTTAAGAACCTTATGAACTTACATTTTAAGAACTCGAAAACTTAAATCGAGTTCTGAAAGAACTTGAATCAAGAACGGTAGAACTTAATTCAAGTTAAAACAGAACTTAAATCAAGAAAAAAAACGAACTTAAAAACCGTACTAATATTCTCTTTTTTATTAATTCCGTACTAAAAAAAAATAAAAAAATATGGGGTTTTAATAAAAAAATATTTTTTTTTTTTTTTTATTATTTTTTAAAAACCCGCCTTTTTCATGGCTTGAAAATGACCAAAAACTTTTTGCTAATAAAGGTTGTCTCTTGTTTTTGTGTGACTTACGCAGCGGAGGGAGTTGGGGGATGTGCGAAACTGTAGCTAGGATATTAAACAGTCAGCTCATTGTCGGGTTTGACATGGCGCGGCGTCAGCTGTATTCTTCTTCTACTTCTTTTTTTGTACAGCAAAAGAGGAATGAATGAGAAAAAACGAGGCAAGAGAGAATTGCAATGAATGAAGACACTTGAAGCAATAACAGTGCAATGTCAGCTAACGGAGCTAACGAACACAGATAAAAACTGGCACAAAAAAAGTGAATTCAGATACAGATACATCAACAGCAAGTATATAGATTTGGCAGCTGTTCGACTGTTTGTTACACTATGTTAAGTAAAAAGCTAATAGAAAGAAGTAAGAAAAGCTATATTCGGCATCGAACTTCAAAAGTGTATATTTAAAGAGATTTTTTAACTTCAACTTGTGAAAGTTTCTAACTTAAATGTTGGATTATCTTGCTACTCGAATCTAAGAGTCTGGTAAAACCCAATATACAGTTATACTCCCCATTTGGTACCTTCTAAGTACAGAGTACAAATGCAAACTATTCGTAACTAAAGGTCATTTTTGCGATGCCAAACCAGACGCACCGCTATGAAGATGTATGACAGCTGGGCCTCTGACTCTGTGTGTGCAATACTGATTATGTTGATGATGATGATGATGATGATGTACTAGTGAAAAAGAGAGACCCTGTGACTCTGTAAGCTGTCTTGTCTGTTGGTTGCCCTGCCCTGCTCATACGCTTTTAGCCTTTTGAAGTAATTTGCAGTTGCTATTTTCTGTTTTGTAATTGCTTATTAATGTCATTGTGCTCTGAGTCCGGCCAGAGTTTGCTTCATCTGCTTTTTGCTGCTGCCATAGCTTCACTTGAAAATGTTTTTAACAAATTTATGCTAATGTGATTTTGCAATTAAAATGCTGCACAATGATTCCAACGAACCCAGGGACACATCACAACTAGTACTTAGATGTCTGGAGAGGGGGGAGGTTGGGTTGGGAATTGAAAACTGATTGAGCGGCACATAATGCACGAGTGCCAGGCGATTTATTACAGACCTCAAACAAGAGCAAAACTATACTAACAACAACACGATCAACATTAAATCACATCCGCATTATGATCGGGCGCTGCATGAGCTCTTAAATCATTTTACCATATGTGTATACAAAAGTTTTTACAAGTCGACTCTTTGAGTGTTTTGATGTTCCTTCCAACCTTCATTATCCCCCTCACCCTAGCCGAAAGAAGCAACTCATTTGCCTTTAAAAGAGTCGCCGACAAATGATGTTATAGTTATCTGCAAATGGTGGGGTGATTTCTTTCTCTCTCTCTGCGTCTGTGGCATTCGGTTTTTGTGAGTTTGGCATAACGAGCTGTCATAGATTAGTTGCACTGTGGTTGACTGACTGCAAATCAGTCGAATAATGTCTGAAAGCATAATTTTAATGGAACCATTTTCGTTTCTAATGATCAATGCAATATCTCAATCAGTTGATTTCTCCAAAGTAGATTTGACAAACATAATGATTTTTGCATAGAATAAAATAAATAATAACAAGTGGAAACGTTGCAGTCGGCCGCAACCGACAGCGGTATACTCGATACCTGAATTAAAACCGTTAAAAAGAGGCCTGATTGCAAAGGTTTACGGATGCGGCAAGGGTGTACGCTGCCTAAAAGAATGTCTGATGCAAATGGGGATGCAACTAGCTGTCTTCCTTCCAAATTTGGTGACTCTAGCTCAAAGTTTGTAAAAGGTTGTGGAAGGGGGTATGGCTGGGTGTGGCAGCCAAATTTTTGCAGATCTTTGGTGCTTATCTTTTTTTCTTCATACCAATATTGGTGACATTAGCTCAACAACTCTGAAAGATACACGCGTTCCCGTTTTTAACGAGGCGTTGAGGCGGCTTAGGCACTATTTGTGGGCGTGGCAACCAAACTTTCCATGCAAATTTTAATAGTTCTAGCTGCAAGAATGTGCGAAATAGGTGGATTTATCGATTTTGAGTTATCGAATATATCGATTTTGCCCAGCCCCCCATTTATCGTAGAATCCCCATCTTGACACTTTGATTTACTATCCCGTAGATAAAGAGAATTGATAAGTTTGAAGTCTTTAACTTTAATGGTGTGGAAAAAAGTTGGGAACATACAAACGGACGGACACCATGACGGACATTGCACAAAACCAATATACTCTTTACTTTCGGTAACGAGTATAAAATCCTATAAATTTATATATAAATATATATATAATTGCAGCGGCTGGGTGGATAGCAGGATGAAGCGTTGAGGAAACAATCGGATGAGCTTGACTTGACACTAATACAAAATTAAGAAATAATCTTCGAGTCATATTTAATGTACTTATCAATTCTAATTCTAAGAACTCAAGTGTTAGATCATTGAAAAATAAATTTAAAGTAACACATACATACAGTGGAACTTTCATTTAACGTATCTCGAGGGGAGAAGAAAAAACTTATTGGTTGAACCAAATTGGAGGGTTCTGGAAATGAAATGAATTCTTTGTATAGAAAACCTTTTTCAACGGCAGTTCGACATATAGAAGTTCGACTGTAAATGATTATTTAAAAAGGTTGAGTTCATTGCTAGATTCGGCAATTTGTGATAAGACGCAAAATTAAAATATTCACGCTTATAGTGCGTGTTTTTCAGCTAAATGCAAATATTTTATATAAATTGCTCTTCATCTAAAATCTTCAGTTTAGTTTTGGCATAAACAACGAACGAAGCAAGAAATACGTGCGGGAAACTTAATTTAAAAATATGCAAAATAATATTTTTTTGCTAACAATTTTATTGCTTTTGAGTTTGCAGAACTCTTTGGCTATCGAAAACAATCTATCGCAAGAGATCCAAGGAACCAAAGATGGCGTTGTATCAATGTTAACAAATCTATTTCAAAATCTAACCAAATGTTTGACTACCGATAACACTGAACTGCTGAGTGAAATCAACGAACTTAAAGAGAAGCTCGAAAGTCAAAACCAAGTTTTGTTTGCTCTCAATAAAACTCTCATCGAAATAAGCGTAAACTTAACCTCAAGTGAAGCACATCTACAGAATATAACCGAAGAATACTCTCGAATGAAACTCGAAATAAATAAATTAAAACAAGAAGCTACAAATCAGACCTCAACAATTGCAGCATCGAATACTTCAATTGCAGAGAGCGTTCCTTCCAGTTGTGTGTCATTTGGCGACTCTAATAATGTGCATGAGATTAAAGTTGAGGGCTTTACGGAACCCTTTCAAGTGTTGTGTAACAGCCAATTGTCAGCTGGACCCGGCTGGACCGTTATACAGCGTCGATTCAATGGTAGCGTTGACTTCTATCGCGGCTGGGAGGAATATAAAACAGGATTTGGAGATTTAACTGGCGAATTTTTCATCGGTCTGGAGAAGTTGCATGCAATGACAAATGCCAAACCACACGAACTCTATATCCATATGGAGTACTATGACGGGGACTCACATTATGTCAAATATGATGATATAGAGATAGGTTCTGAGACGGAAGGTTATCCTCTACAGAAACTGGGAGAACATGACGGTGATACACACGATGAATTGCGTTTGAATGAAGGTCAAAAGTTTAGCACATTCGATCGTGATAACGATAATACTGATGACGACAACTGTGCTGAAATTCTGCATGGCGCTTGGTGGTACAACGACTGTGGTTCATGGTGGGTTTTTGTTTTTTTAAAGAAAACTTTATTATTTACAGTATTTTATTGATATATTTTATTATAAATTTGTTTTTCTTTTTTTTTTGGCAGTGATTTGAATGGTGCTTATGGAGATAGAAAAAGTGGGCATTTATTGGGGAAATCCTTTTTTTCCATTTAAAATCAGTTCTAATGATGATACGACCAAGGGAAACATAAAATAACAAACAAAAACTGTATAAAAAAAAAAACTTGAAAACTGTAAGACTTGAAGAAAATATTCTCGATTAGTGGAAAATAAAAAAGATATTGAAATTGCTAGAAATATTTTTTTTTATTTGCAAATTTTATTAATATATTGACAAACCTACCCAAAGTTTATATAACATTGGAATTATTTATTTATTTATTTTGTTTATCATAACTTTGCCTTGTTTCTCTTTTTTTCACGCAAAAATAATACATATACATGTACAGTCGAACTTTGATCTAAAGTATATCAGGAAAAAACTTCGTTATAGAGAAAATTCTTAATATAAATTGGCTTATTGATTGAACCGAATTGGAGGGTTCTGGAAATGCAATGAATTCGTTGAATAGAAAACTTTGTTCAACGGCAGTTCGACATATGGAAGTTCGACTGTAAATGATTATTTAAATGCTTTGAGTTCATTGCTTGATTCGGCAATTTGTGATAAGACGTAAAATCAAAAAAAGTGGCAACATTGCAGTCGGACGCAACCGACTGCGGTATACGCGATACATTGGCCCGATTGCAAAGGGGTACGGATGCGGCAGGGGTGCAGGCAGTTTCAAAGATTTTCTGTTGCAGATGGCGTTGCTACCAGCTGTCTTCCTACCAAATTTCGTGACTCTAGCTCAAAGTTTGTACAAGATGGGTGTTTTAGGGGGGCTGGGGTGGTATGAGTAGGCGTGGCATTCAAATATTTGATGCAGACTTTTGGGGTTTGTCAATAGCTATCTTCTCTTCTTCTTATTGATTTGCTTCTTATCTTCTTATTGATTTGCCAGCCCCCCAGTTATCGTAGAACCACATCTTGACACTTTATCTGTCCCGACCATAGATGAAGATATTTGGAAGGTCTTAAGTCTCTAGCTTGAAGGGTGTGGAATAAAGATAGACAATAAATACTTTTACGCTATGTTTAGGTTAAAGTCTAAGCAATATAAAAAGTACAGTCAAACTTCCATATAATACATATAACAAAGTTTTCTATGTGATTAACTCATTTCCAGAACCCTGCAATTTCGTTTAAAACCATTCTATGTCCCCTTGTCCCTTTGAGATTCGTTATATTCAAGTACAACTGTAGTTGTATTTGGGTAGCTTTGCAGTGTTATATACTCATGTTTTTTTTTTTATATTTATTATTAACATACAATATTAAGTTTATGTTTGCTTAACTTTTGCCCACTGTAAAAAGTCGAAAGATTTTGAGCAACGTGTCTGCAATTCCCATTTGATGTCTCTGTGTCTGGCCTTTTGATCTTGTTGTTTTTTTGGTTTATGTTGTTGTTGTTGTTAAAGTAAAGCCAATTTAACCGTTTGTTCTTGTCACTTTTAGTGCCTAGAAACATTTTAATGACTTTCAACTATTGCAAAAAATATTATAAATAGTGAAAGAGAAGCAGGTGCAGAATGTATTTTAATATTTAAGGATTTGTACTTTATTTATTGTACATTTTAGTAGTTTTTTTTTTACATAAATAACTTTAATATTTAAAATGGATGAATGCACATACGCCCCATGTGGCAGGCACATCAAGTGGCAGAGCCATCACATGCAATGTGAGAAATCATGCATAAAAATTTATTATGTTCAAGCGCATGTTGCAACATCATGTTGCCACTGTGTGTGTGCCTCCTGCAACCATCATAATAATATCAATGGCAGCACTTGGGGAAAAAAATACACATATGTATATACATATATGTATGTACGTACATATGTATGAACAGAAATGAAAAGCAAAAAAAAAACGTCGGAATCGAATCATCGTGTTACATTTCAAAAAGAGATTTGTAACGAAGCTGATGTTCACTATAAAATGAATAAATATGACTTAAACGATGATTAAAAATGAGTAAAAAATATATATACATTATTCAGAATCTGTCCCTAGTCCAGAAAAAATAGGTTGTACGAAGGCTATATTCAACCGATTCTTAGATAAAATACATAAATTAAGACTATTAATGATAAGCTAGTTTTTCGTCACTATATAATAATCGAAAATAATCGATTTGTGCAAGTAACGTTTTTCTAAGATAATTCTCCAGATGATAAACGTTACCAACTTGATGATAAAGTAAGTGCAACAACTTTTTAAATATAATCATATGCATTTGTTTGCTGCGGCACAGTTGCAAAGTGCAGCAATGCAGCAACAGCTCGAGCAACAACAGCAATAACAACAACGGCACAAACTGTGGCAACAACTGCGACGCCAACGTTGACTGCAACGGCGGCGGCAACATCATTTGAACTGTCATTAAACTTTGACTATCATCCTTTTATTATTTGGAGCTACCGTTGCTGCTGCTGCTGTGGCTGCCTCAACAATGCTGCAAGCCATCTCGTTGCTTTTGTTGTCTCATTGTTGTTTCTGCCAATTGTTGTAGCATTTTATGTGTATGTATGTACGGTTTTTTTTGTTTTTCTGCATTGCGCTTGCTTTTGTTGCTGTTGCTGTTGTTGTAGTTGCTGGCAGTATTTTGTTTTGTTTTTCTCTAACACGTGAGCTTACCGCAGCGCACGTTGCAAGTTATTGTAGCCTTTGTGTTGCTGCTGCTGCTGCAACAACAAGAGCAAAAATAGTGCTGCATGTTTACAATATTTGTATTATGAGTTGTAGTTGTATGCGCTACGTGTGTATTTCTCTCCTCTGCTCGCCTCTCCTCTGCTCTCCACACCCTGTGATGTGTCGTAATAGACGTCCTTTATTATGGCCAGTTGCATTTTGTAATATGCATTTGTCAACACAAAAGACGCACCAGCAATAGATGGGCAGCCATTGCTCTTCACAGCTTTCCCCCTTTTTTGTTGCCACAGTTCTCAATTGCAGGTGAAATGTTGCCTAACGAGCAACACAACGCAACTCAACTAAACTCAACTCGAATAAGGCCATTGAAAACTTTTCTATGGCAGCCGTTTTTGGACAAACTATTTGTCATCAACGGATATTTATGGCCAGCGAACAAAAATGATACAACAAACTGACTTTTCTCAAATTAAAAATAGTTTGCCGATCCAATGACGAATAATTTATTAGTTAAGCATAAGCATTTGATTTGATCAATGTTTTGAATTATTATCTTTAGAAACATCTTTTTTAGGTGAATCATCACCTTTAGAATCTTTGAAAGCATCTTCATCAGATGCATCCTTGTTGGGAGAATCTTGATTAGAATAAGTTTCACTAAAAACATCTTCATCGAAAGCATCTTCGTTAGGAGAATTCTTATGAGCAGTAGCCTCATCATAATCATCATCATCCTTAATATCACTAAAAACTTCTTCAACGAAAGCATCTTTGTTATTAACATCAACAGCTGCATCAGAAGCATCTTGATTAGCAGCCGCATCATCAGCGTCCGAAGCCTTTTCACTGCTGGCTGTGTTGCTGCTTGATGTTGATGAATGTTCTTGCATAAAACTGCGAGAGGGTAAAGAATAGAAGCTTGCTCTGCTAGCTCGAGGATCACGTTGCACCGTACGCTGCGAGAATGTGGAGTGAGCTTGACGATCTTGTTGATCTTTGCGGGATTTTGGTTCTTCATCATCATCATCCGATTCAGGCAGTTTAACGAAACTTTGACGATTTTGCATTTGATGCTCCCTGTATTGGCGACGCATGCGTTCATCCACATTCTCCTTATCGAAATCGTCCTCATCGAAGAACACATCGGCAACGGGATGTGCTTTTCCACCTCGTTTAATATAGGCTGCCAGCTCTTCGCCCGTCATGTTCTTGGTTTTGATGAGTTCCGTAAAGGCAATCTTGGCTTCCAGCTGCTTGGCCTGCGATCGTTTCAATCGATAGAAATCCTCACGCTCAAGCTCCTCCAGCTCCCCGTCAATATAGTGCGAAGTGTTGATTAGTTTGGGTATAACAACAAAATCCAATGCATTCACACGCATATTGGTTTGACGCGATGCCAACACCATCATTCGTAGCATATATTCGTAGGATGCATATTGCACAATCTCCTTTAATGCCTCCTGAAAGTTGTGGCGCACCCTTTGCACCTGCTGCCCCCACAGGACAGACCCGCCAAAGGAAATGCACCATGAGCATCCACCTCCAACTCGAAGAAGTTCAATGTGATGCCAACAAGCTTTTGCTGACGCCTATGCATATATGCTGTGCCCACACGACTATCGGCCACAATCACGGGCTTGAAATCTGTGCCCAGCAAATTAGCCTTGGTCACCGAGAATATTGCCGCACGCATCATTTTGTCCACAACTTCCTCTTTGTCGGCCATCTGTGCTCGAATTTCGCGCAGCTTCATATCGATGGCATCTCGCTTACGTTTCAATAGATTCGCACCTCGTTTGGCAGCCAGAATCTTTTGTTTCATAAGCACTGCATTGGCTCGCGATGGAAATATTTGCAATTTTTCAGTCATCTTGATCAACTGTTTCTACTTCTCCTGTGGGGGGATCTGCGAACCTGGATCTCTGAGCTACTTCACTGTGCTGCCTTAGAATTTCTTTGGTGACATTTCATTTTAGATTTTTAAATGCTGTCTGTCTGTCTACTGGGATCTAGAACTTTAACACAAACAAAAGAACAAACTCAATTGTAGCAGGAAATGTATTTTGTCTATCTGAAAATGTTTTGTTATTTCATTTTCTACAACGGTTCTTTCAATATTTTCATTGCATTTTAGTAAGAAAATTATATCTCCTTAGTGCAACTTGGGCTTGTTATGATTTCAACTTGTTGCACGTGAAATGCATAACATAATTTCAATGCAATTGCAGACTCCTACAAACGCCGACGACCCTAGAATATAATCCAGGCACGTAGGACCAACCAGTCCGTAGTCTTTCTTTACTTCTTCCCCCACCCCTTCTCTCAGTCTTAGTTCTAGAATACGAAAGTTTTTCGCCTGAACAGCGAACCAAAACCCAACCCAACAATAAGTTTTCTAATGCAATTCTTAAAGTACAAGTGCCTCACTTGTTGAGCGAGGAAGAAGTGGGAGGGATGTGGTGTATTGAAGGTTGTTAGGAAGAGGGGAGAGTGGACGTAGCAAAAAGCTGCGCACGTATGCCAAAACAAACATATGCGATTGGCGTTTGCCATGCATAAAACGTAAATGAAATAAAAAATAAAAAAAATTATGAGGAAACTAGGGACAAATTCAATTGGCGCTCAAGGCTGAAAAGCAAGCAATATTTATTCAACAAGTTAAATTAAGCGTCATTTCTCCCATGACATATGTCCGCCCAGTACAATTTGCTGGCGGCGATATATCGTTTGTGAAAAGGCGAAGATACGTACATATATCGTCGGAGATATTTCGCGATTCCAACTTTAAATGAAGGTTTAATCAAGATGTTGATTCATGAGTTATAAGCCCTTGCTTTTGATAATCGGTTGAGTTTTGCCGAAGTTATGGCATTGGAAAGTTTCGACCCGTTTCTTGTTGAATTTTGAGGGATAGAATTTCAACATGAATTTCGAATAAAAATCGCGTTTCAAACTATAAATGCAAGTTTGATCTAGATGCCATATCATGAGTTTTAAGCCATTGCTTTTGATAATCGGTTGAGTTTTGCCGAAGTTATGGCATTGGAATGTTTCGACCCTTTTCTGTGTGTATTTTCAGGGATATAATTTGAACATGAATTTTAAAAAAAATCAGCATAGCGTTATATCCTTGACGACGTATATCCGCCCAGTACATTTTGCTGGCGTGTGTCTCTTGGCGGAGATATGTCGTTTCAAAATGTCATATCTCCGACGACAGAGGAAAAAAGACATATCGTTTGAAATGAGGAGACGAGTTGTTTGTGAATTGGCAGAGATATGTCGCGATCCCTAAATTAAGTTTCAATTGATTTGCATAACGCCGGCATCATGTCGCATCTGTCATCTTCATCTGAAATGCAATTTAATTGAGTTTGCCCCCACGCAGAAACTAGGTAATCAATAAACTGAATGAAAACTGAAACTTATAGAAAGAGAGAGAAAAAAAAAACATTAAAAAAATGTATATTAATTTCCGTGCCTGCAAAGTCAACTGAAATACGATAATAATTCAATTTCTTGTGCATCACCTAATTAAAACTCGCCTAGTTCGTTTGGCATGGCAACCAAAAAAAGTGGGTGTTTACGAGGAAGCGTGGCGAAATTAACTGACAGTTTATGCCCCTCCTTGCAGCACCGCACGCCTCCTCACACAGCAGAGCTAACAATATCCGGTTTATTGCTAAAAAAAAAAAAGAAGAAATGTCCGCTACAAAATTGTGGTGGCGAAATAAAACGAGCGTTAAATTTGCTTGAAGCTATTAAACGGCACTTCGATGTGGACCCAAAAAGCATGCTGCTGGTATCGATGAACAACGAATTGAATTTCAATCAATTGATAAATGTGAAAATTAAATAATTGCCGTCACTCTTGTGGCAGCAGAAAAAGCAATTGAAGAGACAAAATTTCAATGATAATGTGTACACCAAGGCATTTATTTATTCAAAGTTAACTAAAAGCATAGAAAAATCTTTTGTGCATATCTCAAATAGAACTTGTTTAACATACCCAATTCACCTGATTGTCTCAGGCATTTCAGTTTAACTAAGGAACTCCTTTAAATATTTAAATTTTCTGTTTGTATCGTGCGTTGGGCTTGGGGGCTTTAAAGACAACTATGTCGCTTGCAACTGTGCCAACAAAATCAACTTCAAATCACGACTAAACAAAATTACATGCTAAACAAACCTACTGTGAATATGTGGTTACACTATTTATGCCGGCAGCCGGCAAACTACGACAACAACTGCCAGCCAGCTAGCCAGACAGACAGACAGCAGCAACTGTTGTAGATGGCGGTGCAAAGTTCCCACCAAGTGGTGGTGGTGGTGGTGGTAGCTAAACAAAACGTGGCCCAACAACAAACTAAGCCATTTTTGTCGCCGCCAGTCTAAATGCCAAACTTGGCTTATACAGCAGCAGCAGCAGCAGCGCCCAGCAACAATAACAACAACAACAGCAAAGTGAAAATGTCCTGCGCAGCAGTCGAAAAGTAAAAAGAACCAAACAACAACTCCAAATAAATCATGATTCATGACCAAAAGCCACAGAAATGCCTAAAATAAAAGCAAAAATTGCATAAAACTTTGCAAAAAAAAAAAAAGTAAAGATAAAAACCAAAAAAATAAAGAACAAAGGAAGAGATTTAAAAAATGGAAGAGGCGACAACACAAAATGTTCGTGATTCGAGCCTCTGACTTTTGCCGAACGAAGCTGCGAACGTTACGAAGGTAATGCGAAATATTTTTGAACTGACATAAAAAAAAACACACACAAAAATTTGTGACAAAGCTTAAAGAGCTCGAGTTCGAGAGAGAGAATCGTTAGTTTTAGTATCGGAATCGAGAGTTGCCTGCCCTTGGCCTTTTGCTTGTTTGTTTGTCGTTCTTTCAGTCATGTTGGCCATGTTAACAAAATTTTGCGCCGTGTGCTAAGCATTTTTTATCACGCTGAGCAAAGAGCCCTTTAACTGCAACCGACAAAAAAATAAACTTTCAAACAGTCTCCGCCAGTTAACATTACTTTGTTTTTCTCTGTGTGTCTTTTGTCGTCTGCTCAGGTTCCTCATAAAAATCATGTTGTTTGTCCTGAGCTCTTCTTTGCGTTTAGCTCCCTGTTTCTCTCTGCTGCTGTTAAACGATCGTTTTGTCATAATGCGACATTTAAGGAATTTTTATATGAATTCACTTAACGATCTTGAACGATTTGATGTTGCTGACGCTTCGATTTTTGCTTTGCCTTGTTGCCTGTTCAAATTTTGGTGACTGTTTTGAGGTGTGGAATTGTAATTATGTGTTTGTACAATGGCGCAAAATGCAATGAAACTTTATATGAATTGATATTAAAATAAAAAAAATAAAAATTTTCGCTTTTCTGAGAACTACGTAAAAATGTACAACTAATATAAGCGTGTTAATAATAAAAGGCATAATCAGAAAAAATATACGAAAATACTTAACATAATTATTAATTTTCATAATGATATAAGAATTAAAGAATTTTTATCACAAACTTTTGATAGCTTATATCATTAAATTATCGTTAAAAATACAAGGTCTTATATTTTTCAACGAGAATAGTATGTTAATGCAATTAAATATCATTGAATTCATTCTTACAACTATTTTGAATCGAGTTCTTTTGTTATTAAAATAGATTTTTATTTTTTCTTTAGATGTTTGTTTTGTAAGATTTTTAATTTAATTTTTAGAAATTTACCTTTTCGCGTTAAAAACGTCTTAATTCACAAACTTTTCAAATTAAAACTTTAACATGATTGTCCGTTAAGCCCTTGGGCTGTTTGGTAGTAAAAAAAAATATAAATGTATATATTTGCTCTCAGTGCTCTGTGGCACACTTTTTTAATGTCTCCACACACAGTCCAGGCAGTCAGCTACCCACTGTGTTGCTGATTTCGTTGTCAGTCTGACATTAAAATGGCCCCAGCAGCAACAACAACAACGACAACAGCAATGCGAGCCACATTAACAACCAAATGGAACATCAACAACTTACAACTTTGTCATCAGAGGGCTTGGAAGTCCGACGATGACGATGAGAATGAGAATAAGAATAAGGATGATGATGATTTTTTGTTGTTATTGCCATAGTCAGAGACACAATCACTGGACAACTATGACTTTGTCGCTTCTCTCTTTCTCTTTCTCTGTCTCCGCCAGTATTGTCCCTTTGGCTACCTTTGGACAGACAATTAACTTGCTCGCTGACTTTTAAAAAGGCATTGGCTGACATTTTTACGCGTGTACATGATTTTATTTGCCATTCCTTTGGCTGTTCGCTATTCGCCGTTTCCTGGGGGTAATTATGGCACGTTAAAGTGTTAATGTGCCACGTTAAGAGCAAAGGCTCGAGCAGCAGCAGCAGCTGCAGTTAAGCTTAGCTTGAAATGTTTTTTTTTTTCTAAAGATGAAGCCATTTGTGGCCAGAATAAAATGCTATGAGTCGGGTCAAGCTTCTACTTCTTCGTCGAGTTGACACTCATATTTTAACAGTTTTTAGCATTATATATGACCAATTAGCTGGCGCGCATTGTCAACAAGAGGCAGACAGCCTGTCAGCCAGTTGGCATCACGTTTATTTCGTTTTTTTTTCTGGCCATGATGGCAAACTGTTAAACTAGTTGGTAAGCAGCAGCAGCAGCAGCAGCTAATCCAACTGTAACTAACTGTAAGCCTAGGTCAGACTAGACTCTTGAAGCTGCCCCAGAGGAGCTCTCAACTCCTTCTTCAACTAGACTTGACTGGACTGTCTGTCACCTGCTCTGGCATCAGTTGAATGTTATTGATTCGCGCAGCCCACAATTTGCCTTACCCAATTGCCATAAGTTATTATGTCTGACCGAACTGGTTCTCTCTCTCTCGCTCTCGCTCTGTGTCTCTCTACGAATAGACTTGAATAGATTGCCTATTACTTGTGTATGTATGTGTGTGTGAGTGTGTTTATATATCTTCCTCATCCTCACTCAAATTGCTGCACCTATATCGCCTCGCAACTTAAGGCGTTCGGCGTTCGAGAAAATTGCATGACAAATAAGTTTTGTGTGTCGCAGACAGTTGACATTTTTTATGCTGAGTTATATGACGCTGTCTAGCTGAATGGGGCATGCAACGTTGTGTATTTCTCTCTCTCTCTCTCTCTCATCCTTCTTCTTAGCATTTCGCTGGGTGCCAGGCTAAAACGAATACGCATCGCAATGGCTAGGCAAAATATTGATTTTTATAAATGCGAGCCACATGCAAAGTTGGCAGTTGTTAAAGCGAATCAATTGCCAAAGCATCAACAGAAGGTTATTCTTCGTTTTCCCTCTCTCTCCTTTTATCTCACTTCCTTTTCTTTTTACTTCATTACGTTTTGAAGTAAGTTGTGTGTGGAGACAGCATTTGGTATTCTATTCATTTGTAATGAAATGAAAAGTCGTTAGGAAATGGATGGGCTTTACGGATATGTTTGGATATTAAGATACTACAAGAACTTGAAACAAAAGCATTTAAAGCGCTATGTAGTTCAATTTTCTCGCATTTTGTCGCACAGTTTGTATTATAATTACTCTTTTAAGTAAAGACAAGTACAAAACATGCAAGGAATTGCATAATTTCACACGTTATAGTATTTCTTGTCATGCCCTTAAGTTGCCAGTATAATTGTCCAAATGTTTTCAGTGCTCATTAGTCATTTGAATTACTTCGACAGCCGTAAATCAATTAAAAGGTCTATGCGAATTTCTTGCATTTGCAAAAGTTACTCCAAATGAGAGGGAGAGAGAGAGACTTAATTATTACACCAGCGCGTTCGCTCCTGTTGCCATTCATATGCCTGAGTAACAGTCTAGGCATTTTAATTGAAATTAATTAGCCAGCACATAAGACATGGCTGGTTAACTAACGAAACGACAAGACACACAAAGAGGGCAACAATAAGCTTCAACTACTTCACGACAATTGTTGACAGTCAGTCACAGAATAAAAGACACACACACACAAGTCAGAGGAGACGCAATTGAAGTTGGAGTCATTGCAAATATGAGTTAATGTTCTTGCTGTTGGAAGCTACTTCTTGTGCTATTTGGAGGTGCGCCGGTATTTTGTCAGTTGGCAGCAGCAACGTCATTCGTTTTATGTCAATCATTTGGCAAGGGGGTGAGAGCTAGGCAGACAGGCAGTCAGGCAGTCAGTCAGCCAACATGTGAATCTTTTCCACATGAGCATTAAAGGCGCTCAGCTGGAACAGCTCAAAAGATACCGAGAGAGAGAGAGACGGACGCACTGCATTTGCCATTTATGACAGTTGAAATGTCAAAAGAACAACAACAACTTGAAGCCAAACATAAGGCAGAAACGGCTGAACAGAACATTTGCAAGTGTTAAGAACTTCCTTTGTGCAACTCTCGCTCTCTCTCTCTATCTATCTCTGACTTGACGATGTTGACGACGCCGTTTGTCATGTGGTGCAGCTGTTTTTGATCTGCCTCAGAAGCGCTTCATTGCCTCAACAAAAAAAACAAAAATATTTTATATATTTATGTATAAAAAGGGGTGACGCTGACCCCCCTTAACACACACTTGGTGTCCCCTTTATATTCACTCGGTTACCTAGTAATTTATGTTAAGCTTTCATCGGCAGAGTACATTCAAGTGTTTATGAAGTTTGTCAAAGTTGAGTTGGAATTAAAAAATATTAATATATTAATTTGAATTCTGATAGGCTAAAATATTTTTTATTGTTCAATAACGTTTTCCACACATATAGTATTAATACTTTTAATGCTTGACTTCTTTGTGTTGTTTTGTAGAGCATTTTTGTTTTCTGCTTGCTGCTTGAAAAGACTTTCGCTTTTTAATTTTTCGGCGCTTTTTAGCATTTTAATTGTGTGCTGTGTGGACAGATTTGTTGAAATGCTTGTTAAAAACGCATTTTAATGTCAAAAGGAAATAGTCGCTTGGCTGCCAACACACACACACACACACACACACAAATACACTGAAACGAACAAATGAATGTGTTATTTGAGCAATGAGCGAAAGGCGTAAAAATCTGCGTAATTAAATTTTATTTCGGGTGCCGAGCGGCAAAAGCAGCAGCTGCCATCAAATGGTGTTGAGCGATTGCTGCCGCCTCTTGCCTCATGCAACGTTGGCTAATTAGCTGCGCTGAAGCTAAAAAGCAAGAAAAAATAAACGGAACATCAAAGCCAAGCACGTGACCCAGCCCAACTTACAACTAAAGCAACAAACCCTCAAACCCTGAAAGCCACCCGACCAGGAAATGTAACTGGAACACCTTGTGGCAGCAACCGAGCAGTCAGATACAAATCCATTGACGGCTGTCAAATTAGCAACGCAAATTGCAAAATACGCTACACACATATATATATTTGTTTGTATGTATATCTCAGTTTATTTGCTGCATAATTTTTGCACACATATTTATGCCGCTGTCTCTCTCTTAACCATTTGGCAGCCACTTATTTAGGCTTGTTTCTCAAGTGCCACTCGTTTTGTTTGCTTTTGATTTTGATGTTTTTTTGCCCTTTTTGCTGCCACCCATTCCCATTCTCATCCCTATACCCATCATGTGCATCTTCATCTCACCATCATTGCTGCTTATTCATTTCAATTCACTTGACGAGGCGGCGCGGCGTCGGCGTCGGCTAGCTGCTTTCATCTTTCGTTATATCAGCAGGGCCCACATGGTGTGGCAAAATCGTCATCAACGCCTCTTGCTGTTGCACTCAATACAATTATTATAATAAGTAACATCCCAAGCAAACCGAACAAGATTCATATATCAAAGATGAGCAAGTGTTGCATTTTGTATGGCGTTGATATATTTATGCGTTAATACACATATACACACATATATGTATCTATGTATGTCAAGGGGACTTTGGTAATCAAAGTGGAAATATATAAAAAGATACTACAGTCAAACTTCCATACAACAAATCTCAAGGGGAGAAGAAAAAACCTCATTGTAGAGAAAGTTGATTAAACCAAAGTTCGCTATATGATTGTTTGACTGTATAAAGTCTCTCAAAGATTGTCAAACAACAAGCTATAACAAAAATAATCTTTTTCATATATGTAGAAAAATGTAATATTTTTAAGTTCTTTCCATAGCCTACATCTAAACACCTCCCCAAGCATGGAACTTGATTTAACACTCTTTGACCTGAGTTTTATTACACCTTACCCCAAGTATGCTCATTTGTATTATTTCATTTTTAAATTGGCCAACTTATCGCATCGTCAGGTCGTAAATTTCGATCACGTTTATGTCATGGCCGGAAGACTTCTTAAGCAGCATTGTGTCCCCTTTTTGTCTCTAGGCTAGGCGGGTGGGCAGTAGGCGTGTCAAGTCAACGATGTCATCGACTGTGTGATGTGTGTGTGTGTGTGTGTGTGTGTTTAAGCCATAAAAACGAGCGGCGTTGACAATTTCATAAAATAATATATTATACGTATTCCACATGGCTGGAAATAAAACAACATTCTACTCTAAGCAAAACAAATACGAATAAAAGGAAACAAAAACACATAACGTTTATGAGTTGAGAAGAGTTTTGCTTGTTTCCACATGTGTGAGTCACAAACAGAAAGATCAAACACAAAAAAATACATATCATAAAATTATGAGAGATGTAGGGGAAAAAAAAGACTTAGGCTGTTAGGTTGAACCTGAACCTGAACCTGAAGATGGAGCTAAGGCTGAAGCTAAAACTGGACCGCGCCTCTTATGTCATATAAATTCTACAAAATCCCAAAACATAAAAGTAGCGAGTGCGACTCGACGCTTCGTTTGTTGCATTTTTGTTGCCACATAAGAATTTAACATGTTTTTACAAGCAATCAAATTGCATTTTTCACATAATACACACAAAGTTGTGGGCGTCATAAATAGCTAAATAGAAGGGGCCGAGTCCTAAGAACCAAAAGGAATTCACAACTTGACGCTAAAACAGCCGCGGAGAGATTAATATGGATGCAACAAAGCGATGCTTTATGTTGAAGTTCCATCTTCAGTTCTAACACGTTTATGCTTTGGACGAAGATATTGTTGAAACGTTATAAAAACGTATAAAATGTACTCAAGGGAATAATATGAATTTTAAATGTAGCGGAATTATATTGAATAATTCGATACTGAAAAAATATTCATCCATCTATCTGGCTGCAGGGCATTAAATCCGTTCAGCATTTAAGTCTGTTTATGATGCTTTTTCAACATTGTAAGTTTTTGTCTATGGATTGTTTTGTTCTTGCACTCTTTTTTGAGTTTTGCGCCACTTCATTTCGCACAATTTGACAATAGACAATGACGATTGATGATGGCCCTTGCGTATTTTGGATTCCAAGGCAAATTACATGCATTTAATCAAACGCTCGTTGTTTGTTTGTTTGTTTGTTCGTTGTTCGGAGAGAGCTTTCATTCATTTCATCTCATTTCATTTTATTCATTTGTTTGTTTGATTGTTTGTTTTTGTTTGTTTGTTTGTTTGTGAGCCAAAAGTTTTCAACGCGCTGTCGACTGATAACGAGTTTTGTGCATTAAGCTCTATTATAACGCCACGAAATTACAGATGCCGCAGCATGTGAATCCCCGGTCTATATATACTCTATACACAAGTATCCTTGTCGTTTATCTAACAGCAGGCAGGCAGACATTCAGACAGACTGCCTCAAGCGATAGCATAGTTGGGCTTAGTTGGTGGGGTGGTGGGCGGGGTTGAGAGCGGGTTGGGTTTGTCATCTGCGAAACATTCGTTTAGTGTAATTGGGCCAATGGCGCTTCAAGTTACACCCACGCAACTAACGGGCCAACAAATCTATAAGGACTGTTGCCAACAAAAGTCTGGCAACAAAAACTGCTGCAAACTTTTTGGGGTAGGCAGGCAAAAAAGCAAAAAACCAAAAAAATATTAAAACCCACAACATCGACATGGCTGCAGACATACACACTTATAGCGATATAGTATATGTATATGTTTATATATATATTTGTTGGGCCAAAAGTTTTATGCTATATATTTTATGACAGGCAACAGCCAGACACAGACTGCCAGACAGTTAGTCCAAAAAATGGCAGCGACATTTGAGCGACACTTGCAGTTTACAGAGATGAATTCTGAGCCGCGTTTGAGTTTGCTTTTTTATTTTTTGGGTTTATTCAAAAGTTTTTGGGGCGGGCGGTAAACCATTGGATAAACTAGCAGAGACACTGCGGACGTGCGCAGCCCACAGCTAGACAAACACAAAAAACCTGACACTCTGACAGACAGACGGACGGCCAGACAGACAGTCAGCTGTATATAATTACAGTTACAGTTACACTTTCACTCAAATGTTGGCCAAAAAAAAAAAAAATAAATGTTATTATATTTTTCCCTCATGTCCCCGCAATAAAGTTAAAAGTTTGGAAGAGTAGTTCCTCTCTCTCTCTCTCTCGCTCCCTCTTTCGGTTTGACCCCTTTTTAAAATGTCAACTAGAATGACAGTTTGCCCCCTTTGTCTGTCTGTTCTGGTTCTGTTGCTGTTTCGCATAGTTTTATGGCGTATAATAAAAAATAATCTTTGGCGAGTCAGCAGCAAAATAAATAAATTGCCAAATTGGCTAAAATTAAAGTGCGAGTAATTTATTTTAATTAAAGCACAGCCGGAAATACTATGAAAATGTATTTAAAGATTTTATGAGTTAAAATTAAAAAGGATTTAAAAGCAGCAAAAACTTAAGTATGTATAATAAAATATGTGTAATTGTCTTAAATAAATTGCTTTTTAGAATAGATTTTTTGTTTTTTGTTGAGCTCTCAAATCACTTGGCCATTGATTTAAGCCGCTTTGCACTAAATCTCTTATGACCTTAACGTTTCTGATAGCTGACCCACTCACTTACTAACTCATTTATCATAATTGCAATTCCTTTCTGAACTGAACTTTTACTTTTGCCTGGCTATTTGCCGAGCTGAATGCAAGTCGTGGCAAGGCGAGGCGAGGCGAGGCGAAGGACAGAAGTTTCATCAGCTTTAGACTTAAATCCCCTTTGGCCATCAATTCACAATGCACATAAGTTATGGTTTTAAATGCTTAACAGCGCCCCAGGGCATTGTAAGGGGCATTCAAAGGAACAAGATATTCATTACAAGCTTTTAATTTGGCATTTGAATTTTTTATTTTATTATTTCGTTTTTCTTTTTCTTTTTTCTTATGATTTTTGCTTTTGCTTTTGCTTTGCGTTCAAGGACAATCTAATTATTCAGCCTTATTTTTGCAGGCATTTTTGCCTTTTACTTTTTCTTTGCACTTTTTTGTTGTTGCTGTAGTTTTACACACAGCTTGCACTTCCGCACTTGCCGCTGCAACTTCCGTTCGCGCCCCCCTTGCAACTCCTCCCTCGGTGTTGCCATTGTTGGGGACATGTCTTTGGCAGCAGGCTGTTGCTGTTGCTGCTGCTGCTGCTGCCGCCGGCATCCGCGAAATGCACGCAGCAAGCTAAAGAGAAAGAGAGATGGAAAACTGCACTAGCAAAAAACTTTTTCCATTTCCTCAACACTACGCTGCAATCCCCGTCTCACCCTCATCTGCGCCCAACCAAACTTCGTTGGCGCTCTAATGGAACTTTAAGCTAGATTAATTTTTTAATTAGTTCTTTTGTTGTTGTGCATTCGAGTGCCGTCTACCTCTTTCTCTCTCTCTCTTCTGCCTTCTCTTTTGCCTAAAAACATTCTTTGACAAGTTTCCTTCGTCTTCTTCTACTCATTTGTGGTCATATTCATTACAACAGCGCATGCTAACTAATTTTTAGAGAACTTTCTTTATAGTTAATTCAAAGTAACATATATATTTATATATGCATCGCACAATGTCTGAATAGAAAGGACAATTTTACATTGTTTTGTTATCGAGGCGACGTTTTTTGGTAGTAGAAACTTGTAATGCGGCTTATTTGGTAAAGTGTTGATCAAGTTTGAAAGTTAAGAAATAATATTTTTGATCAATTTGATTATGAAACAAAGTTTTTAAATAGTTTATGATTTTCAAATGGTTTGCTTGTTACAAAAAAAACCTTTATATGTTCTTTTTTTCAGTAATATTTTGAGCAATTAAAATCTTTGTTATATTATGGTCCAAAAATTTCTCAATTTAAAAAATAAAAATCAAAATCTATTCGAAATTATTTATTTTAACAATTCTTGACTTAATCCATTGAATTGCTTTGGCTTAACAGCTGCAGCAGCTGCTTAAAAAAAGCCTTTCAACGTTTTGCAATAAAAATTGCAATTTTATTGAAGCAAAAAAAAAAAAAAGAATCCTTAATTAAATTTCCGTTTCAATGTGTCAAAGTGTGAACAACAGAATAATTTGGTTTTTTTATTTTTATTTTTATCATCTGATGCCACTTTTGCTGCTGCTGTTGTGGTGGGCGTGGCAGAAGGCAACAGCAGCATCAAGAGCAATACCAAAGGCAGCAATCTAGGCAGCAGCTGCGCGAAATCCTTAATAAAGTTAAACAACATGCAACATACATGTGTGTGTGTGTGTGTTTGTGTGTGAACGCGGCTATATCCTGCCACCGGAGGTGTCAATTTAAAGCCAATTTAATTTGTGAGACTGGCCGCGGTGGCAGCAACAGCAGCAGCAACTGCCCCCAAAAAGAACTTGCAACGAGCGATTTTTAAAGTTTGCTTGCAACTTGCAGCTTGCAGCAACAAAGTGCCAACAAATAATCAACACGAAACTCAATACATTCAAAAAGCAAGAGGCAGTGACGAAGGGGGACAGTGGGGAGTGTTGCAACTTGGTTGGTTAGCGGCTGTAGGGTCCTGCCTGTAGTTCACTGGCAGCAATGAAAATTACAATTTTTAACTGGTTGTTGCTGCTGCTGCTGCTGGTTGTTGCTGCTGCATATGCCGCTTTCAATTAAAAGGCATTGGGGCAATGCCATGCAAAAGTGGACATTGGACACGCCAGTGTGTTGTGTGCCACATGTGTCTCGTTGATGTTGCTGCCTTTTGGGCAACGACGCATTCGAGAACAACAGTGGCAACAAAACTCCCAAGAACCAACAAACCAACGAACGAACGAACGAACAACAATCAACCAGTGCGACCTAATTTAAAGGCCAATTTAAAGATCTCAAAAGTGACAAAGGCATTGCCGCAAGGGCAGAAGGTAGGGAATGGCAATTGAAGTCAACGTGAGAGAGAGAGAGAAAGTAGAATTCAAATTAAGAAATAAAAGTTCTTACTTAAGTTGAGTTAAAGGTGAAGTTAAATGAAACCCTTAAATACTCTATAATATATTCTACACTCGAAGTTTTGTTCATCGAAATAACATGCTCTAATATTGTACTTATACAAGACAGACATATGTGTGGATAGGGCTAAGGGTTAAGGGGTTTATTTGTACATTGGCGATAATAAAACCTCGTCGACTTACTCTCACTTGTCATGTAAAACACAAAACTTTCGAGCTGCAGTGCTGGCTGCAGTGCTGCAAAATGCCAAATGGCAAATGGCAAATGTTGCAAGTGGCGACAAGTCGCAGCCTTTGCACATTTGTCGCTTTACTCCTTGTCTCTCTCTCTCTCTCTCTCTTTCTCGCACGCTTGTTCCTTAGTCTCCGCTCTACCTGGCAAAACTTGTTTTTTTTTTTAAGCTTCCCCTCTTTCTTTCGCTTTGTTGCTGTTGTCAAAGACAAACTGCCGTGTATTAAATTCAAGCCGTAAAGACAAAATGCTGCGACACGTAAATGGAACAGACAGAGTGAAAGGGTAGTGAAGGTGGCATGGCGAGAGGGTAGGGCAGGGTACTACGTACTGAATTGGATTTGTGCTGTATTTTGTGCATGGGAACGGTTCGTTTGCCAGGACGACAAAACTTATCTCTGGCCAGCTAGATAGAGCTGAGAGCTTTTCCCTCTAAAGCCAGAACATAATGCAGCGAACTATCCTTGTTCTCCTCCTCCTCCTCCCCTTCACCCTCCCGCCCGCTTACTGCAGTGTCTAGTGACATAGTTTCCTGCCAAAAAAAAAAAAAGGGTGGAGTGGCCAGATTGGAGGGTTATATTAAAATTTCTGGCTGGGCAGTTTTATTTTTATGCAGCAGGAGCAGCAGCCACTGTGCCGCCGCCTCTGCCATGCCACCTGCTTCTTCATCATCGTTGTTCTTCTTCAATGTGGCACATTTTATTTAACTTCAACTTGCAGCTAGAGTTACCTCTATAACCCATCTATCCACCAGGCAGGAGTCTACCCAAGTGCGGCTAACAAAAGTTGTGCGCAGTCAGTTGACATAAATTTTGTTGGCCTACTTCTGGCCAAAATTGCTTACAGACAATGCACAGAAGCAAATGCGCTATTATTATCCATATCTTTTTCTTTTTTTGGAAGGGGCGCCAAATGGCATAAAGCTGTAAAGTTGCCAAAAAAGAAGAAAATTCTATATGCCATTAAATGCAGATAATTGTATAATTTCACTTTTAATGTGTTTTCGCGCTTAAGTTGGCTAAAGTTGAACAAAGACCATGTGAAAGTGTAAAAGGGATCCTTCATTACTTCATTTCAATTGGGTCAAATTGGTAATACTTGAAGTGAACTTATTTAGAATCGGTTTACAATGACAATTATTAAATTTTGTGGTTTAATCTAAATGCCAAGCTATATATAATCCTAAAGGTCAGTTTTCTATATTTCCTAAGATCTATTGATACTTCCACTTACCATTTGAGAGCATTCGTCATTCCATAATATTCCAAGTAAACATTTTCAACAATTATTATAATTATTGCTAGCAAACCTAAAAAAAAAGAAGACGAAAATTATAAGGAAAAAAAAAACAATTGGAATTTTAATTAAAATATTACAGAGCTAGGAGAGTACTTTATGTTTGTGCAGCGTCTCGACCATAGAGGGCGCTATGCAAACAGTTAACGGGACTCCCTCTCTCTCACTCTCTCTCACTGTGCCATATAATGCTAGTATTTTCGCATGCAAACTACAAAAAATAAATTTAATTATGCAAAAAGTGCGCCGCTGCTGCTGCACTCAGGGAGCCACCACGCCCTTAAGTGGGGGGCGCAGAGGAATTATTTCAATTGTATGCACTTGAAAAAAAAATAAAATAGTAATAGAGAGAAGAGCGAAGAGTAAAAGACGAAGAAGAAGAAGAAGAAGCGAAACGAGCATTTTCAAGAAGACGTCAAGCGGCATTCAAAGCAGAGGCCAGCGGCAAGTGCCATACTTGGAAGCAGCTTGGACACAAAAGTGGTTGGGTCGCAAGAGAGGGGGTGGCATAGTGTGGCATAGTTGCTGTTGTTGTTGCACAGGTCGTCGACGCTGCCCTGCCATTGGAATGGAGAATTGAGGTGCTGACTGACTGACTGACTAACGTTTTGTGGCCCGTTGGGCGAACGAACCAACCAAACAGCCAACCAACCAACCAACTACAACAACAACAACAACAACCACAAAAGTTGGCTAGCAGCGAGTTTCAACTTGAAGAGACGGCGGAGGAGGAGCAGGGCCGACTGGTTTTTGGCGGTGGTTTTTTCTTTTCATTTTTTAGGCTACCTTTTGCACAGCGGACCTTGAGTGGCACTTTTCGGAAATTCAAATTTCCGATTCTTGATGATTTTATTTAAATTTGCGTTTTCAAGTGTTTGTTTGTTGGATATGATGGTGGCGTGGAGGGGGAGGGTAGCGCGGCATAAGGTGAAGGCACTTGAATGTGCCGACTGACTTCGTCCCTCCGCACCCTCTTTTCTATCCTAACTGCCTGCATGCGGCCTTTTCGGCTTTGGTTTCTTCGAAGCGCAAATTGTTCAAATTGGCAGGAATTTGTGCGTTCTGCAAAAATTGCCCAAAATTCGGCTCACACTCAAGCCAATTAACATAGTGTGTGTGTGTGTGTGTGTGTGAGTGCAGCTTAACCATGATTTATGTTTTAGCCAAGAAATGCAGGCAAACAGTTTCTCATTATCATATCAGCGAGGCAGCTGCAAGAGTGTTAAGTTCTCCTTCTTCTTCTCTCCTTTGCCAAATACGCCCACAAAAAAAGGACGCTGCAGTTTGTAGATAACACACACAAACACGTGTGCCTAGAGTGGATAGGGTGGGGAGGGGGGGGCAGGGGTGGGAAGGTGACGCTTGCAACATTCCCATTAGGCAAATATGTGAAAGCATCAGAAAACAGCTGCAACAGCTCTCGATTTCGACTTCTAAATAGGCGTCGATTTGGAATCTAAATTTCGGGCTACCAAAAACTTTATTTATGACATTTTGGGATGCGTGGCTAACTTAGATTCGAGATAGAGACTCTTCTCTCTCTCTCTCTTCTAGTGTTTCATCTGATATTTAGCTTCACTGGTGGTCATCATTTGTAGCCAAACGTTTTCCCCCTTCTCTCGTGTGTGTGTGGCATTAGCATTGTTAAGGCCTCTGGGCGGAGTTTGTTAGAATAGTTACCCTTACTGTTACTTCCGTCTTTCACTCTGTCTCGCTTTTCCAACTCGTATTACATGAAACAATAAATTTTCCCATACAGCGCGCTTTGTACAATGATATTATCGCTTCGGTTAGTTAAGTCGATTGTGTTTTGTTTTGGGGTGTGGGGAATTAAACTGGCTATAACATGACAAATTGCTTTGGAAAAAAATCCCAAAATCTATTGCGTATTTCATTAAATCCAAAACTGCTTTGGCTTCTCTATGGATTAAGTGTTTGTTGGAAAAGTTTGTGGATTATCAGTTGACACAGAACTCAATATAACAATGTCAAATTAGTCGGAAAACTTAACTTAAATTCTTAACTAATTCGCTATAACAATCATAGCAAATTTAATGATCCTAGCTCTTAAAATCTTTGAGTTCCATGGGTTTACTGCTACAGAAAATAGCTGAGGACTCCGTGTGGAGTGTAACTTAATTGATAATGTGAATTTAAATTGTATTTCGGACCTAAAAATATGCAGAAATCAAAGAAAATGCAATTAAATATTTAACAATTTTTAGTTCTTAAAACTTGTTGATAAATTTTACTATCTCTGAGTTCTACGCTCTGTTGAGAATATGTTTAATTGCTCTTAAATCTTAAAATTAGCCTTAGTTCCATTTCGATTCAACTTAAACTTTTGATTCTACCTTGAAAAACAACTCATTTCTATGCACAAAGCCCAAAGACAGCCTCCAACAGTTCTAAATAGTTTGGTAGTTTTATCTTATGGCACATCTATGGTATCTTTGTGGCAATATCACGCATGCCTCATCAGCATGCAACATGTGCGTTGTGGACAAAAACGGGCAATTGCAATGCAAATGTTGCCACTTAGACACATTTCGAGTTAGTTATGCCACCAAATGCCCAATCAGAGCCACTGCTGCTAAACCGCCTAAACCACCAGCTTAGTAACCCACTCATTTGACCCAAACACTGAGAGAAACAAACGCCTACAGTTGCGACTTTAATTGCGATTGCCACCAAATTGCATTTGAATATTCTACCCAAACAATATGTGTGTGTGTGTGTGTGTGTGTGTGTGTGAGACATAATATAACACAACAAATTATACCACTTATTGCAGCACCCTCTTCAACCCGCTCTCTCTTCAAAGGCACCGAAACGAGAAAAAAAAGAAACAACAACCAAATGAACCAAACGCCAAATGAGCGACAGCCAAAACGATTCAACAACCAGACTAAAAAGAAATCATGGTTGTTGTTGGCTGTTGTTGTGTTTTCGGCACTTTTCTTAGTGTGGCGTTGTCAGCAGCATAGTTAGTTAGCACACACACACACAAGCACACACAGATCCAGATCCCCAAAGATAAGTCGTGTGTGAGTTCAGAGCGCACAGCTGCGCCGCACAAAATTGTTAGCATTTTGCGCATGCGTCGCATCGCGTCGCGTTGCCAAACTTAACTTGGCCAACAGAGCAACAAGAACAACAACACTAAAGCAAAAGGCAGCAGCAGCAGCTGAGGCTCAACAGACCAAGTACAACAATCACAGTGCACATTGGGACAAGCTTTAACGCAAAACTAACGCAAAACTAACAAAATGTTCATATAGGAAACTTTAACTTATCATGATAATTTGTTACGTTTTTAGCCACTATGCAAAAGCAGCGGCAGCAATTTGACTTTAGTTTTGTGGCGTAAGCAGACATTTTCAGCACCTCGAGTGTAAGAAGAGAGAGGGGAGAGAGGGAAGAGTGTGAAGGCTTGTGGTGTTTGGAGAGCATTTGCGAATGTGCTGGGAGTTAGGGAATGTGCTTGAAAATTAGCTGAAATAGTTGTAGGTACAAATTTTAGGCGCTGTTTTGTATTTTTGTTTGTTTTTTTTTTTCTTCTTTTCCCGGTAAGTAACTTGAGGTCGATCGTGTTGTTGTTGTTGTTAGCCTTGTTGTTGTGCGTGATGTCAGGCACCGTTAGACTGTTGAAACAACGAACATTGTCGGTTGCATGTGTCAATGGTTGCTGTTGTTGTCTAATTCGAACTTCAGTTACAGTTGTTTGTTACACATTTCGCATTTGTATTGAGTTTGTGAAAAGTTGGCAAGGGGTCAAAGGGGAAAAAAACCAACTAAACTGGCGGATTTTTTGCATATTTTCAGCAGGTGCGCATAATTTATTTGACTATAATTACAATTAATTATGGTAATTATGTTGTTTTTAGACAGAGACAGAGGGAGAGTGGGAGAAGAAGAGAGAGAGCGAGACCAATGCCAACTCAATTATTTGAACGCACAGCACTTTTCCATGCTGTGCAACATGAAAACTTTTGCGGTTGTTTGAAAATTCCCCGACGACATCGACTCAACCTTCCTTTCCCCTCTCTCTCTCTCACTCTCCCTCTCTCTCTCAGCCTCGGCCAAGGAAGACAAAAACAGCGTCGAAAATAACATTTGACTGTGGTGGCAAAAACTTTTTCCACGTTGTGGCAAAAACACACATATATGTATGTATGTGATGTGTGTGTGTTTTTGTTGTCTGTGCTATCTATGTGGGCGTACGACATTGCAGCGATGTGGGCGTGGCTGGCAACACGCTTCGTTGTCCAGGACCTAATATTGCAGGAAGCACAAAAAAGTTGGCGCACACACACACAAAAAACATCATGCCACATGGGTTATGAATGTCTGTGTTTGTGTGTGTGGCAACCGCAATCAAAAGGGATATTTAATTGTGCCTAATTAGCTAATTTATGTTGTTGCTGCTGCTGTTGTTGTTGTTGCCATAAGTGGCAGCAAAGTGAGGAAAAGCATATAAAACTCAAACATTGGACTGCCTTTGCTGCTGTCTCCTACTGCATTATTCTAGTGCCTTGCAAAGTGTCATTGTCCTGTTTTCAGGCGCTGAATGATTGATCAATGAGCGCCTGCAAGTATGCAACATTTTTTTCTCTATAGAACAACATAATAAACTTTTATTAAATTGTATTAATATATTTATAACACTAAACTAACTTCTTTTAAGCAATGAATTCTCATCAATTTCGCTTGATAGATAAAACTGCTTGAGTTGAAAATTGTTGCTTTGTGGCATAATTTAGCTAATGACTTTGTGTTTGTCGCCCATCAAGCTTAGTTTTTGGGTGAGTCTACTTAGGGAAAATGCATTGCAAATGTATCAAATTGTTTATGAATAGGTATTGATTTGTTGGCCATGCCACCTCATGTTTACCCCTCAGCCACAAGTCAAATGTGCTGCGGCACAAGGACAGTTAATCTGCCACTCCTCTCCCATCTCCTTCTACCGAACACAGCCTGTGAGCTTCTGACCCAGTTGCAAGTCAACAGCCAGCAACAGCAACATGGCTAAAGCAACAAGGCCTAAACGTACATAATAATGACAGGCACAGCGAGGAGCGGGACGTTGGAAACGGCTAAAGCGTAAAGCTGTCAGTTTTGCATAAGAGAAGAAGGCAACTAGAGGAACATGTTTTAAAGAGTCGGCCCATTGTCGATGAGGGAAGTATGTGGGGTGGGGAGGGGGGGGGGAAGGTTAAACAGGATATGCGCAAGCTTTGGCTAGTCTTTTCCTATTCTTTTCTCCTTTTCTCCTTTTTCTTATTCCATTCTTTTCTTTTCGTTTATCTGGTCGCGTTTGCTTAATGCGTTTAATTTTTCTTCTGCTACAATTTGCTACCAAACACCCCACTCCCTCACCACCCCTCCTGCTCCACCACTAGCAGCAGCTTGCACGTCGCTTGAACATTTTTTACTCGCATTAAATTTTATTTCGCGTTTTTTGTGCTCTCCCCTCCCCCCCCCCCGCCACCGTTCGGCATTTGCATAGAAAATTCATTAATTTTGTCGCGAGAAAAACGAGATGAGAAAAAAAAACCAAGCTGGAGAAGGAAATTGTTAGACAAATTTTTGTGGCTGCCTCTGCTGCTGTTGATGCAATAAATTTCTTGAGCGTGTGCGGTTCAATAGTTCTCAATAGAAAGTGAGTCTCGTGTCCAGAGAGAAACAAGAAAAAAACGAAAAGGAAAATTTGCTTATCATTGCGTTTCTTTTCTTATTATTTCGAAGTGAATTTCTTGTCTCTTTCGTCCGTCTTGGCCGTCTTGGCGTCTTGGCAATTTACTTGGCTCATCGATTTTATTTGCTTTCGTTTCTTGACTTGTCATTGCCTCACCCCCTTTCCATTTTGCTATTCGTAGGTCTTTAAGTTCTGGACACACATGCACTTCAAGCTGTCAGTTGGCGCATTGTAATCGGCGTCTGACCCGCATTAATTATAGCTCACTGACATGTGATATTCACACATGCCGCGCACACTCACACACTTGAGTCCAGTGTATGCTCTGCTGTGTGGCACTTAAGCTGACTTCATGTGGACAGGCAATGACTTTAGCCAGCCTATGAGACTCGTTAATCGATATATATACATACATATATCTTTTAACTGCTCGGCAACTCTTTAACTGTCTCTTGAAATTGAGCCGTGTCCATGTCCAGAGCACTCTTTCTCCTCTCCCTCTCGTCAAGCTCTCAGCTTCCAGCTGCTTTGGCTGTCATTGTTTCACACACAGCCTCCGCCTCACATTCTCAACACCGATTTTTTTGTTTTACTCACATTTATTGTTATTTATTTAACTGTGAAAAAACGAAAGTCGTTTCACACCTTTATTTTCCCCCCACTTTTCTTTATTTTGTTGCATTCCCCAATGCTATCTTTTCCCCCTGCTTTTCTTAAGTGGGTTAAGTTCAATAACCAAACATACTTACCAATAATACTTACTTTTGCCACAGTATCCATAACATTTTTAAGCCCATTCAAGTGCTTATCAAAATTTGTTCGTTTTTCATCGTCTAATGGACGTCACTTAACTTTCTATTGTCTGAGAGCTGGCACACATTATTATTATTATTCTGTTGAAGTGTTAAGTGCTTGGTTTTTGGTCTAGAAAGCGATATTCATTGATAAGCAAATTAGTTTTTAAGATAAGACGTGGCAGAAACTGAAACTAGATGGAATGGGGAAAGAAAAACTTAGTTTATTGTCAAAGGTTTGTGTCTTGGATGATATCTAAACTTTGACTCAATAGCCAATATTCATTTTGTTATTAACTTACTCTACTATTGTCCCACATCCCCGCTTCAGTAACTCCTACAAACGAACCTAATTTAACCCTTCAAAGGATTAAGTGCGAAAACCACCTGTTTGTTGGTTGGTTAGAGCTTGGAGCTTATATATTTTCAATTGGTATTCGATTGCCTTGCATTACACACTCCGACCAAAGAGGAAGAATGTTTCTGGCAAATCAAAACGCCATTTACCGATTTAGCAATTCCAGCATCTCAGATTTAGATTCAGCTTTTTGGCTCTTTTGCTGTTCTCTCTCTTTTCATCTACTTCAACTGCTACTTCAATCCCAGCGCTAATCTCAGCTCAAAAGCAATGCAAATGCTGATAAAAGTCGAGTGAGCAAAACAAAAAAAAAAAAGGGCAAAAACATGAATGGAAATTCGTCTAGCTTGAGTGAAGCAAGTGGGAGGATGGGAGAAACTACATCAACTCCCTTGAAGGAAACCTTCAACTTGAGCGTTTCAAACATTTTAAGCATTTTGCACAGAGCACAGAATTTTCCAACATTTTCCGCTGACTACTAAAGTCATTATATTTGCAAGCGCACAAAAGCAGGTGAATAACTATATCTATATAGATATCTACATAGATATATATGTATGTATATATATGCATGGGTATGTAAATAGATTGCTAGTCTTTACTGCTTGCTGCTTGCCTCAAAGTTGTTTTTTTTTTTTTGTCGTTCAGTAGGTAAGTAATCTCATTATAATAATGGGAACAATTGATTTCTGTCTGGCCATGTCTGAAGTTGTCTACCCCTCCGCCGTCGTCTTGCGTTTAACAGCAAGGACCTCACTGACTGACTGACTGACTGACATCTTCTTGCTTCTTTACCAAAAGCAGTCAATAAATGTACAACGAAGCATGCACAGCGCACTGTTTCCGGCCATACAGACAGCTTCAGTCAGCTACGGCAGCCAGCACTCAATCATCGCTTCATTCCATTGCCAAGAGCTTCTCTCTCTCTCTCTTTTTGCCTTCGCCTTGGACCTAGAACCCGGACCAACCGCAACGTAGGCGACTTCAAGAGCTCTGCTCCTGCTTGCTGTCTTCGGCATTGCCTGTGATGATGCTTTTTAGTGTGTTTGCCGCTGATGAAATTATAATCAAGGGAATATATAATTTCTTTCACCTGGTTACATCTCAGCCCCACACCCACCCCCTCCTTCTACACACAAACAAACAAAGCCGTCAGTGAGTTGAGTGCCACAGTAGCAGCTCCTAACCTAATCTCCTACTCCTTCCGGTTCGTCCTTCTTCTACACTTTCAATGATATGATAATTTGCTTTTGTTTTCTTGGTAGCAAAAACTTTTGCTTCACTGTCGGAGAGTTGTCGGTGTGTTGAATGTTGGGGTGAGGCATGATGTGGGCCATCGATTTCCTTATGTAACTGTGCCACACACACACACACACATAGAAATCTTCAGCTGCTGCTCAGTTATTCAACTGCCTTGCGGCATTCTTTTGTGGACTCTCAAGACACCAAAACATCTCTCCCTAACTCCCTACTCCAACTTTGTTTGTGAGTTATCTTGTTTAGCAATTTTCATGCTACGCAAACAAAAAAATGACATTCAAATGCAAAAGGCGAAGCTTTTTTCCACTCCCCCTCTCTCTCTCTCTCTCTGTCTCTGTCTATGAAAACCGAAATCGACCGCATAATGTGCCACAATTAAATTACAATAAATCATACTCAGATCTCGCCTCAAAGAACACCCGCTCTACCCGCTCTCCCTTACACTCTTTTATGCTCTCTAGCTCAATTAATCATTTCTTTCTATATGTATTATGCTATGAGTTTGTTTTGTGCATGTTTTCTTTATTTTTCTCTCTTTTTTGTTCGTTAGTTGTTGTTTAGTTGGCTGCTAATTAATAGCTCATTTATTTCTGTAGAATTTCGTTTGCTCTCCTTTGAAATTTGATTTAGTTTTGATTTGTTTGTGATAAATCTATAGATTTATTTTTGTTTTCCTGTAGCTCGTTGGTCAAAGGTCATTGATGAAGCTGATGTGAAGTCTTATGACTCGAATTGTATTGAAAGTTCGCTGCGCTGAATAGAAAGCGTTTACAGATTGCACAAAATAACGTCTCGCCTAAAAGTCATAAAAAGTTTAAGAATTCATTGAATTCTAAATAAGTAAAGAAATGCAGAAATATCAAAATATGTTTTTTGAGATTGAATTGGCAAATTTCTAGTTAAAGAGAAAATTACAAGAGATGAAAGGAAATCAAGTTCGAGACACAACAAGTTCAAGTTGAATAAACTGCAGAAAATTCTTTGGAAAATCATAAAAGAAAGTCTCAAAAAGTATTTATATGAAAACACCTCAGAAAAGAATATAGAAAAGTCATTAATATTATTCCTGACAACTTAAGACACCTTAGAATTTATAATACTTGCACAAGTTTTTCGTAAGTTGTCAATCTTTGTTATTCATCCTTATTACTTATTCAACGCTCCCCATTCGATACTTAATCTCTTGGCTTCATTTATTTTAACAATTTGTGGGCAAAGCAAGCACTTTAACGCCTCATTATGTGCCACAGACACAAAGAGCCACACAAAAAAAAAGGGACAACAAATGTTTCCTTATTCAGTGAGAGAATGGCGCAACAAAAATTAAAAGCTAAATTAAACACATTCAATTAAATTGTGTGCAATGTTTCCGGCACACACACACAATACCCAAAAGTTGGTGCGACACCAACACCAACCTTTCGGAATCACCCGCCACCGCTACTCTTGGCAAAAGGTGAAAAGTTATGCCATTGACTGTAACGTTGCCCATTACCTGAGCCAGAGCAGCAGCAGCAAATAAGGTGCGTGTTTTGGCCCCAAAATCATCGTTGTTGTTGTTGTTGACCCACGGGGAAAGGTAGCGGAGAGGTTAGGTTTGGAAAATATGGAAGAGTAATGCCAAACATCAGCGCTTATAACTGTGCAGATTATGAAGTTAATTTATCAGCAACGAAGCGGATGAGCAGACAGTCAAAAAACAGTCGCTGCTTCAACTACAGCTTGAGCTGTTTGTTGGGGGCGTTGGTTGGGTGGGTTGATTATTATGAAGACTTCAAGTGGTAGCTGGCTTAGCTATTTGGCTAAATTGTTTGACGATGCAGGCGGACATTCATTTAGCCATCAAATTGCCTAAGACAAATTTGGCAAGTCAACGAAATAAGTGTGCTGGAATTCTGGCAAGAGAAGTGAAGTTCAAAGCACGCAAAGCTGGCAAAGCCAAAGATATTCAGTCAACATTAACTTTTTAAAAGGTCAATGTGTTGGAATTAGCAAAGTGTGAAATAAACAAAAATATTTTTAGTTCAATATTAAAATATGTTTAGAATATATTAAATTATAATTTTCCTCTCTCAATTATGCTGTGCTTTAGCTTTTGTATAGCTTCTTTTGTAAGCTAAACATTTCCGCAACACACACACACACACTCAAAGACACTTTTTTCGAAGCTCTTCTTGTGATTTATATATATTTTATTAGATACAGCTGGCTTAAAGCTAACTACTATATGCTATGGCACTGCATACGGCGAGCGTCTGGCAAAACAAGGCCGCAGCTGGCAAAGTTTCTTTTACCAAAACTTTTCTTCTCGTTTTTCTTTTTTCGTTGTTGCCTTTTTGCGTACTTACAAAAATTCCAGCTTCAATTTACTTTCAACATGCTTTTGCTTCTCTCAAGGAGTTTTTACTTTTACACACAAGGCAAGGCAGCCCTAACGATGTGGCGCACGCACACTTTATACAATGGGGGTAGGGGTAGAGAAGTGGTTTGAATTTTTCGTCGTTGTCGTCGTCTGTAGCGCCGTAGACATTACCGCAGCCAGGCGCGCGTGTTTTGCGTTCATCTGTCTAGTTAACGTTGCCAACCACTCGCCCTTTCCCCAATCCTCTAGCCCTACCACCACACACACTCCACCTGCAACTTGCAGCTTCTTGCTCTGACTTCCTTCTGCCTGCCTCACTTCAACATCCTCGTTGCCGTCGTCTGCATTTTAACGTACTAATCCTTGCTTTTATCTCTTGTTTGACTTTTGCTACGCGCACTCAATCCTTATACATAGTACACCCGCCCGCTCATTTAATGTCATTGTCGCTGGCATTGAGGAAGATACCCTGCAATCCTTTCTAAATATTTGCCAATTTGTATGCGCAAGTTTTATTCAATCTTAAGCACACGGTGCGTATGCGTGTCATAAGCGTTTCTTAAAGTGTTTGCTTGCTTCAAGTTGTGCTTTGATTTCTCAAAGTGTTTCTTCTTATCACTCCCACACACCACTACTCTTAGCCTTTTCATATGCTTGCCGCACGCGCGTATTTGTTTTCACTTATTTTTCATCATCATCTGTCAAACTGCTGGCCGCTGGCGGAAGCAGCAACAGCAGCATTTCGATTAATCAACGGCACGTGACCAAGTTTTATATTTTTAACCAATTTAATTTATCTTTTTCTTATTTTTGCTTTGGCCAAGTTTATTCTCGCTTGGCTCACGTGGCGTATGTGCGTTGAGTAAACAAGCTAAAATTGATGTTGGTTGTTTTTTGTTGCTGTGTAATGTTTGTTGTTGTTGTTGTTGTTGTCGTTGTTGTCGCTAGTCGATTCAATTAATTTTTGCTGCCAGCCAAGTGTTTACTTTTTGTCTTGGGGTTACGGTTTGCTTGTACGCAGTTCTAGTTTTACTTGAGGAAAGTTTGTTTAAACCTAATAAAAATAATTAAAATTAATTATTTAACGTGATTTTTTCAGGCAAATTGTTTCAAAACTTTTCGATTGCTCTTAAGTTTCAATGAAAAATATATAACATTAAATCTCTTAAAATCATTTTTACGTTTATCATTGACAAAGTGAAGTATACTTGCAACATTTATTGAGCAAAGCTTCGCTGCATTGTTTGCTTTTGTGGCAATAATAAATGCAAATTAGGCACGATAAGGCAAACAATGGACAAACTGAATACAAAACCTGTGTCATGAGATGATTTCCCGCTCATTAAGCTGTGCGCGGCATTTATTTTAATTAAAGCAAAAATTGAAGGGGCTAAATTGTTAAATTGTGCTTCTAGTATGAAGCAAATGACGTTCATTAAGAAAAACAACAAAGACAACAAAACGAAAAGAAACAACAAAGTTAAGAGACGAACAAACACACATGGGAAAAATACGCAGCTTCAAGTTACGCTAATGTGCGTGTGTGTGTGGGAGTGTTCGTGTGTGTGTGTGTGTTTTTATATAATAGACATTATCAACGCTAATTCAGTTATGTCTTAATTATAAACTACTTAAATGCGCCTCGCTGCGAGCATGGCAAATTTCCTAAGTCCGTTGCCTTTGTCTACAGATGGTAAACTGAAACTGAAGCTGAAGGGGATGTCTCCAAGAGGGAGGAAAGTCTCGGGTTAAGTCTGGGCACGTGTGACATTTGCTGGTATGGGTCGCGTTGTCTCTTTTACAGTTTTTAGTACAGCTCTTTCGCTATCTTCTGTCTGTGCATAATTACCAAGTTATATGTTCTATGTGGGAATAGTTTTGATAGCTCCGATTACGTCGCACAACTTTAAGCATAAGAAAGAGTATTTCAATGGGGGGGGTTGTAATGCCCGCGGCTTACAGACGATAGAAGCCAAGGAATGTGAGCGCAGCAGTAGAGGGTTCCAAATTCCATAAGCTAGGGGTAGTAGATAGGTAGCTGCTACCCCTTTTTGGACGGACCACTGAAACGAACGAACGAACGAACGTACAGAGGAATGAATCAGAGCCCAACAAAAGCAGCGAACTTTGATTGAAATATACAATTTTAATGAGGCAAGCAACTGAAGTAACTGTTGGGCTGATGCAAACAATACACAAGATTTTTTCCTTATTGAGAAGTCGACGACGACGAGAAAGAATAAACAAACAGAGCGCGAGCAGAGAAAATCAAAGTAAAGTTGCCAAATAAACGAAACAGCTTAAATTGTTAAGGAAGCGAAGAGTGGGGGGTTGGTAAGTTCGGAAGAACAACCTAAGGTGGTTCACGCACTACACAACAGTCTAGACAACTTATGAGGCATTTTTAATGTATGCCCCAGGAGGACATACACAAAAAACAAACAAAAGATAAACAAATTACTTTAAAAGATGTTGAAGATTCCTTATTAATGGGGGTTTGGTACAACACTTTTTTTATTGAAGAAGTTGGAGCTAGATAAAAAAAGATACTCAAAAGACCTCCAATCAATCAGTGGAATATGATTTTTGTCATGGCTCGTGTGAAGATCAGATTTCACGCAACTCAAATTTCATTGAAAAATATATATTTATTCCAATAATTCATAAAAAAAAGAAACTGTTATAAGAGAGTATTTTTGACATCCACAAACAAAAAATTGAAGAGGTAAACAGCTGTGTAGATATTGCTAACAAAATTAAACACACAATTTTCCCAACCAAAGAGCAGATAGATAAATCGACAGAGTTGCCTGCGAACCGAAACTTGAGACGAAAGACCAAACGGCAAACACCAAAGACGAAACGATTCTAGTTTATGGCAAATGTTGGCGATTAAAATCTTGAATGTCAAGCAGAAAATTGTCAAACGAGTGAAAACGATGATAATGATGATGGCAAGGATGGTGGCAAGGATGATGGCACAAAGGCAAAAGATAGCAAACAAATAAAAACGCATAAAAAAAAAAAAAAAATGAAAAACAAGCAAGCTGAAGCAAAAGGCGAATGAAATATGAATCTAAATCTGAAACAGAGCAGGCGACGATGACAAACAAACCGCGGTGACAAACGACAACAACGACGACGACGATGATGGCCCAAAAAATCAAAGACGTTGCCGACTGCAACCTGCAATTAAGGCGAAAGGACACTACAGCACAGGATATGCCAGGATATGCCATAGATATACATGCAGCTAGAGCTTAAAAAGGGTGCACGCTCTCTCTCTCTCTCTATGAAATTCGAAGCAATATTTCAAAAAAACAAAAAAAAACCTCATATAAGAGGAGCACGTTTTAGGGGCGGACTTCCATCCTTGCCTTGCCAAGGGGATATGCAAAGCGAATGTCCTTGTGACGCCTTAACACATGTGAGCTATGTTCGAGCTGTGATCCTGAGGCGGCACACTACACAATACGTGTACAAATAATTCGCACGAGTAAATCAACAAACACAACTAAAGATAAGAAAAGAGAGAGAGAGAGAGTCGACATAAAAAATGGGAAGCAAAAATAGGGGAAAAACCTGAACGCAGAAAAATCCTTTAGCTTACATCCTGTGCAGCAAAGCTGAACAATTTTACGGTTTCAATTATCAAAGACCGAAAACGACGACAAGGACAAACCGGTGACAAAGCGAAAAGGTAGCTGCTGCCCTTTGTTGTTGTTATTCTTGGTGTTGTTGTTGCTGTGATAGCTGTACCAAAATAAAGGCGATTAGCATTTCTAAGCCTTAGATTACCTGAAGTAGTTTATATAACCCCGAATCGAAACGCAACCCCAAAGAAATATACAAAAAAGAAAATCTTCTCAAGAGCCTATTCTCGATAACAAGATTCAGTTTGTTTTGTTTGTGTCTTGTTTGTTTGCTTATTCTTGAACTCCCCTCTCTCTCTCTCTCTCTCTCTCAGTACCTCTCCTTCCAGCTATCTCGAATGCAACCCTAAAATAACCTCTCCCTCTTTTTGCCTTACCGTTGATGATTACATCAAACGCCTGAATGCATCGCTGTAGTCCCAAATAAAATATTTGTATAAGTGTATCTGGTTAATTTATGCGCTTAAATTCAATATTGCCATCCATTATTGGTTTTCATCAAGGGTTCCTTCAACTCCTTTTATTAACCGCAAATTCCCAGGCAATTGAATCTCGAGTTGCCACAAGAAAAGCGGCCAAAGAATGAGCAGCAACTACTTAATAACCTCTGTGCCCATTCACTTCAATACATTTATAAGAATGGCAAATGGAAGTTAATAAATTTGATAAGCATTCAGCAAATGCAATCGCTTGGAATCTAATTGAAGTTAAGGAATCAGAAATAAAAAGTTTTCATAAGGTTGAAACTTTTATTAATAAATTTATTACCCCAAGTCTTTGAATCCTTTGTTTCTTTTTAGATTTCACACACATTTTTAAGAGTACTTCAATATTATATGTATGATGACTAACTAATGTCTTCCTGCAATTTTCTCGTTTTCGAGTTTGCAACTTTTGAAACCAAGTTAAAACTTCCATATGTGTTTTTTTCTCAGGTCTACTGCAGACCCATATATCTTGAAATAATTTTGCACGTTCATGTTTGTCTGTCCGCTAAGCTGCAACGTCCTAATTTACACTTGACTCCGCCTTGAGAGTTCGAGCAACACTGCACATATCCGCTGATCCACCGATCCAGCGATCCGCCGATCCAGACAGAGAGACTCTGGTGTGGTTTTATTCGAGTGAAAAAATTAACGCAGACACAAATTATATCTGGCGCTGATTAATCACTTAACAAGGCTTGTGTGTACGCGAGTATTTCGCAGATATTAGCTTCACCAAACCTACGTGAGCTCTGGCTGAGGAGGTGTGGAAAGGGGAAGAGTAAGAGTAAGCATGCGGCATAATACAGAAAACAAAAATAAAAGCCACGTCAATTTCATGCAAAAGGTGCGCAGTCGTAAATTTAACTGGACGCGTAAATCCTGTGCGCAAATGTTTCAAGTTCGCGCCGACAACTCAAAAAGCTACTTCTCGCTCTCTCGCTTGTATGTTTGCGGCCTTATTGCTGTCCAATTGTATTTATTTTAGGGTCTGTCTACGTCTCCGTCCCCGTCTTCAGCTTAACCAGCCAGCGACTGAGTCGTTCTTCGTTCTTTGGGCCTGTTGTTGGCCGCGCTAAAATTTAAATTCATACACGATCGTTGGCCCCAAAAAGACTAATGAGCACAATTATGCATTATTGCAGCTCGTTGCATCGAAAATGAACTTTAACAAGCCTCAACACACACTCACACACATCACACACACACACTTGATGCGCCATCCTCAAAGCCAAGGAGTGAGCATTGAGACAGGCAAGCGAGACATCAACTGGAACTGAAACTGGTAATACCTTCAACTACTATATAGGAGTGGAGAGAGGAGGAGTGTGTGCAAAGTGTCTGCTTTTTGAGTTGGGTAAGTTCGACAAACTAGTTTCTTAGTATTTATCGTATTATATTGTTGTTGTTGTTGTTGCCTCTTGCTTGCCAAAAGGTTGTTAATTCTGTCATCTGAACTTTGCATTTTGTGCAGTTGATTTCAAGGCTTTTTCAAGATGATCGAAAGCTTTAAAGTCAATTAACTAAATGATATATTAATCATATTGATTTGATAACGAATCGAACTTTAAATAATCCAAAAGCAATGCCATAATCCTGTGAAGTAAGAAAATTCTCTAAAAGTATTATCTAAGATAAAAATTGCAAAAAAGTTATTTTACTTCGTTGCAAATCGCACGAGTATAGAAATTGATGTTGGCGACAATCGGCTGAACATTGTGAGCCAAAAGTTTTTAATACTCGATACCGAAGGTAAAGAGTATATTGGGTTTGTGTCCATCTGTCTGTATGACATTCTTCAAGCTAGAGACGCGAAACTTTGCAAATACCATTTTCTATGGTCTACGGCTAATGGGGGGTTGCCAAATCTATAAATTCGCAATTAGGCTTCTTGTTATCCCTTTTTAAACAGGTATCGAGTAAACCGCAGTCGGTTGCGTCCGACAGCAACGTTGCCACTTGTTAAGTTTTTTTTGTTTCTTGGTCTCATACCATTGGAGATTGGTTATTTTAGATAATCTCTATGCTTAAGTTTAGGCCACAACGGAATTTGAGCTGACTCGTGTCTGGCCAAATGCAGACGAGACTTTGGCATGCAAATGTATAGGGTATAAGGGGAAGAAGCGAACGCTTGACAGGGGAATAGTAGGTATGGGAATCTATGCGAAATGAGCTTGCCAAAAGTGTAGCAGTCAAAACAGTGGTAAGAGGCCAAAGGCAGGGGAGCATTGAAGAGGTATTGCGTCTGGTTTGACAAATAAGGTTGTGGAAATTCAAACTTTTTTTTATTTTTACTCCTCTTGGCTGCCTGCACATAAAATTCAAATCAATGACAACAAGACGTAGGAGACGAGAGAGTGAGAACGATGACGATGAGAATGTTGTTGTGTCACAGAAGGAAGCAAGAACATTTGCGTTTCATTGCCAAAAATGCCAATTTGGCAGCGGTCGAAGCTAAGGAAGATGCAGCAGAAGCAAAATATAACAAAAAAAAAAACGAAATCAAAACTGGAATTTGATGCTCGTCTTGACTTTTTATGGCTCATAGTAGATATTGTCTCAAGATGTCTGCGGTGGATAATCTTGTTATCGCCATTGCAGACGAAGCTCGTTGCATTTAATTGCGAGAGCGCAAGAGAGAACCAAAACTAACCACAGAACTCCCAGCTTCCTGGCGAACACAAAACAAAATTTAATTGGTATATCAAAAAGCATTTGAATTCTAAAGTATTTTGCTTGGTCAGCGATTTAAGAACTTATGTATACGAATATATATATTTAAATATAAATAAAAGCGAATCCGACAGAAATTGCAAATTTACTTATTTGGACTACAAATTTGCTTTTCGCTTTTAGTTGTCAATCAGCAATCCGACTCTCACAGTGTATCCAATCCTATTTAACCGACTTTTCACGAACGGATTTAAATTTTAATATGTATTGACGGTAAAGAAAAATAAGAAAAAGTAAGAAATTATTTCATCAAAAAACATTATCTAGTTGACCGAATTGTGAATCTTAACTATTCTCGAACCCATTTCAACACACACACAAATTTCCAGCCGTTTAGGAGGAGTTAACTTACCAACACACGAACAGAAGATTTTTATACATAAAGATTTAAATATATATATTTTTTTGATGATTTTATCATTTGCTTTGTTAATTGGCGCGTTGACTGTTTGAAGTGGGCGTAATATAATGTTGGGCGTGTCACTTATTTCCATTCAATTGCACTTCAGTTTCCAGATTTTGAATTGGTTCTTTTCTTGTTCGGTTTTTCCATTTCGGTCTTTTGATTCTCTACGCAGCTGGCTTTGACATTTTAGCCATTGAAAATGGTAAAAAAAAAAAAAAATGCCCAAATTCTAAGCATATCCAAATGTTATTCAATACTTTTTCCTTTGGCATTCATCGAGGCACCAGCGCCATTTTCTAATTTGCCTTTCGAGACTAGTCGCTATGCAAAACTCAACTTGGGAGCGAAAGAGAAGCAGGGAGAGTGGAACAAAAATTGTCGCATAATATTACAAAAGACAAAAGGTTCTCCGAGTATGGATGGCTCTCGATTTTAGTGCGCACTTTTTTTTCTTCTTTTAATAGAAATCTACGCCCGTATTTTCGTTTGACAACATTTCATGCCATTTGCTCTTCTCTTTTTCTTTTTCTTTTTTTTTTTTCCTTTGCATTTCCTTTTATATTTGGGCATTTGAATTGCCCTCTACTCCGGCTTAACGCACTGTTGGTTGTCCCTGGTCCTCATTGTTTGGGAACTTGCTGTTTGATTTCCATCGTCTTTGTCGCATATATGCAGATTGAATTACACCACTTGCTGCCTCCATTTTTTGCCCATGCGAACATTCCAATTCCGATTCCATCATCCATTTTCATTGTTGTCCTTGTCGATTCATTAATTGTTCTGATAATTGCTGCTTAGAAAGCACAGCAGCTATTAGTTGGGGTAGTTCCAGTGCTTTTTTGCTTTGTACACAAATAAGGCTAGCGCAATGGCGAACTCAGACATGACTGGCTTAAAGGCCTTTGCCTATGTGCTGAAAAGCAAGAAAGGGATCGTGACTCTAGGTAGATCCTAAAGCTAAGCCAACAACCCTTAAATTACTTTTATCTCAAGTCGTTTGCGATTGGCCTCTGAAATTGAATGCTATCCTTAGCTAAAAGTAAAAAGTCTTCTTTTGCTTTTACCAACTAAAATTTCTATTAAAAAATTCCAAAAACTTATGGCACATTCTTTACACAACTTTCAACAACTTTTCAGCAACACATCTCTCTTCTTTCCTTTCATTATTATTTCAACTGTTTCTTTAATTGTGGCGGCATTCTTTGCAGCATAAGGAAACATACTTTTGGCCAACAAGAGTTCTTTGGCAGGTTTAGGTGGCCAAAGGTCTACGCCACGTTTTTAGCAATGCCTTTTAAGAGGCCACAACTGTCATGTCGTTAGGCCATTCCAACTGGCCAACATCTCGTTTAAGCAAGGCCCCAACCGAAAAAAAAACAACTGCAAAAATCATATTATTAAAAGAATCTGCAAATGACGCGAAAATGTTTCAACACTCTTCGACAAGCTCTGTCAGCAGCCAGCAGCGAAAACCAGCCAACAGCCAACAAGAATACAAAAAATGTAATAATAATAAAAAAGAAAATTATTGCACTTCACATTCACAGTCATCGGACAGTGCCATCTTTAGCTTTAGGCCTTCCACGTTCACATCCACGTCCACGTCCAGGTCCTCATCATCATCTTCGTCGTCGTCCTCGTCCTCGCCGTCGTCATCGTCATCGTTGTCTTCAATACAGGCGGCTTCAAAGATCGCGTTATGAAAATGCAACGCGCATTGCGCAAGAGCCACACAAAGACGAAAGATCTTATAAGGAAGGAAGGAGAGGGTCAGAGACGTTATAAAGATGGAGAGACGAGCAGTCGAATGGCGAATGGCGCTGCTCGTTCTAACTAGAAGGTGATATAAGTGGTTCGATTGTTGCCGCCGCCATCGCACAGTGTAACAATCAATGTCAGAATGGTACACCAAAAAATGTATGATAGGTCGTCTTATAGTATGATGATCAAGTAAGGAAAACAAAAGTTCTTTGTATTCATCTACGATTTTGGGAGCAAATAGGATCTATATGTTTTGACGTTTGGACTTCGCGTTGATAGCAGTCAGTCAGTCAGTCGCCTAGGACAAATAGTTGCATAAGCTCATTTGTTTGTAGCTACAATTTCATTGAATTTCATACCACTGTGCTCATAATGGCTTGAAGCGGTAACCAGGCTTAAAGTCGGGAACCAGAGTCAGCAGCGCGTTAGCGCTAATAAGCAATTGCCAAATTACATTCGCGTGAGTAATCTCGCGCCCCGATACAGGTCGTCTACCCCTCCGCTCTTCACCCTTTTACCATCCAAAGTCGTCACTGGCTTGGGCAGTGGTTGTTGCATCGATGGCTTTTCTGGTGGGCGGAGCTTTTGAGTGCACCGCAAGCGCAGATACTTAAGTGATGCCCGCACGTTGCACGTTGCACGTTCGAGCGTTCGAACGTTGCCAGGTTCGTGGACATTGCACTGAGGGGCATGCCACTCAGTCACTCACTCACTCTTTCAGTCAGTCAGTCAGCCGGTCACTCATTCATGCAATCATTTACCCCCGCACCGACAAAAAAAACAAAAAAAAAAAAACGAGACCCAACCAACCAAACCAGCTAACCAACCCAGCTGCAATGCGCCTCTAAGCCTGTAATTTACTTATATCTCTCTTCTGCCTCCTTTTTAGTTGCTTCTTCTCTCTTTCTTTTTGTAGTCAGTTAGTTAGCACTGCGATCGCCATTTCTTTGCCATCCATCCCTCTCTTGAAGTTGTGTCTTTGCTCTGGGTTTTTATTTGGGAATGTCTTCCCTTTAACACATTTTGGCATGCAATTTACTGAAATTAACTTCAATTGCAATTTGCTGCCGCTTCTTCTTCATCTTCTTGTTGTAACTGTTGTTACTCTTGTTGTTGTTTCATTGCGCTTTATCATTTGCCCATCTTTTATTGCTTTATTGCTCTTTTTTCTGGACTAACAGTACACACACATGTGCATTGAATGCATGTTCATTTTGTGCATTAGAGTGGCACCTCGTGGTTCCAGGCTATTTATAATTCGATTGGTTGGTTCTCTAGAAATGATGATGGCCCTGTGGCAGTCAAATAACTGTAAATGGCAACTGTAACTCGAATGCATTCATAAAAGCCAATTGAAAGTGGTGCGAGTACACTCAATAAACAAATTACGAATGCTAATTGGGGAAAAATCCTAAGAAATGCCGTTAGGTTTAGTATAAATAAGCCAATCATAAAAACTAGTTTAACACAAACAGATCATTAAGCTTAAGCTTGCATTAGACAAATAACCATATTTCGACGAGTTGTACTGAGCTGAATGTTTTTTTTCTGAACTTTCTTAACTGAAACTTTCAAATGCAAAAGTTCTATAACAGAGATCGGATTTAACCTTGATCTTTTTAGTTTCAAGTAAGTTTGTAGCCATCAAGTTTTTCTGCCTAGCCCTATCAATATTTGTAACTGACAAAAATGCCTACTCGAGTAATCTTTTAGTTGTAGGTCTTAACTCTCAAGTTGATCTATTGCACTCGAATGTCATTCGCGTGTAGATATATACGGCTAGCACTCAGTCAGTTGTCTAGCAACAGCGGCAGCGCAGCAGCCGAGGCCCATCATTAACTCGAGCAGTCAAGTCAGTCATTCAGTCATTCAGTCTGTCATAGTTCTTACTCTTGTATACTCGTAGTCGTATATTGTGAGCCTGGTCAGTTAGCCAGCCGCCTTGACGGATGGCCATGGAAATGGTTTGGTGCTGCTGCTTTTGGCTGTTGCGCTTGCGCGTCAAGAGCAGCGACCATTCAACGCTTTTATCGCTGAGCAGCAACAGACAACAGACCCAAATCCAGAGTCAGAAACCCAAGTCAAGTCAAGTTAAGTTGAGGGCTCGTAGCAGCTCCTTGAAATGCATTTGTGAGACGTCAGCGGCGTCGTTTTGGTGCAAAATGTTTGCGGCAAAACCTGCAATTACCATCGCCAGCTTTGATAGCTATGCTCTTGCCGCTGCTCTTCCCTAGCCCCTTTAGGGCCAACCAACCAACCAACCAACGAACCAACCAGTCTGCGCCGAGTTGAGCCCTGTTTAGGTTTTCTAGGCATTTAGTCTTTGTTTCGACAGCAGCAGCAGCCCAAGAGTCAAGCTCAAGTTCCAAGTTTCAGTTGTAGTTGTAGTTGTAGTCTGCATCTGAATACCGAATCCCTGGTAGTCTGGTAGCGTTGCAGTTGATATGTTGTTGAGTACTTTTAATTTGCATGCTGTTAATGGTGTTGCTTCATATTAGGCAAGCCAAGAATGAGAGTGCAACGCAGAGGAGTCGAGGAGGCCAGAAGCCAGCCAAAGAAGGCAATCATTGTAGTTGTTGCTCTTGTCGTCGTCAGGATGTTAAAGCCATTGAACTGTTCTGGCTGCTGCTGTTGTTGTTTTGGTCTTAGTCTAGGTCTTGGTGTTGCCTTTGGGGGGCAGAACTGGCATATTAATGGCAAGGATTGAAATCAAATGTTGCTGTTGTTGCTTGCCGCTTCGGAATGCTATGCCACAGACTCCAAAATAGACATAATGGAGCGAAATTGTTTTTGCGATTTGCTTCTCTTTTTTTTTGTGATAATAAGAATAGGAAGAAACATAAGTTTAATATATTTAAGTGTTTACAGCGATTTTATGTGACAAGAAGACAAACACCTAACGCACGAATGGGAACTGAAACGAAATATTATTATGACATTTCTAATACAGTTGGCATCCGAGCAGGGACCTTAAACGCGGAATAAACACTTTGCTATAAACAATTCTGGATTCTGTCAGTTGATTAGGGACATTTTTTGTTGTTAGCCAGAGAATTAGAAGTAAAAACGTATTCTATACTCTTTTGTTTGCACTTCAGGATATATACTATTCAATACTCTAAATGTTGTAAATCTTATTTGAAATCAACTAATTGAATAAACCAATACAACATACCCAAGAGTTACTAGGTGGCTGTGTTTTGTACACAAACAAATGTAAAATGCAAGTAATTGTGGGTCTGAAACGAGTCTCTCTCTATTCATTGTGTGAATATGGTTTGCCAAGAAGTAACTCAAATAGACTTCAGAGACAGAGGAGACTTGTTGTGGTAGTTGTTGTTGTTGCTTACCTGCTGCCTGCCGCCTGTTTGTCTTTAGCTGTAACAGCTACCGCACAATTTCCCAAATGACAAACATGCCAAAATGCTTACGAGCCATAGACAATGGCAACAAAAGCAGCTAAAGAGCCAGCTAGCCTGAAGAGAGAAGGAACAGGAGCAACAGCAGCAGCAGCAGGCGGCAAACGGCAACACATTAATCACAATGCTCCAAAACAGCTTGACAGCCAGCTACAACCGGCAACCTCATCTCCCTGGGTGTCTCTAGACGGGAGTTTTCTTTCTTTTGTCTTTCTCTTTCTCTCGGCGTTTGTGTGTGGCATCCTTTGGCATAATTCTTATTCAATCGGTAAGGACAATGCCATGTTGTAGTTTCAATTTGCGGTGGGCATGAGATTTGTGCCAAGACAATTGCCAAACAGGAAGCCAAAACTGACTCGAAGTCTCGGAGACTCCGAATCCGGCGGGCCATCAATTTAAAAAATGAAAAATTTCCCTTTTTTGCTTTTGCCGGCGTCCGGAAAATGGAAAATTAAATTAACCTTTGGGAGCTGCTGTTGTTGCTGCTGTTGCCAGCCTGCCTGAATGCCTCCTCCCTGCTTCGCCTCTTCGTCTTTTAGTCTACTGTTGCTTCTCGTACCAAACAATGTTTTTCTGTATTTTGTCTGATAGCATCTACTGCCGAAATATGTTAATTTTCAATTTAGTAGTTTGGCCCCACGACTCGACAAATATATATATACTATATATATATATATATATATATATATATATATCTATTGCATGTAGCTGGCTATTTTTTTAATTTGCTTTTTATTAAGTGCACTGGAGCGCAACGGTAATGGGTAACGAACAAATTATCACATCTGGCTAATCTGCTGCATATCATTTTCGTAGGCGTACATTCGTATGCCGCCCTTAGCCCCCTCCAAAAGGTTTCTCGTTGTTATGAAGAGGAAGTGTTTTCATGTTAGTCGTCGAGCTCCATAAACAATTTGTTGACCATATTTCAAAAGTTGAGGAAATACTAATTAAGACATTATAAATAATTTGTGGCCTTCTTTTTGAGCTCAAGTGTTGATTGTTAACCCACAAGAGTTTTCTATCTGTCTTTCACTTACTTTTGTTCTCTGGTCTTCTAATGAGCATAAAAAATAGTTTTATTTTCTATTTTGATATGTATCTTTTTTGAGTTTTGTTTTCAACAACTGCGTCTTTGAGTTGAGTTATTTGCTTGATAACGTTAAGCATTTAATTAAGAATTTTTAACAGTTAAAACCAACGTTAAAGACATTTCAAGTATTATAGGTTAATTATAAAAATCAAGGATTGGTCATTCCAAATTCTGTTGCATTTTTTCCAACATTTTTAACAAAAAAGTCGGGAAGGCCAAGTAATAACAACTTTCTAGGGAGGGCTATCAAAAAAGTTGGAAAACAGCCATGCACAACTGGTATAACTTTGCTGACATCTGTCATTAGCAATCATGTGCAACAAACTAAACTAAAACCATGCAACACCAACAATAATCGGTGTGAAACGCTTTTTGTTTTTATATTTTTCAGTTTTGTAGTTTTACAGAAAAAGTTTATAAAACACAGTAAATTAGATTTTCAATTAAATTGGACATGGAAACTCTAGCTCGCTCGCTTGCTCGCTTGCCTGACCTTGCACATTTTAGTGGGTGAAAATGATTTAAATTGATTTAGTTGCAATTCAGCTGGGAGCTTGGCGAGCTTAACATACTCGTGTTGATATAAATCAAGTTACACATTTTGTTTGCAATTAAATCAAAAAGCTGTTCTGATAAAGCTGAAAAGGGGTAACGAGTGGGAGAAGAGGATGGAGTGACTTACTGACTGTCAGTTGAGAATCAGAGTAAGTGTGTGAGTTTTGCGCTTTTAGCTGATCAAAATCAAAGCGTTGCAAAAGGAGAGAGAAGACAAAAAGAAGACGAAACGATTCTTAAATCAATTTCTCAATCAATGTCAGCCAATGACAGAGAGACATAAGGGAATGAGGTAGGGTTGAACAAGAGAGTGAGAGAGGGAAGGAGGTGGGGGGCTACTACAAAGTTCATTCGTTTCCAAGAACTGCGCTTTAAGCTGGAAATCGTGGTTCACTCGCTGGCCCCAAAACAAAATAAAATAAAATAAAAGTAAAAGGTTCAAATTGTGTCCAAAATGTCAAAAGCAGAGACGCGCTCAATATGATCGTCCCTATACAGCAAAAACAACAACAACAACTGCAACAACAATACCCATTCAGTACCTATACCCTCTGCTACCCCGCTATAACCTTAAAGCCTGTCGTCCCACAACAGAAGCCCTGGAAATTTGATCGCATGCAGATAAAGCTCATTCGCCGAGACTCTCTGGCCTGCCAACCTGTCTGTCTCTCCGGCTGTCTGTTGCATGCAACTGTTTTGTCTTTTTGGCGTGCGATAACTAAAGTCAATGACTGGAGCTGCCTTTACCAAAACCCAACCCCTCCCCCCACCCATCACCAAAAGTGAACTTGAGTTGCATTGTTGTTTTTTATTCGCTGCGCCCGCTTACGGGAGCCATCGACATCATGGCCATTGCCAATGATCAGGTCTTCAGGCTGAGTCTCAGCTTGAGCAACATCCTGATCCTCATCAGCATCATCATCGCTGCATACAATCGTCGATAATCTCACGCTTGGCATCGCCAATATCGCCGCAGACAGCGGCAGGCGAAGCAGCAACTTCCACAACAAGCAACATTGCTGCATCTTTTAAGCCCAAACCCTGTTGCAAGTCGAAAGATTCGCTTTAGTTTAGTTTAGTTTAGTTTTGTGGCCAGTTCGTTAAATTACATGAATGTATAACCATTTTAATTTTTTTGTTGCCTGCTGTTGCAGTTGCAGTTGCTGCCGCATCTACTCCTTCTTTTACTTTTTATTCCTCTTTAGTTGCATTTTGGGCATGGGGCATGGGATTTGTCTGTTTGTTTGTCGCACTCTCGATGCCTTTTGAATGATGACCTTACAAATCACGTTTCGCAATGTGTACGCTTTTTTTTGCTTTTGTTTTAGTCCAGATCATCAAGATGCTTGGGTTTTGATATCACCCGCCAGTCTGTTCTCTATAGCTTTGTAGGAAGTGCCAGAGCAGTTAGTCTGGTTGTGAGAAAAGGTTTCCCTGAAGGTTCTTTTGGAATAGAGGAAAAAAACCTGTGATTCACTAACTTAACAAAGTTTATTATTAACTCAATAAAAAGTCAACAAAAATAATTATAAACAAATGAAATCAAACACTTTCCGGCAACTTATTACTCAGAATTTATATCTCTTAGCAGCGTTTTGATTTCTTCACTCTCGGCTGCCTCCATATAGTTCTGTCCTGTGGGAGTTGCTCCAACTTTGTCAGCACCATTCTTCAGCAGATATTCAACACATTTTGTATGCCCTTCCCAGATGGCAGCCAACAAAGGTGTTATGCCATATTTATCCAACTTATTGACATCAGCGCCAATCTCCACAAGATACTTTAGCATCTTCAATTGACCAAAGTCAGCGGCATAGTGCAAAGCAGTTCGTTCACCAATCAATTCGTTAACATTGCGATTCGAGTTCTCAAATTCCAATTGCACAGCGTCGACTTCACCATTTTTGATGGTCCAAACCAAGTTTTCATTATTCTGATACATTTTTAGCTTGATTTATTTTTCTGATTTGTTATGCTCAGTAAAATTTGTAGCTTGCTGAGTTACTTTTTGATTTCATCTACTTTAACAAATATTTCATTATAAGTACTATTTAGTTGCACCCACCCGACCATTATACAAGTTGTGTTGGCAGCTTTCTCACGTCTGCATATCAGCAAAGCATATACATATATGTATGTATTTACTTTGTAGTCTAGTTGGGAGGGCGACTGCTGCAGTTGGCTGTCAGTTAATTTCAATTTTGAACACGATACGCCCCAAAAACGGATAACTCGTGTGACAAAAAACAATTAAATGACAGCGCAAAACGAAACGCGACCAGAGGGTGGACGGGAGCAGGTACAAAAAACCCTCTGCGATATTCAGGAGTCCAAAAAGCAAAACATAATGAAATTCACACATACTCCTAAACATTCGTATCATCTGTAGATATAAAGCCGAATGGAGGTGGGGCAGTGGAAAGCGTAAAATGGAAATGAAAAATCACGGTCCACACACAAACACATCCAGAGAGAGAAAGTAACTATGGGAGAGAGTGATGGGAAAAGAGAAAGGGGGAAGGTTTGGGGAGTGGTGCATGTTAGATGACAACGTTGCAAGCACCGAGGCATGCACAATTGGGCGTTATAATTGAATTAGTCACACCCACAGATTGCACACATGAATGACTTGCCGAAGACAAAACCCAAGCGAACAGGCAGGCAGCGGCAGGCAGGCCGGCAGGCAGGCAACAAAAACAATGAAAGCAACAAAAAATTCGACAGAAAATAATATAAGAAAAGCAGAAAATGGCTAAAAAAAAAAGAAGCGAATTATTTATTAAAACTAGGTTACCAGGCAACATAAAAACATAGCTTCCGGAAAGGGAGAGTGAGTGAGGGAGACAGGAAGGTAGAGAGATAGAGAGAGATGAAACCAGGTAGACAAAAGTAAAAAGAGAGACTCGAAGTGGGTGGAATGAGTTTTCCTGACTACCCAAACATAAAAGGCTTTGGGACCGATATCAGGAACCGTAGGTCACTGGATTAACAGCTTGGCAAGTTGATATCAAAGAAATGTTCCTTCAAAGAATCGATGAGATAAAAAGGAATCGAATTTGAATAAAGAACCTAAAGATCCTAACAAGTTTTTTGATGTGTAAGCAACTATAGGCTCGGGGAGTCAAACCCATGTTTCAAATACATACAAAGAATCTAACGTAAGAAGTAAGATCAAATCGGTGTATTTGTGATTGTATTAGTGTTGTCGTAAAAGAAGAAGTCCTGCTGCTCGTAAGCTAACGAACAGATCACGATGCATGTACATGTCAGTGCTGCCATTTCTTCTCGCTAGATCTGACTGATTTTACCAATTCTGATGTCGATTTTTTGGCATAAAATTATAACATGAGATTTGACCAAAAATCGAAATTTAGTTAAATGTAGTTATTTAAATGCAGTTGTATTCTTGGCATCAAACCATGACTTTAAGATATCGCTTTTGAAAATCGGTTCAGTTTTGCCGAAGTTATGGAAGTCGAAAGATTTTCCCAATGCTCAAGTCGATTTTTTGGCATAAAATTTTAACATGAGATTTGACCAAAAATCGAATTTTATTTAAATGCAGTTTTATTCTTGCGGTGAAACAAAGACTTTTAAGATATCGCTTCGAAAATCGGGTCAGTTTTGCCGAAGTTATGGAAGTCGAAAGATTTTCCCAATGCTCAAGTAAATTTTTTGGCATAAAATTTTAACATAAGTTTTGACTAAAAATCTAGTTGGCAACCTGCAGAAAACTGAATTTTTAGTTCAACTTCAAGTTGAAACAGCTGATTTTAAAATTGATGAACATAAGCTTATGTGTTTGGTTCAAGCAATAGATTATTTATATAATAATGCAGACTTCATTTTAAAGATCCAGCAAAAACTAGGCTGCTTGGGTAGTAATGATATTAAATTCTTTCCTATTTGAAAACAACAGCTCTGCGCTTTGCGTAATCGCCCGAATTTCAAGTTCACGTTAAGTTCACGTTAAGTTATGTTCGTTAAACTGAGCCTGGAAACGGTCGAGTCATGCAGCTCTGCTGTCAATGTGATAATTGTAAAGAAAATTTTGAAAGCTTAAGTATTTGCAACTATACAAAATAAATAATATCAAGATGTTTATATATCTCCCGTGTGATCGGGCTCAGACTGTTTTTTTTTTTATCAACAAATTCACTGGTGAATCTCTCTCTCTCCCTCTCTTTCTCTCTCTCTCTAAATGATTTTGCTAAGACGTTTAAAAACCCTCTCTGCATTAAAAACTTACTGTTGGTTTTGTTTTGCTCACACCTACTCTTACTTTCTCTCCTTTCGCACTCCTCACACCGCTCTCTATGCACACAACCCCAAAACACTTTCACCTCCCGTCTCAAGTGACTTAAGCCCGAACGCTAAGCCGCTTCTCAAGTATTTGCTCACGTGTGCAAACACTGCGCTAGGCCAATTTGCATAATAATCGTGACGTTCAAGCGACGAGAGTTGAGCTCTGAGCTCGGAGCGTCAGCGTTTCGGAGTCACTTGACCTTGTCGCAGGGACCCGAAACCCAAACTATGCAACTAGTACTTGCTGCACTGTGGTGTAAGAGTGTGGCCGAGAGTGTGGTGAGGTGAGTGTGGTGAATGTGCACAAAGACCGCCCGTATGTCTAGGCAACACTTTCACAAGCACTTTTTTCAGCAGCGCCTAAAAGTATGCTTTGCAATATTAAGTTTCACCCAGCTTCTAGTTGACTAGGGTATTAACCAAATCTCTACTCTGCAGAGTAGAAGTGATGCGACTACATTTTTATATTGGAAATCGTGTTTTTTGATAGCTGAATAGTTGGGCCACTTGGTGTAGTTGCAATTTGGGTTCTTGAACAAAACATTACATAATTATTGCCATTTTTGTTGACTCCCCTCTTATGTACAGCAGCTTATACTAAATTAAGGTAATTTATTGTCGAGTACTGCGTCACAATGATAAAATGCATGTTGACCTCAAGCGTGAGCGCAAGAGATAGACAGCGAGCGAGGCAGGCACTCAACGTGCCGCCGCACTCTGTAATAAAATCCAAAAATGTGTTGCCACAAAAATGTTATTTCCTAAGCAAACACACAAAGGTAAACTTGAACTAACGCTTTGCCAGGTAAAAACTTACGAGTGTTTGTGCACCTAGTGAAAGAGTGAGCGGGGGAGGAGAAAAGGGGGATGAAAGAGATATATAGCTGGGCTCGTCCTTGCACGGCTCACTCATCTAGCTAGAGTCACTCATGCGGTTTTCACTGGTAATTAAATTAAATTTATTTAAGCAGAGTTACGCTTACACTGCCCAACACAGAAAGGCAAGTAAGCAATTAGAAGAAGATGGGTTGTGGGGGAGAGATGAAGGGTAAGGTCGTCATGGTGGCAGCTGTGCGCCAGTCTTGGCTAGGGCAACGTTTGGTTTTTGGCAACAATGTTGCGGTGCAGCAACCACAGGACTTTTCAATGGGTCTACAGCTCAAACTCAAACTCAAAACTCAACTTGGCTCAGGTGCTATGTAAACCACCAGCACCACCACCGCCACCATCCCTTGTAGAGAAAGAGAAAGAGAGAAAACATTTTAGTATTGCATTTAAAGTGACAGTTTTGTTGCTTTAAATTGTGTGTAATCGGAGCTGATAAAAGCTTTTACCATTTTAAGTGCGCCAAAGCGCAACTCAATGCCTGACCTAAGGGAAACCAACACAGAGAACAGATAACGAAGACAGAGAGTGGGAAAAAAAAATGAGAAGCTCTGCACAAATAACAGAAATTCTTTGCACTATATGATATATGAAGTTTGTCATTATAAGTATATCTTATAAAATATTTGATTCAGGCAGGAAAACTTCTCTTATTCATTAAAACTAAGTAGCCTTTTTTCTTATTAAACATCTTTTCAACCAAAGCAGGAATTGTATTTTTTAAACAAAATTATTTCTGTTTCCGATACAAATTTTTATTTTAAAATTTCAAATGCATTTGTGTTTGCATATGGTGTTAGTTATACCTCTATTACTGAGTTATGCTTCTGGAGAAGAGCAAGTTGATGATTGTAAGAAAATTTAACTAGCTAATAATATATTCACAAGTATATCACCTTTTACAGATAAGAACATATGCGTTAAATGTAAAAAACTCTTTACGTGCCGTAAAGATATTACAGGTTATAAAGTCGAAGAGAAGACCGATGATAAGAAAATAATAGAAACGCCTGAAAATAATCATAATATATCAAAATTGCCATGTGTGCCAGATGAATATCGAATAATTGGTATTTAAGTTTGCTTATTAACTGAGGCAATAAATAGTTATATTATTTTTGCAGGCTCATTAGATGGAGTGGCCTGTTTCTGGTCGCCAGATTTAGATTGTTCAACAGTCATAGCTAAAAGCAAAATGAGCGATACCTCCGTTTGCATTGACTGCTACGTTAAGTGTAAGTGCAGAGGGGACGGATCAACTTTTTATGTGAGACAGTTACTGGTAGCTCTGTGTATGGTATTGATTTTGGTGTCGAATTTGGTATTATACAATGTCAAACTTTAATTTGCTACGAATTTTTGTTCAATAAAATTTCCCCGCCAGAAGTTTCATGGCTTCCAAGTTCATGATTTTATTGCTATCTATCATTATTGCTATCTATATCGGAACAATTATCGATATTTCGAAACAAAATTGATCCGACTACACTAAAAATATAATTTGTTCTTAAGCTTTTAAGTCATTGCTTTTTGCTTGCAATTGTCCGTTAATTACGCTTGTTCTTAATCTTTCATGGTCATATTTCAGGAACGGAGTGAACTGTAATGTACTACAACAACGACTTTCTGCAAGAGTGTATGTACATTTTAATGGTACACATCTGCTCTATCAAATGTCCATGGGTGAGTTTTAACAAGTAAGAATCTTCATCTAGTTTCTTTAGAAGCGACTAGCAAACAGCCTGTGGGTGGGTTCGTTCAAGACCACAAGTAATTTGACTCATGGGGACAGAATGTGTTTAAAACAAGTAAGAAGGCTCTAGTCGGGAGAGCCCGACTAGAAGATACCCTGAACCCAGTTGCAAAAAATAAATTAAATTTATATAAGACTTTGGTATACTGAATTAACTTCAATCGATTAATTTTCAGAAAATATCTATTGTTACCCATTCTTTCAATCCTCATTTTTACATTTTCCAAATTGGATATTTTTGTTATCGATCACATGTGTATATCGGAAACCAGAATAGTTATCGATAATTTGAAGCAAACTTGTTCTGCTCATGGTATAGGAGAACTTATATCCCAAATCTGAAGTCTCTAGCTCTTGTAGTCTCTGAGATCGACGCGTTCATACAGACGGACAGACGGACAGACAGACGGACAGACGGACAGACGGACATGGCTAAATCGACTCGGCTGTTGATGCTGATCAAGAATATATATATACTTTATGCACAAAACCATTATACGCTTATTTACCCATTTTATGGGTTAAGGGTATAAAAACGACATCGTATGCTTTGCAACGTAAATAGGAGCGTTATGCTGTTAAAATATCCAGTCCTCATCATGGAACTTCTCCCTAAATGATATAAGTTGACCCTCAAGGAGTTCCTTGTACATTTGGACATTCATCCGTTCCAGCAAACTGCTTTCCAATAGAGCTAAAGCTGCGAATACGATCAGAGAGCCACAACCAAGGTTCCGCTTATGGCAAGTCTGCCGGGGATGTCTTGGGGTGTTTTTAGTGATGAAAAAAAAAAGTTTAATTTAGACGGGCCAGATGGTAACCAAAAGTATTGGCGGGATCCAAGACATCCCCGGCAGACTTGCCATAAGCGGAACCTTGGTGGTGGCTCTCTCATGGAATGGGCGGCTTTTAGCTCTGCTGGAAAGTCCCCTATTTGCTTTGTGCCGGGACGGATGAACGCGCAAAAGTATACGGATCTCCTAGAAGGAGAACTTATACCATTTGCGGAGGAGTTCCATGGTGAGGACTGGGTATTTCAGCAGGATAACGCTCCAATACACGTTGCAAAGCATACAATGTCGTATTTCGATGCAGTAAATATCCCCTTATTGCAGTGGCAGGCAATAAGTTCGGATTTAAATCCAATTGAGGACCTTTGGGGCATCCTCACAGCAAGAGTCTATGAGGGTGAAAGACAATTTGAGTCCTTGAAGGACTTAAAAGTAGCCATTGTCCAGCAATGGGCAATGATCAACAATAACACCTTGCAGAGCCTTGTAAATTCGATGCCGCGCCGATTGCAATTGGTTGAAAAACACAAAAGAGGTTCCATTTCGTATAAATTCATTTATTTAAGTGACTTTAATAAGTTTATTTCCATAAATTTATGGTTTTTTCTAAAATGCACAAATATCAATTTTCAATAAAGGTTTTTTTTTCAATAAAATAATTTCTAAAAAAATAAACAATATTTGAACAATGATTGTGCGTGTTAAGTTTCAGTATCATAGACCTATTTAAAAAAAATATTAACAAAAAATCAGCCAAGTAAAATTTTCGAAAAATATATAAAAAACAATTGCACAAATACCAATTTTACTGAAGTAAGGCAGCAAAGCAAAATGAATAAATTTTATAACGTTTTGAACAGTCTGGTTGGGTGATATGTGTTGGGCAACACAAAGTAATGTTTGACCTCTTGGTAGATCCAATTGAATGCAACTAATGTCCCCAATCGAAGAGGAATTTGTTGAGCTTTGTTGAGTGTTGAAGTTCAATAGTTAGTGTTGTATATGAGTTGAATTTTTATTTTTATATATTGCAGCCCCTTCGGATCGAATATCACCTTTTTTAAATTTTGACACGCAGTCGAAATCATCTATTAAAATATTTTCCTCGTTCGGAAGCCATGCATTTGTTGTTTCATTAGCAGCTAATGCATTTGATCGATGTGCTTCTTGCGACTCTTCCTGTTGTTGAACTAATGAATCCTGCATTGTTTTTATTAATATGTATTTGAATTTTAGCACAAAATTATACGAAATGTTCTTACTACCATTATACACAAATTTAATTTTTATACTCGATACCGAAGGTAAAGAGTATATTGGTTTTGTGCAATGTCCGTCATGGTGTCCGTCCGTCTGTCCGTCTGTCCGTCTGTATGTTCGCAACTTTTTTCCACACCCTTCGAGCTAGAGACTTGAAACTTTCCAATTCTCTTTATCTATGGGATAGTAAATTAAAGTGTCAAGATGGGGGTTCTACGATAACTGGGGGCTGGCAAATCGATAAATTCGATAACTCAAAAACGATAAATCAACATATTTCGCACATCCTTACAGCTAGAACTACCAAATTTGGTGGGCAGACAGCTACTAGCAACCCCCCAAAAACTGCATTAAAAATTTTGGAGCCACGCCCACCCATACCGCCCCCAGCCCCTCCGCATTTTGAAATCAGAAAAGCCTATATCTCCCACAGTTTTTGAGCTATAGCCACCAAATTTGGTGCCAAGATAGGTGATGATGACCCCCAAAAACTGCATCAAAAGTTTGGATGCCACGCCCACCGATACTGCCCTAGCCACCCCAACGCTTCGTCAAAAACGGGAATGCGTGTATCTTCGAGAGTAGTGGAGCTAGAACCACCAAATTTGGTAGGAAGATAGCTGGCAACGACCCCCAAAGATCTGCATCAAAGTTTTGGAGCCACGCCCTCCCATTCCACCCCCCTTTCCCCACCTTTTACAAACTTTGAGCTAGAGTCACCAAATTTGGTATGAAGATAGCAATTGACATTCCACAAAGATCGGCATCAAAAATTTGGATGCCACTACCACCCATACCGCCCCCAGCCCCCCTTTCACCACTTTTACAAACTTTGAGCTAGAGTCACCAAATTTGGTATGAAAATAGCAATTGACATTCCACAAAGATCTGCATCAAAAATTTTGATGCCACGCCCACCCATACCGCCCCCAGCCCCCCTTGCCACACTTTTTACAATCTTTGAGCTAGAGTCACTAAATTTGCAACGAAGATAGCTGGTGGCATCCTTATCTGCATCGGAGAATCTTTAAGGCAGCGTAAACCCCTGCCGCATCCGTACCACTTTGCATTCGGGCCTCTTTTTACCGGTTTTAATTCTGGTATCGAGTATGCCGCAGTCGGTTGCGTCCAACTGCAACGTTTCCACTTGTTCTAAATTGTTTTGGTTTAAAGGCTTATTCTAATTCTTTGTGCAATAGTGTTGGGTAACGTTCTATACTAACTATTTTTCATTTTTTATCACTACATAACAAAACAGCCCCCCAGTTATCATAGAACCCCCATCTTGACACTTTAATTTACTATCCCATAGATAAAGAGAATTGGAAAGTTTCAAGTCTCTAGCTTGAAGGGTGTGGAAAAAAGTTGCGAACATACAGACGGACAGACACCATGACGGACATTGCACAAAGTCAATATACTCTTTATCTTCGACATCGAGTATAATTAAGAAAAACTATTATGATATGCAAATTTTTAATTTGATTTTTACCAGAGCCGTTTCTTTTAAAGTTGATTCAAACCGTTCTTGAAAAGATTCAATTATCTGGTAACGAAAGAACTTGTACATCGTTAAGTTCGTTCATTCTACGTCATTGATTTAACGTTATTATGGCGTTATGTAGTTTGACAATATAAGTATATCTTATAAAATATTTGATTCAGGCAGGAAAACTTCTCTTATTCATTAAAACTAAGTAGCCTTTTTTCTTATTAAACATCTTTTCAACCAAAGCAGGAATTGTATTTTTAAACAAAATTATTTCTGTTTCCGATACAAATTTTTATTTTAAAATTTCAAATGCATTTGTGTTTGCATATGGTGTTAGTTATACCTCTATTACTGAGTTATGCTTCTGGAGAAGAGCAAGTTGATGATTGTAAGAAAATTTAACTAGCTAATAATATATTCACAAGTATATCACCTTTTACAGATAAGAACATATGCGTTAAATGTAAAAAACGCTACACGTGCCGTAGAGATTTTACAGGTTATGAAGTCGGAGAGGAGACCGATGATAAGAAAGTAATAGAAACGCCTGAAAATAATCATAATATATCAAAATTGCCATGTGTGCCAGATGAATATCGAATAATTGGTATTTAAGTTTGCTTATTAACTGAGGCAATAAATAGTTATATTATTTTTGCAGGCTCATTAGATGGAGTGGCCTGTTTCTGGTCGCCAGATTTAGATTGTTCAACAGTCACAGCTAAAAGCAAAATGAGCGAAGGAGCTTGCATTGAATGCTACGTTTATTGTAAGTGCAGAGGGGGCGGATCAACTTTTTATGTGAGACAGTTACTGGTAGCTCTGTGTATGGTATTGATTTTGGTGTCGAATTTGGTATTATACAATGTCAAACTTTAATTTGCTACGAATTTTTGTTCAATAAAATTTCCCCGCCAGAAGTTTCATGGCTTCCAAGTTCATGATTTTATTGCTATCTATCATTATTGCTATCTATATCGGAACAATTATCGATATTTCGAAACAAAATTGATCCGACTACACTAAAAATATAATTTGTTCTTAAGCTTTAAAGTCATTGCTTTTTGCTTGCAATTGTCCGTTAATTACGCTTGTTCTTAATCTTTCATGGTCATATTTCAGGAACGGAGTGAACTGTAATGTACTACAACAACGACTTTCTGCAAGAGTGTATGTACATTTTAATGGTACACATCTGCTCTATCAAATGTCCATGGGTGAGTTTTAACAAGTAAGAATCTTCATCTAGTTTCTTTAGAAGCGACTAGCAAACAGCCTGTGGGTGGGTTCGTTCAAGACCACAAGTAATTTGACTCATGGGGACAGAATGTGTTTAAAACAAGTAAGAAGGCTCTATTCGGGAGAGCCCGACTAGTAGATACCCTTAACCCAGTTGCAAAAAATAAATTAAATTTATATAAGACTTTGGTATACTGACTTAACTTCAATCGATTAAGCTCGATATCTCCGGTGTTTCTTAACCGATTTGGACGAAATTTTCAGAAAAGATCTATTGTTACCCATTCTTTCAACCCTCATTTTTACATTTTCCAAATTCGATATTTTTTTGTTATCGATCACATGTGTATATCGGAAACCAGAATAGTTATCGATAATTTGAAGCAAACTTGTTCTGCTCATGGTATAGGAGAACTTATATCCCAAATCTGAAGTCTCTAGCTCTTGTAGTCTCTAAGATCCACGCGTTCATACAGACGGACAGACGGACAGACAGACGGACATGGCTAAATCGACTCGGCTGTTGATGCTGATCAAGAATATATATATACTTTATGCACAAAACCATTATACGCTTATTTACCCATTTTATGGGTTAAGGGTATAAAAACGACATCGTATGCTTTGCAACGTAAATAGGAGCGTTATGCTGTTAAAATATCCAGTCCTCATCATGGAACTTCTCCCTAAATGATATAAGTTGACACTCAAGGAGTTCCTTGTACATTTTACATTCATCCGTTCCGGCAAACTGCTTTCCAATAGAGCTAAAGCTGCGAATACGATCAGAGAGCCACAACCAAGGTTCCGCTTATGGCAAGTCTGCCGGGGATGTCTTGGGGTGTTTTTAGTGATGAAAAAAAAAAGTTTAATTTAGACGGGCCAGATGGTAACCAAAAGTATTGGCGGGATCCAAGACATCCCCGGCAGACTTGCCATAAGCGGAACCTTGGTGGTGGCTCTCTCATGGAATGGGCGGCTTTTAGCTCTGCTGGAAAGTCCCCCTATTTGCTTTGTGCCGGGACGGATGAACGCGCAAAAGTATACGGATCTCCTAGAAGGAGAACTTATACCATTTGCGGAGGAGTTCCATGGTGAGGACTGGGTATTTCAGCAGGATAACGCTCCAATACACGTTGCAAAGCATACAATGTCGTATTTCGATGCAGTAAATATCCCCTTATTGCAGTGGCAGGCAATAAGTTCGGTTTAAATCCAATTGAGGACCTTTGGGGCATCCTCACAGCAAGAGTCTATGAGGGTGAAAGACAATTTGAGTCCTTGAAGGACTTAAAAGTAGCCATTGTCCAGCAATGGGCAATGATCAACAATAACACCTTGCAGAGCCTTGTAAATTCGATGCCGCGCCGATTGCAATTGGTTGAAAAACACAAAAGAGGTTCCATTTCGTATAAATTCATTTATTTAAGTGACTTTAATAAGTTTATTTCCATAAATTTATGGTTTTTTCTAAAATGCACAAATATCAATTTTCAATAAAGGTTTTTTTTCAATAAAATAATTTCTAAAAAAATAAACAATATTTGAACAATGATTGTGCGTGTTAAGTTTCAGTATCATAGACCTATTTAAAAAAAAAATATTAACAAAAAATCAGCCAAGTAAAATTTTCGAAAAATATATAAAAAACAATTGCACAAATACCAATTTTACTGAAGTAAGGCAGCAAAGCAAAATGAATAAATTTTATAACGTTTTGAACAGTCTGGTTGGGTGATATGTATAGGGCAACACAAAGTAATGTTTGACCTCTTGGTAGATCCAATTGAATGCAACTAATGTCCCCAATCGAAGAGGAATTTGTTGAGCTTTGTTGAGTGTTGAAGTTCAATAGTTGGTGTTGTATATGAGTTGAATTCTTATTTTTATATGTTGCAGCCCCTTCAGATCGAATATCACCTCTTTTAAATTTTGACAAGCAGTCGAAACGTTATTATGGCGTTATGTAGTTTGAAAATATAAGTATATCTCATAAAATATTTGATTCAGGCAGGCAGACTTCTCTTACTCATTAAAACTAAGTAGCCTTTTTTCTTATTAAACATCTTTTCAACCAAAGCAGGAATTGTATTTTTTAAACAAAATTATTTCTGTTTCCGATACAAATTTTTTTTTCAAAATTTCAAATGCATTTGTGTTTGCGTATGGTGTTAGTTATACCTCTATTACTGAGTTATGTTTATGGAGAGGAGCAAGTTGATGATTGTAAGAAAATTTAACTAGCTAATAATATATTCACAAGTATATCACCTTTTACAGATAAGAACATATGCGTTGATTGTAAAGATCAGTACACGTGCCATAAAGATTTTACAGGTTATAGTGTCCAAATGAAGACCGATGATAAGAAAGTAATAGAAACGCCTGAAAAAAATCATAATATATCAAAATTGCCATGTGTGCCAGATGAATATCGAATAATTGGTATTTAAGTTTGCTTATTAACTGAGGCAATAAATAGTTATATTATTTTTGCAGGCTCATTAGATGGAGTGGCCTGTTTCTGGTCGCCAGATTTAGATTGTTCAACAGTCAGAGCCAAAAGCAATAAGAAAGGTTTCTATTGCTTTGATTGCTTCCTTTATTGTAAGTGCAGAGGGGGCGGATCAACTTTTTATGTGAGGCAGTTACTGGTAGCTCTGTGTATGGTATTGATTTTGGTGTCGAATTTGGTATTATACAATGTCAAACTTTAATTTGCTACGAATTTTTGTTCAATAAAATTTCCCCGCCAGAAGTTTCATGGCTTCCAAGTTCATGATTTTATTGCTATCTATCATTATTGCTATCTATATCGGAACAATTATCGATATTTCGAAACAAAATTGATCCGACTACACTAAAAATATAATTTGTTCTTAAGCTTTTAAGTCATTGCTTTTTGCTTGCAATTGTCCGTTAATTACGCTTGTTCTTAATCTTTCATGGTCATATTTCAGGAACGGAGTGAACTGTAATGTACTACAACAACGACTTTCTGCAAGAGTGTACATTTTAATGGTACACATCTGCTCTATCAAATGTCCATGGGTGAGTTTTAACAAGTAAGAATCTTCATCTAGTTTCTTTAGAAGCGACTAGCAAACAGCCTGTGGGTGGGTTCGTTCAAGACCACAAGTAATTTGACTCATGGGGACAGGATGTGTTTAAAAAAGCACTTTAAAGAACAAGGAGCCAAAAATTATAGAAAAGAAGAAGAATAAACAGCTAAATGCCACGACAACCAACGAACTTGAAAAATAATAGTTTATTGAATTTTGTATTACTTTTATTATTCAATTTTATTTTTATTATTTTTTTAATGTTATTTATCTAACACAGATAATATAGGTTTGTGGTAACTAAAGTACGAAACATAAAGTCTTGACTCTAATTTTTCCTCTAAATAACGTATAAAAACAGCATCAATTGTAGTGCCTTGTACTGTAGTTGGTGAGTCTATTGCAGTATTAATAGAAAGTATGTATGTGTTTGTACAAGCATAATGCGCTCAAATTCTATCTGAAAAATGCTTAAGGCAACAAAAGCTTACATCCTTTTTCTCAACTCAATTCACTCTGCTACTGTTACATCCTCTTCAGAGTGTGCTTGTGGGTTTAGTTTTGGGTGTTTATAGTTGGTGGTGTTAAACATTGGCTTCAGTTTACGTGCACGAGTAGAGCTGATTTGAAGTTGTTCGACAGCATTAGCCGGGGAAGTTAAAAGGAGAACAAAGTCCATCAATGTTGTACAGATTGAGATGATATTTAATGCTAGGTTTGAAAGGCAGCTTTGATATCTATCTAAAATAACAACAGTTTAGCGTAGTTGCTTTGCTAAATAACGAAATCATTAACTGAAAAATCAAAAATAAAACTAATCCACAATTAAATACACATTGTAATATTAAAGTCAAAGTTTAAGTACTCTCTTATTTGATACTCCACCAATTCAGCTAAGCATTTAAACATATTATTAAAGGTTTATTTTTCGATATTCCACAAAATATAAATAACATTATTTCTCACACAAAATTGATTGGTCACAAATTTTCATAATATTTCTCACTCAACAAATTACATTTTTGTGCCGCCCCAAAAAATTGTTTAAGTTCAAAAGTCAATCAGTTGCGCTTGGCCAAGTCAAGGAAATGGCCAATTGACTATCGAGAAAATTGAGAGCTTGTTTTTTTTTTTTTGCTCTTTCTCTTGTTGTTGCTAGTCGTTGTTAGTTATTATTTGCAGGTTATGCGCATTTATTGCACAATTTTCGCTGATGCCATTTTTGGCTGCAGTTGTTAATGTTGTTGCTGTTGTTGTTGTTATTATTTTGTTGGCTGCCAACTTTATTTATAGGTCATTTACAACGCCGCGATTGCAATTGCAAAAAAATAACTGGAGGAAAGGCCGAAAGGAAAAGCGCCAGCAAATAATAAAAATAAATAGAAACAGAAACACAAAACACAAAACTGACTTGCAACGTTTCAAAAGCCAAAGTATGCAGTTCTCTGCGAGTGTGTGTGTGTGTTTGTATACTATTGTGCTCAGTGTACTAGCCTTTATGTATATGTATATTATAATCGTTTTTTTTTTTAATATTTCTCTTTTCCCCACTTCTGGACAAAAGCGGCGGCAAAAAACTATTTTGTATTTGTTCAATTGCTGCAAATGCTTTCAAAGTATTTACAAACGTTTTCAATTTTGTCTGCGATGCCAGAGACACGAATTGCAATAATAACAACAACAACAACAACAACAAAAAATAACTGCAAACAAGCCACAAAAAATAAAAACATCAACATTACAACGTACATAACGAATTTTGTATGCACTCTCCAAAGGCTTGAAGGCTTGAGAACTAAAAGTTCGCTTGAAAGATTTGTTTTAAAATTAAAATTGGCTTTTCGGGTGTTTGTTAAAGTTAATGAAAGAATGCTTTGAAGGTTTTTTGAGAATGATCAAATAATTATTTGCAAAATGATCTTTAAGAATTATCAAAACAACATTTTTATTATATTCTCGAAACGTTTATCGATAAAAATATTATTATTTGTTTAGCTCTTTAAACCAATTTGATCGACTGATGCTATAGAAAAGTAAGATACAGATATCATAAGTATTCGATATGTTTATGTTTTAAACTCATTTCCAACGGCTTTGCCAAACTAAGTCATATAGCTAAAGCATCCTTTGTCTTTCTATTTATATACATATACATATATATGTATGTTTGGTTAGCAGAAAGTGTTTGGCGCTGCCAAAAGCATTTCAATTTCAATTTCTATGCCGATGCCAGTGTGTTGCCAACTGAAATCGTGCCGTTAATCGCTTTAAATATGCGACAGGTTGCTGCCAGTTTTTTAACCCAGGCCCCAGAAGAGCTAAGTAACAATGTTGCTGCTGTTTATTGTTGTTGTTGTTGTTGTTAGTGGCGTTGCCTGGCAGCCTCACACACAGCTTTTTGTCTGGGCCCCTTCTGTCGGTCTGTCTTTCTGTCTTTGTGCGGCTTCCAGCCGTGCGCTGGTTGTGCAGCCTTTTGAGCGAAGGATTTCATAATCCGTTGCATTTGTCTCACTGATTATGCAATTTGGTTGGTTTTTTCATTTTATACTTTTGTGTCTGTTTAATGCTGCTGCTGCTGTAGACAATTCAGGAAGTCATTTGCTCAACCTATTTAAGCCTTTTGTGAAAACACAATAAATGTTTATTTAAATTAGGCGCCCAAAATAAATATAAACAAACAAACAAACCAAAAAAATCAAAAACTAACCAAAAAAAACGGTAGCATTTTCTATTCGAATTTCACTTTCAGTTTAGCAACAGTTTAGTTGTTGTTTGTTTTTGGGGCGTGTCCAGTTTTGTGTTTTTCCTGCTTTATTGTTGTTATTTTATGCAAATTTCGCGTCATGTCCAACCAGTCACTGAGGTTTTATTTGTTGATCTCTGTTTGAGTGATTAGAAGTCGTTTGTGAGTTGAGTTGATTTATCTGTGCGGGAATAAAAATCCAGCAATACCAACAATATTCTGACCAAAGTTTCTTATAAAGTATGGCCAAAGAATGCTTCAACAATTCTGTACGAAAACTTTAAAACTAAAAACTTCCAAAGCAAACAGTTTGCCATCAAATCAATTGAGACAATTAAATTTGTAGCAACAACAACAACTAAGAAAAGGGAAAACACAAAAAAAAAAACATTTACTGTAAATTAAATTTTAATCAAACATATTCGTAATTGAATCAACACAGCTTTTGCCAGAATTTTTTCCTTTTTTGTAAAGTTGGTCAAACGATTAAAATGAAGGGCGTACAATTGAATGCCACGCCCCCATTCGACACACACACAGTGCCAGCATATATGCATTCGAATGAATATTTTTGTTTGTTTTTTAGTACTATTTATCGGGAACTTTCTTTTTGATAATTTTTCGATTTGATTCGTTTTATTTTGTTTGTGTGATTTTCATTGAAAGTCGTAAAAATCAATTCGTGCACAAAAATGCCAACATTTTAATTAAATTTTCAAGCAATTCAAGCAAACTTGCCACAGTTGACAGCAGCGTTGGCTAAGGGCGTGCCAATGCCACGAGCAACGAAGGGGGGGAGGCGATGGGTGTGCAAGGGCAAGGGTTTGTGTGTTGCATACATAAACGCATACATACATACAAACATACACTTTTTGTTGACTGCACACGGCGAAAAGTGTGCAAAAAGTTTTACCCATTGAAGTAACTGTGGGTGGGATGGGTGTCCTTCCCCCCCCCCCTCCCCCTTTCACTAACACTTACTTGCAATTCTGTATGTGTCCTATGCAAGCCATTAATTAACTAGAAATGCCATTTTCCACAATTATACGTTTCCCAACTCCAACTACTATATAGAAATGTAAAAACTAATTACATTGCAATTTGCCAGCGTAATAGTTTGGGCCGAGTTCGCCCCTGTCGCTGTCTCTCTTTATGTGGGCGCGGATTGGGGAGGCTTGGGGAGGAAACTGCATGCAAAGCAATTTTTAAGCTATAGATATGTTCGAGGGAGTCGCTCGGGAACGGGGGGCGCTAACAAGCTTCCGCGTAACTTCCTTGGAAATACAAAATCAATGCAGAAAAAAAAGGGACGAAGGACGACACATTCAGCAAACTTAAAAAGTTTGTCCGCGCCCAGCCTAGGCCAGTTCTCTATATATGTATATTTATATATATATGTTTGTGGCTGTGTGTGTGAGTCTAAGTGTATGTTGCTTGTGGTGGGCGTAAGGCGTGGCATAATATCATAATTTGCAAGCAAAGCCATTTGCAAGCACTGCAGCACAGTGGCACAGTGGGGCAACTAGTCAGTCCAATGCAATGATTAAATAGTCAAGGCATATTCCACGTAATCTAATATTAAAAGATATGTAGCAAAGACCACTGTGCACGCGGCACAGTTTACCGTTGTGGCAATCTGCTGTAAGCCGCGTGTAACTGATTGACTGGGCCGATCGATAGGCACTATAATTTGAGCTTGCAATGTTGTCCTTAGCGGTTATTCAATCTTGGCTTAATTTCGCAAACGGGTCAATTGTAGCACTTCGCAACGCAGAGTGTGTGTGTAAGAGAGATAGATAGAACGATAGAGAGAGAGAGAGAAAGTAGACTGTTTTGTGCTGTACAAAACGCACATTTTGATTGATGTGGGATTTGTGGCACTTGCCAAGCACACAGACAATTGTGTAACATTGTCGGAGCTTTTCATAATGTCAGCCATTAAATACCAAAAGGCCCCAGACTCGGATAATACTCGTACAATAGTATGACCATTTCCAGGAAAATGCAATTGTAGTTATGTTTGTGACTTTGATTGTTGTCGCTGATTGCTGCTATTTGCAGTTGGAGGCAATTAGACATTAGACAATTTTATTTATTAATAAATTATTAATACAGTTTTGCGTGTTTTATTGCTAGGAATCTAAGAAAAAAAGAATAAAACATTTCAATGGATTTTTATGTTCAAAAGGATTAATCACAAGAATCTTTTATTCAATTACTTGATTATAAGTTAAAGGGACGTATACGTAATACTATCAATAAGTTTCTTTCAGAGTAAAGCATTGTCGGGGATAGTTTAAGTCGAATGTTTCTTTAAGAAGTTTCCTTTTTCACAAATTAACTCGGAAGCTTAAATATTTCTATATACAACTCTACCCAAAACTGTACTTATTTATTGGCTAATTGTGAACGTGGCTTATAAAGCGCTGATAGAGCTGCATTTTGGGTCATAATGAAGCACAGTTTGTAGCAGCAATAGCAACAGCAGCAGCAGCAACAGCAGCAGCTTGTAGCACAAATTATGACTACAATTTGAGCGGAAAAAGCAAACCAAACAATTTGTGGTTGCCTCTAATGCACTCACACATATTGCCCGGCAAAAGCAACCACCCAAAACCGAACCACTAACAACATGATGCTACCGCCACCCTTCCCCCCCTCCATGGAGTTCAAATGCATCTGGCCAATAATTACGCAGGGAGCGATAGAGAAAGAGAGAGCGGAGAAAAGGGGGGTTTTTAGTAAATTATGTGCACAAGTTGTGCGTAAAGTTGCAGCGATGCTAAAACTTAAGCACCGCTCTCAAGGACATTCACAGGCGTGAGGAGGAAAAATACGAGGGGGGGGGATGGGTGTGAGGAGGCAGTCGACAAAGTGGCTGCCTACAGACAGAAAAAGAGCGAAAGAGAAAGAGAGAGTTTGCTTTTGCCATTGCCATTGACCAAGCACTCGACAAAGGCGCAGACGACGACGACGACGACGTTCATAAAGTTTATCAGAGGAAGCCGCGCGACGCGTTTCTTAACCATTTTTGGCCTCACATCGCATCCCATTGGCCATTGTCTGTCCGTCTTTGTCCGTCCCAAGACTGCTGCTCCTTTCCTATAGTTTATGGCATATTATTGGCATAAACATGGCGACGTGCACTGTGTGCACACTGGTGCACTGCACAAGGTATGCAAGGTGCAGTCAACTCAGCCAACTCAGCCAACCAGCCCTCCTCCACGCTTCTCATTGTGTGATTTATGCGTTGTGTCAGCCAAAGCGTTCAATTAGCGACTTAAATTGTGAGAGAGCCAATGCCAATGCCAGCTGGAACAGACAAGAAGCAGCAGCAGCACCAGCAGCTGGCTAGACCGAAGGATTTAAGCCATATGTGACCCAATTTTTTCGGGCCTTTGACAAATTATATAAATTGCATGGAAAGGGAGCTAATGATGAAGACGCGCATTCGCATAACTCATGCGTGGCGCACTAAAATGCCGAAACATTTTGCAACAATTTGTGGCTCATTGGGCTCAATAACAATACTTCATCTTCAATAATAAAAACAGATACACAGATACATCTTTAAGCTATATAACTGCGGGAGCGCTGGCAATCGTTCAGCAGTTTGCAGGTTCCCGAGTCCCGCTTTCCGATTCCCGATTCCCGCTTCCACACACAGACCATAATTGATGATACCGAATGCCACTAAATTATCAATTGACCATAAATTTGCTCATTACGTTCAGTTTTGTGGTTCGACTACGGTTCGGTTCGGTTCGGTTCGATTCGGTTAGCTTTGGCTTTACTTTTTCATTCAAGTTTTCTTCTTCTGTCTGCCAAAACGTTTAACGTTTAACCATTTCTGTGTTTTTTTTTATTATTAGCCAGGCCAACGAGAGTTTGCTCATCATCATCATCATTTGCCATTGTGGCTGGCGTTTTAAATAACTTTTTTTATAAGGCTCCGACGATCTTGCCAACTTATTGGCATTTGCTTGCTTTGCTGTATTTTTGTGCACGTTTTTTGTTGCTTTGCTTTCTTCTTCTCTTTAGTTTATTATTATTTTTATTTTTTTGGCCTAGCAAATTGTTGTTTACAGCTGTCGGGTGTTGCTATTTCATGACTCTGTTCTCTCTCCATCTCTCTCTCTCTCTCTCGCTCTTTTCGCTATAATTACTGTTTATGCTCTGGGAGCGTTTTAAATGTGAACTGTTTGCCAGTTTGCCTGTTTGCCCGCCTGACAGCCTGTTGCTTAACTCAAGTTACAGCTTTAAATGGCTAACAAATTCCTTGCTAAATATGGTTGGTATTAAGACTGATCGTTTTATGATTCCAAAATGTGATGTGTGTGCCAGGCATTAACCCAACTATTAACTGATTGAGATTTTCATTCTTTATTGTTATCGTTATAATGGCAAATTTATAGCCCAAATGAAGTTCCATCAACTGTTAGATTAAAGTTGTAACTTTTACTCAAAGGTTTGTTAGGTTTCCAACAGTTTAATTTGACCTTAAGAGTAACTGCAGATTTCCTTAAGTTAAGAAACTTGCGATATTTTAAACAGCAGTCAACTTAAAAACTTTCGTGGCCCTCGAAATTCCTTTGACCTTTGTGATGATTATGTGTAACTATTTGACATTTATACTTTGCCACTGTGTTACGTTCTTTCCACTGCCATTTTCTGGTACCAAGGAGTGAGTTTTTTTGTGTTTGTCGTCGCTGTTGGCTTCTAACACATCCGCATCCTGTTGGACGCGAATAGCACACGTTCCATGAGGTCTGCATGATTAACATATCACGTAGACATTTGCCATAATACCATTACACAGGTTTCACACACACACACACAACATAAAAAAAACTGCTGCTGCTGCTCAGCTGCATCACGCTTGAAACCCCTTTTCTTACAGCTCCTTCTTCTCTCCTGTCTAAAGTGACGTACAACTTGAATGGCAGCAGCAGCAGCAGCAGCAAATCAGTGAGAAACGAAACCTTTAGCACCGCACTCAGGTTTTTTTTAGCTTTGGGGGGCGTACTAGGTGCACTAGGCGCTTGTAATATTTAACACCAGCTGAATTTTAATGCGATTTGCAGCTGGTATGACTGACTGACTGACAGACTGACAGACTGACAGACTGAGTAAAGGACCGACTGTCTGCAGCGCCTAATGGCCAACTAATATGCACAAAATGACTTGCAGCCAAGTCTCGAACCGCTAGCCAACTGCAATAACCTTACTCCTTGCTAACCTGGCCATAAAGATCGTGCCAAAACGAAGTACACTGTGCAAAATTTGCACTATTTACATTTATAATCAAAAAGAAGCATAGAGTTTGCAATGAATTATCATTGAATGTTTTGTAATGTAGTGAAAAGGAAGCATAGAGTTTGTAATGAATTTTCAGTAAATCAAACTGAGTTAAGCAAATATTTAATGACTTCATTGGATACAAAAGTACGACTTTTTCTTTGCAGTGTACAATCACACAGAGTGGCCATATTACAAAACACCTCGTGTGAGAGTTATGGCCCTGGTCAGAAGTAGTCGAGGAGTCGAAACGATCTTTATAGTTTTGCTGCTGCTACCTCCCCCAACTCACGATCGTTGAGTCTGCGAGAGTCGAGAGGTGTCAATAACTTTCAAATTCGCGCTGGCCCAAGATCCTTAAACATAGACGAAGTTGGTTGAGGTATGCGACGGCATTATCATATGCTATATGTTTATGTATGCAGTCATAGTCCCTTGGCCCTCTTCTTTGCAAATTTATGCATTTTTGAAGTTTTAATAATGTAGCTCGTTAGCTACGGTTTGTTAAACTTTGTTTTCATTTTCATTTTCACTTCACTTAACTTCAATGCAAGGCAGCTTCGGCTCCAGCTTCAGCTAAAGTCGCTCCACATCTATGCAAAAACCCGTCACGTGTTGCTGCCAGCTTCCATTTCACCATCCCCAAACCCCTTCCTCTTTACTGCCCCAACACACACAATACAACACAAATCTGGCAGTGCAGTTTTCAGTTTCAATATGCGCGTCGTGCATTTGCTTGGGGTCATTGTTGTAGTTGTTGTAGTTGTTGTTGTTGTCGCTGTTATTGTCAGCTATTTGTTGCCTTTTGGCCATATTGCAGTTGGCCATGTCTCCTTGTGGCGCTTAGCACACCCCAACCTCAGTCCCCTCAATCGTTTGATAAACGTACAAAAGTGAAAACACATTTTGCATTCGGCTGCGTTGGCTTCGCTTCGTTCGTTCATTCGTTCGTTGTTGTTATTGCCACTTGGCTACTTTGTACACACACACACACACCACCTACTCCTCCTCCTCTGAGTAAGGGGTTACACATAGAATAAACATTGCACAGTGTTGGGGCTTTTGTGAATTGGCATGATATGATCGGCGTCATTAGTAATCCGACCATTTAAACTCTGCTCAGCTGTCTGAAACATAAATTTAATAAATGGTCGAATAGTTTGGTCTTTTGTCAGCATTACATTATGATTAACAATGCACTCTCGTTAAGTAATGTTTCGCTTGTTTGTTATGTAAAAAGGTTATGATCATCATTAGAAATTAATCATATAAGATTTTCCGAGCTGGCCTTGTTGTTATTCTATCTTAAACTATTGCTAGGATTCCTTAGCTTTTGAAGTTCCTATGAACTTTATTTCCTTAATGTCTCTTGCATAATAACAAAAATTTTCATTAGGTTGGGTTAAAGTTTCGCTTTTGCTTATATTGGCATTATATGCCACTTTATGCCTCTGGCCAAATAATTCCTCTCACACTCCATTAGCTGTGTTTTTCTAGCCGTAGGCCCCTGATGAAGTAATACAATTAAATTTCGTATTATACAAAAAAAAAAAAAAACAACATTCAGCGTCCTCTCTTGCGAATGTTCAAGGCACATGTCTGGGCCATTAGACAAAATGGCCAAGTCGTGAGTTGGTGTTAACTACAAACGAGTTGAATTCGTTTTCATTTGTTGTTAGCCAACGTTATAAATAGCGTTCAATTGAGGCAATAAATTGTAATGCATTTCCACATTTAATTCATATAATAAAAAATATTATTTTTCCTAGCTTAAAATATTCACAAAAACAAGGATAGAAAGAGAAAAATGTTTAAAAACTGTTAATAAACTTGCACTTCATTCATCAACAACATAATTAGCTCAAAATTTGTGGTTCTTTTGGTCAAATGAATGGAAATCATTTGAAACTTTGTCCTGCCAAAAGCTCAACTAATAAGACATATTGTCTAGCTAGGCGGTAAGTGGACCCCAAAAGGTGGATTTGCCTTGGGTTTTGGTTCGGGTTTGTCTTGTTTTGTTGCCTTTATTGGGGTTCGAGGCAAGTGTAATGCGAGTCAACCTGTTGTTGTCGCAAGTTTTCCAACTTGTTTGCCTCCTTGGTTGGGATACTAACCGTAGCATATTACAACTAATACACTGAGACGACGACGAGGACGAAGACGAAGACGATGATGTTGTAGCCCAAAAAAAGTTTACGTTCTTTGAATTTCACAAAGCGCATAATTACCAACAACATGGCAAAGCACAAAAAAATTGTTAAAGAACCAAAAATAACCAAAAAAAAATGGGAGACAAACTTTTCGACAATATTATTTGTGGTTGTGCGGCAAAGAACGACAACAAGTTGAGAGAGACAGTTAAGAGAGAGAGAGAGAGAGAGAGAGTGGGGGCACGTCGACTGAGATGAATAGCGAGTGGAAAACTTTCACATAAAGAGAAGTTTGCGCAAACCGACTTAAAGAAAATTATAATTATACGCACAGTCAGCCAAAAATGGTAGTCCAAGTCTCTGTGGTTGGGTTTTGCGGCTGCGGCGGGGGTTGTTTGGGGTTGTAGCACAAGAAAATACTTTAATTGCCGTTAGTTTTGGCAAGTTTTCGATTCGTAATTTGTGTGAAGGGTTGGAGAGGAAGGGAGAACAAATGGGCAGACACAAACAAGCGAAGCAAATTATGGTAAAAATATGCTAAAAGAATATTGCCAGGAAGCATGGAACACTTCTTGCCAGAATAATTAGTCCACCTGACAACAGCAACAACAACAATCACAAACAAGTTGCATAAACCCAGTGCAGCAAAGGGAAAAGTAACACACACAAACCCACACAGGCAAAGGAAAAATTGAATTGCCTGGATTGCATTACGTGCTAAGCTTACAGGAGCGATAGCGAGAGAGAGAGAGCGAGAGAGAGGGTGAAGGCTTTTCGTAATTTTTTTCGGCTAGTTTTGATTTTGTAGCTTTTTTTTCATCCTATAAATTTTAATTCAAAAAAAAAAACATCATAATTGGCTAAGGCAATTAAAATGAATTCAGCGCTCAAACGAAAGCTTGTTTGGGTCTTTAAACATCCTCAGACTTATGGAGCGCCCTATAGAAATTTTCATTAACATTTGTTTACACTTCATAAATCAAAAAAAGCCTGGCTCCAAAGCAAAGGCCAAAAACAGCAGGAAAAAAATACATAAAATCAAAAATAATCAAAAAGAAAAATTAAAAAATAAAAATAACAACACAGGCGAGGGGAAATTCATTTCAATCGCGTTGTTTAATTTTCATTCTTGACTGAGCCAGGCACAAGTGTAACAACCCCCCCGCTTACCCCAACAGTCTGCTCGCAACACAATTCAAAGGGACGCCCGCTTCATAGACAACAAGGCTTTTGGTCAGTTTCATTTATTTAATGGCTGAGGCTGAACAAAAAGAAATAATGATATATGGCTATGATATTATTCTCTATGCTCTACTACAGGTTATGAATGCAATTTTGTTTAAACAAAAATATAGAAGATCTTTGTATATCAAAAATTTAAGTTTTTACTCAAACCCTCATCGAATCGGATCTTTAAATTCATATAATTCCTGTTCGCTGAATTTCAATTTCATTTCCTTTTTGTATTATTGTTGCCTTTGCTTCTGTTTCGTCTTTTTTTGAAGACGGGGGGAGTTCATTGGAGTGGCAACCCCTATTTAGGCATTTGACCATGGTCACTTTTTGTGTTTTTTTGTCTGTGCAAAGTGTTTCATTTATTTAATGCATTCACAATTTTCTAGACACTTTAACCAGCGACTTTTGATTTCCATTTCCCCAAGTAATGCAATGCCAAGGGCGATGGCCATGTTGGGCTTAGGGTTGCTTGCAGCTTTAGACAAAGCCAGCTCAGGCTGTAGCCAGTTTTTTTTTATGGCAAAGCCAGGGAAATAAACAGCATGCGGCCATATAGACGGCTATGGCTATGGCTATGGCTATGGCTAGTGCTAAAATAAACGGGCCAGACGAAAATAAAAACACGCAAATAAAAGGATTTTCTTTTTTCGCGTTTTCTCTTTTGGGCACTTCGAACGAAGAAGCTCAAGGAGTGGGAGTGAAACGGATGGAGTAGGAGAAGTCGTGGACTCGATGGACTTTTGTCCGGATGCCTTGTCAGGCGTTGGCTTTTAGCTTGCTTTTGGCGTTAAGATTGCACTTTTCCGGCTGCTAACTTTCATTAAAGTTTTGCCCAAATGTGCATGCAAAACGGCTGCTCGACGAAACAGCTTGGCTTCGAGACTAGACAAATTTCATTGAGAATTATGGACGGAGTAAGCTTTACGGGCTTTACAAAAGCAGCTGCTCGATGTTGCACACAGAGAGAAAATAGTTAAGTAAAAATAAAAGTTGTGTCTTTAAATGCTACAAGAAATCAGATTCGTTCAATTTAAATGAACAGGATTTTTGCATATTAATAATGTTCGTCTTTCGGTTGACGTTGTGTTACCCGAGGGAAACATTTATTAACATTTACCAACCCGCATAATATGACTCATTATGCAACTGCTGAAATCAATTCGCACCAATTGTATAATATGTACATACATATAAGCAGGCGAGACGGCAGTTGAATGAAGTGAAAGAGACAGCAGGCTGTTTCAATTGCAACTCGGTTAATTTGATGGCCAGCGACGAGGGCGATGTCCTGGCCCGTCGTCCTGGGCCACTAAAATCAATGACAGAAATATGAAATGAAAATATAATTGGTAATTTATTGTGTCTACAGATTGTTGCACGAAACTCGAACAAACCAAGAGACAAAAAACAAGTATTGCAAAATAAAAAATATCTGTGTGTGTGTGTGATCGTTCAGTGTATACCCTGTAGAAATATAAGCTTGTTGAACTTTTGTTATGGCTAATCGATTATTATCGATAAAAATACTATTGATCGGGTAAATGCTAAGAAACTCTGTTATCTTATGAATCTTTCTTCTGTCTTACAAGTCTATGCTACCTCTTAGTTAACTCCACTCTCTCGCATTACAGGGTATAATAATAAATGCACGTTCAATTTATATGCATTCAGTATGAATTGTCGATCCGTTTGCCTTATGGATATGCATTGCATTTGTGTTTACAGCAACCACCCGCGTCCCAACCCGCTTGCCACTCTTTCGACGTGCGTCAGTGGCATGCAACTCCACAAGCCACTCGGCAAAACACTCCACATGCCAACTCCACTCGAGTGCCCCAATAAAAATCACAAAAAATTGTGCCATAATAAAAAGCGCAGTGCACTGAATACAAAAAAAAGAAAAGAAAACAACATCAACAAGCCGACCAAATAAATCACACAACTTTTCAGACATGGGGCCCGCCAAGTCGACTGTTTTTGGCCTCGCTTCGACGCACCACCCGCTACTACCTCCACCTCCAACAAACAGTTGCAGCGTCTGGCAGATGCATCAGGCATTCGAATATATTCATATATATAGTTTTGACTACGAATGCTGCAAATTATGGAATTGCTTACTGCAAATGACAAACAAATCAGTGCATAAAGAGGAAAGGACGAGAGAGAGAAGAGGTAGAAACGAAGCAATAGTTTTAGATATGAGGAAATTCTTGGATCATCCATTTGATAAATATGATTCGATTTGAAAGGGTCGATAGATGATTGATGGATTTGGAAATCTTCATCGATATTTCAATTATCTACCCAAAAAAATATCGCTCGAAAATAAAACTCATAAACCTGTAAATAAGGTTTTTAGTATATATTACGAGTATTTTGCAAATTAAAATCGAATGGAAATCATAAATTATGCGTCCTGTGAGCCCAAATACCTCCAATTTAAAAACAAAAACCCAACAACAAATAGCAATAACAACGAAACGTCAAACTCGTTGAGAAACAATGGCAAGTACTTAAGTTGACGTCTTGAGGCTGAAGTTAAATTTGATTGCTATAAATCAATTTGGCGGTACGCAAACTGTCAAAGCAAACCGAAAACTGCCAAACGCTCCAAACGGTCCAAACAGGCCAACAAACTGGCCAAAAACTTTCCATTTTGTTTGCAGTGTCAGCGGCTGTGACTGCGTCGGCGGCTTTTATTAGACATCGTTCAGCATTTGACAATAAATCAGAGCGCAGCACTTCAAAGAGCTCTCTACACTCGAACAACAGATCTCAAGTATTTCAACTATTTTTGCGGTCCAAGGAGTTGAAAGACATTCGCACAACTCTTTGGCTGCCAAAGCTAACTAACTGCCAAATGATCTGTGTGCGTTTGTGTGTGTGTGTGTTGATGTTGGCCAAGTGTTTGTTCATTAACGCCATTAAACCAGTTTTGACATTTTAATTAAGCCGCCAGAATGTTGCCAACAGGCAACGGGCAACAGGCAACGGGCAACAGGCTAAAACAGGCAGCTGCTGCTTCCGCGCGCCAAGACAAGGTCAAGATCATAGATCATAGGCGAGGTTTCTTATCGCTTGGCACCAACAGCAATAGCAATGGCAACAGCCCGAACATCAAGACTGCTTATCAGCCATATCAGTGAACGGCATCTGCATTCAACAACAGCGACTGCAACAACAGCAGCAGCAGACGCAGAGCAGCCACTGCGACAGCGTCGAGACAAGACACCAAAAATTTGCATTTACTAGACTGTCGCCCACTTAATTACGCAGCAGCAGCAACAACGCAGTCAGCGTCGCGTCGCGTTGCGTCGCGGCAACATGTTGCACATTACACTAACAAGCATGCCACAGCCCAAACTAGAAGCTTTTACATCCGACAAAAGCCACGGGTTTGTAATTAAGAGCGTTTCTATATAAAAATAGTTTTGAAAAGGATTTTCATGAAAATGTTATAGCAAAATGGTTGCATCAATGTTCAAGTCTAAGATTTTTATATCTTAGCTGCACGATTTTTAAAGTGATTTTTATGACTCAAATTTACCATCAAAAGCAAGCAACTTTTTAAAAGCCAGAGCATTTTCATTATGCATTGACCTTTGGTAATATATCATAAATGTTTTTACTCGAAAATAGAGGAAACATATTGCTTGCGACATACCTGTGTGGTGCACAGCGAAACGCATGCAACTAGAAATATTTTCGCAACAAATTATTCAACACTTTGCATGCGCAGCAAGGCAGCAACAACGACATCAACACAGAAGGAGACATGCGGCGACCCTCAGCCGCAACAGACTTGGGACCAGACCAGACCAACGCAACAAGGCAACGCAATGCAATCCGTTCCTCCTTGTTTTTTCCTCCGTCTTTGTACTAACCAACCCCGTTCTCGACTGTCAACATCTTGTCTTTAGTCTTTGGGCTGCTGTTTGTCATTTCCTTTTTGCAGCAACTGCTGCTGCTGCTGCTGCGGCTTGTTAAATGCTGTTGGAATTTGCCACAGCCACAACAGCCGCAGCAGGCCAGGCAGAGGCCTAGTTGAGAGCGAGAAAAGGAACTGGAAATTGGCATTGGTTGCTCGGTTGCTCGGTTGCTGGGTTGCTGGATGGTTTTTGTGCTGTGCACGTAAATCATGCCAATTTAAATGAGTAAAAGTTTTAGACGACGAGGCCGATAGTCAGCTGCCCGTCTACGTACCTGCGTTTTGACACTTGTCATTTGTGGCATGTAGCATGTGGCATTGTGTAGAGCATTGCTTGTAATCCCAGACAGTATGACGACAAATCGAATGAGTGAAACACACACACACAAATACACACCGGAAATGCAGTGCTTGTCATCAGGATGAAGAGGAGGTTAATCAATCGCTGCGCTGATTGAGTAATGTTCTTTATTCCCATCTCTCTCTCTCTCTCTCTCGTTAACCCCACACACTATAAATACGCAAAAATGCGTTAACATGTTGCAACACACTGACCATTAAAATGTTATCGCTTATTTATCGCTCAAGATTCGTATTGTTGCACAGACAGACAAACAAACAACAACATCAACAAGCCAAAGCGAATCATGTTTTTTTTTTCAGTCGAGTGACTTTAGTCTGTTGGCGGTCCTTTAGCGGCTACACGCACACACACGCATGCAATGTGAGAATGGGCAACAATGTTGACAAAGTGTGCAACAAAATGTTGCCAACTAACATTGTTTGTATTCCGCCTACAAAACCAAACAAAGAAACGCAAAAAAAGCGTAAAAAACAAGAAAGACTAACAACATTTACTGCTGAATTATGGCTGCTAATTTCTGCATTGATGTCTAGTAGATGCTAAAAACAGTCGAACTTCCATATAACGAACTTCCCAAATGTCCCCTTACGACTCGTTATATGGGAGTTCGTCTGTATATAAAAACAAATTGTTAATGTTTATTATATAGTACTATATGTATTTCTATTAGTTTTTTAATGCTTCTAATACTTTGTGCTACTAATTTATTTATCCCAATCGAAAAAGTTCAAAGACCTTCGAAGTATTTATTTTAGTTCGACTACCAAATGGACTTCCTATACCAAAGCTTATCTAATTTATTGATAAGCCTCGGCGCATTCCCATTTTCACTCAATCTCATAACTATTTAAGTAGCAACAGCAGCCAAGCCCAACCCAAAAACACACACCCAAAAGCCAAGACCAAAACCAAAATAGACAGACAGCCTGGTTGGCTGTGCTGCAGTTGCAGTCTGCCTGCGGTTGGTGTTAACCAGGGGTCCAAGGGTCCATAGGTCCATCGATGGTTGGGACAGGGTCTGGATGGTGTGTTGGGGTCCCTATCTTAGGGCCAACTGATTGGTGGGCTGTTGAATGCTAAGTTGACGCTTTGATCTTGTCTAGCGCGTAAATCTGGCGATGCGCTTTGAGATTAAATGCCATTTGTGTGGCAATGTGAATGCCGGCACTCAATATGACCGCAGTCAGGCCTCCCCCCCCCCACCACACCATACCGCAGTCTGTTTGTGTGCACTTGGCAAATTAAGCAGCATTTGCAGGTAAGCAGCCAAGTCAAGTCAAATCGAGGCGAACGCCAAGCAAGGAAGACGGCCAGGCACCTGTTCATTAAACAGGCCCGCTGGAAAATTATGGTGAAGTGAGTGCAGTAAACAAATGTAATCGACATCCTGTGGCACAAAGAGGATGCCGCCATTGGAGTTGTGTTTGTGGCCAGCAGGTCTGCCGTTGCATGCATACTCTGCTCTATTCGGAGGCGCCTCAATATGAACTATATAGCAAAAATAAACAAACAAAAGTAAAATGCACCAAAAGCAAACCAAGCAAAAACAAATAATAAACACAACGATTTTTGATTTACCATGAAATTTAAATGACCCAAGCAGATGAAGAAGAAGACGAAGACGAAGGCGGATAGGGAGAGGGAGCGACAGCTTGAGACTTCACTTTGCGTTTTATTGTCAAGGCGCGCAAATATTGTCAAAAGACTTTGAAGTGGGTAGAGAAAGAAAGAGAGAGAGAGAATTCGAAAACGAAACGAAACGAGACGAGGCACGGCGCATTTGCATCTTTGTGCAACGGAAGCGCCACAGATATGACAAAAAAAAATATATAAAAAAAGTAAAGATGCCGACAATGGGGCACAAAACTTGTCTGTGTCTCGCGTCTCGGGTCTTGGGTCTCTGTGGTCCGATACCAAGTTTGCAGTCCTGTTTTTGTTTGCGCCGGCGCTTCAAGTGTCCCTTTTGGCAGTGCTGCTTTGGTGAGAGGAAGTTTACCCACTTGCTTTGGATTTATAAACATTTTTTGGTTTACTTAGGACCATCAACTCGAGTCGAGACTACGCCAAACGATGATGACGACACTTGAACGAACCTCAAAAGTGCCAGGCAATCAACAACAAATTATGAGTGCTACAATTTGCTTAGTCTACAACTTAATATATACGTATGTGTGGATAGATATGTTAATGGATTCAAATCAATACGACCATGCGATTTAATGCACTTTGTTCTGTGTGTTGGTCGGCATTGAACTTTCGCCGGGAATGTATCGAAACGGGGAAGCGTAGCAGACAATGTCGACACTCTACTGACCCAGTTGGTTGAATGAAAGAACGCGCGCGGCTCAAGATAATCGTCCTAAGACAAATAACACTAGCTAGCAAAATGAGGTATGAATTGGATGAACTTTTAAGAAACTTGTTCTAAGCTTCGTTGAGAGCGACATTAAGAGTATACTGTAAAGAGGCGCGGTTAAAACAATGAAACATATCAATCATAAAGCAAACATTCGTTTCATCTTTAGCTACATTATAAAAGAGACCTTAAAATCTTTTCTATTGACTTATCAAGGCGAATGAAAATGTAGTTGGCTAGTGTTATTGAGTTGAAGCACAACAACAATAATTTATGATGACCTAAGCCAAACAAAAGCAGCGATAGAATCCCCCTCGAAAAAGGGTGCGGTAATCAAAGGAATTGGCCAAGAGAAGAGATTGAGCCAAACGGATAATGGCTAAGTCAGCGTCAAGACCTAAAAACTGATGACGTTGTTATTGTTTCTGTTGTTGTTGTTGGGCCAATGATGATGCTGATGCTGATAATGTACTCGATGAGACGATAGAGCACGCTGAGTGCAATCGGGGAGGGATTTACTGGAGACGAGAACCCACGCAAAACTAATGTGAAAGTCAAAGAGGAATGCGATGGTAGGCGGGGCGGAAGGGAGGCTGAATGACTCGATGGGATGATGATGATGATGATGATGACTGGCGCGAGCTGCAATGTTGACCTTTGAAGCGAGTCTCAGCAAACATCTTTATGCCAAGCTGAGAGCAATAAATAGCTGCAGCAACAGCAAAAAGAATTCAAGTGGAAAAGCATTGCAAATAAATAAGGAAAACAAAATCTTTTAGTGGATAAATATTATTTGTGGCGATATGACAAGTATGAACAAAGATAGGGGCAACGGGGCTGGCTAAGATTGACTAGCCCCAGCTAGGCTTGGCCTAAAACAAAGGCCATAGCCATGGCGCATAGCTGGCCAACTGGGTCAGCAAGTCAAGGACCCGGTTAAAAGAGCGCTTCAGGGAATTGTTGATGTTATTGTTGTTGTTGTACCTAGCTGCAAAGATATCCATAAACACATATTTCCATTTATAGAAATCGCAAACTCAAAACTCGAACTGGAAGTTATGGACAGTAGCGAATAAGTGCATAAATTTTGGGTTTCGGCTAGAGTGAAGAACGAACGAACGCATCAACTGCAAATCAATGTAAACGAATGATGATGACGATAATGATGACGAAGATGACGCATCAATTTTGTTCGAGAAGCTTGACTTATCGACAACTAGTACAACAACAACTACTTGTCCCACACTCAACGTTGTTGGGTGTCCCAGAAAGTCCAGAGAGTCATGACTGACTGGCAAAGACTGCTGACTCATTTATGTAATAAGAAAATTGGCATAAACATATGTATTCGAACAACAAATGGGTTTAGTTTTTCCCATCCTTTTTTCTCAGCTAACATGATTATTATAAGTTTCTTAAACTTTGACTGTTGTTCCTTGAAGACGCGAGCTGGACATTGAGGTTGGCGAAAAACCTATTACAAAACTGCCAACGCATCCAAATATCTTTGCCAAACTGTTAAGTCCACATTAATTACGTGTATTTTGGCGCTACAGATACACAAAACCATGGCTACGAAGGACTTCGCTACTCAAAGCACACAAAATAGCCAAGACACAAACCACAAACCGAAAATAGAACATGGCTAATCATGGCACTAATACCACGCCCCCTCCACCCATAGCAATTTTGTGCGTTGCATCGTTTACGGATTGACATCATTAAGACCACCACAAAAAGAGAGAACTCTCTCAAAGAGGAAGAGAGAGTGAGAGAGAATACACGGCTTAAACAGTGACCGGCTAATAACCAAGGGGAGAAAGGGTAGTAGAAGGGAGTTCTGTTGCATAGCGCCACTTGAGTAAACGACGCACAAAAAGCAAGCAGTTTTAGTCACAGTCTCTCTCTCTTTCTGTCTCTCTCTCTCGCTTTGTCTGTTGTTTGTTGGTTTCTTCATTGGACACCGGCTCTGTGTGTGCTTGTTAGCTGTCAAACTCGAAAATTTGCAATGACAGCAAACATTGGCAGAGCCAGCGTCACAGCAGCAGCAGCAGCAAAATGAACGCCGTGGCGCCGCATTCGCATTGCGCGTTGCACAAACTAAAAACTCATTGTCAGGCGCTGTCTGTTCCATCGAGCGACGAGCAACAGCAACCCGATCCGCATTGGGGGTGCGTTGCTGCATAATAAACTGCAGCAGAAGCAGCAACAACAGACACACAGAAGAGTAGAAGGCACAGCAAACTGGACAAGTGAACAACTGGACAGCAGAGAATCGGACGCAAGTTCAGAGGCAGGCCTGGAAACAATAGGGCGCCAGTTAGTTTGCTGCTGCTGCTGCTGCTTATGTGGCTGCGGTTGCACGTTGCACGTTGTGGCGGCAAACTGCCGCAGCGCAAAGAGACAATAAACACACGAAAATAATGTAATGAGTGGCAGCAATGGGACAAGTGCAACTTAAGCTGAGACTACAAACGACGTGCACCGTGGTACGAAGTGCGTAACTAGTGAAACTAACTAAATTTTCTAACACTAGACAAAGGAGGACTCTTTTCACCATACCCTGTTCACTCTAAAAATATTACTCCAATATAGTAAAAACTATATTAAATTCATTTAATGAACATGCATCGTGAGAAACTCACCAAGTGGGCGTTGGGTAGACTACAGACTCCAAGAAGTTTGTGGGGAAATTGAAGGAGCTGTCACATTGCAACCATAATTGATGCGTAATGCATTACTAGACAAAAATTTACGAAGGGAGTCACAGCGAGAGAGAGAGAGGAAACTCAACTCAACTCATCCCTTTTTTGTTGTTGCAAGTTCTTTTTGACTGCAGCTGTTGCAGTATTCAACTAGCTGCTGCGTCTTCTTATTAATTAAGAATTATTTTAATTAGCGTAATAAATTTTGTGGCCTGGCAAAAAAAATAAAGGAAAATAAAATGCGCGTTCGTAAAAAGTTTTTTCTTTATTTTAATACATTTTGGGGGCCAGGTTCAAGACATTGGACTTGAAACTGAAAGGAAGACCGAGACTGGGGCTGAGACTGTGAGTCGGAGTTGTAGTTGCAGTCTGTTGTTGCATGTGCGTCGTGCTGGCAACCGAAAATGTGCGAAAATTTATGTTGCATGCAATTTTGGTGACTTGTTTGCAACTTGTTTGGCATGTTTCGATTGAATTGAGTTGAAGCTGACTGCGCTTGAAGCTGCTGCAGCATCATCTACCTGTGGCAAGTGGGTCAAGTCGCTGGCTTGCTGGCTAGCTGGCTTGCTGGCAAAACCACAGTTGAAATTTCAATTAAATGCACATAAATTTCAAATTAGTAATAACTTTCGGAACGTGGTTCGTTTTGTTGTTCTTTTATTTTATTTCTTTTTGGTGACGGAAGAAACAAAACGTTGCCAGGCACGCAATCATGCCACAAAATGACGCAGCTGTCGCCCCCTTTTGTTGCTACGAACGTGACCCGTAACCCCTTCTCTCCAATCGCACACACACACACACAAAAGCTGTCGTCGTCTGCATCCAGTTGAAAATAAAAATCTGTGCGCCTATTAATTAGCCAAACTTCAACACCTGCTGTGTGCGCAGACCAAAATTAACTTGACAACCCCAACAGGCGACTGGCAAATTTCAATGCCCCCCATCACCCCCCCCTCTAACGACCAACCCCACACCATTCAATTTAGCTGCTCCTTATTTGGGCTGTGAATTGGAAAATAATTGTGCGACGGCCATTAAATTACAATGCCCAATGGACATCAACGAACAGAACAGAACGGAGCAGAACAGCATGGCTGAAAAACTTGGGGAGTTTGGTTTGGATGAGTTGAGTTGCTATTTTTGGGTTCCGGTGGTGCTGCTTTTGGACAGGTTGAGGAAGGCCGTCAGCAGGTGCGAAACACATTGGCCACGTCCCACCAATTATGCCATTATAAATAAACAAAGACCAAATAGTTATTAACTAATAGCTGACACGCGCGCGCTCCAAGAGTAGAAAAAGAAATGGTATGAGAGTGCGGGTAAAAGGAGTTTCGATTCGATAACACCTGGACAGGGTCAGGGCTCAAGGCTAGCAGCGAAAGCAAATCAATGAACTTTGAACAACAGCTGCAGTTAATTGCTAACAAAAATGTTCTGCTCGAACTTGATTTGATTGGCTTGCCTAAACGAAGCCTTTTCTCCTAAGCCTAATTATGTAATATTAACATTGAGTAATTACTTAATTTATATTGACATTAATTTTTATTTATAAAGCAATTTCAGTTGAGTGAAAGTCAATAGCTTTAATAGTAGTAGTAATATGTCATTAGTTAAGCTTAATGGCAGTTGATAAAAGGTTTCTGTTTAATTGAACTTCGACTGGGTGGACCAAGTACTATGCTTGAACAACGTATTCAATGTTTAGGCAACTCCTATTAAAGTCATTAATAATTGCAAAGTTGAGTTTGATATTTGTTTATTGATTTATTTATTGACTTACCATTACCAAGCAGCAATCGACAAATGTTTTCCTCGTTTAAGCTTAAGCATCTGTAAAAATAAAAACATAAATATATTTAAGAAATGTTTAAGTAAAAATATGTACTATATAATTAATAATGCTATGATTTTTAAATATCAAAATAAACCCTTTATATTGAAATATCGAACTCAAGCGCCCAACTCCCAACTTATCTGATTTCTTAGCTTACCTTTTCACACATTACATACAGCTCACTTAGCGATTCAATCGTGTAATCACTTTTTCGCTTTTGAAGCTATTTTATGCTCCTTATCCAGTCAACAGGCGAAGCAGAAAGCAGCAGAAAGGGGATTTTTGTGTGTGTGTGACATAATCGAACTAATCAATTTGCGTGAATAAACTGCAGACGGTCTATTATCAGGTGACTTTTAACTGTTGGCGGCTCGTGGGGCACGTGGCGCGTGCCGCATTCTCAAACCCACACAGCCCAACCCCAGCGACATAAATCTTTATTTACAAAAGTGTAAACAAAAATTACTCATTCGCGCGCATTTACAAAAAAAAAAAAGAGCTAACAAAGAAAGCGAGAAAGAGAGATGGAAGCGAGCGGAAACAAAGCAGAAAGTGAAAATTGTGAAAAGAAGAAGCGTGAAAAAGGCTGGGGAAATGGCAAAAAATCAACGACTTTGATATGGGAACAATGCGAGCAAGGGAATAGCGATTTGGGGAGCTTTGCAAAATGTGTGTATTAGCATGTGTGTGTGTGTGTGTGAGAGTGTGAGTGTGGGTGGTTGGTGGGTTTAAAGGCCAAGTACTGAAATTCGCAAAACATCTCTGCTAACCACTCCCCCTACCCACCAATGCGCTCTCTAATGGCTCTCCAGTGTGTTCCGACGTCGTCGCTGATGTGGAGAGATAGAGGGAGAGGAAGACAGTGGGGTTCCCGGTCGAGGAGGTGCCCGTTGAAAAGTCAACGATTGCCGCGTTGCGGAAATTAACGGAAAATCAGCAGAGCAGGCAGAAAAAGGCAGGCAACTCAGCTTCTGTTTAAAAACAAATGCCGAAGGATGCTTGATTTAATGTTCAACAACTTTTTGATGTTTTCTGCAAGCAGGCAGAGGGGCTCCCTCCCACCATCACTCTCTCTTTCTCGCTCTCACTGAGATAGGTAGCTTATCATCAGGCAAACATTTTGCTTATTTTAAAAGTAATTATGGGCACAACCCGATGTCGGGCCCCGTTCTTCTATAACGCGTGTCGTCTCTGTGTCAGTCCGTCAGTCAGTCAGGACGGACCTAAAGACCTACCGTGTCCCGACTGTCTTCTTACTGTCCTGCTTCCCTTTCTCCAGCCAACTGCTGCCAACTCATTCAAGCAGAATGCGGCAAATCACGCACCCAACTTTTGGGGTCGACACACATACACGTACATACCCATTTTCCGTATAAATATGTATACAAATTATGCGTATTTATCAGGAAAATTCAATGAACTGTAAATGGTGTGGAAGTTGTTCATGTGAGCCCAGCTTTTTCGTATGTGTGTGTGTTAAGGTGTTTTGCGCCACGACCCTATTGTTGTGCTGCGGTTGTCTGTTACAACATTAAGCCAAGGGGTCGGCCTGAGAATGCGCACAGGTGTGTGTCAAAAGGCATGCGAAATGAGTGGAAGGAGACGGACATGGCGTTGGGAGATGGAGAAGGAATAGGCAGCAAGTGACAGGCTGCAATTGAGTTAGGGTGAAGAAGGGGGTGCTAAATAATGAAGAGCATAGAAAATGGGGTTTGGGGATGTAGGATAGGTAGATAGGAAACGACTTCTGTAAATGTTGTTTGTGCATTGGAATTATATTAAGGTTGAGCTGATATACAAAAACATTAATTAAGGTAGAAAGTGGGAAGGGCGGTAAGCGGGAGCTAAAGGTATTATGCGAGTTTCTATACAGTTCAGAGAAAAAGTCATTAAATAAATAAACTATTGAATAGGTGACAAAAGCTGACATAGAACAGTTGGAGCTAGAGTAGAAAAATTAGAAAGGAGAAAAATAAGGAAAATATATGAATATATTTTTAAAAAATTCTTAAGAAATATGAAGTAATTTATGTTGAAAACATATATTTTTATCATTGGTTTATATATTTTCTTGAATTTTGAACAAAGTGAAATGAGAATTCTAAAATCCAGCTGCTTGAATCATTAAAAAACTTTAGCTAAAACCAACTGCATTAATTTCTGGCTGTTGCTTTATATATATTTTTTTTTCAGATCGTCTTTGTTGCTTTGCCACTTGGCTGGCAAATGAAAAACTTTTCAACTAAATGCGAACTGTTTGTTGTCGGACCCAAGGCCGGAAGTGTAGGAGCTGGGTTGAGGCGCAAGTGTAAAAGAAATAAACGGACTTAAAATACGAAAAGTCAACATAGGAGTTGTGCGTGTGAGTTGGTGTGTGTGTGTCCTGGGGACAGGACGTTTGCCTTTGCCAGGGACTAACTTATTTTATTTTCGAGAGAGTCTGGGCAAAAGGCTCGAAGGACAACACAGCTAGCTGGGACTGGGGGCTAAGTGCAAACACAAAGATGAGATTTCTTCTATCTCCTTCGTTCCCTGCCCCTCTCGTCAACAAATACTGAAGTGATGCGGTCGAGCGGGGGGAGGTACTCACAAAAGCGTAACGGCGCTCAAAATGACTGACACGGCTTGCTGGTCACATGGTCAAGAGCGTGCAGCGAGCCGTGGCTATTAAAGTGTATACACAACAAACACACACACACACACAAAAAACTCAGACAATGCGAAATGAAATTCCATCGTTTCCATTTCCTCGCCTCTCTTGCAGCAGTGAAGAACATTTTGTATCTCGGCTTAGTTGTTTTAAACTTTATTGTTTACGCTTGTGATCAGCAGCGACGCTGACGTCAAACTGTCCACCATTTTGTTGTGTGACTTCTTCTTTTTCTTCTTCTTCAGTTTCAGCTTCTTCATCTTTTGCTGTTCTTGTTCTTGTTCCAGCTCGCACTTTGGCCCCATTGTGTGTGTGTTTGGCTCTAAAACATAAACGGAAGCGATTTATGGCGCAAACACAATGAACGAGTCAGCATCAACAGCAACAGCAAACAACAACAACAACAACAAGAGGAGCACACAAAGGACACGGATATGGTCAGAGCAACAATTTGTGTAGTGTTGACCACCAGCATCGTTATTCTCTTCTAGCCAGCTCGTCCTTTTCGCCTTGTATTGCATTGCGTTGTCCTCCTGGCAGCTCATAAAAAACACAAACAAACGGACATCAACTCAGATTTAGGTGGAGAAGTTTGGGTGAACGGTAATGGGCGGGGTTTGTTGGGTAAGGAAAGAATGAAGGAAGAACTACGGCATAAAAGTAGCCAACGAATTTTTCAAAACAAGAGAAAACTCTAAGAAACCTTTTAGAAGTTCTTTTGATTAAATATAGTTAAGAATATTTAGGAATTTATTCATATCGTTTGCTAATGAATAAACAACATTTACGTGCAGCAAGTTTTCATTATTGAATGCCTAATGCTCAGAACAAACTCTAAGCTATAAAACAGCTCTATAGAATGTCTCTTAGCATTAGCTTATATCTGACTTTCAGCTATAAAAAAGCTAAATGCTCTCAACACTAATCGCATAGGATCCAAAACGATTGTTCGCATTGTGTTCGCTGGCCGCAACTAAAGTGCTTGTCACTGGTCATGGCCCGGAAGTATCTTTATTTTAGCTTTGTTTGCACTTGTTTCACTCACACACACACACGGACACACACACACACAGACGCACTGAGTGGAGGGAAGCCCAAGTGTTATTATCCTGCTTAGCCATAATACGTTGTTAAAATGTTGAGTCTGTCATTTGTTGGCTCCGCTCCGTGCATTAAAAATCACAAGAAATTGAAAGAAATTCCCTTCGACTTGAGCAGAAATAAATGCCATGGCATCCCTAGGGGCGGGCGGTGGAATGTTTGGCAAGTCCTGTGGGAATCGTTGACAGGCGTGTGGCCATTTTGTATTTTTCAACTTTATTAACTTTTCAACACTGGCCCACGACGAATGGCAAATGCCAAGCGGCGGTATTTTTGCCTTTGATTTGCGGCCATTTTGTTTTGCATATTTCCGCCAATGCTGTCGTTGCCAACCTGACTGAACCTTGTTCAAGGTTCGCTGCGTTTTTATCGGCCGGATCTTAGCAATTAGGTTCATTAAATTTCAATTAAATTGATTAATTGAAGCAGAAATATGCGTTTCATTTGATTTGTTTTGTTAGGCAGCACAGCGCATAAGCAGCTCTTTTCTATTAATATAAAACAATATTCAATCTCTCTCCTTCTCTCGCTCTCTCTCCTCTCTCTCTCTCTCTCTTTCTTTTGAGTACACTTCTTTTGTTGTACGCTTCAATTGCAATTAATTACGGGCAGCCAAACCACAATTAAAATTAATTTGCCTGTCTAAAAAAAAAAAACAAAAACGCAAGCAAAATAAAAAAATAAGCTTCAAGCAAAACGCATGCCGGAAGCAAATAAAATGAATAAAAAAAAATAAATAAAGCAAGAAGCTATGCCCAAGTCCTTTGCACATCCGCACTTCCGCATCCGGTCCCGCGAGTTGGGCAATAAAAATTCTCAACGTAATTAAAATCAAAGGATTTCGCGTTTAACAATTTATGTGCGCTATAATTTTTGTTGTTTTTTTTTTTTTTTTTCGGGCGACGCAGACACCGCTCGTAAATTGTGCAATGCCCCTCCCAGACCCACCACCCACTGGCACCAAAAACGCTTTATGACCGTTAATTTGGGCATTGGGCATTGGGTTTGGGTTCGGGTCTCTTTACCAAACCGAGAGATGAGGAGAAACTGTGTGCAAATGATTTGTTTCCTTGGCGCCCGTTTGGAAAACAAAAGCAACTCACCAGACAACAGTCGACAGTGCTTTGAGTGGATGGTGGGTGTTCGGGGAGGGGGGAGTTTGGTTGATTTCGCGTCGTTTGACTGCACGTGACTGCATGCCATACATGCCATGCCGCCGAAGTGCAGCCAGATACATCGCTGTGTGCATACGCACTATGGAATGCCATTCCTTTAGACCCTATTAATAGCAACACCCGCAACCCCTTGCAACAAACCCCACCCTCTGCGTTGTGACAGTTTGACCATGTGTGTGTGTGTGTGTGTGTGCATTGCATTTCATCGCTAATTTAAGTTAATGTTCATTGTTGTAAATTACATTAATTTTAATGCGATTTCGCACACATTTCGAGCCAGCACTGCGCTGCGTTGCGCACTTTACAACACTGGACAAACAACGTTGTGTACGCTATGCCACGCCCACACACACACTCACACACACACACACACATCGCCGAAAAGCTTTTAAGTGTGTGATTGTTTGGCCGTTGCACTTTTATGTAATTACCGCACTAACAAATTACATCAAGTGTCACAAATGAATGCATTTATGATGCGCATTTTATAAATCACTTCTCACACACACATTCCCTTAACTTTCATGGGTGTTTGCGAAGAGGGTTGTAAGCTTATAGCGCAAAAATATGTGTTGTGTGCAAGTGAGGGGAGCAAAAGAAAAACCTGCAAAATGGCCTAAAGTGCACTTGCAAATATGCATTAATTAAAAAGCCTCGGTGCACGGGTGAAAGCTTAAATCTTTATTGGCTTCCTTTCGCCTTTTTGCACACTGTTTCCCGCGCTGTTCTATGTGATTCTCATAATTATACATTAAACAACATTCACGTAGCGAGTATGTGCACCAAATTAGTTTAAAGCTTACCAACAGCAAGGGATATTAATAAGTAAAGCTTGAAAAAGATGTTGCGTAGCGTAAGAAGAACCAATTATTCCGTTCTATAAAATCTAGTTTCCCAGCTTGATGTTTTACTTAAAATAATTATACTAAGCTGGATTAGGACGACCTTTATATAAGGAAGAAACTTATTTTCGTTTCCAATGATGTATTAGTTTCTAGAATAGCAACAAAACCCTTTGGAATTCGTTTTATAGAAACAACCATAAATATTATTAAAATAAAAATAAGAAAGTTTTGCTTTTCGAGTAACGTTTAACTGGATTCAAGTAGTATTTAAGCTTAAGCTTATATTGCCTAAAATTAAGAAGATTTTTGCTCGATTGAAGTATGTTTTACTCATTTTAGGTGGAGAGTAAAATATTTAAGTAATCCCAAATAATTTAAATTTGAATCCCATATAAATTTAATTTAGGAACAATTGTTCAAACGGATGCAGTGACATCTTCGCCTTGGCAGACGGCAACGTAGGACGCATAGGCAATGCAGACTTGAACTTAGCCGGCAACAACGAATGCAACAACAACTGACAAGTAAACAAGGCTGAAAATTTGCACATATAAGGGTTCGGGCTTTTGGCAGGCGGGGGTGTGGGGTATGGGGTGTTCTGCTCCATAAACTGTACGACTGATTGAACAGCAAACATGTTGCCCTCCCGCGACCCTTTCCTTTTCTGTTCGTAGAGTTTGCCCCAACGCCATCAGCAATCGCCAATCGCCAATAGCCAATAGCCACTGTCATGTAAAACACATGTTTCCTTTTATTTCATTTGGCATCCATTGCAACAGTATCCAACTCTCTCTCTCTCTCTCTCTCTTTCTGTGTTGCCACAATGTCCAGGGCGTAGCCAATTTTAAGCAAATATTATTGTTTGCATTTATGTTTGTGTCTGATATCGCACAACATGCGTATAAACCGAGTACCTTTTCACATCGTACATTGTAGTTGTGGCCTAGGCTCAACTGAATTGAACTTAACAAGTTCGCTTTTACACACAGCAACGTGGCTTCGACAAAAAACAAATTCGTAATATAGTAGAATGGTTTGAATGTTCTGGCATTGAATTTGTTATGTGAAAAGTTTCGCATAAAGATATTGAATACTTATCAAATTAGTATTGCTTAGGTTTTGTATGAGAATTCATATGTTGTCTAGTGTAAATTGTGGCTATGGAAATTATGTGGCCAGGTGAAGGTTTTGCTTTGCTTTCATTTTTGTTATTGTTTTTGTTATTGTTACTGAACGTTGTGTGAGTTGAAGCGTTACAACTACACACACACGCACACGCACACACACACATACACACCAACACAGTAAATGTAAACATAACCTGAAATTAAAATTTGTTTGCTTACTTACTATAAGCAAACTACACGAATGCAACTGCTTTGCTTTGCGGCAGTCAGGATGGATGGAAACCCAGGACGCAGGACTCATTACGCAGGACTCCGTTTACGAGGCATAAATTAAAAACTTTTGCACAAATTTCTGTAGTCCAACTTAATTATGCAGAAAGTAGCGGAGAAAGAGTGAGGGAGAGAAAGCGAAAGAGAGCAACATTTGTTTACCTTCTGGTCTAAAAACCATGCAAAGATTGCATAAAGTTGGTGTTGGGGGCATTTTTTGTTGCATGAACATTATGTCAGCTGCTTTGACTGACAGTCAGGCAGGCAGGTAGGCAGGCAGGTGAAAAGGCGATGGCTGCGGTCGGCAAACTGTCGGCAGCGGAAATTAAGCGCCTCGATTTGCATGCTCGCCACGCATAAATCAGTGGTAGCCCTCCCCCCCCTCAATTTCCTACACTTTTAAGTACAACAAATTGATTAGGCCCTCAAGTCGGCCTGACCAACATCAGCCAGCAACTAGGCGTAAAAATAATACTCGACTCGATTATTAAGCTAAATGCATTTCGAAATGCGCCCAAACTAGGCACAGAGCGTCAGTCAAGCAGTCAAGCAGCCAGTCCGTCAGTTAGTCAGTCGGTCGTGTCAAATTGCTTAACAAGCAATTATGGAGGCACGTCAACACAGCTAAGAGCCAAATGACCAAGGCGCAAAAGAGTTCAAAGCCAAGCCGAATCCAGTTAAACCCTTTGGGCTTCATGCAAAAGTACAAACAACAAAAACAAAAAGGGCTAAGAACATTTTAGCCAGCTTAGTTAGTTGCTTAGCCACTTTAAGTATTAAGCGACAAATCTGTGCAGCAGCAGCCATAATAATCATGTGCATAAACATCACAATCATCATGCTGCTGACGACGACGATGATGATGATGATGATGGTGATGATGATGATGAGAATGTTTATGACACTCTCGGCTTGAAATGGGTTGCAAACAAATGACTTAAGTGAGCAACTAACAACCAGTTAAACGTGGACCTTAACCAACCGACAACAAGTCACTAACAATTTTGTCATTAAGCAATTGTGAAGTCTCTACTTGATTGATATGATACAAGATATTCCCTATAAACTATTTAAAGGATCTTTTGAAATTTCATTTCTTTGGGCATAAGGCTTTCAGAAAAGTTGTTAATACATTAAGAAAGGTTGAAAGTATACTGGATGCCTGTTTAAGAAGACAAAAAAGGGACCTTATTGCAAAAGGAGAACGGACGCGGTAGGGAAGCACGCTGCGTTCAAAGATTGATGCAGAACTTTCGGGGATGTCACCAGTTATATTGCCAACAAATTTGGTGACTGTAGCTCACACTTATTCCCGTTTTTAACAAAGCGGTGTGGCGGCTGGAGATGGCTAAGGCTGTATGGGTGGGCGTGGCATTCAAAGTTTTGACGCAGTTTTTTTGGGGGAGGCCAGTAGCTATCTTGTTACCAAATTAAGTTAAACTTATAATTGAACTGTTAAATATTTATATCTATTTTTCATTCACTAAAAGCACTATGTCTCAACTATGCCTAACTTACACACAAACACTACTGAGTACTGAAAATTGTCCTGTAATCAAGCTCTCCCCTTGCACTCCACTCGACAAGCCTTTGATTTATGTCACACACATTAGAGCTCGCTCGTTTGGATCATTGAAATGGCCCCAAACGTTAAACTAAAACATATTGCAGCATTTTATTATGTTTTAAAATTAACAATTTTAAGCTTGCTCAGTCAAGTCCTAGGAGGAGGTGTGGCTATTCAAAGAGAGTGAGAGAGAGAGAGAGGAAACCAAACTGGCTGCATTCCAATTTAATGCATTTTTGCGCCTCTGGCCAAACAAATTACTCAAAAATGGCGCATAAATTAATGCAAGGCAAAGGAGGCTAAACAAAAACTAGACGCTGGACTAGCAAAATTAAAACATTAATCTGCCGTCTGGACTCTGAACTGAACTAAACCGAACCGAACCGAACCGAACTGAGCATGCATAATAATTAAATGGTTGGCCTTTAAATTTATTAATTTATTTATAAAACCAAAACAAAGGGCATGCGAGAAAGAAACCAAACAAAAACAAGTAGATATGTTGCAGTCGGACGCAACCGACTGCAGTATACTCGTTACCAGTTTTAAAACCGGTAAAAAGATGCCTGATTGCAAAGGGGTACGGATGCGACAGGGGTGTACGCTGCCTTAAATCCAATGCAGATGGGGATTCCACCAGCTGTCTTCCTACCAAATTTGGTGACTCTAGCTCAAAATTTGTAAAAGGTGGGGAAAGGGGGGTGGAATGGGTGGGCGTGGCTCCAAAACTTTGATGCAGATTGTTGGTCTTTATACCAAATTTGGTGGCTCTAGCTCTAAAACTCTGGAAGATAAACGCATTCCCGTTTTGACAAAGCGTTGTGGCAGCTGGGGGTGGCTAGGGCAGTATTGGTGGGCGTGGCATCCAAACTTTTGATGCAGTTTTTAGGGGGTCATCATCACCTATCTTGGCAGCAAATTTAATGGCTCTAGCTCAAAAACTGTGGAAGATATAAGCTTTTTTGACTTTAAAATGCGGGGGGCTGAGGGCGGAATGGGTGGGCGGTAACGAGTATAAAAAACCACTGTCCAGCTTGAATCCACAATAAGCAGCAAAATTTTGTAGTTTATTATTAAAAACGCATATCTGCACATTTTGCTTATGCTTTTCAAACTGAAACATACTCAACTCTCGCCGAATTCTCACCATTATGCAAATTATAATTCAAAGTACAGACAGGCGACGAGGTTATCAAGCGGAAACTAAGCGTCTTATCAGCTGGACTTGCTTGAAAAAAAAAGAAACAAGGCAAAAATATGTTTAAAAAAAAAATAAATAAATAAATAATTCCGATGTTATATAAACTTTGGGTAGGTTTGTCAATATATTAATAAAATTTGCAAATAAAAAAAAAATTCTAGCAATTTTTATATCTATTTTATTTTGGAGTAATTTTTTTCTTTTTTTTGGAATAAACGTTCTTTTTGAATCTGTCTATCAAGACAATAGCTAAATTTTATGGTGTAATTGACGTTTTCATGCATTTTTCAGTGGCGAAGAATACATTTCTGATTTGTCAATATTTACAACTAGTTAAAGTGGAAAGGGAGGATGAGGGGATGGAATCTTTAGAGACGTCGGACCTGATTGCTGTTGTCCAGAAACTGTAGCTCCAGCACATATTCGTGGTTCTCCAATTTCATTGTGTATCTCTGGCAGTAGTTTGTAAGCGTTTCTTGAACCGTTTACATCTTGAAAACATCGTTACATACGTTACATAGTACGGAGCACCCACTATTTTTCGCAGAACTTTGTTTTGAAAATTTTTTATAATTTTTTTCCCACTTATCGAAAATATTTTCTTGAAGTCTTACAGTTTTCAAGTTTTGTTTTTTTATTTAGTTTTTGTTTGTTATTTTATGTTTCCCTTGGTCGTATCATCATTAGAACTGATTTAAAATGTTGCCAAGGAAATCCCCAAGAAATGCCATAATAGCTATTTTCATTTCCATAAAGACCATTTAAGTTACTGCCAAAAAAAAAGAAAAACAAATTTATAATAAAATATATCAATAAAATACTGTAAAAAACAAAGTTTTCTTTAAAAAAAAAAAAAAGCCCACCTTTCAATACAGGTTATGTTGTACCACCAGGCACCATGACGGCGTTTAGCACATTTAGCGAAAACGTCATCACGATCGAATGTGGAAAACTTTTGACCTTGATTCAAACGCAATGCATCGCCGTTATTACCGCCGAATTTGCCCAGTTGCTGTAGAGGATAGCCATCCGCCTCAGAACCGATCTTTATATCATCATATTTGGCATAAAATGAGTTACCATGAATGGTCTCCATATGAATATAGAGTTCGTGTCGTTCGGCATTTGTCATTGCATGCAACTTCTCCAGACCGATGAAGAATTCGCCAGTTAAATCTCCAAATCCTGCTTTATATTCCTCCCAGCCGCGATAGAAGTCAACGCTACCATCCATTCGACGCTGTATAACGGTCCAGCCGGGTCCAGCTGACAATTGGCTGTGGCACAACACTTGAAAGGGTTCCGTAAAGCCCTCAACTTCAATCACATGCACATTATTAGAGTCGCCAAATGACACACAACTGGAAGGAACGCTCTCTGCAATTGAAGTATTCGATGCTGCAATTGTTGAGGACTGATTTGTAGCTTCTTGCTTTAATTTATTTATTACGAGTTTCATTCGAGACCATTCTTCGGTTATATTCTGTACTTTTGCTTCACTTGAGGATAAGTTTACGCTTATTTCGATGCGAGTTTTATTGAGAGCAAACAAAACTTGGTTTTGACTTTCGAGCTTCTCTTTAAGTTCGTTGATTTCACTCAGCAGTTCAGTGTTATCGGTAGTCAAACATTTGGTTAGATTTTGATATAGATTTATTAACATTGATACAACGCCATCTTTGGTTCCTTGGATCTCTTGCGATAGATTGTTTTCTATAGCCAAAGAGTTTTGCAAACTCAAAAGCAATAAAATTGTTAGCAAAAAAATATTAATTTGCATTTTTTAATTAAGTTTCCCGCACGTATTTCTTGCTTCGTTCGTTGTTTATGCCAAAACTAAACTGAAGATTTTAGATGAAGATCAATTTATATAAAATATTTGCATTTAGCTGAAGAACACGCACTTTAAGCATGAATATTTTAATTTTGCGTCTTATCTCAAATTGCCGAATCTAGCAATGAACTCAACCTATTTAAATAATCATTTACAGTCGAACTTCCATATGTCGAACTGCCGTTGAACAAGGTTTTCTATTCAACGAATTCATTTCATTTCCAGAACACTGCAATTTGGTTCAACTAATAATCCGTTCTATATTAAGAATTTTCTCTGTAACGAAGTTTTTTCTTCTCCCCTCGAGATACGTTAAATGAAAGTTCCACTGTATGTATGTGTTACTTTAAATTTATTTTTCAATGACCTTACACTTGAGTTCTTAGAATTATAATTGATAAGTACATTAAATATGACTCGAAGATTATTTCTTAATTTTGTATTAGTGTCAAGTCAAGCTCATCCGATTGTTTCCTCAGCGCCTCATCACAAATGTTTATATTGTGTATTTAAAGTCTGGTACAAAAAAAGGCAACGAAAAACAAGTGGAAACGTTGCAGTCGGACGCAACTGACTGCGGTATTCTCGAAACCAGTATTAAAACCGGTAAAGAGAGGCCTGATTGCAAAGGGGTACGGATGCGGCAGGGGTGTACGCTGCCTTAAAGAATCTCCGATGCTGATGGGGATGCCACCAGCTGTCTTCGTTGCAAATTTGGTGACTCTAGCTCGAAGTTTGCGAAAAGTGGGGAAAGGGGGGCTGGGAGCGGTATGGGTGGGCGTGGCATCCAAATTTGTGATACAGATCTTTGTGGAATGTCAATTGCTACCCTCATACCAAATTTGAAGACTCTAGCTAAAAGTTTGTAAAAGGTTGGGAAAGGGGGAGGGGAGGGTGGGACGGGCCTCCAAAACTTTGATGCAGATCTTTGGAGGTCGTTGCCAGCTATCTTCCTACCAAATTTGGTGGCTCTGGCTCCACAACTCTGGAAGATACACGCATTCTCGTTTCTGACGAAGCGTTGGGGCGGATAGAGGCGGCTAGGACAGTATTGGTGGGCGTGGCATCGAAACTTTTGATGCAATTTTTGGGGAGTCATCATCACCTATCTTGGCACCAAATTTGGTGGCTATAGCTTAAAAACTGTGGGAGATATAGGCTTTTTTACTTTAAAATGCGGGTTGCTAGGGCCGGAATGGGTAGGGCGTGGTTCCAAAACTTTTGATGCCAATTTTTTGGGGTTTCTAGTAGCTATCTTCTCACCAAATTACGGTAGTTCCATAGCTGTAAGGATGTGCGAAATATGTGGATTTATCGGTTTTGAGTCTCTATCTTGAATGGGTTATGGAAAAATTGCCATTCCCACCAGTTATCGAAGCAGCCGGATCTTGACACTTTAATTTACTATCCCATAGATAAAGAGAATTGGAAAGTTTCAAGTCTCTAGCTTCGGTAAGGAGTGTGGAAAAAAGGTGCGACCATACAGACTTACAGACGGACAGACAACCTTACGAACATTGCACAAAACCAATATACGCTTTAACGAAGGTATCGAAAATAAAAATACTTACAGAAGTACACTGAAGCAACTTAACGAGAACGAGAACGAGAACTATTTAAATGGTTCTCAGTCTCTCTTTCTTTGTCTTTTGTTGTTGCTGTGCAGTTTTTATAAGAAAAAATTGTCCGTACGCCCTCTAGGGACAGATTAGCGATTAATCTATGGGGCATGGTCACATGCGCTTCCTACACTCATCGTCCACGTCCACGTCCTCGAACTCCTCGGTGTCGTAAAAGGGTGGAGTGTGGTAGGGGGTAACGATTAAAAAATCTCCACAGTAAAGACTGAGCACTTAATCAAAGAGGATTTAAAGACAGAGAGAGAGATGAATAAAGTCGAAAGACCGAGAGACCGAGGGCCCAAGCTCAAGCTCAAGCTCAAGTAAAGGCAGCTAGTTTCATATAGCCACCAAAGTGTTGATGCTGCGCTTTGTTTATAGCTGATTTTTTTTTATTCTTCACTTTAAGCAATGCTAGCACAAAACACTCTATGAACTGATGGGGTATATCAGTATGATGGTAATCTATTTTTGTAGTTCAGTTTTGTGTCCCCCACAAACATTTGACACGGATAACTTAACAAGTATGCGACTTTTTGGTTG